>CM070534.1:17720158-18398799 GCA_036346415.1 Raddia guianensis | reverse complement strand
GTGCTTGGGCTGCTTGTAGGAGGCAGACTTGCGCTTCTTCCCTGCCATGGCGGATGGAAGGAGACGGCTGCTGCTCGGGTGGGTAGAGGGCTAGAGACCGGAGGGGATTAGGGGAGAAGGGAGACAAGGCGGGGTCAGCTGCGCGCCGCTAGGGTGGGTAGAAGCCGGACGCCAAAGGGGAGAAGGAGGCGGCGGCGCAGCGCCAGCAACCCTAGCAAGAGAGAGAGGAAGGATGGAGGAAGAAGACACAGGGAGGAAGAAGGAGAATATGTGACTGACATGTGGACCACGCATCTAAAATATATTTTTTTATAAAAGAAAATGTCATGTGTTTACTCTATGTAGCAATATCTCTCTACGCGGGCTGCCATGGTGGCAAAACCGTTTTTAAAGGGTTATTTGCACCACTAAACGTACTTCAAGGATCTACTTAGACGGTTTTGCACATGGGAGGTAGAGTCTCTACACCACTATAGATAGGGGGTTAGGTAGACGTTTTAGATTAAATGTGGTTTTACTCGTGCCATGCTTTTGCTTCTTTTTAGAGCATGTACAATGGTTGAGACAGTAGCTATCTCTAACCATTGCCATATCACTTATAGAGATGACTTAGAGACAACTTATACAATGGTAGAGATGGCTTAGAGATAACTGCACTTTTTTTTTATGAGACTTAATCATACATAAGATTTCTTAATTCGCGTATAGAGTCATCTCTTGCATTGGAGACGACTCAACTCTCTATGCACATCCTCTCTTCTCCACATCATTATTTATCCTACATAGCAAACCTTATAGATGGTTTAGAGACAGCTGACGTACCATTGTACATGTTTACGCCCCACTGGTTTAGGGACCAAACGCTTGCTAGGTGGGTGAAAGGTGCCGTCCAGCACCCAACCCACCTGGGTGGCCACCTCCCTCTTAGGTGAATGCCAGAGCTGCTCGCCTTTTTTTTTTAAAGGATGCCACCTCTCAGAGTAAACCTGTTGAATCTCCAGTTCATGCATAATCTTAACTCTTTCCCTCCCTTTTGAATTTGCAGGGTGTTTGAGGTTCGTTGCCTCCATATACCAGTAAATGATCGCACACCATTTGAAGGTACAAAGATCCTTATTCATCTAGGCTGCACCGTTATTCTCTAGGTAGGTAATTATTCACAGAACATCTAACAAAAAAAAAAAAATCAGAATATAGAGATGTAATTGTTAGACACATGTATATTATAGGGGTTCTGTATTATCCATTTCTAGTCAGAGTTATCTGCAAAATGTATTTGATAGTTAAAGATAATTATAGAGAAGTATCCTCGATGTTTTTTTTCCTAATATGCATAAATATAAATGCTTGCAGGACTATTACAAATAGTTGAACAATCCGTCAAATATGAGCACGATATGTCACCAAACAGACCAATATATGTTGTCGGGGATTCATTTGGTGGATGCTTGGCTCTTGCGTTGGCAGCTCGTAATCCACAGAGTGACTTGGTTCTTGTACTAGTAAATCCAGGCAGGCGAAACCTTCTAAGTCAAATTAAGATTTGAAAACATTTGTTTCGTGAGGCTTTGTTTTGCAATGCTATAAATTAACCTCTCTCGCTCTCTCCAGCAACATCATTTGGAAGGACTCCATTGCAGCCAATACTGCCTCTTTTGGAATCAATGCCAAGCGACCTTCATGTCACAATTCCTTATCTTCTCAGTTTTGTCATGGGTACCTCTTCCTAGCCTGTTCATTGTACCACAGTTTAGTTATCATGTGCATTTCTATCCATTTGGGCATTTGTTTAAACAAGTATTCTTCTATTTTTTTTTCATGTTATTTTTGTATGAACTGAAGAACTTAAGCAACATGATCTTAACTTCTACCTATTCTTTTGTAATAAAATAAATCCTAATTCTTCAGGGAGAATTTTTCCAATATTCTTTTACAATTAAAATTCAATTCTAGTTCAACATTTTTATAATCATTTAAGGATGAGCAATGAACAGGTGACCCTCTAAAGATGGCTATGGTTGGTGTTGAGAACAACCTTTCTCCTCCCGAAACTCTGCAGAAATTATCAGATAGTCTCACTTCAATGCTGCCTTTGCTTTCAGTATGTTATATAGCTTCTTTCCCTTTTCCCCTATCTACCTTTTTTTTATGTAAACAACTATGCAGACATGTATAGTGTTAAAAAAAATGATTTTAAAGCAACAGATATAAACTTCCGAATATTTAGTCTACCAGTCATAGGATGTTTCGACAAATCTAAATAAGTTTTTTTTAAAACTTTTCTTAAAAAACTTGATATGAGAAATACTAATTTTGACACTTCGTAAAAATATATATTGCAATTATTTGTTGTTAAAAGATGGAACAAGTTTGCATTTCACTCTTTTTAGCTGACCTTATTGTGTTATTTCTTCAAGATTTTATTCTTTTTATTCATCAGGAATTGGCAGATATCATACCAAGGGATACACTTTTGTGGAAGCTCAAGCTTCTAACATCAGGAGCAGCTTACACCAACTCTCGTCTTCATGCTGTACAAGCTGAAGTTTTACTTCTTGCCAGGTATATTGCTATAAGTAACATTGCTGCTTATATTCATTGATTCTGTAGTCTGTTGAACTTCTTAGTATACTCTTGTTTGATCTCATACTGTAAATATGCCTTTATGCGCAGTGGCAATGACAATCTTCTGCCGAGTGGAGAAGAAGCGGATCGGCTCTTTAAGGCACTGAAAAACTGCAGAGTTAGATACTTCAAGGACAACGGCCATACACTCCTCTTGGTGCGTATGCGTATCAATCACACTAGCAATTATTCTATGTCTTTGAACCATTTTATTGTTATCATCTTGTTATAAATTTATGCCAATGAGTGTATTATTTAGTAGTGCAATTCTGAACTTCATATTTTTGTTGCTCAGGAGGATGGCGTCAATTTATTGTCTGTCATAAAAGGAGTAAACATGTATCGCCGTGGCAGACAGCAGGACTTTGTGGCCGATTACCTCCCCCCTACATTAAACGAATTCAAGAAAACATTTGATGAAGACCACAAGTATGAATTCAGATTCTGAAAGTTACATTCTATTTTTGTATATTTTCTGGATAGGTAGGTGAATTAGCGAGTGGCAAACTTGAACTTCTGCAGGCTGTTTCACCTTGCACTGAGTCCAGTGATGATGTCTACTCTGAAGAACGGAAAAATCGTCCGTGGCCTTGCTGGTGTTCCTGATCGAGGTCCTGTTTTATTTGTGGGTTGTCATTCACTCATGGGTATCGAGTTGAGTCCATTGTATGAAGAATTCTTGAGGGAGAAGAAAACAATCGTCCGTGGTATGGCTCATCCAGTGCTGTTTGCTGGAAATTATGAGACTTCACGGCAGGAGTCATCTCGGTTTGAGACAGTTTCAATGTATGGTGGATTACCAGTCACTCCGATCAATATGTATAGGTTATTTGAGAGGAATGAATTTGTTCTCCTCTATCCTGGTGGTGTTCGGGAAGCTCTACATAGGAAGGTATGATTGACCTCTTTTTGTCCAGTAAACTCTACATATGATATCTGACATTCAGTCTTCTGGATAAGAGTATTGCTGTATTTCCAACTGTGATAAATGGATTGAATTTCGCAGGGTGAAGAATACAAGTTGTTTTGGCCAGATCAACCAGAATTTGTGAGAATGGCGGCACGCTTTGGTGTCACTGTTGTACCGTTTGGGTGTGTAGGAGAAGATGACGTTCTAGAGGTAAATTTGCATGGATTCTTCTTTAGAATAAATTTGAAAACGCCAATCATAAAACTTCTATTATGCATACTTGATAGTACCATAAAAATTGGCAACTTGTAAATAAGGTACTATCAACAAATGGCAAATAGTTGTGACCGAGGGAACATGTGATGATCGATTATTGACTTTTGTGGTCTTTAAATGTCAAACGGTCCATTTGATAGACATGAAAGCATGACTAGTTCAGCCGTTTGTATGAATTCCTTGTTTTTTTTGCTTAATAAGGCACACACAACTTATTGACTGGTAAAGGTCATGTGTGATGATAAACATTTTTATAATTATGGATTTGTATCATGCTTTTTTATGACAAGTGTGCTTATGCCTTCTTTCTGCAGTTAGTTTTGGATTACAATGAGCAAAAGAATATTCCCTACCTTCGGGAATGGATAGACTCAATCAACAAAGAGGCTAAAAGAGTGAGGTCAGACTTGTACCCATTTTCTTTCACGAACAATTAATATTCACACAGTTACTCGCTCAACTCAAGTTTCCTTCATATATATGGTGTGCAGGGACAGCATCAAAGGAGAGGATGGGAATCAGGATCTGTACTTACCTGCTCTTCTCCCCAAAGTACCTGGTCGATTCTACTACCTTTTTGGCCAACCCATCGAAATGAAAGGAATGGAAAATATTCTGAGAGATAGGAAGAGCGCAAACAAAATGTATCTACATATTAAATCAGAAGTGGAGAACATGATGTCATATCTGAAGAGGAAGAGGGAGGAAGACCCATACAGGAGTATAGCACAGCGCACTCTGTACCAAGCAACATGGGGTATTTCTGCTCAAGTCCCTACTTTTGAACCATGAAGATTAGGTGCAGATATATCTTTTTGATAGTCCTATTGCATTGCAAATTCTGGAGCAAACAAGGATAGAAGTCTTAAATTCTTTAACCAACTGTAAATTGTTCAGAAGTTACCCATTATGCTAGTGTACAGTAGAGTATATAATGTATGCAGATTACAGGAGAAATGCATGTGAATAGTTCTGTGATATGTGCATGACCAGCGTACATTACTCATGGATAGTGACCGATAATTTGGCACCATAGAATTCAGGATTGAGGGCGTGTTTGGTTGGGCGCCATCAGCCGCCATGCCAACGCGGGGCGGCGGCGGCGCGCCTTGCCATCCGTTGGAGGCCGAATCGGGCGCCCTAAGATGGCGTGCCAACGCCGTGCCGCCGAGCCACTGATAGCTGGGCTGAGGGAGAGCGAGGGAGATGGTGCACCGTGCGTTGGCGGCGAACCAAGCGGCGGCCAAATTGCAGTCAACGCCCCCGCGTTGGCATGGCACACGATGGCGGCGAACCAAACAGCCCCTGAATCTCTCTCTCTCTCTCTCTCTCTCTCTCTCTCTCTCTCTCTCTCTATTGCCAAAATGACATCACGGTGTACGGATGGTTCTATTTTTTATAACTGTACGGATGTTTCTAGCATGGTAGGTGTTGTAGCAGGGGAACACCCACCTCATATGAACCAAAAGAAGGCAAACCAATGCTAGGACAATGGATTAGAGGAGGTGCCAACCCGAAGGAAGCCTCGCCTCCCAATGGCGAGACAAAGACGGATTAGAGGAGGTGCCAACCTAAAGGAAGCCTCGCCTCCCGATTGGCGAGGCAAAGGCGGATCAAAAAGGGGAGGCAGGGCGAAGGGAGCATCTCGCGGGAGCATGTGAGAAGGCCGTATGCTCTAAGGCCAAGATGCGAGGGAGGGAAGCTTTCGTGAATGCCTAGAACAATCCTTCTGTTGCTTCTATCGCATCAATGTATCTCTTATGTCACTTGTCTCTAGTTTTGAAAGCCTTGAGTATCGATCAGATGAGTTTTGTGTTCTTCGGGCAACCACCTTCAAATGTGGCCATCCTCCTCAGATCATCCATCCTCTAGAGTTCTCCTTAACAACATCGTTGGCCAACCCTTTCATCACTAGCAAGGTGTCCGACAAGGGTACCCAATATCCCCCATGCTCTTCATCTTGGCTATAAATGCATTGCAGAAGCTCTTCAGCTTTGCATTAGAAGATGAAGTATTTTCCACCCCATTCGCTAGCCCTCCCTAACCATGCACACCTTGCTCTACATAGATGATACGACAATCTTTCGAGACCACATGGAGCCAAATGTCCTCGCGGCAGAAGAGATTCTTCGCAACTTCGGCCACACCTTGGGCCTTGTAACCAATTTCTAAAAGAGCCCGATCTAAGCCATATGTTGCTATGGTTTGGATTTGCCAGAGATGCTATGCTCTTTCTCGGGATCCCGCATGGAGGGAGTTCCCTTGCCGCTACCTGGTGATGGGTAACGTGCAGGCTACGCTAGCCGAAAATCAAAATTTTCGCGCACACCCAGGATCAACATGTAAGTAGGGGACCAAGGATCATTACCCTCGACGCGCGGATGCAGCGGAAGAAGACTCGCGCACGTAGAGGAAGTAGTCGTACACTCCCCGGTCAGCTCGCCGACTACTCGCTGAGAGGTCGCCGGTCCTCGCCGAGGGGTCGCCCGTGCTTGGGGTGAGGTCGCCCGGCTCGCCGAGGGGTCGCCCGTGCTCGGGGAGGGGTTGCCCGTGCTTGGGGTGAGGTCACCCGGCTCGCCAAGGGATCGCCCGTGCTCGCCGAGTGGTCGCCGGTGCTCGCCAAGGGGTCGCCGGTGACGGGAGAGGTCGCCGATCGAGAAGCACGTCCGCGAAAGCGGCAAAGGTTTCTAAGGTATCCACACGTCGTGGTGGAACGTCAGCACCGCGGCGTGCTAGCACCACGTCAGCGGCTAGGGTTTCCTCGAGAGCGGGAGGCGCGGCGGCTAGGGTTTTGGTGGAGTCGTCTAACTCGTGCACCGCGCCGCCTCGCCTCCAACTTATATAGACGTGCTAACGGGCTTCTACACTAGAAGGCCCGTTAGGACTCTATCTCCTACGTGGATCCATATCCACGCGCCGAAACCCATTAACAGAAGTGAATCCGTTAAGCATGTTCCAACCCGTTAAGTGTGTGACCCGTTAGGTTCATATGCAAGTCGGCCGTGGTCCCGGAAACCCGTTTCCAGTCCACAGATCAATAGCGGTATCTAGCAACACATATTGACCCCCGAATGCACAGAATGATCTCATCGGCTGAACCTTGATACACGCGTATATACCGATCCCTTTGCCACGCGACACCAGTCAAGCTCAAGGCAAGATACGTGCCACCCTTGTGATAGCTCGACCCATTCACTCGTTCCGTGTAATGGATATAAGATGTGACTAACAATTAGTCACCTTAGGCACGGCCAAGACTTTCCTTATCCATCCACACCGAGGGCCCAGAGGTATCTCTCCGTTATCGAGGAGGGCAAATTCCATCTTGATCTATCACACCCCACGCCATGTTTAGCGGCATACCCGTAAGTTACCTTTATAACTACCCGATTCACGAGTAGCGTTTGATAACCCCAAAGTATACAACTACGCATCTTTGGGACTCTATGATGATCTCGGTCTAAGGACCATATAGGTGTACCACTCGAGACAACAATCGATGGCACTATTAAGATAACAATCTCAGCAGGTGTCTCGAGTAGGTCAATCCAACCATCCGTGTTCTCTAACACGTGTCCACATTATTGATTCGATATCCACAATATCTATGGTATGTGAAACAGTACCATCAATCAATACATGTGCCGATCAATCATTACTGCTCCTCATAATGATTCTGGATCAGAGATCAGTTTAGAATAATGTCATACAAACAATGTGTTTCACAACCAAGTCATACTTGATGAACAAAGTTATGACCATTATTCATGGAACCTGATAAGCTAGTTATCGAAAAGTACATGAACAAAGACGTATTACATAATCATCTCATGATTGATCTAGGGCATATTCCCTTCACCTGGGTCTTCCCTTGCACATCACAAAGCTTCAGAAGAATCATTGGGCCCCATTATTGACAAGCTCAGTTCAAGACTACCCAAGTGGAAGGGTCATCTTCTCTTGAAGTGTGGCCGCCAATGCTCATCAATTCGATTCTCTTCGATACCAACCTACCACCTTACCATATTTCGCCTTTCTTAGTGGGGAAAAAAGAAGCTGGATTGCATAAGAAGATCCTTCCTCTGGCGTGCAAAAGAACTAACAAGTGGTGACCATTGCCTCGTTCTTTGGTATAGTGGGGCTCAACATCACTGATCCCGATCGAGCACTTTGGTATGGCTTTGCAGCTTTGCCAGCTCTTGCACTCCCTAGAAGTCTAGCTCCAAACCTTGGGTCGGCACCTCGTTGCCTTGTGATTCCTTCGACCTTGATCTCTTCTGTGCAACAACCACCATCATCTTGGGTGACGACGACAAGGTCCAAATCTGGTACGACAACTGGCCAGAGCATGAATTCCTTAAGTCCATTGCTCTGAGCCTATACAAGCTCTCCTGCAAGAAGAATCGCTCAATTGCGTCATATTCACACTGTGCAACATCTCCGGTAGTACCTCACCTTCTAGGCTAAAATCCAGACTGTTCACCTCCACCCGAGTGGTCTGGATGACATCATCTGGAGCTGTATGGCCTCATGCGTCTACTCCAAGTCAACCTACAACATGCAGTTTGCGGGGAGTTTCACATGAACGCAAAGCTCATTTAGAAGGCTAGCACAGAGTACACATGCAAATTCTTCACCTGGACCCTGACCCTGAACAAGCTAAATACAACTGATATCCTTGTGAGGAAAGGACGGCCCCACAACCCAACTTACAACCTCTACAATAGCCATCCACCTTTTCTTACTCTTGTCCTACTCCTATGAGGTCTGGCTCCGTTTGCTCCCAACATTTGGGTTAGGGAGTTGCCCGGTCCCCTCCCCGCATTCCTTCCCCTGCTTTGCGGACAAGTGGCACCATATGTCATTGCTTATCCCTAAGAAAAACAAGTGTTCTTTTAACAGGTTCGTCATCTACATTGTCTGGAACTTTTTGGAAGGTGTAACTAGCATTTGTTCCAAGGTATTGCCCTTCTGCTGTGTCAACCATCAAACTTAACTTACCTTGAGAGTCGGAATCCCATGCATTAGTCCCTGGATCGGTATACTAGTGTAGAAGATCACATAGCCAATACTAGCATACATCGATTAAATCTTAATCCCTGAATATTACATGCCAAGTTACGCTCTTAGGCGAATTTAGTAAGGCGATCAACAATAGCCTTATAATACAAAACATAGTTCAGAGTAATGCATCTATCAAAAATATCTACCCAAAAGAATATCTCCATGGCTAAGTGTCTTGCAAGCGACCGGAGCAACCATAAGACCTGTCAAGCCCACCGAAGTCCTGTCCATCATCTTCATGACACCCGTACGGATCCACCTCGATCCCATCGTCTAAAAGAGTATAAGTAGGCGAGGTCAGCGTCATCCAAACGCTGGCTAGTTAACACTTCTCCTAATGCACATAGTGATTAGAAGGCTTGATTTGGGGGAAAGGGTTATTTTATTTGCATAAAGCCCGATTTAAAATGAGTTTAAATTACCCTATCTAGCATCAGATATTAGTAGACTTTATCTCTCAAGGGTTTAGCCTCATACCAAATACATCCTAATCCCAACCGACCATCCCTAACTGCCCACCTCAAGGAGACCAACCTTGGACTCGATATACGGTTGACATTGTACTTCATCATACCAACTTCTTGTTGCCCCAACATGTTCCTCAATCCGCCATCCTTCCAGGATTTGGTAATCCTGTTGTGGACCACACTTGTCATAGACTGTCCGCCTCGGCCTAAGGGGTTGCCAGCTCGCACTAGCCTAGCGTCATCTTGGGGAAGTGTGGCCTCCATCACATCAGGTGACGACCAATGCCGGTCCCTATCGAGAGTGGTCCTAGAGGGCCTCCGCAGAGCGCTCGCAACTGGTGATCCAAACCCGTACTCCGCGCGATGGCCACGCGTTGTGTTGGAACCATCATCCAAATGGTAGCGATCTTCCCGCTACGCATGTCCTTCCGCGCTCCTCCTGGGTAAGCCCTGGCTAAACCCAGCACAGGCACCTCGTGCCTTAATTATCCATCTGGATGTCATCCATGGGCCAACTCTTCAACCATCTAGACTCCACCCCATTATCCCAAGACATTTCCACACATGAGCTTTGCCGATCGACCGATCAAACTGAACCGACACACCACATAGTCATACCCACAACATCTAGCCCATCATGCATCTATTAGTCCTAACTGTCACATGTCATAACATTTTAATGAAAGAATGAATGACCGGTGAGTATCGTTTCACCGTTACGTAGCTAGTTGCCAGAAGATTTGTTTAATCCTAAGCAAGTCTAAGTAGGTTTTACCTAGTAGGTAGGGTTAAAATTGTTACCAAACTATACTTAGGCTAACAAGGGTTATGACAATCAAAGCAGTCATAAAGGCCAAAATAATACAAGGACAGACATGTATAAGTATAACATGATTAACAATTAGGCAGATTAATAAGCATGCATTTTTAATAATAAACAATATAGTTTGGGGGAAAACTGGGTAATGATCATGATAATAGCGATGTTAATCCTTAGTAGGAAACGTTGCAATCTCTCCCTAATACGGGTAAACATCTAAAGAGTAAGTGTTAACTCGCCTTGCTCAGGTGGAAGGTCTTCCTCCGCGTCAATAAACCTTCCCTCAGGATCGCCTACGTCTAATCACACATATAATCCAACAATTACTCATTGGTGCAAAACGAAAACATGATGCATGCACATGACCTAGGTCCCATCATCGGCACCACGATGTATAAAGTCGGATAGCGATACTATTAATGTATGATATGCAATGCATGCCCTAGTGTATTAATAACACATACTATTATTACATAATAACCTAGCTATACCCCCAAAATATGATTTCGTACGATATAGTAGTAATCGAGTGGTTAGGATTTTAAAGCGACATATGATGACAACACGTCGTACAGAGTTAAGTTTATCGGTGTTGGCATTTTCTAAGTTTCCCTACATATATAGTGTAACTCCAAGTTATAAGATATATTAATGCATTTTCTAAAGTCAGCCCTATTTTACTTAATAAAGAATTTATTTAAATTTGTTGGTGTTTGGCAAATTTATTTACTAATAAATATAATTAGGCAAGAATAGTGTTTCTATAGTTTTGTCTAATTTATAATGCTCTTGAAACCTTATTCTAATTTCTCATGATTTTTATAAGGTCAGACTCATTATTTATGATAAATAAAGTTACCCTAATTATAGTTTAAGCATTTTCTATATGGGAAATCTACTTATTTCTAACAAACAGTGTCTACGAATAATCACAGTGGTTGATTGCATATTTTTATTAAATCCAGCACAATCCTAACTATTTATCTAAATTTTTCTAGAATTTTTGGGAGCCTCTAGCTATTTTTAATAAATACATAACTATTTCTGCATTCAAGTAATTGGTTAAATAGGTGGAAAATGTTTAAATAACTTCGGGCTGAGCTAGCGAACGATGCCGGCCCAATATGGAATCGGCCCACGGCCCATGCGTGCGTGAGCCGGCGCCAACTGGGCCAGAAACGTCGAAGGCGTATTTCGCGGAGATGCCAATGCACGGGGCCAGCGTCGGACCCAGGGGCGCGTCCATTTAATCTGCCCGGTGGGCCATGGGCCCACTGGCAGCGACACAGAAGCTTCTGCTTTAACCCAACGCGCTCGAAGGGTTTTCCTGGCAAGTGGGGCCCGCCCGTCAGCGACTGGTTGAACACGTGACTGCATGGATCTGTCGGCCCTCCGTCATCGTAACCTCCGACCCGTCGACGTGGCCGGAGGCGACGACAAGCGACGCGGCGGCGCTACGGTCCTCTACTGGCCAAGTGCGTTTAAGGGCTAGCACCTACGGCTTCTAGGGGTCCTAGCAAAGCTCCCGTCGAGGCCGGAGGCGGCCGGACAAGGCGACGCGACTTGTTGCGGTGGGACCGAGAGCTCCCCGGAGTTGTCTAACCTAGGATCGGATCTACAGGCTATGAAAATGAACGGAGAGCTAAAGGATGTATCGGCGGTGCTCACTGAGCTCACGGCCGAGCGTGAGGTGGGGAGGAGGTGGCCGGCGGTGAAGAGCCCAACGACGGCCGAAGCAGAGGCGTCGCTGGCAGGGCTCCTCCGAATGGCTCCGCTGAAATTGAGCGAGGCGAAGAGGTTAGGGTGAGGTTTAGAAGCTCGGAACGAATGGAATTTGTCTCGGGCTCACGAATTCTAAGTGTCCTCGGCACCGGCGCGGAGGGTTTTTGGGGAAATGGGGAAACGGTGCCGGCGGGGGAGGCTTTCTATTTTATTGGCGCGGACAAGGGGGTACTATCCGGTGGCCCACTCGGCGCCGCGAGGATCAGAGGGTCGCGGCGATGGGACGCAAGTGGCGTGGGCAGGGCCAAAGCGGCGCGCGGCGCAACGGCGAGCAGTGCGGCTCGGTGATGATGGCGCGAGCGACGGTGGCAAAGGCACACGAGGCACGTGGTGGGGCAGAGCAGGGCCGAGCCACATGGTAGAGAGAGAGAGAGATAGAGAGAGAGATGGCCCACTTGGCAGCATAAATTCAAAAGAATTTTGAATTTCAAACAAAATTTTAAATTATCCCCAAATTGGGATGTTACATGCTGCGCTTGCTAGTTGGTGCCATCCGAGATGACCTCTCCTGCTAGGAGGGGGCCCTATTGTAATGTAGCCCTACGGGCTTTGCCCTGTAAATAACCTTGTACGGTTCTCTCTTCATTCTTAATAGAGCCCTTTTGCTTAAAAAAATATTCGCCCAATTCGTGTCATCCAAATACTAGAGTAGGAATTATAAATTAATTCCAGTTCAAAATAGATCCAATTATATTAGACATTTCACTGATGAGGATCAAACATATATTGTTATAGAAGGGAAAGAACAGAAGATTAAAAATGATGGCAGCCACTTCTCAGCAAGTTCCTGACTCATGACGTTTATCAAGCTGAGCATAGTTCAAAGATAATCTCAGCCTGATTCTTTCCCTTTTGCATAATTAGAACTTCATTCAACATCAAATCCTTTCTCTTGGAGTTCCTGTACAACCTCACTCCTCATCCGAAACCAGAGCTTCTCTGCTTCCTGCTCAAACTTTTTTGACTGCAATTGCTTCTGCATGCTATCAGAGTCCATGTTGGCATCAGCAAAACCTTTGGGTCCAATCGTGGTGCCTAGAGAACCTCCACTTTTTATGAACTCCTCAACCGCCTCTTCATCACCCGGATAAGGAAACTTCCTGCGCTCGTAAAGATGGGCCATTTCTTTTTCTTCCTGAAAAATATTGACAATAGCTTGTTAGAAAGGACGAACTGAGCAAGAGCAACAAACAAGCTGAAATAAGAAGCATTAGGAGAGATGGACAAAGGCTATTTGCCAGTGTTGATAAAATATATGTACCTATTGCGCTAATGGGTGTTTATATTTTTACAGAGGTCATATAAATTATTTTGATGCCACATAAATATAATTTACATCTGGACAATCCACCTTTCACAGTTTCTTTTGAAGCATACCTTTTCATGCTTGAGACTTGAGAGCAGAGATGGATTTAGGTCACATATCAGAAAGTGCTTATCAAATTATATCAGATGATCTATCTTTATTCCAGTAAAACCTTGGTGCTATATTAGAAAGCGCTTATCAATTTATAACAGGATCAATAGTTAGTTCAGTAAAACGGTAAAGCCTAATGAGACATACACAAAAATTGAAGACCATAGTGCTATCCATGCATACTCAACCATTTCCACTGATTTGCCTGTCACCAAAATAACACACATTTGCAATCGATTGCTTGGGCCAAAATTGCACCTACCTAGTTAAAAAGGCTAGCAAAGTTTAATTATTTTTTTTTACTTCAGTTCACAACTAATTGTGACATAGATCTGCAACCGCAAGGATATGGTAGAAACATACTTGTGGAATAAAGAGTCCTAGGTTTGATCGTGTCAAATCACAATAAACACTGCATTGACTAGTGCTCTTGATGGTATTGACTACTAAACCACAATGTTTCAGAGATCCAACACAGACAAAGGAGAACTTATTGTTCTGAACAGAAATCTTTCATTGAAACAGGTCACATCAATTTATTTCGAGCATTTTTGATAAAGGAACTACCGGTCTAGTTTTTTCATGAAAAACCAGACACCTTAATTTCATTAGAATATGACAGAATCCTAATCACAACACATGTTTTGTAACAAGAGTCGGACATGAATACTATTGTCATATCTTATCTATTTTTCTAAGTGATCCAATAAGTCAACTTTTTAGTCATGGATTAGCTTCTTTTGTCTTTTAACTTCTCTGAACCTCTTGTACAGTGTACAGTGCATTCATCTTTAATGGAATGGCAGGATGCTAAAAAAACGGTGATCTGATAATTAATCCAGAGAACTGATGGAGCTCGAGGCAGCGAAGAAATTCACATAAACCTGCGTCCTTTATTAATAGTGATTTGTAATTATCATGGAAATGACACTTCTTTCTGTAGAAATAATATTATATACACAATTTCCTAAACGTAACATGAATACTGCATTAACAAGGTTCAACGACGCCCTTAAGGTGTTTATAAGCTGGGGAAGTGAACTGAAGAATATGTCTGCTGCTCCAGTAAAAGTACACCTGTACGGTAATAAAGGAAGTACGCAGGGTGATCATGCTATCAAGCATCAACATTGTAAGACGTTAAATAAAAAAGCTTATCCTTTCTGTTGAATATATCTTTTATTCTTTAGCAGTGTTCACCTAGTCTCTAGTCGGTAGTCAGTCAGTTATCTAGTGACTAGCGACTAGACCGATTAGTCGGAGACTCCAATATGGCTAGCAAGAAATATTAATACAAATAAGCATAAACATAAATACAGAAAATAATAATACAAGTCACACACTGACACACATAAGACATCGCTGGAGGGTGGCGTCGTCGCTGGAGGGTGGAAGAGGGAGGCGGCAGCGCTTGAGGGAGACAGAGGGAGGCGTGGTGAGGGAGCACGGCCACCGACTGCTGCCTAACCCTAGTTTGGTCTACAGTGTATAAGTGTATTAGACTATTAGTGTACTAGTAACTAGTGTGTGACTGTGTACCCACCTTTTCATTATCCTAGTTGATCCGACTAAATGACTAGTCGCCGACTTGGACCGACCGACTAGCACCGACTAGTCTGATTTTGACCAATTTTGACCGACTAATCCACCGACTAGGCCCTAATCAGTGCGGATTGCCACCGACTAGCGACTAGTCGCCGACTAGTCGTGCTAGTCGGCCGACTAGGCGAACACTGTTCTTTAGTTAATAATTTGACATTCCGAACACAAGAAAAAGGGATAGGGATAGAAAAAAACACACATGCTATTAATTCGTATTGTCAAGTACACCTCTCCAACTGCTAAGAAGTCAATACACGAAGCTCAGATATTGAAAATGAATCAATGATATGCTGATGTGCAGTCTACCAAATAAGAGAGTAGCAGGGTCATCAGGTATTCAGGCCGTACCTTGGGGCGCGGCTTGAGCGTCCACCAGCCAAGCGGCGACGTCTCGTTCCACAGCCATGCGACGCCAAAGAGCGTGTAGGTGCAGAGCATGCCCTTGCCCATCTGCTTCCAGAAGTAGGCATCCTCCTTCTCGAACCCCATCCTCCTGATCCCCGCAACACATCAAGAACAGAGCAGAGACCACCATCAAGATTCAAGAAAGAACCCGTACGCAAGCCAAGGGTCTGGGCACGCCCACCTGAGGAGCCTCCGGGCTTGAGGGAAGCTGCGGAGCATCGCGTGCGCCAAGCCTGCCAGAAGAGAGAGCAAACCGTGGTTGGTGCTTTCGGTATGGCATTTCGTCAAGCAGGTGTGTGTGCGCGCGCCCCGGATCGGAGCACCGGCGAATTTGAAAATTTCAGGCAGCTTACGGCCATTTTGGGATCACTCATAAGGGCGAAAGAATGGTGCGGGAACATGTTGAAATACGAAAACGGCTAATAAAAATTGGAGCAAGATTGCTCACCTGCGAACTGAAGAATCCGCTACTGTTAGGGTTCGTGGGGTTCGGGGATGGACGGCCTAGGATTAGAATGAGGAAGGAGGAGGTGATTCACGAGAGAGAGAGAGAGAGGGAAAATACCCTTCGCTACCGGGAGGTGGTTGGAGAAGGCAGAGTGTTGCGGATGCTCTCTCTCGAATGCCCTTGTGCCCGGTGGAAGAACGGAACGGGAAGGGTTGGACGGCGCCTTGCGGCTGCCGCATCCTCGCCTAGGTAAGGGCGGTACGTCGCCACCAGCCAGTTTTTGATGGCAGCGCCTAGAACTGGATTTGGTGATACTAAAGCGTACCCTTTTCTTTCTTCTTCCTCCTTTATATATTGATTCCTAATGTCAATACATGGAATTGCTTAGTATGGAAACAACTGAAATAGGAAAGATACGATGGAGATATATAGTAGGAAAGATCTAGGAAATCATCTCTAATTCCTCCTCCAGCCGGCGGCTAAGATAAACCCTAGGACTGAACCGCCGCTGCATCATGTAGGGCCTGGGCCTGGGCCTGCTCCTGCTCGGCCTGCTGTTGGGCCTTTCTCCTATAGTATACTCTATCGGGTGGAGGCCTAACAATACTTCCCCCCTCGACCAACAGCCTGTCCTCAAGCTGGAAGGTAGGATAGGAACGGCGAAGAACAATGGCATCCACCCATGTAGCTTCATCTTTAGGTTCCCCCATCCATTGAATTAAAAACTACCGATGACCCTTGAGAAAACGTTGGCCGAGAAGCTTGTAGGGCATGGGATCATCAGAAGCTTGCTCCGAAGAAACATCAAGTGGTAGTGGAGGCGTTGAACTCGGAGGAGTACCCTTAAATGCCTTTAAGAGAGAAACATGGAAGACATTATGGAGCCGAGATGAAGTGGGCAACTCCAATATGTAGGCCACCTTACCGATTCTGGAGATCACCTTATAAGGACCAAAGAACCGAGGAGATAATTTGGTCTGCAGGGAAGGCCTTAGGGACAACTGTCGATGAGGCTGCAACTTTAACCAAACCCAATCACCCACCTCAAACTGCACATCACGGTGGTGAGCATCATAATATTGTTTCATGCGATTCTGAGCTTGTAACAAATGTGACCTTGCACAGTCCAGCAAAACATCCCTGTCAACCAATTGACAGTCCACCTTGTCAATCGCTGAAGTTCCTTGAGCATATGGCAGCAAGCTTGGTGGAGGGCGTCCATAGACGAGCTCAAATGGAGTTAGACGTAGTGCAGAATGATAAGAGGTATTATAACAGAATTCCGCCCATGGAAGCCAACGTGCCCAAGTGGCTGGATTATCAGCAGCTAAACACCGAAGATACATCTCCACAGTGCGGTTAACAATCTCCGTCTGCCCATCTGTTCGAGGGTGGTAAGAAGATGATGTCAGGAGATGAGTGCCACAGTGACGGAAAAGATCTTGCCATAACGCACTGGTAAATATGGGATCTCGATCAGATACCATGGTTTCCGGAATTCCATGCAAGCGCACCACGTGATCAAAGAAGAGGTCAGCCACCCCTCGGGCATTCACAATGCGCCTCATAGGTATGAAGTGAGCATACTTGGAGAGGCGATCTACCACCACGAGAATGCATGTCATCCCTTGAGATTTAGGAAGCGATACGATGAAGTCCAGGGAGATATCGCCCAAATCTGCTGAGGGATAGGTAAAGGTTGGAGGATTCCAGCCGGAGATAAGGAACTTGTCTTGTTTTGTTGGCAAACCCCACACTGTGCAATATAGTTTTCAACTGAACGTCGCTGCCCCTCCCAGAAGTAATGAGCATGAAGCCAATGCAAGGTCTTGTGAACCCCTTCATGTGTCAAGTCATGGAAAGCGGCAATGATCTTATCATACAGCAGTGAAGATGCTGGAATGAATAACTTGCCATCCTTAAACACAAGATCATCGCTGACCGTCCATATACCAGTGGCTTGCTTTGCTTGCTGGAGACCCGTCTCATCATTCGGCTGCAGCAGGGAGCCCGGCTGACACGACTGGATGGCCAGCTCGGCTTTGAGAAGCTGGTCACGCCGTTGAATTATTTCAGGATTTCGACGAAGGATGTCATGCCACCCTTGGACCAAAGCCACCGTGGGGCAAGAGAGGGCAGCACAGATCGGGGTTGGCTCAAAAATTCGAGACAAAGCATCGGCTGCCCTGTTGGTCTTTCCGGGCGTATATTCCACCGAGAAGTCAAAACCCATAAGTTTGCTCAACCAATGTTGCTGAGGTGGCGTAATAAGAGCTTGTTCAAGCAGGAACTTAAGGCTAGAGTGATCAGTCCTAACAATGAATGGTCGTCCCTAAAGATATGGTCGCCAGTGGCGAATGGCCTTGGATAGCCCGATCAACTCCCTTTCATAAGCCGCGAGCTTCGTATGGCGATCAGCTAACTTGCGGCTGAAATAAGCAATGGGGTGTCCTTCCTGTTGCAAGACAGCCCCTACCCCATGGCCGGAGGCATCACATTCAACCACAAAAGGATTGTCAAAATTTGGCAAACGAAGCACCGGTGCTGATTGCAGGGCTTCCTTGAGACGAGTAAAGGCAAGCTCGGCTTCTTCCGACCAAGAGAATCCATGGCGTCGAAGTAACGAAGTGAGTGGTTCAGCAATCGTTGCATATTGCCGAATGAAATGCCGATAATAACCGGCCAACCCGAGGAAACTTCGGAGAGCCGTGGGACTCTCGGGCCGGGGCCAATCTGCCACGGATTGGACCTTACGAGGATTGGCCGCCACCCCATTGGCAGAGACAACATGACCCAAATAGGCCACCTCCGTTTGGCCAAATATACACTTGGACTTCTTAAAAATAATTGGTGCTGTCTTAGCCTTTCCAACACCACATGCAAATGGTGTAGGTGCTCCTCCCATGTAGAACTGTAGATCAAAATATCATCAAAAAACACAAGAACAAATTTTCGTAGGAACTTCGCCAATACCTCATTCATTAAAGACTGGAAGGTCAAAGGCGCATTGCACAACCCGAAGGCCATTACCAAGGACTCATAGTGACCATGGTGAGTACGAAAAGCTGTCTTCTCAATATCCTCCTCACGCATACGGATTTGATGGTAACCCGAACGAAGATCCAATTTGGAAAAGAAGCATGCTCCATGGAGTT
The DNA here is from genome assembly GCA_036346415.1 of Raddia guianensis. NCBI lineage: Eukaryota > Viridiplantae > Streptophyta > Magnoliopsida > Poales > Poaceae > Raddia > Raddia guianensis. The sequence continues at coordinate 18,379,828 of CM070534.1, read as the reverse complement.
CATCAAAGAGTTCTTCCGCTACCGGAATCGGGAATTTATCCTTGATAGTCTTGGCGTTGAGCTCTCGATAATCTACACAAAGTCGCCATGATCCATCCTCTTTTTCCACCAAGAGGACAGGCGATGAAAAGGGGGAATGGCTCGGCCTAATGATGCCTTGAGCCAACATCTCGGCGCATTGCTTTTTGATTTCATCTTTTTGCCGATAAGGGTAACGGTAAGGGCGCACCACCACCGGTTCTGTACCCTCCTTGAGGGGAATGCGGTGATCACAATTCCTTGACGGTGGCAACTCCTTGGGTTCGTCAAAAAGGGATGCAAAGGAATCGAGAAGACTCTCCAATTGTGACTGAAGATTTCCTTGTAGAGTGTGGCTATGCACCTTCTTAGTATGCCCAATGCCATGAAGGGTTACTTGCTGTCCTCCCACCTTAAACGCCATCTGTCTCGAGTCAAAATTCCATTGGATGTCCCCCAGAGTCAACAGCCATTGTACACCCAAAATGACATCAAATCCTTGGAGTGGAATTACCAAAAATGGTGCATGGAAGGACTGATCTTCGACAGTGAATTGACAATCCTCAATTTTGCCCAAACATGGTAGCTGTTCACCATTTGCCACGGTAACGAACTGATTGGAGCCCTTCTGTTGATGCAGTCCTACCCTTTGCGCTGCATGGCCATTGAGAAAGTTATGAGTGCTTCCCGTATCCACCAATCCCAAAAGCCGAACTCCGTTCATCACCAGCTCCATTTGCATGGTGCCGCCAGCCTTAGGGCCTCAGAGTGCCAAAAGGGACAACGAAGGAAACTCGTTCTCCTCCAAATCAACATGCTCATCTTCCTCATTAGCGTTCTGCACCTCCAAATAGAATAAGCGCTTACATTGGTGGCCCCTTTGGTAGATCTCATCGCAATTAAAACAGAGTCCTTTGGCTCGACGCCCGCCATCTGATCGGGGGTTAAGCGACGGCGATAGGGGTCGACGTCATTGTGGATCTTGCGGATACAAAGCAGTGTAGCTGATCTTCCACCCATACTTGGCTTCGATGCTGCACTGGAACTCGGATCCGGGGCTGCTCCCGACCGCAATCCCCCAGCGGTTGGAGAATACCCTTCGCTACCGGGAGGTGGTTGGAGAAGGCAGAGTGTTGCGGATGCTCTCTCTCGAATGCCCTTGTGCCCAGTCGAAGACCGGAACGGGAAGGGTTGGACGGCGCCTTGCGGCTGCGGCGCCCTCGCCTAGGTAAGGCGATGCGTCGCCACCGCCGATTTTCGATGGCGCCGCCTAGAATGGATTTACGGTACTAAAGCGTACCCTTTTCTTTCTTCTTCCTCCTTTATATATTGATTCATAATGTCAATACATGGAATTGCTTAGTATGGAAACAACTAAAATAGGAAAGATACAATGGAGATATATAGTAGGAAAGATCTAGGAAATCATCTCTAATTCCTCCTCCAGCCGGCGGCTAAGATAAACCCTAGGACTGAACCGCCGCTGCATCATGTAGGGCCTGGGCCTAGGCCTGCTCCTGCTCGGCCTGCTGTTGGGCCTTTCTCCTATAGTATACTCTATCGGGTGGAGGCCTAACACAGAGGCAGCCCGCGGCGTGAGCACAACGGAGGAAGAAACATCAGTGCTTCACTACGCCCATGTCAATGATGGCACACTTAAAGGAAGATTTTCATCAGCGCCGTCGCAAAGCAGTCGATTCTTCGGAAAACACCTATTATTTTACATGACATTTTTTTTTCAACAATACTTCATCCGTGCCATTCTCTGAAATTGTTTTGGATTTTTCCAACATATACGAGATGCAAATACGATTGAAACACACATATGACATGTGGGGCCCACATGTCATCCCCTACCCCAACTTCTTCCTCTTCTTCTTCCCTCCCCTGTCTACCTCCCACAACTCCGGTCTCCTTCCCGTCAAGCCCCTTCTCCTCGGCGTGAACAGTGGCAGCGGCGGAGGTCGCCGGTGGCGAGCTCGTAGCGGCAAATGGCGGCTGAGCTTGCCGTGAAAGTGGAGAAGCGAAGGAGTCAAGGCTAGCAGCATGGCGGTTGGCAACCCCACTGACGACAAGCAAGCGATTACTTCTTCAAGAAATGCTTTTTAGAGGTGGGAGGAAGAAGGTGGAGGAAGGAGGAAGAGAAAGAAGATGAGAGAATGACACTCGGGACAGGACCCACACGTTAGAATCATATTTTGGTTTTGTATACGTCGTAGATCTTACGAAAAGCATCACAATGATATTTGTGATACATAGTTGCAAAATAATGATATTTAAAATAATTGTAATTGCAAATTCAAAGAAAAGGACTTATAGTGGCATGTACGAAAAAATGTTACTCCCTCCGATCATAAAAGGAAGTCACCGTTGATTTTTGGATACGTTTTTGATCATTCATCTTATTCAAAAAAGTTATATAAATATTATTTATTTTGTTATGATTTGGTTATTATTAAATGTATTTTAAGGATGATTTATATTTTTATATATTTGAACTAAATTTTTGAATAAGACGAATGGTTAAAGACGTGTTCAAAAGTTAACGGTGATTTTTTTATATTTTCTTGTCCTAGCCCTCTTCTTCCCAACCGCGAGCACGCTAGTTGGTCGTGCTCGCCACATCGCCCCCTCCGGCGGACCTAAGAGATTTTGATAAGACCCGGGCCAACTACCAACAAGTCTAGTTGCTAGATCAAAATGATAAATGATGTTCGTGGTAATGTACGATGAAAATTTGTTCAATCACATAGATATGGGTGAAAATGGGTAGGGTACGAGTAGGGTACGATACGGGTAGGGTCATCTCGTACCCTACCCTATTTATTTTTCCCGAGTACCGGTACGAGTAGTTAAAAACCAGGTAGGGTACGAGTAATGGGTATTAACGGATGGGTAGAAAACTGCTTTTGGGTATTATACAAACGGCTATGATACATACAACAGGTACTTAGTAGGCAATATATATGTGAATTACCTAGAATAAAAAACATGTGATAAAAAATTTCATCTTACCTAGAATCATTGTCTTTACAGAGAGTCCTTGGAATGAAACCATAGTTGTGAGGATATACAACTGATAAGTATAGAATTCGATCAACCTAGCAAATTATATAGCACTATAAGTAGATTATGCTTTTGTAGCAAAATAAACTCCTATGCTTGATGAGTACATGCTGAATTAGGATCGTGTGCGTTTGGGCGTGCGCGGGCGTAGCGTAGCGTCGCGTTGGCGCGTGCTATGCTACGCTACGCAATGCCAAATCGCGCAAGACCTAGATTGTCAAATTCTACACCAGAATAAGAAAAATTTACAGAAATAGCAACATAAAGTCATACAACCGGTCAAATTCTATAGCACAAGTATGTCAAACATGCTGTCCTAAATCAACGAGCCATCCTAAATTTTATTCCAATTTCCAAGCCCTAATCATGCAAATACACCCATTCTCAGATCTACGGCAATGCTCATCTAGTCACCTGAGGAGAGGACCGAGGAGAACCGGAGGAGGCCTGCCGGTCGGCCGGGGGGCAGGGTGGCGGCGGGCGGCGTCGCGGCGGGCGGCGTCGCGGCGACCTACTCCCACTGGGGTGGGCGCCGCCACCGCGGCCAATGGGGGAGGACGGGGAGGAGGAGGGCGGGGCGGGCGGGGCAGGGCGAGCCGGCGAGGCGGCCGGCGCCGAGGGCTGGGCCGGGGCGGCGTGGGGTGGGGCGGCCGGAGGCGGCGTGGGGGCTGGACCGCTGGGGGCGTGAGGCGGCCTAGGGCGGCGTGGGGGTGGGGGTCGGGGCTAGGGCGAGAGCCGAGACAGCGTGGGGGGCTGGGGGCTGGGGGGCGTCGGGCCAGAATTAGGAGGGGGTGGTCTTGCTATTGGACCACGCCCTGGGCCTGGGTCCGCCCCGGCCTCGCCCGCCGCCTCCTCGCCGGCCACGCCAGACGAAGGGCGACGCCTCCTCACCTGCTGTGTCGCCTTGACCTCGCCTTCGGCTGGGACTCTTCCTCTGGTTGCCCCTCGGCCTCCTCCGCTCGCGTAGCGCCCTTACCGCCGTAGCCGTGCTGCTACAATCGTTGATGTTGTTGGGCGATGGCGGCGAGTTGGACGGCGCCGTTGTGGCGGGGCAACTGCAACGCAGTCGACGTCGGTGGCGAGCAGCCGAGCAGGACGGCACTAGACGCCGACGCCGCCGGAGTTGAGAGAGGAAAGAACATACCTGGCGAAGAATTACCCACAAATGTTTTGTAAAAAGATTATAAATGACAAAGTAGTAAGGTGGCAACAAGAGTTACGTTTTAAACTCTGTGAATCCTGGCGAACTTGGACGTAACCACGATCAGAGAGTGGCAATTATGCAATTTCCTCGATTAAGAGGTCAGTCGCACACACCCTTTGCGCCTCTTCTCCGTTCTGTTATTTCAGTTACACTCCTCGTGCCTTCCCCTCTCTATGTCATGGCTCCGGTTCCTTCCAAACTCTCCCCGAACCCATGACAAAGATGCTTGGGAAAGCTTGGCAGCTCACAGCAATGGCGACCCTTTCCATCCCTCTACACCCTCAGATCGCCCTCTGCCAACCGCGGCGGCGGCGGCGACATGGCTCCTCTGGCAGCATCAGCTGCCGGTTCAAGCATGCCGGGAGGCTGCAAGCGAGCTACAGGGGGCTTGAAGCTCTGTATGATGATGGGTACCAGACGGTCAGGGACCTGGATTGCTATTACCAGGCAGTCAAAGAACTTGTTGGGAATGACAGTGGGCCTCCGCGCTGGTTCTGCCCCGTCGACGCTGGCTCGCCGATCGAGGATGCTCCGGTCATGCTGTACTTGCCAGGTGTGATTTGCAATTCTCCTTGTGTCTGTCTGTGTATGTCGAAGTGTGTACATAGATTTCTGAAATTGTTGGTGCTGTAGTGTAATTCAGGAAGTTGATGTTTCGGATTTGAAATTTTTCAGGGGCAGAAGGAATGGGGATGGGGCTATTGATGCATCACAAGGCTCTTGGAAGGTCAGATAGAGTGTTGATGTTATGAAAACAAAATTAGTAGTTTCACTTGGTTACAATTATAATGGAATCCTCTTTTAGAATAAATATAATAGGATCACATTTTCTTATTGGGAGAATATTTTTATACTTTTTAGAATTTTTTTAATGTTTTGAATATGGATTATTTTAGAGTATTTTCAAGATATTCTTCCTTCAGGTTAGCACAAACAACTAAACAAAAATCGTGCTGTAGTTATGACACTTTGAATAATATATTGCTTCAAAAAAATAAAATATAGTATACTTGTCATTTCTATTTGCAGGATTTTTGAACTTAGATGCATGCACATTCCTTTTCATGATCGCACACCATTTGAAGGTATCAAGATATCTGTGAATTGATTTCTATGTGAAGCATTTTTCAACTAGACATGATTTAGCTTAAGACATGGAGCGAGGAACAACTAGTGGACTATTAAGTACTCAATATTGTATGGTTTAGCTGCTTTTCTTTTGCAGAACTTCTTACAATGGTAGAAGATGTTATGAGAGCAGAGCATGCCACTTCTCCTAATAAGCCCATCTATCTATTGGGGAATTCTTTTGGAGCATGCTTGGCACTTGCAATTGCTGCTCGTAATCCTGGCATGGACTTGGTATTAGTACTAATCAATTCAGGTATACAAGAAATTATTATGTTATACGAATTTCGTGATTAATAAATTTGATATCTAACTTTGTTTCCATTTTTGAGGGCAAAAGCAACATCATTTGAGAAGTCAGACATAAAGAAGATTCTATCAGTTTTAAGCCGAGTGTCTGATCGAACCTGTATTTCAGTTACATCTCTACTGAACTACAACATTAGTAAGTATACCTAACCTTGTAGGGTGGTGCACAGAAAATGGAAAAGATAAGTGTAGGAATCAGTAGAAAATTAAGCATAATGGTACATTTACTTGGCTGTGAATTGCATGAAATTAAGGATATTCACATTCCTCTATGTTTTTCATACATAAGCTGTCACATTTGTTATTTAACTGGGTACTTTTTTGGGATAAAAAATTATTTAACTTGGGGTTCTTGCTTCTTCTATTCTTCCTCATCATGTGACCAGATAGTGATGTGAACATGGCACTGAATATCATGAAAAGCGGGAAGCATCCTTTAGAAGCACTCCACAGATTGACGAATAACATGTCATCTTTCCTGAAGCATTCGGTATTTACCGTCTTCTTGGTATCCTGTTACTATGTATCTCGTTTTACCATACCACAATTGAGGGAGAAAATAAGTGTTAGAGATGAATTACCTTAATTTATTTCTTTTTCATCATGTCCTTCTTGCCTTGTAAATCACAGGTGTACTAAAAATGGGCCTCTAATTGTAGAACATACTGGACAAGATACCAGAGGACACCCTAAGGTGGAAAATAAAGCTGATCAAACGGGCCGCTTCATACGCTAATCACCATCTGCAATCAGTTACAGCTGATGTACTGCTGCTAGCTAGGTTTGTGTCCTTGAACAACTTTAGTTGTGGACTTCCAGTTTCACCTTTCTTGCACAGAATTAGTGAGTTGAAAATTCCCTGTACAGGATTAGACAATTTCTGTAGTTTAGATGTTTAATTTTGTCGTATTTGTAACAATTTTTTGAATTTAATAGTATCATGGCTGAATTTCTTGGAACGCTTCTACCCAGCTGTGCTGACAGGTTACTTCCGAGCAAAGCTGAGGCCGACAGGCTGCAGAAGTTGTTGCCTAAATGCAAAATCTACTTCTTTGAGAACCATGGGCACAGCTTACTGCTGGTGAGTTCTAGCAGACTCATGCTGAGATCACGGTAACAATATCGTGTGTGTACTGAAAGCAAGCAAGCAAAGAAAAAAAAAAATCAAGATTCCTGAAGACATTTCTGCGCACGTCTCAGGAGTACGGCGTTCATGTCTCATCTATCATCAAGTGCACCGGTCTCTACCGCCACTCGAGGCGGCACCACCGGATTCTCGACTACATCCCGCCATCTGCAACCGAGCTTAAGGAAGTCGACAAAGCTAGCAGGTGACTACTGCACTGAGCTCTGAAACACATCGTGCCATGCATGCACATCTCAGGAGCAATGAGCTGCAGCGCAGCCTGCATCTGCATGCATGCCTACAACTCCAACCCCATAACGCACCATGCATTTGCCGTTCTTCCATGGGCGGAAAAAACGCAGCGATCTGGCGTTCAGGACGTGCCCGGCGCTGTACTCGACGATGGCGGACGGCCGGGTGGTGAGGGGCCTCGCGGGGGTCCCCGAGGAGGGCCCCGTGCTGCTGGTGGGCAACCACATGCTGCTGGGCATCGAGCTCATCTCGCTCGCCGCGGAGTTCCTGCGCGAGAAGGGGATCGTCTTCCGCGGCATCGCGCACCCGCTGCTGTTCCCGGACAAGGCCAGGACGGCGTCGGAGGGCCACGACTTCTTCGACTTCCTCAACCTGTGGGGCGGCGTGCCCATGGCGTACAGGTGCATCTACCAGCTGCTGGCCGCCGGGGAGTTCGTGCTCCTGTACCCGGGTGGTCACCGGGAGGCGCTGCACTGCAAGGTGAATTAAGAACAAAAAACCCAATCCCTCTGCTCGAGATTCGTACGTTAACAATCTCTACCTTATATTGATAGCTTCCTTTTGAGCTTTGTTTGGCAGTTGTTTTGCTCTGTTCTGTCGTGTAAGATATTTGTGCTTCGAATGCAGAGGCTAGAAGTAATTCCATTACGTAAGAAAACCTTATATATTGATGGTGGTCACTACGGCGCTTTCGAAAAAAAATTCATTAATAATTTTAAATCTCAAGGCACATTTGGGGCATGTTATGGAATGAAGATTTGCCACTCATATAAACTATTATTGCTAGGAAATGAGAAATGTTCCAAAATGCTTGGTAAAAATCCCGGTCCATGTATCTTCCAATTTTCAGTCATACCCGACATTTTTGGGGCAAAAATTCAGAGCAAAATTTCTTTATCAACGCTTTCGTGGCCTCCATATCTATCCTCCAAAGGTTGCTATTGTAAATGTTCCACTGTGCCTCCAGTGACCATAGCCATGACTTTCAAGGATTTTTGAAACATCTCTAGCGTCTCAACAATAATACAAAAGTTACTTGCACTAACCGCAACTCAATTCCCCACATTTATATGATACACATTTTTTAATACATTAATAAGTTGCACTTGCATAATTTGATAAATGAAATGCATTGCAAACTGAGATGAATTCTGTTGGTGATAGGGTGAAGAACACAAGTTGTTTTGGCCAGCCCAGACCGAATTTGTTAGGATGGCAGCACAATTCAATGCCACAATTGTGCCTTTTGGAGTCGTTGGAGAGGATGATCTCTGGGAAGTAAGCCATTTTTCAATGGAATATTACACTTATTTCTTGCCCTTCTTATCAAACCTGAATCTTTTCTTGAATGAAATGAAAATTTGGATCTTTCTCGACATGCCCTGCACTTGAATATTGGCATCAAACTGAACCAAGATTAAGGAATCTTCGCATTACTTTCTTCAACAAAGATTTGGGCGCATAAGCCGTACCTTTCGCTGTTTTGTGGCATATTGTACATGTACTAACCTTTCTTAATGCAATGATAGAACCCCTATCAAGTTTTTTTTAAAAAAAAAAGAGTGCATCAACATGCTATACACGGCATGATGCATTCCGGATCAATCCCCCTTAACCCACTTCTAACAAACCAAATTTTTAGCTAAAAAAACTTTATGCAGGTGCTCTGCACATTCGAAGATATCAGGAATGCACCCTTCGGCAAGGAACTGATACAAGCCTACAGCAACCATCTGAAGCTACGGTAAACACCAAATGCTGCTCATGTCCAATGGATAAATAATATAAAAAGATGCGAATAGTGGCAGTTTTAGTTAGTGCGTCATTGATTATGACCTTATGTGTGTCAACCCCTCGCACTTCTAGAGCTCAACACAAACTCCCAGTTATGTCCAAATTTTTATGCTTTCTGCTTTTTTTTTTTTGTTTGGTCTTGCAGAGATGTTGACCACGAGGTGATCTTCCCCGGTGTATCTCTGAAGATGCCAGGCCGGTTTTACTACCGGTTCGGGAAGCCGATCCCTACGCGGGGCAGGCAGGATGTCCTGGCTGATCGGCAGGCTGCGAATGATCTCTATTTGCATGTCAAATCTGAGGTCGAGAGCATGATCTCGTATCTGCTGCAGAAGAGGGAGGAGGACAGGTACAGGAGCATCATCCCGAGGATCTTGTACAGGGCTGCCCGGGGAACCAACTGTCAAGTTCCGTCGTTCAATCCTTGAACAGTTTACTGTTTACAGCATTACATGGATATATTTATACACCACAATATTGTAAAGCAACATTTTTTTTTCTAAAATGTTATCTGAATGTTGATTTTTAAGATACGGTTACAAACGTATGTAACTTCCAATAACAGCACTTTATTACTCCTCTGGTCTCAAATATGACGTTTTTAACTTTGCACAATCTTCGAAACATAATTTTGTGATGTTTTGGCTCACAAAGCTTTTGTCATAAAAGCTCATTCATGGGGGCAGTACATCTGTCACCGTTTTGTTAGACAAGTCGGCATTTACAACAAAATTCACCGTAATCACCAATTATGGTGCGCTAGGAAGTAGGAACGCAAAGGTTTGGAGTTTTTTAACACATTTGCTAGTTATCAGGCAACTGAGATTTATTTATCTCTTAGTTAATTTTCTCACATACGTAGATATTCGTTGGATCTTTTATGTGCCCTATGGAGGTGTTTGATAAACGGCTCAGTAAATCGACTGATAGATAAATAAGTCTTAGTCGTCTGATGATTATACGAAGTTGTCCGGTGATTTTTATTTAGGTCTATAACTTTCTAAATTGAATATTCCAGTACATAAAGTTACCTCACGACAAGTCCATCAGTGGTTTTTTGCCACATCACCACATACGTGATTTTTTGTCCCCATAAAGTCTCTTCTCGCTCAGTCACTCCTATCCTCTCCACGATCTCTCACCACCTCTTTTTTTGCCTAGTTGCTCATTGCAACTAGTTTGGTAATTCCCTCTTCTTCATTCTTTCACATGCCACTCCTCCCCCTTCTTGACCTCTCTCCCTAGCTCCCTGCCTCCTTAGTCCCTCCTCCCCACCACTAAGCTCCACCCCGATGGCTGAGCTGTGTCGCGCAGCCTGTGCTTCTTGCTGCCGAAGTTTCGATCCAATTCCGTCGCTCCAACCCCCAATCCCCACCACCGAAGTTCTAGTCTGACCCTAGCCAGCCATCCCGAGCAGCCCGCTATGCACGGCGATCCCACCCTTTGTTGGCAACCCTAGTTGGTCTCCCCCACCTAGCACCTCTCTAGAGTCTGGTCATCTACCACCGCCACTGCCGTCCACCTCCCCATGCAGACCTGATAGATCTGACATAGGGACTCGAGGAAGACTAAGGATGGAGCAGGGTGCAGCTCACCAAGACTAGAGCAACGCATGAGCTCTAAAGGCTGAGTGTCGGAGGACTCAAAATTAGTGCGGAGACAATAACAGAAGCCCCGGTGAAAGTTGATGGCTAGGAGAGAAGAAAGTGGCGAGCGGGCCGAGTGAAACTTCCCCTCCGCCAAAGGCTCCACCATGATCTCCGCCTTCTTGCCGTTCTCCTAGCTCGCCATTGGCGCTGACTACATGGACGAGCAATGTCGATGGAAGGATCAACGATGACGGGGATAGATTCGAAGGATCCAAATGTCGCTTAGAGGGAAGGGGTGAATAGGTGTTACAAAAATTTCAACCAACTTTTATGTCGAAGCTTTGGACACTGAACATTCTGGTCTCAAACATAGTATAAGTACGACCTTCAAATTAGAGTTAGGGTTAAATCTATGGCTCGCTGTAAAAATCTGAGGTCCAACTTACACTAAAACTCAATCCATAGCAAAAATAGATGCAATATAACATAAATGTGCTTCTAAATTACTGAAGAGTACAAATCCAAAGCAAATCAAGCTAGAGCGCAAAGAGAAAGGAAACCAATAGGGGTGAAGAGGAGATGTGTCGATGTTTGTTCCCAAAGTTCGGATCCTTGAGGTAGGTCTTCGTTGAGGTGGCTCGTTCATACTGGAGCTCGTATCTCTTTCAACTATTTGTACTCCAAGACCCCTCGGATTCACTTCATGTTTTCTTTCCTTCCAGAGGCAGAATCCGCTTTCAGAAACTTCCCACGGCACACCGCACAAAGCTCTGATGGTTTGTAGGTGACACCTAGGGAGTATTCAGCCTCTAAGAGTCTCTGTTGAGGTGGCTCGGTCACACTTGAGCTCGGGTCTCTTTTAAACATTTTCTTCACCGAGGTCACACCAACACCCTTCGCCTTCCCTCCTTGATTTCTTTCCTTTTGGGGGCGGAATCGGCCTTTACAAACTTCCTGCACGGCACACCACACAAAGATTCGGTTTCTTGTAGCTGACACCTAGCCATTTAGGAGTAATTAACCTCCAAGAGTAACAAATGCGACGAAGAACAAGCTTGAAGATGAATCGAGTGTTAGAAGGATGAAGCTTACTCAATAGGGCACTCGATCTCACTTATTAAACCATACCCAAAGCTTAGAACAAGAGGATTTTGGGTGGGGAGAAGTTTTAATGTTCAAGAGGAATCTAGGTGTGAGTATTGATGAGAGTGAAGTGCTAACCCTAGCTGGATTGGTGGGAGGGGTGTTAAATAGGTGAGAGCTCAACATTTGAATTAGAGCACCACAACATTTCAATAAAACACAGCAGCATTTGAATTAGAACACTAAAACATCAAAAAATAATAGTTGCAACATTTTGATTAGAACACTTCAACATTTAAATAAAAGCACCGCAAGAATTAAATGAGGACATTGCAACATCATTTTGGAGAAAAAAGAAAAATGCTTTGGAAAGATGAATAAGATGTTGCCCAACATAAAACAAGATGTTGCGGGACACATGCGATGATGTTTAAAAACAAATTTTTTGGAATCATGTTCATTCCTAAATCCGATCATCTCTTCCTTCCATATCTGACCATCTTCTTCAAATCCAACTATCTTTTTCTCCCAAAGCCAAATCTGACCGACAATTCACAAACCGTTACCGTCCTTGAGACAAGTAGAAATAAAAAGAGATGGATGATAGAGGGAGAATGTAAAGAAGGGTGAATGAGAGAAGAGGAGTCACAAATGACATGCCAGCAAGCGCCATTTGTGCCAGTCGGCTTGCAAGTGGCGACGGCGAGTGGCGGTCGAATAACAAACATCAAAGTAGCATGCAGGATAATGAGTGTGTGTGTAACTCACGACGTAAAAAGTAAATTAAATGTAGTCGACAATGTTTGCGTTTGTGTCCAAGCTTTGCTCCCCTTGTGGCGTCACAAGCGTCCGTTCGGCCCCAGACGCACGACCAAGAGCATATATTATTGTTTTCTTAATCTTGGTAATTATTTTTTTAGACTAAAATAGGTTTATCTTGTTGTAAGCAGGCAGTCGAGAAACCAGGTTTTACCAAATTACTGGAATGTTGACCCTTTTAAACCCGATTCGTATGATGAACCAGGCCAGTCCAGTTCGGTCCACTAGACACCTCAACTTGATAGACCAACTATCTGAAGGCCCCAGCCCCAACCAATATGGGTTATTTTATTTTATATTAATTTTATTCAATTTATTTCAAATATGCTTTTGTCTTTGCTTTTATAGATTTGGGCGCCCGTCGCCCAGGCCACGAGCCATCGCCCGAGCCATGGGCGATGAGCATCCCCATAGTCCGTGTCGTGGGGGCAACAAAGCCCGCCGCCTACCTCATGGCTTGATCGCCCAGGATGTGGGCAATAGGCGCGCCGCCCCCCATGGCGCTGACGGCGAGGGCGTCTATAGCCGTGGCCGAGGGATTTGACAATTTGCCACTCAACATTGGTTCTTGCTAAAATGTCACTCTGACCTACTGTTATATACAGATGGTCTTACGTGTAATACACATAAATGACATATTCAGCGAATTACACATGTTGAGAGTGGCGAATCGTCAATTTTTTCGACGTGGCCTAAGCAACGGGCATCTAGATCTGAAAAAAACAGGTGAGTCATATAATTTTAATAAATTAAATAAAAATAATGTAATAAAAAAATTAAACCAGTTTGCATGCTCAAGGCGCCGCTTCCCTTTCCTGGCGTCGTTGGCGGCTGCTGCGTCGCCCCTCCTCCATTGTCGTGTTGTCCCGCCTCGCCTCTAGCTCCAAACAGCGTTGCCTCCCCTCTCCCGGCGCCACTCCTCCTCTGGCGATCTGGATCGCGGTTCGACGGCTGGTACGGTGGTACCACGAGTCCGGTAATCATAGTTCCTTATGGACACCAGCCGTGCCCCTAAGATTGCGGTGGATGCGAACAGTGCCCTTGTTCTTGCTGTACCGGAGTCCATGGTTTCTGTGCTGCCACTTCAGGCCTCGTTGGATGAATCTGAATGTTCTGACCAGGAGGGTGGTTATAAAGGTCACCAAATTGCCAATGGAACTGAAGCAAATATTATAAAAAGTGAGAAACGGCCAAAGGGGAAGAAGAGGAAACGAAGGCAGTCATTTCGTTAATCTTTAATCTCCTTGTGATTTCAACACAGAAATTCACAGAGTTAGACATCCTGTATGTATGCTTTTTTTTTTTCAGGGAATTAGAAATCAGTGCCTTGGAGGAAAGAACTTTACAGAAAGATGTACCACAGACTCCAGATGAATTTGAGAAGTTGGTCAGGAACTCTCCAAATAGTAGTTTTGTTTGGATAAAGTATATGGCACTTCTGTTGGACCTTGCAGATGTTGAGCAAGCACGTGCAGTGGCTGAAAGGTAGATCTGCAGTCCAAGAATCTTTGTGTTGTATGTTGTTCCAAGTAATCTCTGGTGATTAGAAGTCCTCCGTTCCCATTGTTTTGAAAAGACATGATCATCTGACGGATTATTGTTTTGTCCAAAACTTTATTCCCTACATTGCATTGCATTAATTTTTGTCCCTCATGTTCACTAGGGCTTCGAGACAAATAAACATCAGAGAAGAGCAGGAGAAACTCAATGTTTGGGTAGCATATTTTAATCTGGAAAATGAATATGGGAGCCCACGGGAGGTAAATCTCAAATGGTGCTACATTTATGTTTCTTTCTGGTGTTACAATTTATGCTGATTCAGTGCTGGTTTGTACAAGGATGCTGTCAAGAAGACATTCCAAAGAGCCTTGCAGTATTGTGATCCCAAAAAGGTGCACTTGGCTCTTCTCGCAATGTATGAGAGGACTGAACAGCACCAATTGGCAGGTGATCTTCTCGATAAAATGACCAAAAGATTCAAAACTTCCTGCAAGGTTAGTTCATGACTTTCTTGTTTGCATTTGCAGCAAATACGTGACTTCCTGTGATGCAATTGCAGGTCTGGTTACACCGCATTCAATTTTCTCTCATGCAACATAAGGACACCGAATACATCAACTCGATTGTAAACCATGCACTTCTAAGTCTGCCACAAAGCAAGCGTATAAAGTTCCTCTTGCAGACTGCTATCCTGCATTTCAAGTGTGGGGTACCTGAGGAAGGGAGATCCAGATTTGAGCTGATTCTGCGAGAATACCCCAAAAGAACAGATCTTTGGAGTGTTTACCTAGACCAGGTAATATTGCATCTGCAAATTGTCATGTAATTGCCGTTCTGTCAAATCTGGCAATTTCATTGACATGGAGGATCTTTTGTAGGAAATCCGCCTTGGTGACACAGAAGTTATACGTGCATTATTTGATAGGGTGACATGTCTTGGCCTTCCTTCGAAAAAGATGACGGTCTGTCATTCTCAATAAATTTTTACTGCTATTAAATAGTGTAACAACAAATACATGCATAAAATTCAGTCATATTTATTCTCTTCATGCATCAGAAGTTTCTTATTGTAACTGGATCCAAATTAGAAAACTACAGCGTTCCTTTTTTTTTTTTTTTTTTTTGCTGAAGGGGCATAAATTAGTTGGCCTGAGCTCAGCTTGAACTACAACACATCTCATGCTGACTTTCTGTAGATTGTTAATCCTTTTTTTATCTAGCTGTGAAGATGTTTTTTAGTTTTTTAAGAGAGAAACGTACCATTGGATAATCTCCTATAGTATAATTTAGTTAATTAATTAATTAACTAAGAAACGTTTTGTACAAAATATAAACACAGATAGACAGATTTCAAGTTGGTATCTAGCCAATTACAGTGAAAGGTGGATTTTTTTTTCATTTGTTGATTGTTTCTCTTGCTTGCTCATAGATTTGGAAGTTTCCAACTCCTCGAAGAATTTTCTCACTTTTAATTTACTAAATAAACTATTCCATTGAAAAGTTCAATTTTCTATAGTAATTATAGAATTCGTACTTCCTCAGTTGAACACTAAAAGGAAGAAAAATGAAGTAAACAACCTTTATTTTAAAGTAAAAATAATGTCTTTGATTTTATTATAGCATTATTTCTTTTACATAATAGACGCAACCTTGAATACTTCATGTTTAGCATCTACATGGGTTAATTTCTAGATGCGTTTGTTTTTATATCAATTTTTGAACAAAA
Organism: Raddia guianensis; assembly: GCA_036346415.1. NCBI lineage: Eukaryota > Viridiplantae > Streptophyta > Magnoliopsida > Poales > Poaceae > Raddia > Raddia guianensis. The sequence continues at coordinate 18,364,214 of CM070534.1, read as the reverse complement.
GTTTTAGTTTCTTCATCCTATGATCAACTTTTCAGTTCTTGTTCAAGAAATACCTGAAGTATGAGAATTCTCGGCTTGATATGGAAAGAAGTGAGCTTGTGAAGCAGGTGGCACTGGATTACTTCATAGTTCACTAGCCTAAACTTCGCTCAGATTTTGCTTCTTCTGCTGGAGTAGTGGTTTCTGCGACCGTGGATGTTGACCAGCAGCCGCGAGTGATCGTTGTATATCTAGTCCACAAATTTGAGTTCATGATGGGATCGATATAGTCAGAAACAACAGAGAATTCTATCATGAATTAGATGTATTTGTTGTGCCACACCTTTCTGCAGTTGGCGTGCCTCGTTTTTTTCTTTTGTGTGTTGTACTCCATTACATTGGGGTGATGCATGTATAATTGAGCATATGTGAACACCAACGTTGTTAATGGAAATCGTAGGGCATTCGATATTGTCGGAAAGACATCGTGATTCAAAGATGTCATTACAACCAAATGATTGGGAGTGATCGAAATATGTGTACGCGGATCTTGTTTGCTATTTATATTTGGATGCAATTGTGCAATCGATGCCAGTGTGAGCAGTTTGTGAGCATTTCGCTAACTCGGTGCGAATGATCCCATACCAATCGGGGCAACTGTCGCTGCAGCAGTCTAGCTCTACTCAGCTGTGTTAACTGGTCAGTGGTCACCTGAGATGACAAGTATCATGCTATCAGCATGACAAATCACCGGACAGTTCAGCTGGTGAGATGCAGGAACGGTGGGATCTGTCCAGAGAGTTCAGAAGGTGAGATAAGTAGGAACGATAGTAGTTCTGTCCAGGGAAGAAAAGAAAGAAACATAAACATGATCGAGGAGATCACAATCGGTCAAGGGCTCACAAGAGCACGTGACTATCATCATTGTTACATAGGTAACCCTATATTTTTAAGAAATTGCAGCAGAGCTATCGAAAATGCGTGGAGTCGGTCCTAAAGGTAGGGACATGAAGATGTGCGGAGTTGACCCCAAAGGTAGGCGGAACCTTTGGAACATCTAACAAGGCTAGGAGACGGAGCATGAGTCAGAGACAGAATCCCGAATATTCATTCTCATGTCGGAAATGTGGACTACAATAGGCCTTAGGCGGCCTTGGGGGCCCATGTAGGTCCCCAAGGCCTTAGGGTTTCAGGGTAGATCCATCATTCTAATATATTTGTAAAAGAGGCCGTCATGTAACCGCCGTTAATTTAAATCCAACGTTCCGAGGGTAGGGACAAAAGGTCTTTTCACATCATTGTAACAAACATTGGTTCTAAAGGAGACCACCCCCGTTCAGGGGGTGGGACATTTCGTTTCAATAACCATACGCTTCCTCAGATTCAGACCCGAAAACTTCCAGTGTCCTTCCCCATTCATGTGGGAGGCACTCCCCTACTGTCTGTTGAGACACCTGCTACGACAGTTGGCGCCGATCGTGGGGACTCTGGAGGAGAATCTATGGCCACTCGAAGAGGTGGTTCCACCAGCGACACCAGGAACGAAGCAACAGCCGGAAGACAAATCGAACATGGAGGCGTATGCATTAGGAGAGGAGGTGTGGTCATGAGGAGCGAAGGAGGAACATGGGGCCATGCGCTAGGCATGGGAAGAGGCGCGGCCGGAGGAAGAGTTGGAGATGTGATAAGGGACTTCGGGGAAGACGGGTCCGAGACAAGTCGAAGGGGAGAGCTTCGGAGTCCAAGGAAGAACCAACCTCCCGAGGACCCGCCAGTAAGCCCACTTGCTGAAGATACAACCCCATCACAAAACCACCCGTCCAACCCGAATTACCAGAATGGAACATTCGACACCCAAGAACCCAGGGGGTAACATTTATTAACCAACCACCACCAGAAGATCAAGATCCATCCTGAAGAGTAGCATTGAAACAACAAATTGAGCAGTTGAGAAGGGAGTTAATGGCATCACATTCTCAGTAATCACAACAGCTGAATCACCAAACATACATAGATCTCGAAGTTCCATATGCAAACCCCCCAGCAACCAACCTAAAAAATACATACCAAAGGGAAGGAGGAGGGTCCCATCTCCTCAATGAGCACCTTTGCGCAAAGAAATTTTCAGAGGGCTTCAAGCCGCCATCTAGCATCAAGTTCAAAGGAGATACGGACCCATTGTAGTTATTGTAGGTATATGGCACAACTATCGAGGCTACGGGAGGAGATGATGATATTAAATCAAAGAGCTTGTTGCTATGCTTGAAGTGCACAACGCTTTCATGGTTTACCTCGCTATCTTCTGGATCAATCCACACTTGGAAGCAGTTGAGAAACAGCTTTGCGAATAATTTCCAAGGAAATTACATTGCGAAGATGCAAGAGAGCCACCTTTTTATGCAAAAGCAACAAAAAGGAGAGAGTGTTTGCGACTATTACAAAAAATTTGCAAAGATCAAATGCCAAATTCGAACAGTTAGTGATTCCGTGATGGTAAATGCATTTATAGTTGGCCTACAACAAGGGGACCTGATAGGTCAATTGATAAGTGAACAACCAGCAACAGCTGCTGAGTTGTATGATAGGATCGAGAAGTTTGCTAGGGGGAGGAGGAAAATCTCTGAAGGCAAGGCCTGGGGAGAAAAAAAGCAACAGAAAAAAAGAAGAATGAACACCAAGAAGGACAACCCAAGAAGGTGCACACTGTTGAGAAGCGAAGGGAGGATACATGAAGAGTAGAGCAAACATGAAGGGTGCAACATAGGCAATACTATTGTGCTGTCCACAGAGAGAACTGAAGGCACAAGATAGAAGAATGCAAAACCATAATTGGAGAAAGGACAGACTACAGGAAGCACACAAGGCAAGGAGATGATTAGTGTGACCAAAACCGAAGGTGACATGAAAATGATGGAAGGCAAAACTGAGGATATGATGATGGAAGGAGAAACCAAGGATATGACGATGGAACGAGAAACCGAGGATATGATGATGGAAGGAGAAACCGAGAGTATGGCGATCGTAGAACAAACAAAGAAGACATGAGATCACCATACAGGGTTCAGAATGTAGAACACCAAGATAACCATAACCAAAGGGTAATACATGTGATATCTGGAGGATCTTCGCTAAACCTCCCATCAAATAGGCAAAGGAGAACCTTCGCAAAGTCTCCTATGTATAAACATCAAGCAATCCAACATCATCACCAGCTATAATCTTCAATGCCAGCGATGCCAAAGGAGTGAGATTCCCTCATCAATATCTGCTAGTGATCACCGTCGAGATAGCAGGTTGCCATATTGAAAGAACTTTGGTTGATGGAGGAAGTTCAGCAGACACAATATTCCTCGGAGCATACAAGCAAATGAATTTGCCCGAAGATAGGATCAAGCCTTCGCATGTACCACTAGTGGAATTCGTAGTAGAACTGGTGATGGCAATAGGTCAAGCAACGCTACAAGTGACATTCCAGGAGGGGAGAACGAAGGAAACAAAGTCAATGTGCTTAGATGTTGTGGATATGGAGTACCGGTATAACACAATCCTGGGAAGGAGAGTGATCAATGCTTTTGGCGTCATAATACACCATGGATACTTATGCATGACGATGCCCACGACAGATGGAGTTATCACCGTAAGAAGGAACCAACATGCAGCACGAAAATCTGAGGTAGAAATGGCTTCGAAGGCCAAGCAGGTACAAACAAAAGAGAGGGTGGACGCTCAATATTACCCAACAGGGTGGAAACCGAAGGCTAAACCAGAAGGGACCACTAAGAAACATCAATTGTGTTGCGAAGACCCGAGGAAGCTTGTGACATTGGGAGCTCGATTGAGTGAAGAGGAAGAAAAGCAGATACTGCAACTACTCCGGCAAAACAAAGATATCTTCGCATGGGCGCCTGAAGAATCAAAATGAGTACAATTAAGCACTATCTCGCGATCAAAACTGACGCAAAACCGTAGAAGCAGAAGTTAAGAAAGATGTCCTAGCAAAGGAAGGAGGCTACGAAGGTTGAGGTGGACAAGCTGCTTCCGGTAGAAGTTATCCGAGAAATCGCCTACCCAGAGTGGCTGACGAACGTCGTCATGGTAAAGAAATCCAAAGGTCCTTGGCGAATGTGCGTCGATTTCACAAACCTTAAGAAAGCATGTCTAGAAGATGATTTCGCATTACCAAGGATTGACCAGCTCGTGGATGCCACGGTTGGATGTGAATTGATGAGTTTTTTAGATGCATATTCAGGATACCACCAAGTTTATATGAGGATCGAATATGAGGGGAAAACAACATTCATCACTCCTTTTGGAACATATTGCTACCAAAGGATGCCCTTCGGTTTGAAGAACGCTGGGGCCACCTTTGCAAGGCTCATCGCCAAGTGTTGGCCAAGAAGATGGGGCATAACATAGAAGCCTACGTTGATGATATTGTCATTAAAATCAAGTTGTGCCAAGACCACTACGAAGATCTGAAGGAAACATTCTAGATTCTCAAATCCAAAGGTATATAAAACTAAATCCCGCTAATTGTGTCTTCGGTGTTGCAACAGGGAAGCTGCTTGGTTTCCTAGTATCACATAGAGGAATCAAGGTAAATAGTGAAAAAAAATCAGTGCCATATGCCAAATGGAGCCACCGAAGACTAAGAAAGAAGTGCAAAGCTTACTGGGAAATTTAGCCGCATTGGGAAGATTTTTGCCAAAGGCCGCAGAGAAGCATAAGCATTTCTTTGCCATGCTTCGAGGATAACCCCATTCAACTGGGACCCAAACTATGTGAATGACTTTAAGCAGTTAAAAAAGCATCTCCTGGAATTGCCAAAACTAGTAAGCCTGGAGGGGGCGGCGTGATTACTGCTATACCTTTACGCTAGCCATTATGTAGTAAGCGCAGTGCTGGTAAAGGAGCAGGAAGGGAACCAGCTATTAATTTACTATGTATCCGAAGCATTGCAAGGCACAAAGAAAAATTATGTGGAAATGGAAAAGGTCGCATATGCATTACTAATGGCGTATAGAAAGCTAAGACATTATTTTCAGGAATTCAAGATTGTGGTGCTTACGACATTCCCACTCAAATCAATGTTTGAAAACAAAGAAGCTTCGGCAAGAATATCCAAGTTGGCAGCAGAATTGGCCCCGTTTGACATAACTTTCGTCGCACAAACTGCAATAAATGCCCAAACAATGGCTGATTTCTTGACTGAATGGATGATAGAACATTCAGAGGACCCATAGTTACCTCTAATGTGGACAGTGAAGTCCGATGGATCATGGACCGCCGAAGGTGTTGGGGCTGCAACGATAGTGATAGATACAGAAGGACGTATAGAGTACTGAATGTGCATTAAGGTTAAACTTTCCAACAACAAACAATGGCGCAGAGTATGGAGGTCTAATCTTGGGCCTTCACAAGGCAAAGGCACTGAGAGCACGCAAAATCCTTATCTGCACAAACTCAAAATTGATACAAGGACAACATATTGAAGAAGTTTCAAATAAAAAACACCGAAATGGCAGAATAGTTAGATGCAGTAAGGGCCTCGGAGAAGCAACTTTTCGGGGTCATGGTTAAGTCTATATTAAGAGGGGAGAACGCAAGAGCGGACGAGTTGGCCAAAGTAGCAGCTTACAATAAAAAAATACCCGAGGGAGTATTCTATGAAGCCGTGGTAAGACCTTCGATTTGTTCACAAGTCCAGCACATAACAAATGCTCCCGAGGATGACTGGAGAAAACTAATCATCCAATATCTTCGGGATGAGAAATTACCAGAAGATAAAAGAGAGGCACTAGCTCTGCAACAGAGGTCTCGAACATATGTTATGTTGGATGGGCTACTGTATAAATCAGGAGTCTTGGCACCATGTATGGAGAAGCGAAGGTAAGACAACCCTTGCTAAAGTTCACTCCGGCTTATGCGGTACCCATCAAGCACCAAGGGGTTTAGCAGCGAAGGTCCTTCCGATGGGTATATATTGGCCAACTGCAAACAGAGAAACCGAAGACCTAGTTCAAAAATGTAAAGGCTGTCAATGGATGAGTGCCTCGGCAAAAGCTCCAGCAACAAACATGCAACCTTCGGTACCACTGTGGCCATTTGCAAGATGGGGGATCGATATCATAGGCGATCTTACAACAGCTCAAATAGGTTTCTGATGGGTCATTGTGGCCATTGATTACTTCACGAAGTGGGTGGAAGCTGAACCGCTGGCAACAACTACTACGACAAAGGCCCATCACTTCTTCTGGAAAAATGTGGTAGGTTCGGTGTACCATGCGAAGTGGATGCCGATAATGGATTGCAATTTTTATCATCGAAATTCAAACCTTTCTGCGCAGACCTAGGAATCAAAGTTTGATATGCTTCGATGGGATACCCTAAAGCAAACAGATTTGTGGAGAGAGCAAACCAAAATATTATGTAGGGGCACAAGAAAGGACTCATCGAAGTGGCAAGAGGCAAATGGCCCGAAGAGCTTTAGAAAGCACTGTGGGCGATACAAACAACTCCGACAAGATCTACAGGCTTCTCCCCGTTCAGGCTTGTGTATGGCAAAGAGGTTGTAATCCCAGCAGAAGTCGAAGCCCGTAACCTTCAGGTAATCACAGGAGGAACCAATCCCGAAGACGCACAATCAATCGACTTCCTCGAAGAGCAAAGAATCATCACCAAACAGAACATAGATAAGTATAATCAAGTAACAACAAAAGCGTACAATAAGAGAGTACACCCGAGGGAGTTTCAAGAAGGGGATCTCGTGTTGAGGAAGATGGCGCAGAGCCCCTCCAAGTTACAATCTATATGGGATCGACCATTCATTATAAAGAATAAAACAAGAGAAGGATCATATCGCCTAGTGACAGAGGGAGGAGAAGAAGTATCACATACCTGGAACGCGAAGTCCCTCAAGAAATACTATCCATAAAAAACCGGCTGTGCCCGGAGAATAGCCCAAGAAGGGCATGTATCCCCCATACGTAATAAAAAATGAAAAACGAAAAAAATTGAACCCGATGGACACCGCGCCATCAACCTTCGGGTCGGCTTGATCGCGATAAGATCACCTCATGACCCTCGGGCAAGCGTGAGGCGCGTAAAACTCGCTGTTAGTGAGTCGCCTTAAGACCGCTTGAAAACCCGCTCGCACGCTAAGTGCCACCATGCTATCATGCGCTACTGAGTGGCTATCGCGGAAACCCGATGGATAGCCGCACCATCAACCTTCGAGTCGGCTTGATCGCGTTAAGATTGCCTCATGGCCCTCAGTCCAGCGTGAGGTGCATAAAGCCCGCTGTCAGTGAGTCGCCTTAAGACCGCCTGAAAAACCCGCTCGCACTCTAAGTGCCACCACGCTATCATGCGCTACTAAGGGGCTAGCGCAGAAAACCGATGGACAGCCGCGCCATCAACCCTCGGGTCAGATTGATCGTGTTAAGATCGTCTCATGACCCTCGGGCCAGTGTGAGGCACGTAAAGCCTGCTGTTAGTGAGTCGCCTGAAGACCGCTGAAAAACCCTGCTTGCACGCTAAGTGCTATCGTGCTATCAAGCGCCATCAAGGGGCTGCCGCGGAAACCCGATGGACAGCTGCGCCATCACCCTTCGAATTAGCTTGATTATGCGCCCTGAAAACAAAGGGGCTAGCACGACCTTCGCGACCAACACTTTCATGCTACCACGCGCCTCCGGGCTACCATGCGCCCTAAAGACCAAGGGGCTGGCACGACCTTCGTGACCAGCACCTTCACGCTATCACGCGCCTCAGCGCTACCACGTGCTCGGAAGACCAAGGGGCTGGCACGACCTTCGCGACTAGCACCTTCGCGCTATCACGCTCCTCAGCGTTACCACACGCCCCAAAGACAAGGGGCTGGTGCAAGGCCAATAGACCTTTGCAACCAGCACGCTCGCGCTACCATGCGCCCGAGTATACCATGCGCCTCGATGCTATCGTGCACCCGAAGAGCCTAACGCACAATCATGCGCCCGAGTATACCATGCGCTATCACGCGCCCGAAAATCCTATGCATTTTCACGCGCCCCGAAGACCAAGCGCTACGAGGCGTCCCGAAAATTATTTCCCACGCTCTATCATACGCTTAAATGTTTAATGTTTAGACACAACTGTCGGGAGGCTAAACGTAACTTTGTCTTCGCGCGCCGTGACCAACTATGCAATTTGGTATCTCTCCAATTTGATAATATGTCGCGACCTATAGATCGCAAAGTAATCGAGGAGTTGCGTATACTAACGATGGGCGCGCAACACAAAGCCTTCAGACTCTCGACAACGCCATGAAACTAAAAAATAATTTCTTGTTGATGTGGGGCTTAGTGTTATAAAGCGCCCGAAGACCATGAAGTCAGCATACAAAACTTTTTGAATACCAGAAAACTCAATAAAGATTGCTCGGAAGAGAGACACGTTTTATTATAGGAGAAGCAAGGTTCAATTACATTAAAAAATAGAAAAATAAAACTTCGAGCAGGCCCTTCCCCCTTTGGGTCTTCGGGGCTCTTCGCGCCCGATGCACCGGACCCGCCTTGGCTGCTAGCACCCTTTGCGACGTCAGCCCCGCTGGCGTGTCCTTGTGCCGGGCTTTGACGTAACGCTTGGCCTCGGACATGAACGCGTGTGTGAAGGTATGGTCGTGAGGTCCCTAGAACCGGAGGTAAAAATCCCGAACATTTTGCCGATGTTCTTTCGACAGATAAGCCCCGAGAAATTCCGAAGGGTACCGAGGGTCCGGTTGCGCCTAGAAGTGCGGCAGGCAAATGCTTGCAGCCAAACGTTTCCATCATCATGGTGTGGGTGAGCATCGCACTGTTCATGCAGTCTCGGTCGTAGGTGAAGTCCCCCTTGATGAATGTGGGAGTTGCCTCCTTCAATGAGAGCAGCGCCTTTTCCAGAATTGATGACAGGGGCGAGGTGATCTTCACGGTGCCCAGATGGTCTACTTCTTGAGAAACCCTCCGCGCCATGCCGAGGACCTCTGCTTGGAGCTTCTTGTGGGCTGTCAGCAGGGTGCCGGCCTCCCTATTCTTTTGAGCAAGGTGGGCGCGAAGGACACCAGCATCCGCCAGGGCCTTCTCGCGCTTGCCTTCCAGTTCGGAGATCCGAGCCCTGGCGTCAATCAATTCGGACCTCGTGCTGTGCCGCTCCGCCACCACCGCGGCAAGAGGCTTAGGGTGTGTTTGGTAGATGCGACCCGAACGATCCCATCCGGTGCGAGAGCGTTTTTTTGATTGGTTGAGGAAATACTGATCGGTTCGTCCCGCATGCTTCCATCTTCCCGTAGCTGAATCTGGGGGTTGGCTTGGTCCGATGAAAATCGATGAGTTAGGCTCGTCCCGATCCAATCTCCTCCTTTCACCCCCATAGCTGCCTTCTCCTCTGCAGCTCTCCTGGAAGGAAATTTGCTGGCATAGGGTGCAGTGGCACCCAAGACACAAGAGTACAAAGAGAGAGGGATGAGATAGAGAGAGAAATGACTTAGAGATAGAGAGAGATAAAGAGGAAAAGAGGTGCCACGGCTTGTTCGGTGGCAGGGGGTGCCAGCAAATTTCTTTCCAGCTCTCCTACCCACGCACCGCTGCCTCGTGCTTCTCCTCGTCGCCGGTCAGCCCACCTCTCCGCCTCCTCCCCCCATGCCGCCGCCGCCGCCTCGTCCATCTCCCTCTTCATCGATCAGATCCAGCCTCTCCGCCTCCTCCCGCCATGCTGCCACCACCTTCTCTCCACATGCGCCGCCTCCTCCTCATCCCCCGTCGCAGTCGCAGGCCAGCTCGCCGCCGCCACCACAACCACCTATCGGGCCGCTGCCTCCTCCTCCTTCTCATTTCCCGTCGTCGGCCAGCTCGCCGCCGCCACCACCACCCGCCGGACCGCCGCCACCTCCTCTCCCCCATGCTCCGCCTCCTCCTCATCCCACGTCCCCGGTCAGCTTGCCGACACCATGACAGAGCGCCCCCACCACCTCCACTAGAGATCTAGACCCAGATTCCGTGGTGGTAAGTGAAACATGAACACTTCTTGATTTCATTTTTGTTCTTGATCTTTTTCTCGATTTCTCATGTATTTATGTCTTGTGCTTTGGTTGCAAAAGGAAAACTGCAAGAACTCTTGCTCGGTTTCATTACGCCAAATATGCTACAAGCAAATCAGCCCTCCAACTTCTTCAAGTCACTCAGGGTAATAATACTAATCTTTGGTGGATGATGAATGCTTCCAATGGATGGTACCTGATGTTTGCTGTGGATGTTTAATTTATCTTGTTAATTTTTGCTATGTTGTTCTTGAAAGCAAACCTTTTAAAGATGTGATGATGAATAGATGGCAAGATGGTGTAAGATTAGTACTTACTGACAATGATTTGCATACTGCATGAGCCCATGAAATTTTATTTGAAGCCATTGAGTGTTGAAACAAGTATATATAAGCATACATCCTCTACATGTTTCTTTGGCTAGTGAAGAAATGATTATTTCAGATTTGTTGTGTAGGTCCCTTTTTTTTATGTCAATAGGAAACTACATGTGCATTTGACATTTCTTAGTCAAATGTGGAGCACACTGAAATTAGGCATGGTGTAGTCTCAAAGATATTATTAGGCAACTATTGTAGTGTATCTTGCAATGGAAAGGAACTGCATCAGGCTATAGCTAGATTTTCATTGTACTGTCTTGGGTGATGATTTAAACTTGAGTCTGAAAAACACTGAAAATAAAATCCGTGCAGTTTCACTATTTCCCTATCTACCATTAGTACTTAGTGACCGTGTTCTACCAGTGAAAATAAAACACGTACTGATCTGACCTATAGAACCTTAAGCCATGTTAAAGAAGTAAAAAACACACAACCTTGCTAATTAACCACTCCAGGTGTGAGGTTCCCCATTGATAGGTGCATGTATTTGGTATATTACAAAGGTGAGGAGTATCCGAAGGTTTTTGTGCATGTATTTGGTAGGTGCTGCTGCTGCTTGTACAGTGTATTGTGTTTGGCCAGCAAGATTAGATCTTTGCAGCTAGATTAGCTTTAATTCATGATGGTATCCTAGTAAATCAAAGCATTCCTGCTTGAATTTAATTATGAGCCACATGGATGAAATTTAATGTTGAAACATGGCTATCCTCTCCTAATTTGTTAACGAACAATGAATATCCTCTCCTAATTTGAGTTCAAATTCGTTTTTATTGAAACTGGGTGGCTACTGTTCCTTGCTTCTTTGGCATTTGGCCAATGCCAACAATGTTCTAGGCTAGTTAGTCTTTTTCTAACTCATAATAATAGATTATTATCGTTTTTGCCAACAATAATAGATTAATGTTTTTTTCTAACTCGGAATTTTAGGTTATACCTTCAGCTATCCGTGAACATTTTAATTATACATCTTTTTAATTGAACTTTCTGCAATTAGCAGTGTGTTGTGTACCATTTAGTAGTGGTGCATCTTTATTTTTTGGTTGTTCTTCTCAACATGACATGTGCTAATTACATAAAGCATATATATCAGTAATAAGAAATCATGTGTAAATTCCTGATCCATGCTTTTTTTTCTTCATTTTACTTCGAACAGATGTGCCACAAGAACAAGGATATCGAAAACTGAAGACTAGTGAACATGGATATTAGTGATATTGAGAGCCCATTTGTGTTGTCATTTGCAGTTTTAGTGTTAATGGTATTGCACTATTCACTGTGTTGCTTAGCCTCACTCATTGTAGTTGATCACTATTTTGAGATTTTAACTACCACTTTCAGAGGTGCTATGATGTTGTATCTTGGTTGGCTTGGAGTATGTTTAATTTGCATGTAAATATGGCAGTGATGCATATTTAATTAGCAAGCAGCTGGTAGTGAAACCGAGCTTAGCATCACAGTGATGCATATCACTGGCCGATGAACTGGGGATCATTAATTAGCAAGTTTAATTAAACTGTTTAGTTAGATTGCTGGTGATGCACCCACCCTTGCGCATTACCACCCTTGCGATCGTAGTGTACTGAACTGGCAGTCATCCATCTATGTAAACGTACAAAACAACCACCTGGACAAACTCATGCTGGATAAAAGAAACCAAACAGTGCTAAGATCATCCTTCCAACCCTCATGACTTTGTCTCATCCAAAAGCCCATGCTGGATGATGATGGTTGGCTAAACCAAACACACTCTTAGAGTCCTCCAAAAGGCATTCAGGCTCCCGAAGGTGGCGACGGAGGTCCGCGATAGTTGATTGGTCTTCGGTGGCATGGACCACGACCATCTTGGACCAAACGACCCCCCATGAACAAATAACGTGAGCAAAAAGCTACAACAGAGACAGAGTCGAAATGGAGCTCCAAAAGACACCTACCAGGAGGAAATTGTCTTGGAGCCCGCGAGCCAGCTCTACCGAAAGAACCCCTTCGCTCAGGCCAAGGAGGTCTTCAGGACAGCCGCCAGCAACCTGTCCGCCATGGTTTCGGCGAACAGGGCGACGCGTAAGGATTGCGTCTCACACAAAGATATCCTGACGGGCGTTGTGCCCGCTGAATCTAGAGCCAGTGAAATCCGAGTTGGGGGGAAAAATGGCTGTGGGAAGCTGTAAAACTATTACGACGACCAGATGGGGTGAATGGGAGCCTTGGGGATTTTTCATCGTACGGTGCTACTGAAACTTACCAGTTTTATAAAATACAAACACCGTGACAACTTTGTATACCCCAAAAGTACATGGATAAGACCCATGAAAATATAAGGAGATTTTCAGTTACAATTCTGGTTGTCAAGTATAAAAGAAAAAGAGATTCAATTCAAATCATGCTTTAATAAAGCACGTCATGCCAAATCACTAAAGCCACTGTCAGAAAAGAAAAAGCAGATTCTTTAGAATTTGTTCTCACTTGGAGGAGAGAGATGGTGGCTTTATGTTACTCCGAATATTTTAGGATTTTTATTCCTATGAAACCATGAGTCATGAAGCACTCTACAAAAAATCTCTTCACGAATCCTTGCACAAAAATTAGGAAAATTCAAATACTACAGCCTACCAGAAATCTCGTCCAAAAAATTTGGCGCTCGGTTTTCACCTCACTGCACCCATACCAAGAATCTCCATGACTTAAAATTTTTTGTGTTGATATATATGTAAGTCGCGAAACTTCTCCAAGTGGAATCACTCAAAAATTATTTTTATAGAGTTTTCTAAAAATCAAACACTGACTGATGCGCGGATGATAGTTTTTGCACTGATTTGCGGCAAGTCAAGAACTTGATTTCTTGCTTCTCATATGGTTGCAAAGATTGTGGTAGATTATATTAGCAACCTCAAGGCATAATAGACCATAAAAAACCAGAAAGAAATCACCAAGACTCATCTCCAAATAAGAACTCCAGAAAGGAAAAACAAAAGTAAGAAGAACTTGGAGCAAATCAACACAATATGTTGATGAAGATGAGAGATTTCATCGCATAGAAGTTAGGGGATTACAGAACAAACTCAATGTGGTCACACATACTCTAGATGTCACCCTTACACACCCAGCTCACCCTCTCTATTTTTGAAATTTTCAGCTCTAAGGGTATGAGGTGGAGGTGCACCCCTCCCCCACTATTAGCCCAAGGATGAGATATCGTAAACCCTAGGGCCCATCTAAACCCTTCATTTGAGGATGAGTGGCATACAACTCACACACTAACAACACACTCACGCAGAGGAATATTCTTCACATATTTCTTCGGGAAATATCCTCGCAGTTTCCTCTGTCGTCAGTCCACGCCCGGGCCCACCAGTCAGAACCAGCTTCACCACTAGGTTACTGACGCCGCAGACTCCAGCTGACTCGGATTCCTTGCCATGGATAAGCTGCTCGAGTACAGCACCTCATGTGACCGCCTGGTCATCGAACCCGGTCGCCTGCACGCCTCCGGTCGCACCAGCGTCCAACTGTTCCCTCGAAAGCATCAACCACGTATCCGCCGATACCTGCATCACTGAGGTGAACACACACGAAACCAACACACCTTACCTCACCTGCAAGTTTAGTCCATCACAAAATTATCAACATCATAATACATTCATGACATCACAATTAGCACGCCCTAACACAACACATTTCTGCTTAACAAATTCCACTGGACCATATTCGATCAAAACTATTACCTAGCCCAAGCTCAGCACAATTGGTTTCAATTCCACGGCAATTTCCACAAATGCACCTGTTGGTGATTTGTGAGCGGCCCACTACGAGATTGGCCTTGGGCCGGATCCGTACCGGCCTGCCGCGCGTACAGAAAATTCTGAAAGGCCACTCTTGGCCGTACCAAAAGGAACGTCTAGCCCGCCGGGGTCATCCTCCAGCTTGACCAAGTCAACCGCGCCTCCCTAGGCCCTGACCAGGAGCGTTGCGTACCTCCCGGGCTATCCTTAGCTTGGAGGAGAGCCCCGTGGATAGTCCGCCTGTCCCTGGGCAGGTGGCACAGCTGTCATGCCCCACCATACTTTTCCCGGCCTTGGCCGGAAAGAACTGTACCTCCCCGGGGGATCCGTGGTCCGGGGAGAGGGCACGGGTAGCTCGCCTTGTCGTTTGCCCCTTGAGCAGATGGCAACAGCTGCCATGCTACGGGACGCTCCCAACGGGTAGCGCGGGGCTGGCTCGGTCCAGTCAATGCTATACTGGGGATAAAGGGAAAGTGCTTTCTCCCTATGCAGCCTGCTTCCCCGTATTGGCATTCCAAGACGAACACGTGTCCAAGATTAACTGATCAGCTTCTCTTTGCAGGCCCGCATGTAAGCGGAGCCGGAATGAGACAAGGGCGCCGCTACTAAAGATGGACAAAGCAGAGGTAGTGGCGGGGCCCGCCGTATCAGCTCTTGGCAACCCGCCGCGCCTATAAAAGAAGAGATCCCTGGACCCTCGAAGGGATCCAAGTCTACAAAGCCCAAGAGAACACGCAACACAAGTCTTCGAAGCTTCCTTAGCAATAGTCGTAGTCCTTAGTCACCTGAGTGTCCCACATTCCCCTGTAAGCTTGGGATCGGCGCCTTCGAGCCCGGTCTTGGCGCCCTTGTACTGTTTTCCACCATATAATCAATGAAGGCTGGAGTAGAGCTATTACCCGGTAGTGGGGCTCGAACCAGGGTAAAATCACTTGTGTCTCCATGATTTGTATTTCCTTCGCTTTCTCTCTCACCCCCTCTCTTTCTCACCGCACGACGAATCTGTACCCGGATCCTAAGTCGCACCAGGCGTAGTCCGGGAAGAACGCGCGGCCAGAGTCCCCGCGAGCTCGGCCGCCGGCCCAGGCTGCTGGGAAGGGTTGTCGTTGGGCCTCACTCCAACTACAAATTCGTCTGCCGGTCCGTGGACCCGCTGCCCTCTGAGGCGCGTTTCCCAAACGCCGACAGCACCATTTAAATTTCTTCAAAACACTTCAAATTCTTTCATATCACATATATTCATCATAAAACCAGGGTACCCTCCACATGGGTCTCAACATAAGCCCCGCTGTAGGAACATCGGCCTCAACAATGGACGGAGGAGGCACGGTCCCCGAGAGCAACGCCAGGAGTGGGGCCACTGGGAGATCGACCTAAGAAGGAGGTGCTTGGCCCTCACTGCAGCTGAATCTTCGCGTAATAATAATAATAATAATAATAATAATAATAATAATAATAATAATAATAATAATAATAATAATAATAATAATAATAATAATAATAATAATAATAATAATAATAATAATAATAATAATAATAATAATAATAATAATAATAATAATAATAATAATAATAATAATAATAATAATAATAATAATAATAATAATAATAATAATAATAATAATAATAATAATAATAATAATAATAATAATAATAATAATAATAATAATAATAATAATAATAATAATAATAATAATAATAATAATAATAATAATAGTAATAACAACAACAATAACAAAAATAGTAATAGTAATAATAATAATAAAAAAGGAGAACATTAGATCTTTACCAAAAGGAGAGGAAAGTCAAGTCAAGCGTACCAGAGCGAATGGGAGAATCTTCGATTTCCCAAACGTTTTCGATCTCATAGCCACTGCCCGCATGGTTGTTGCCTAATCAACGCCTTCTTGAGCTCTTTATCGGGGACAGAGTCCTTCGTGTAGTTCGCCAGGATGGCCAGAGCTTCTTCCGCTTATTTCTTGTCGACGACGACATTCGCCAGATCTCTGTAGCTCCCGCCACTGGTGAGAGAGCTGTAGTCGCTTCTGAAGCCGAGGGTAGTCGACCCAGGGATGAGATGATCCTCCCTAGGGGTGGACGCAGACAAAAATAATAGGAGGGGCTGACCTAAGTGGCTCAAGGCCTAAATCTACAGTCTAGCCCCTGCTTTATTTATATTTTACACTAAAAATTATAGGGGGGCTAAAGGGGGGCTCTACTATCATATACCGCATAGGGGGGCTAGAGCCTCCCAGACCCATCGGTGGATCCGCCCTTGATCCTCCCCTTGAAAGCATACCAGGAACCTCCCTATGTCTTGAAACCCACGAGGTACTGGTTGTCTGTCCTAATGGCAACTGTAACCGTTGATTGCCCCTCGCCCCTGAGAGTGACGTGGATCCAATTATTGAGCATACGCTTCTGCTTGCCGAGTACCGGGAGCTTCTGGATATGCGGTCTGGTCGTCGTTTGGTCCAACTGGCGGTCCATCTCGAACTAGAACGCCTTGTATCAGTTGGCCGGAGCGGTCACATCCAAGCCCAGCGTCACGATCGCTAGGTTCGTCTCCCATTTCGTCCTGAAATTCGACAATAGTGCTTTGTTGCATGCAAGGAGAATGTGAAAGAATCAATAGAGTTTCATGCGTTAGAATTTCCGAGCGGTACCCAGCCCAATTTTCTGAATACTAGCAGTCAATCCGTCATAAGGCTTACCATTATCCAAATTGGGTTTAGCCGAGTGTTACCTGTTCTCGACTGTCGTGGTGTACAGTTAGCGGCCCTCTTTAGAGCATATCCTCGAAACCCTAATCCAGAATCAACTCATTATATTTGGTTCTGACTTGTGCGATAACCGGCAGCCGCCCCAATCTTGGGGCATACCTTAAGAAGAATTTGGCTTTCGAATTAGTTTGATCGGTACCCAAGCCCCATTCAAACGCGTTGACTGGCAGTCATCCTACCATGAGGCATAGCTTATCTCAAACTAAGTTTGGCCAAGTGATATATGTACCCATATGTCGTGGTGTAAAGCTGGCGGCTCCTATCATAGTGTATCCTTGAAATCCTAATTCCAAATCATGGATTGATTTTAGGTTGCCTTGGCAAGTATCCAAGTTCCATTTAATAAGGTAACCCAGTCGGCACACCATGGGGCATACTTCATCCCAAGTTAGGATAAGTCGAGTGGTAACTATACTCGACTGTCGCGATGTACAGCTAGCGGCTCACTTAGTTGTATTATTCCTCAAGCTAAAATTTAATTGAGTAGTACATGTGCCCATTTGTCATGGTTTACAGCTCGCGGCCCACTTAAGGCGTACTATAATGTTTATAGAAGCCCAGACGTCATTCCCGCATGTAGTGAGAAACTACGCCTCTTTGTCTGCGCCTTGACCGGTCTCATGCCGCCTTAAATGATAGCGCCCGTCATCAATGCGTCTCATCATTATCGAATCCGATATGACTTCGAACTGTTCGAACAAAGCAAAACCAAAATGAAAAGCTGAAATTCAAAGAGATGCTTCGCTTACCTCGGCCTATAAAAGACCCAGGGCTTTTACCGTTCCTTCTCAACTAGCCTCGTCAAATCTAGCTCTTCACCTTCCTTTCTACTATTTCCTCTCTTCGCCATGGATTCTCCGCCGCCCGTCGTCTCCTCCGCGCCTCTGATAGTCATGGAGGTGACACAGGAGGCCATGGAGACTCCGCTGGTGTAGGTGGTGATCGCTGCCAGCACTGTGGTGGTCCTCGTTTTCAACTTTGGGGACGAGGTGGAGCTGCCTCCTGCCCTAGCTCCCCCCACCGAGGCGGAGCTGTGGGCGGAGTTCAATGCCGCCATGGAGGAGTACATGGAGGAGCTGGCGGCTGAGAAGGTTGTCGCCGACGGCACCGCTGCTAAGCTTGAAGAGGAGATCGTGGCCTCGGGCAACGGTGTTGATGCTGCCAAGAAAGACAGCTCTGCCGATGACGCTACTACCTCCACCAGCACCTAGGAGGGCGGCGCCAGTGGTGCCCCCGTAGCTTAGATTTTAGGTTTTATTACCTTCTTAGTTTACTTTCCTTCTTTTACTTCGACGTTGAGGCCTAGCTCACTATGTAGTCATCGGTCTTTTTAATTTCTTTTGTAATCAGCTTAAACAGCTACTTCGATGAATAGAAGTATCTTCCATAAACCTTGGGCATGCCCTTTCTCCTTGCAATTCATTAGCCGAACTGCTTGATGCGTTCCCAAACCTTGCTTCACGGTGACTGGCTGCCGGGTTATTGTAGGATGGAAGTTTAGTTTTGCCATGTGGCACCTGCACCGATTGGTTCGGTGTACAGTTGGCGACTCACTTGGAGCGTACCATGTCACGAGCGTTACTTAGCCGAGTGGTTCATGTGCACAACTGCGGCTTATAGTCAACAACCTACTTGAAGCTAATGGGCCAACTGAAATGATTTTACTAAAATTCAGGCCCAAGCCCAAATTATCCAAAAAAGTTGGAACTGTTCCCGCTTGAATCGAAAAACCTAACACTGCACCTTTCAAATCCTAGGCCAGAAATGAACTCCACATATTTAGCATTCATTCTTGCTTCGCGACTCCTTATCTTCCGAACCTTACTACTTACTCCATCGCTAGGGTTCGCAACTGTCGTGCTCCTTATCCCGTGCCGCCACAGCTCATCCCCATCGCTAGGGTTGCGCATCAGCCACAATCTAGATTTCACTTTGCCTCCAAGCTGCTTCGTCATAATGGTTAATCCACAGGCCATCCCAGAAGATGTCTTCCGCTAGGGACGTTCCCGCAGCAGATCTGTCGAAGGAATGCCTGACCTCAGTGACGATGGAGGAGCGCCTGGAGGAGATGGTTGCCACTAGAGTCCTCCTGGCGCTAGAATTGATCTGCTGGCGTCTAGCCACGAGTGAGTCTTCCCCCACTCCTCGCATCGAGGAGATCGTTGTTTCTTAATCCTTTCTTCAATGCGGCTTTGGCCTTACTGCATCCGGCTCCACCACCATCGCTGGCCGACGCTCCATCAGGTTCACCCTTAGATACCGGTGCACAGACGATGCCGCACCAAGGGCTAGCACTCAGCCTTCTACCTCATTGAGCGGCACAGCAGCTTGGAGAGGGCCCGACATCGAAATAAAGAAGTCCAACAGGTTAGCTCCCCATTGACTCTTCACTTTGCTTTGTTGGAGTCAAGTCTTGATCATCTCCCTCTGCAGGGATCCTTCTGTCGAGGTTCCCATGGATGCGCGACCGGTGGACCCATAAGGAATCGAAGTCCCAAAAAGCGCGACCGAGACGGACAAACCGGCCTTGCCGACTGCCTCCTTACCCAGGACACCAAAGGCGCCCCTGAATCGATGCCACCTACATCACCGCCACCCCAGGTTCAACCTGAGGAGACCCCGAAAACTGCCCTAGCCCCGAAGGGTGCGGAGCCAACCTCCACGGGAATCTCAAGCTCTCCCACTCCCCTATGGCTCGTTCAAAGCCCAATGACACAATGAAGACTTGGAATGGGAGGTCATCGATGACGACTAGGACGAGAAAGAGAGGAGAGAGCTCTACAAATATATCCTCAAATGCGCTGAGCTGCTCCATGTAAGCCTTTCGTCTTTATTTGTTTCTGCTTACGCCGAATCACACGTCTTCATTTCTCATTTTCAGAATATGGAGAAGCGCTCCGAGAGGAAGTCTGCGTTCTTCCGAGGGGTGCTCCCAAAAGTGGAGAAGCTTAACAAGTATGCGGCCGAGGCGACGGAAACCAACGCGAAGGCTGATGTCTTGGTGCGAGAACCGTGAGCCCATGCCTCGGCATTATGGGATGAAAATATTGAACTGGTCGACCGCATCTTGGGTAAGTTTTTGAGCCGAGTACTCCTTCAGGCATACGCTTGATATTATACTTCACCTTTTTGTTCTTTTAACCCAGCCCATGATCACACCATCACCCAACTCCGAAATTAGTATAAAGCGCTGGAGAAAGAAGAGTTTCAGACTTGGTCTAGGCTCGACAAGGCTCAGTGGGAACTGGAAGGTATGGGACCCATCTTGAGTCGCCTCTGTTTTATCATGCTTGTTGGATACCTGGTAACGGTTTTGTCCTACACTCAGAGTATAAGAAGAAGACGCAGGCGCAGTTTGACGTGCCCAATGGGAAGATCAAATCTGCGGATGTGGCTTATGAGCAGCTCTGTGAGGCCTCCAAGCCCTTGTGGAAGCTTTTGCTGCCGGAGGACGCAGGCCATGTGACGCAAACTAGGTCGTGATTTAACTAAAATATGCACCGGAGAGGCTAAAGAGTCACTTGAAGCAGACGACAATCACAAGAGCCAGCCAAGCTTGAACCATTGTCAAGTCATTATATCCTCGAGTGGACCTCAACGCTATCAAGGAAGGCTTCACCCGCATAGTTAATGACGATCAGGTTGATGCTCATATGGAAGAAGTCCGTGAGATCTCTGTCGCCCTGGTGGAGAATTTGGACCTGGGTCCCCTGTAAAAATTATATTGATATGACTTAGGTAACTCCAAAAATTCGAATGCTCTTTGCTTATGAATTTCAGCTCTTTTTATTGTTTAGATGCCCGTGAGTGGGATCCTTTCATTTATGCACTCTGCCCGACTAGTCAAGCACCTGAGCGCTTAGGAGTCGGCTCGAAGCTTTCCCATGCCTGCCGAGTGGCTTAGAGTTCGTCATTTTAAGGTCGAAGCTTCATTACTCAGAATAACCACTTAGAAGAATCAAAAAGACAGTAAAAAATGTGGGCATAGGCGCATCAATTAGGTGTAGCCCCCAACTTACGGCGTTGCTGGAAAATCGGCTAAGTAGAAAGTCAAGAGTTAGCTCAGATCTGAAAGACGAAAGCCTTTATTTATTGAAAAAATAAGTAAGTACATAGGTTAAGTGTCTAGCACCAAAGGGTACCTCCTTGGGTACGGGACATGGTCAGGATGGTCCGAGTTGCTGAACTTAATTGGAACCTCGGACCATCTCATGTATCGGGGGCCGGGTCACCGGCATGACTATATTGATCTCTCGAGTGGTAAGCTTTTGCTTCCGCTTGGACTCAAATGCTGCTGAGCTTCCAAATATGTAATTGTGCTCACGCTCTGTTTCTTGAAAGTTATCAGTAGGAGGTCACGCTTCTTGTTATGTTCTTGAGCGAACTTCTTTAGGGTGAAGCAATCTTTGGCCGTGTGCTTTCCCTTGGGATGGAAAGGGCAAGGAGCGTCCATCACCCTATTATAGTCTTCCGTGCACGACGGTCGGGGTTGGCAGTGATTTGCCATCGCAACCATCTCTTCGCCCTTCCTCTTCTCCTGCTTGGTGGTCCTTTTTGTTCTTTTGGCTTGGGTGGTCATCCTGGCACTCGGTTAGGGCGTCCGAGGTTGTAGCGTAACGGTCCTCCATAGCGAACATCTCTTTTTGTGTGGTTAGCGATTTTCTGGACATCTTTAATCAGATCAGGATCACTGACCCCTTTCTGGATGGCCGCGATGACAACCGCGCCTGAGATGTCACGGATTGTATTCTTCTTCCGCATGAAGTGCCGGATGAACTCTCGAAGGGACTCGCTTTTCTTCTGATAGAGTGGGTATAGATCCCATGGCGTGCCAGGCATCTCGTAAGTGCCCTGGAAGTTTGTGATGAATTGCTCACAGAGGTCTCTATAGGAATCTAGAGAATTCTCAGGAAGTCCTGTGAGCCTAGGCTACGCTGAGAACCATGATGATGGGACTCACGCCGAGTACGCTCGGCCCGACTGGTGATGGTTCGGTTGTTGGTCCGAGTTCTTGGGTGTGCCTTCGCCCCTGGATCTAGTTGGTTGTGTTGAAATGCGGTCGTCATCACCATGGCCATAATTTGGGCCATGTTCAGCGTAGCAGGGTGGCCGGGATCATCGGGCTCAAGCTGTCGAGAAGCATATTGGAGGCGATGATGTTTTGCTATGGCGTATGGAAAACGGCCTGGTCCCCCATCTTGGTCTACATGATGTATTCATTGACGTTGCGGGCTCTAACACGGAGAGACCCTGCGCGGGCATCACGGTGAAGACGATCCGCTCTCACCGCTTCTTCATGCCCATGACGCTGGGACTCAGTCTTCTGATCCTCGATCATGTAGATCCAGCGAAAATCAGGACAGCTTCCTGTACTACTCTCCGACTCGGTCTCTGAGTGGTAGAAGCGAAGAGTTAGGGTTTCTTGAATGTCCAATCTGTGTGGCTCGTCGATGATGACTCTTACTATCCGAGATTCGTTTTTGGTTGGATTCTCTCCGTATCAGACTTGAGAACTAAGATCCCGACACATTACTTGCTGATATGTGGCGGTGGCGTTCTCCAACCCAAACGGGAGCCCAAGTGGAGTAATGTCGTAGTTCTTCCCGGCCCGGCTCTGGTCCAAGTCCGAGTGGGTGACGTTGAGCCCCCGACGCATTATTCGTTGGAATGCTGCGGCAGCGTTCTCCAGGCCAAAGGGAGCTTTGAGCTGGTCATTGTCGAAGCCTCCACCAGATCGGATCTGGCCTGGACCAGTGGGGGAAAACTTGTTGGAGTAGTTGATAGAGTCGCTCTCAGATCGGATTTGAGGTGGATCCGAGAGAGAGAGTTCGTCGAAGCCGTCGGTGATGAAATCCAGGCTGCTGAAATGGAAAGCCTGGCAGGTGGCGAAGGTGATGCCTACTCCGATGACCATTGCCATCGAGCTTTATGAGGTTGGTCTTGACAATGTCCCCTACCTGGCGTGCCAACTGTTGATGTTTGTTTTACCGGGCGGTTGCTGTCGGCAATAATATATATGGGGTTATGCGCTGGTTTTAAACTCAATGGTTCCACAAGACAAGGGATTATCCAGGTTTAGGCCCTCACGGAGGAGGTAATGCCCTAGTCCTATGCTCTGGAATTATGATGGTGGTGATCTTGCGATCGCATGTTTTGAGTATTGCACGGTATGCATGGATCTCTCCCTCCTAGGGTTCCCTGCCCGCCTTATATAGTGGGGGGTAGGGTTACAAGGTAAGTCCCAGTCAGTTACGAGGCAAGACTCCTATTTCTATCCTTTCCTTATCAAATACGTTGATATCTGGAATTACAATCACGCCTTTCCTATTGGAATAGGCTTCTATCTTGGCCCTACCTTGTCGTGCAAGTCAAGCCATGGTCTAGGTCATGCCCACGCGTGTACAGCCAGCTTGGCCCATCTCTGCCGGATGATCTTCAAGGCCCATTATGGACCCACGGGTACATTATTCCACAGTAACCGTGGTAACATCATAGCCTAAAGACTGAAGTTGCATGTGGGCGCACAGGAGTGGAGCTTCAAACTGCCTTCAGCTCAACCAGGCTAGGCTGTGGCCACTTGACGACATGTGTTATAGACCAAAAATGATATGCGCACACACCTTGGTCAATCCGTGGCTAGTGGTAGCGTTGGCAGGTTGGCTCTTGTGGCTTTTCTCTGGGCAAAAGCCCACCCATCTAGCAATAGCCGATGAGGATTCCCTTGGGCGCCGCTGCCCTCCTTGGAGGCTTCGTCGTGGAGATCACTTAGGTAAAAGCCCTGTCCGCTTGGACCAGTAATGACGATGTGAAAGAGGATCCTATGGCCTAGAGGGGGGGTGAATAGGCAATTTTAAACTTTTTCAATTATTCTCAATTAAGCATCATATTAATAGTGACCCAATCCTAATTTCAATTATCAAGCAAGCGGAAGCGATAAACAAGTGATTAGAAAAACTAAGACATGGCATCACAATTTATCACAATCATCGCAATGAATGTAAGTGCGGAAAGTAAATGAGAGAGTGACACGATATTTGTTTCACCGAATTTTGGAGCCGCAACTCCTACTCTCCATTGAGGTTAGCCCTTGCGCACAAGGACCGGCTCGCTCTCGAGCCTAACGTCTCACTTACTCCCCGGTAGTCGTTCCGCCACTCCGGCGAGGTGGACTCCGTCACCCGTACACCGACTTGAGAGTAGCCACACGCCAAGGCCTACTCCCAAGCCCACGCCTCCACGAAGGATGCCGTCTTCAAAAGTAACAAACCCGAAACGCCCCGATCATGCTGGATCGAAGGACTTCAATGAAGCTTGGTATTGGGGTTGTGTGATTTGTGGCTTTGATTGGTTGGTGGGTGGAGGAATGGCTCTAGATCATCTAATTGATGAGTAATAAGTGTGGTAGGTGTAGAGAGCAGCAAAACCTCAAAGAAGCCAGCCACTAGACAAGTTTTATAGCCCCTAGAGCAAACTAGCCGTTGCCCCCCGGAAGGAGACAAAAGAACTAGCCGTTAGCCTTTACCGGACGCTGTCCGACGGGCACCGGACGCCGTCCGACAGTGGCTACTGCTCACTGAAATCGGTTTATCGGACGCCGTCCGGTAACTACCGGACGCCGTCCAACAGAGAGAAAAGACTCACTGGATTAGGCTTATCGGACGCCGTCCGGTAACGACCGGACGCCGTTCGACAGAGCGCACTGTGCACGGAATTTGCTGATCGGACGCTGTCCGGCCGTTCCCAGACGCCGTCCGACAGAGATTAAAAATGTGCTAGAAAATGTAGAAGAATTAAGTGGGTTTCTCTCTCTCTCTCTAGAAATCTCACACGAATATATTTGGGTATTTTTTAGAAGAGGTGGACTACGGAAACCGATTTTCCGAGAAGTCGCAAAGATCCGGCATAGTCCGAGAGATTCAAACCCCTTTTGAATTCCGACAAAAACAGAAATTAAAAACCTAACTACTCCTAATCTATACGTGACCTCATCTCTCGCCCAGTCACGCACTTAGAACTTGGAGCAGCTCACAAATTTGTCAAGGCTTCAAATTAGGGTTCCGAGAGAAGCCGAGTCTTTGCTAGGGTTCCGAGAAGTCCAAAAACCCCTAGCACTTAATATTAAATATTTTTGACATCAATGCCACTAATAAAAATTAGGGCTCAACAATGCTCACACGATGCCTATTGGCATTGTTCCCCTCGGGGGCACAATCGCGAGTGTCCCTTTCCCAAGAACTTTAGGTGGCGAACTGGGCATGCGCACTAGTCGGAGTGGCTCGTTTGTCCCCTCTTTTGCTGCGGCCAGGCCTGTCCTCCTCCTGGGTGCTGGTAGCGACAAAGGATGTCCTAGTGTCTGTGGTGCGGTCGAAGCGGTGTCGTAGTCCCTCTCTCTTTGGGTTGTTTGCGGCGGCATCCTTATTGTTAGTTGTGTGCGGTTAAAAAGACGTCATTGTCCTCCTCTATAGCGTAGTTGGTTGTTCTTCCTCCGTGCGTGGCGACGTGTCGACTCGTCTTCACCTCCCTCTACATTGTTAGTGAAGGGAAACGGGTAGGCTACGCGAGCAACAATTTCAATAATTTTATCACGATTCACCAAAGATCGCATGCAAGTAGGGGAACACAGATCGTTACCGTTGACACGTAGGTGCAACGGAAGCAGACTCGCGCGTAGAAGAAGTAGACGTACATGTCCCAATCACCACCGAGCAGGTCACACTGCGGTCGGGGTCGAGTGCCGACTGGTCGGAGAGGTTGCCAACTGCTCGCCGAGTGGTCGCCGGTATTGGCCGAGTGCTCGGTTTACAAAACCGGCGGTTGCTCCGCGGGTGGACGGTTAGCAAAACCACGGAGGCTAACCGTTTGAAATTCATCCGAATAAATTTTGAATTATAAAATTGTATAAAATATATAAAAATACTAGTAATTATTCTAAGCACTTTGGCTTAAACAGAATTTAAAAATTCAATTTTTCCATCATTTCATGTGATTTTATGTTAAAAAATGCAAACGATGGCAAACCGGCCCAAAATTGCGGCTAACAGCGACAAATCGCCGGTTAACCGGCCAATTTTTGACAAAATTCAAAATTGTATTTAGGACTAAAACCGTGACAAACTGCCGGTTAGCAGCGGTTAACCGCGGTTAATCGGCTCTGCGCGGTAGACGTTTCGGAGAAGCTATCCAGTTTTGTAAACCCTGGAAGAGTGCTCGCCAAGTCCTCGAGGTAGATTACTGTTGACGGTCAATTTTGATAACAATTAACATGATTCCGACCGTCAACATTTGGTGAAATGAATGGAACCAGAACTAAAATTGTGCAAATTAATTTACAGAGTTCCACGAGTTTTGGTAAGATTTTGCATGTAGGGACCCACTGATCGAAACTGGGCCCGAGCCGGGCAAAATAGTGGGTCGGCCGACCCACCCTAGGCCGGCCGACCCAGCTACCTCGTCCAGTCAGGCCAGGATCGCACCAGGACTTCTACAAGGGATCCTAAAGCACATCCAAGCCATTGATTTCAGTCGGTTTGATCCATAAAGAGGAGTGCTTCTCAAGTTATGCATAGGATCCTAAAGGAACCCGATGCTACCGGTCTCCAACTGCCAAACCGACTTACGGAGAAGATCTACACTGCACAAGAAGCATCCTAGCCAAATTGGAGGGCCGGGATCGACAAAGGCAGGCCGGCCGACGAGAAGATCTACACCGCACAAGGAGCATCCTAGCCAAATTGGAGGGTCGGGATCGACAAAGGCAGGCCGGCCGACCCACCATTGAGCCCTTTGGATTCCCCCTTCGGCGTGGAGCTCGTGACACCTGTCCCAAGTCGTGGCAACTCACTATTGGTCACAGTGGCCTATAAAAGGAGGTGATCTACTTCATTTGAAGATGAACAACAAAGGGCAACATAAGTGAGAGGGAGCAGGAGTGAAGTAGAGTTGTGCTACTCTCAAGTAGAGTAGGGGAGAGAGGAGAGTTAGTGTAGGGGAGGAGCCGGAGTGTCGGTATCCCTCACTAGAGCTTCGGAGGTGAACTCGGATGCGGGTTCTGCTTCCGTCTTCTTTCGGTAACACTCAGTCTCGTCTTATTTAATTATCAAGTTCAGTCTATTTATTTTGTCTCTGTTGGTATTAGGCCCGTGCTATTCTTGAGTGCTAAGATCTTTGTGCTTAATTGTTCACCTAGAGATTAATATAGGAGGTAGTAGGGGTGCGTATCGAAGTGACGTCCTTGGTACGTATTACTACTAGGTACAAACGTGGTGTTTGGACTAGTTAGTAGCCGGTAGGCACCTGCTTCAACGGACGTGTGGTAGGTAATAGGTGGTGACAGCCCTATTATCCGGCTTAGACTTTGTGAAATCCGCCCCGTTAGTTGCAGACTAGTTGAGCCCTATCGAAACAATCATAATCATTTGGGATTCCAATTCAGGATAGCGGGTGGTAATGAGTGTCCGAGCTCCGATTCAGAGTCGCAAATTAAACAAGAATAGAACGAACCTTTCTGTCTGGTGTCCGAAGAGCCTCTTGACCCGAAATACATTTATCCCATTGTTGTTCCAAATCACCATAATCATATCCATCCAGGTGAATAAGTATAGAAAATAGAAACTTCTCGTTCCTCGTGGGAAATCGATATCTTAGGAATACTCTGGGGTGAAAGCTACTGCGATATCCGTGCGCTTGCAGATTAAAACTCTAATAGGCATAAGAATCGCCAACAAGCTTTCTGGCGCCGTTGCCGGGGAACGGTAGCTTTTCTGTTTTCGAACCTTGTCCACCCGTGTACCTCCATATGGATGGCATGTCCATCTATAAGCTTTCGGCTCTCAAGGCCAAGTACCTAGAGCCTCCACCATCATCCCATCCCATCCACACACCTAGCTTTGAGTTTCGGCCAGAACTCATGGCTATGGTCCGGCAGAAGCCTTTTTTCCGGAGCCGAAGGAGAAAACCCTTATAGTCGTCTCCATGAATTCGAGCAATTTAACTCCAGTCGTGAAATTCGAGGAATGACTCAACAAACGCTGAGATGGAAATTGTTCCCATTCTCTCTCACGGGATCAGCGAAGTTGTGGTTTAAAATGACCGTAGGAACATTCAACGGTAGTTGGGAGATTCAGCAGGAAAAATTTTGCCTCATGAATTTTCCTCTCACAAAAGTTGTAGGGTTACGGAAAGAAGTTCTTACCTTCCGTCAAAATGAGAGTGAAAATATAGGAGCAGCTTGGGTAAGATTTACCCAGTTGATCAAATCGGGTCCTGACTTGTGTATACCTGAGCCTATGCTCATGCAACACTTTATTGATGGATTGACCCCGGAGAGTGTCAAACTTTTGAACATAGCTTCCGAAGGATCTTTTGTCCACAAGACCGTCGAACAAGGGAAGGAAATCTGAGTAGACCGCAAGGAAATACTCCCTATATCGACGCCTTTGATGAGCCATCGGACCTAGAGTTCAAACCTGAGAACAACCTTGTACCTGTAGAACAACCTACTGGATCAAACCTTCTGGCCCAAACCAAATCCTTTCAAATAAAAGAAACTCCCACAGCCATGCTTTCCGGAGATGAAGACTCTGAATCTGAGGATGCATTCACCCGATTTTAGCCTCTTATGCTTTTGTTGAGGAATGGCATGACTTTGGAAATGCTTCCACACTACTGATAGTCGCCAGGCAACCTCAAGAACCCGAACACAAGCCATGGAAAGAGGAGAAATCTTAGCACGTAAAGAGAATCTTTTGAGTCTCACTGATATTTTGAGTTGGGAAATGATGGATGCAGTAGAAAATTCTGAGGAGATAATCACACTATCCCCTCTCAAAAAGTTTTGCTCTGTGCAAACCCAAGGTTGGGATTTTAGCAAAGTTCCCTATGACCCTGGTTTTAGGATAAACTGTATCTCAAGAGCATTAGCATCCGTGACCCCATCGGATCACACCCCATTCCCCTCTCAAAAGAAAGTTAGATGGCAACCTGGCCAAATTTTTCAATCTGAGGGGATCCTCAGAAATGTCGTGGTGACCTTGAATGACCATTGTGTCACTCTGGACTTTCATGTCTTCAATGTCCCCAACCCATTCCACACTCGTCTCCTGATCGGGCAACCCGTAAGGGAATTAGTCTGAAATATGAAAAGGGGAGAATTTGTTGGCTTGACGGTCGACAAACAAGACTTTTCAGTGAGCTTTGCGCGTTCCATTAAGTTTCCAATGGAAGCCGAGCCACTCCCTGACCCAATGGAGGAGACAAGAGCTGCCTCTCTCCTCGAGGTAATCAAACCTTCGGGCTTGGAAGACGATGTTTCATACTTTGTTTCTGAGGAGGAACCTGACGGCGTGTTCACCGCTCAACCACTGCGGATCACACCCCTAGTCAGATTTCTATCCTGCTAGCCGATCAGCCGTGCTCGGTTCGATTGAGCGGTGGGCG
Source organism: Raddia guianensis (assembly GCA_036346415.1). NCBI lineage: Eukaryota > Viridiplantae > Streptophyta > Magnoliopsida > Poales > Poaceae > Raddia > Raddia guianensis. Next base: position 18,334,807 of record CM070534.1, on the reverse strand, counting down.
CGACAAGGAGCAACACACGGGATTACCTGTTCGACCCCTTGCGGATGCAGTCCTACTCTGCCGAGCCTTCGCTCTTACGGTTGTGGTTGAATGGAATGTGGTTCTGAAATGCTTGTGAACTGTGTGTTCAAAGTGCACGTACCCTCCTCTCTATCTCTCGCCCCTTTTATACAAGACTCGAACCGACGGAGAGAGCCGAGGGTAGGCGATCTGATACTCTCGATACTCGACAAGACACGACAGAGAGAGGCAACGTCTTCTTTGCCCACGCCAGCGGCCGCTCGCCTCGCGTGCCGCAGTGGCCTCGACCCGCCTGATCCTGCCGGTGAGTCTGCATGTGGGGCCCGACTGCTCCTCCGACGCGGTGGCTATCTTAAGCAAACCTTCTCTCTGCACGTCAATTCAGGCTGCGCCCGCGTGGATGCCGCCGCCAGCTGCAGGGTCATCAGAAGGTAATAATCTCCTCAATCGTCTATCCGCGTGATGTCGCATTAATGCGCTGTCTCTTCGCAGCAGGGAGAGCCTTTGTCGAAGACTCCTTCCGCAACGCTCTCGCCATGTGGGCCCGCTTGCGGTGGGGGGCCTTACGCGCCGAGGGGCTCACCCACGCGCGCTTTGGTGCGTGGGGCCCTCGCCGACGCTGGCTGATGGGCTCCCACACCCGGGGGCACGTCGCCCGCTGACGTGTGGGGCCTCGCTTTGGTCTTCGAGAAGCTCGCCGCTGGAGCGCCGAGGGGCTCGCCACGCTGTGGGGCTGATCGCCGCCCGTCGTGGGGCCCGCTTTGAGCGCTGAGGGCTCGCCACACGCTGGGGCTGACGCCCCGCTGACGCTGGGGGCCCTGGGCGCCGAGGGCTTGCCCACGCCATTTGGGCTGATCGCCCGCTTGACGCGTGGGGCCCGCCTGGAGCGCCGAGGGGGCGCCACGCCACTGGGCTGATCGCCCGCTGGCCGCCTGGGGCCCTTTGGGCGCGGAGGGGCTCGCCACACGCTGGGGGGCTGATCGCCCGCTTGACACGCGGGGCCCTTTGGGCTGAGGGGCTCGCCACGCCATTGGGGCTGATCGCCCGCTGTGACGCGTGGGGCCCGCCTGAGCGCTGGGGGCTCGCCAGCCATTGGGCTCGATCGCCACCGACGCGCGTGGGGCCCTTTGGGCTGAGGGGCTCGCCCACGTGTTGGGGCCTGATCGGCCTCCTGACGCGTGGGGCCCGCCTGATCTTCTCAGGACTCTTCACACCCTGGTATTTATTGCACCGACAGAACCAAATGGTTTTGACAAGTTCGACAAGGAAGAAGAGCTTCCACCCTCGTCCGTTGAGCTAAAACCCCTTCCTCCTGGTCTCAAGCACGTCTTCCTTCACAACAATTGCAACAAGCTGGCCATCATCAGCGATTCGCTGAGAGAAGATGAGACCCGCCGCCTTGTTGCCACGCTCGAAGCTTACAGCTCGGTCTTAGGCTACTCCCTAAAAGACCTCAATGGGATTAGCCCGAGCTTTTGTACTCATCGTATCCCAATGGAAACTGACCATAAGCCCACGCGGGAACACCAGCAAAGGCTTAATAATGCAATAAGAGAAGTGGTCAAGAAAGAAGTTTTGACACTCTTTCAGGCCGGGATCATTTACCCGGTGTCTGACAGTGAGTGGGTGAGCCCAGTGCAAGTAGTTTCGAAGAAAGGAGGCATGATGGTAGTACAGAATGAAAGGAATGAGCTTATTCCTCAACGCACTGTCACTGGTTGGCTGATGTGCGTAGACTATCGTAAGCTTAATCAAGCCACTAGGAAAGATCATTTTCCCCTACCTTTCATCGATGAGATGCTTGAGCAGTTGGCAAATCACTCATTCTTCTGTTATCTCGATGGCTACTCTGGTTATCATCAAATTACGATTCACCCTGATGACCAAACTAAGACCACATTCACTTGTCCGTATGGCACTTTCACCTACCGATGCATGTCATTTGGGCTCTGTAATGCCCCTGCATCTTTCCAAAGGTGCATGATGGAAATCTTTTCTGACATGATCGAAAATATCATGGAAGTTTTTATGGACGACTTTTCTGTCTATGGGGCCTCTTTTGAAGACTGCTTGGCAAATCTAGAGAAGGTCCTTAAGAGGTGCCAAGAAGTGGATTTAGTCCTGAATTGGGAGAAATGCCACTTCATGGTAAGAGAAGGAATCGTCCTAAGCCATCTAGTGTCAAATCAAGGCATAGAAGTGGATAGAGCTAAGGTTGAAGTGATAGAGCGATTGCCGCCACCAATAAATGTCAAAGGAGTCCGTAGCTTCCTGGGACACGCTGGATTTTACAGACAATTTATAAAGAATTTTTCCCAAATCGCTAGGCCTTTGACTAATTTGCTAGCAAAAGAAGCCAAGTTCGTCTTTGACGAAGACTATCTCGTAGCCTTCAGAACCCTGAAGCAAGCTCTAATTTCTGCGCCTATAATCCAACCACCTGATTGGAATTTTCCCTTTGAAATCATGTGCAACGCTAGCGATTTTGTCGTAGGGGCAGTGTTAGGCCAATGCAAGGATAGAAAGCATCATGCCATTGCATATGCGAGTAAAACCTTGACAGGCCCGCAACTCAATTTTGCCACCACAGAGAAGAAAGTCCTAGCCGTAGTCTTCGCGACAGAGAAGTTCCGATCTTGTAAGGGTCGAAGGTGATTGTCTACACAGACCATGCAGCCCTCAAATACCTGCTTACCAAGAAAGATGCAAAACCACGGCTCATCCGTTGGATCCTTCTGCTCCAAGAATTTGACTTAGAAATTAAGGATAAGAAAGGAGTAGAAAATTTTGTGGCAGACCATCTTTCCCGAATGCAAGTTGAGGAGAAGTCGATTGTCCCTATAGATGACTATCTGCAGGACGATTCCCTGCTGGCAGTCTCTTCTGCCGACCCCTGGTATGCTAACATAGTGAATTACTTGGTAGCTAGGTACATTCCACCAGGGGAGGATAGGAATAAGTTGATCCGCGACTGTAGGACCCATCTTTGGGATGAGCCCTATTTGTATAGAGTCTGCGCTAACGGATTACTCCGTCGATGCATTCCGGCAGCAGAGAAGCAAGAGGTCCTTGAAAAATGCCATTCGTCACCTTACGGGGGCCACTTTGGCGCTTTCAGAACCCATGCCAAAGTTTGGCAAAGTGGATTCTTTTGGCCCTCCATGTATAGTGAAACGAGGGAGTTCGTAAGACGATGCGCTAAATGTCAAAGAGTGGGAAATATTAATTCTCGAGATGCTATGCCCCTAAGGAATAATCTTCAAATTGACCTTTTTTGACGCATGGGGGGTAGATTTCATGGGCCCATTCTCAAAATCAGACTCTTGTGAGTACATTTTAATGGCAGTCGACTATGTCTCCAAATGGGTCGAGGCACTTCCTTGCCGAGCAGCCGACTCCATCCACGCTAAGAGAATGTTCCAAGAAATCATTTTCCCTAGGTTTGGCGTCTCTAGGATCGTCATTAGCAATGGAGGATCACATTTTGCCCACAAAAGCTTTAAGTATGCACTTAAGAGCTTAGGGGTCGACCACAAGGTAGCCACACCCTATCATCCTCAAACAAGCGGTCAGGCTGAAACGTCTAACAAACAAATCAAAAACATCCTGCAAAAGACAGTAGATGCCATGGGAAAGGCTTGGAGGTATAAATTGAGTGACATGCTTTGGGCATACCGAACTGCATATAAAACTCCGATAGGTATGACCCCTTACCAACTTATTTACGGGAAGACCTGCCATCTCCTCGTAGAATTAGAACATAAGGCCCAGTGGGCAATCAAACGATGGAACATGGATCTTCATTCAGTTGGATTAAAAAGACAAATGCAATTAGCTGAATTCGAAGAGTGGAGAGAAAAAGCCTACCATAGCTCGAAGCTATACAAAGAGAGAACAAAAAGGTGACACGACAAATGGATAGTCATAAAGCGATTCAAACCTGGTGATAAAGTGCTTCTCTTTAATTCTCGAGTGAAATTGTTTGGACACGGAAAACTTCGTAGCAAATGGGAAGGACCATTCACGGTGCTAAATGCTTCTGACCTTGGTGCTGTTACTCTCCAAAATAATGATGGCAAAATTTTCAAAGTAAACGGGCAGCATTTAAAAATCTTTCTCTAACCCAAAATGCCCGAGGTCGAGGACATTGACGTCCTCGAATTCTTTGAAAATTGACTTTTTGCGTGCGGTCTAGCCCCGACTGGCAAAAAAAAAAAAGAGCAATTAAATAAAATTTTCCTTTTCAAACACGAATAAACTGTGAAATTAGGCTTTAGGCCTAGTGTGTGAGTGACCCTATGAAGAGGAGGCCCGAACCAGGCCAGAACCAGGCCGGCCGACCTAGGATAGGTCGGCTGACCCAGTCAGGTCGGCCGGGGGACTAACTGCCTCCAAATTCAAAAATTTTTGGAGGAGGAGCGTATCTTCTGATTTCATAGCTCCTGAACGACCCACCTCATTTGAAAAGCGACGAGAAGAGTCGTTCTTGGCACTCTTCATCTTCCTCCTCTCACCTTTCACCTTTCACCGTTCACCTTGCAACCTTTCACCACCACCATGGCTGAACCAACCACCCCTAAGTCTATCCCTTCAATCTACTAGATTGTAGCTAGCGATCCATCGGCTCCAAAGCTTTCGAAGAGTACTTCCGGCAAGCCAACGTTTGGCCGGAATCTGAACTACTCGCCGGTGCACGCGCAACAGCTGAACTTCTCACCGGAGGAGAAACCGAAGGCGACGCCACATCCCGAGCACTGCCGTGCTACATCACGTGGCCGGCCAACGTCTCCACACCACATTGGTGCGGCGCGCCCTCTTTCCCCCCTTCGTGTTATCACCAAGGGGAAGGCGCCGCGCGCCCCTTCACCGGCGCGACCGACGATGGGCCAGCTCGGCCCCAAGGGAGGAGTGGCAAGGAAGCTCGTCCTCTCTCCACCGCGCGGTAGTGCCGATGTAACACATCGGGCCGCGCTGCACATGGAGAAAGGCAAGGCGCTCATAAAATATGAGCAATTTGTGCCTCGTTCGCCAGAGTACACACCGGAGGCACCACCGGACTCCCCGCCATGTTTCCTCGTGAGCGGAAGGACGGTCGGCCACGGGAAGGTCCTTACCCCACCTTTGGTGAGGATGAGGCCACCCATGGTCGAGTCCGTCGATTCCACTTCGCCGGATAGGATGGTGAGACGTACCCGTCCACCTCCTCTGATCCGTGGGCAAGGCGGTGACATGGAGTTCACTAAGGAGGAGGAGCCTCCACTCCGTGAAGTGGTGGCCGCTCTCAAGCAGTGGCAAAACAATCTCGAAGAGCAAATGGCGGAGGTCCAAATCCAAATGATAGACCACGATGATAACTTCATGGTCCTGCGGAAGTCAACGTCGGCAAAGCTCAAACGCTATACGAAGGAGATGGGATCGCCTATGCTTTATGATCCACTGACTAGTCCGTAGACGGATTTTGGGTAAAATAAAGAGAGGCGCGAAAATTTATTTTCAAATATTTTGATTTCCCAATGTATGCGCCCTTGTTTGCTTATCTTCTCGAGGAAATAAAGAATTTATTGTTTAATTGTGCATGCTTGCCTCGACTGGTGCAATTTTTTGCACTGGTCGACTTTGTTACTAACGTGCATATGACAAATGCAAAGTACAGAGAGAAATGTACCTACCGGAAAAATTTGGACCCAGCCGGGCACGGAACCAGGCCGTCCGACCCACCCAGGGCCGGCCGACCCAGCCAGACCGGCCGGCCTCCCTTAGGTCGGCCGACCCACCACCTTCGCCTACTCGGCTCCGAAACATTTTGGTATGTTCCCTATGCTTTATTGTTGATATTTATCTCTGTCACTTGCTCATATAATGTTGGTAAATAATTAAACAAAAATTTTGATACCGAGAATGCAAGGATTTCGAAACTATAACAATGTCCGGTAAAGTTTGACTTGCATAATTTCTATTCTTTGGTTAGGCTCAACAATTGTGGGAAAACTCTATTAGGATTAATCACATCTAAATTGTTAGCTCATGAGATATAGAATGCTTAATAAATTTCTTGCCTAAGGTTAGTTGTTCCTCAGAGGTTTTCATTTAAAAACTGGCTCTTAATTCTTAGAGTGACTTTTCATTACCAACCACAGCCATATATTTATCATGATCCATACAAGACTCATAATGGTCATCGATCATGCTAAATTGGGTTAGAATTTGAATCCTCTTAAGAGATGTTATTTGATCCAAACATTTCCTTTCGCGTACCCTTTTTGATTGCTAGCCTTTCATATCCGGCAACGCTAACTTCCGCCTTGGAATTAAGCGTCAACCTTCGCTAGATATTCCAACCCCATAAAAAGTTAGCCAATTTTCTTGTCTGGTGCTACCATACCTACCTATGTGATGGTCCTCCAAAATAAAATATCCATCTCTCAAAACTTTCCAAAAAGTTCTTATTATATCAAAGGCAAAAGAAAGAGAGAAAAAGAGATCAATCACAATCTCTATAAAAAAAAAGAAAAGAAAAGAAGAGGGAGATCAAGCTCTCCATAAAAAAAATAGAAATATAATCTCTTCATAACTTTTAAGCCTCTGCAAAAGGAACAAAAAGGTTTTGGAAAAGGGATTTTTAGGAGGAAAACCATTCTTCCATAAATACAAGATCGATGTGCTGGACTCATTAGTACCATATATCCTTGCACTTGTATTTCTTCTTATTCCTGTGGCGTGAGTTTATTCTCTCCCTCACCCCTGGACATGAATCCTCGTATGATTGGAATAGGAATAACATTATCTTCATTAGGATCTAATTTTAATCTGACAAAAGTGTGACATGACCGTATTATCTATCCTACCCGAGCTCCACATAAGCATTAGATGTAGGATGAGAGGCTATCCTGGCCTTGGTAAGGTTAAACACTTTTCGAGTGACAAAGATTGTTTCACCTAAGAAAAAGATCCATGCATTTTTCGAAGAACAAAAACTCTGGGAACATTAATCCTCGGTAAGATTATTCATTCATTCATGTCTATTCCATTTGCCCACATTTATAAGATGAGGTTAGTAGACACTTCAAATCCCGACAATTTGAGAAAACCTTAGAATAATTTTTATGCTTGTCTACATTTATCCTGACAGAGTTAGTAGTTTTGAAATTAACCTTTACTCGAGGACGAGCAAAGACCTAGTGTGGGGGTGTATTGATGGTCAATTTTGATAACAATTAACATGATTCCGATCGTCTACATTTGGTGAAATGAATGGAACCAGAACTAAAATTGTGCAAATTTACAGAGTTCCACGAGTTTTGGTAAGATTTTATAGGCAGGGACCCACTGATCGAAACTGAGCCCGAGCCGGGCAAAATAGTGGGTTGGCCGACCCACCATAGGCCGGTCGACCCAGCTAACTCGTCCAGTCAGGCCAGGATCGCACCAGGACTTCTACAAGGGATCCTAAAGCACATCCAAGCTGTTGATTTAAGTCGGTTTGATCCAGAATGAGGAGTGCTTCTCCAGTTATGCATAGGATCCTAAAGGAACCCCATGCTACCGGTCTCCAACTGCCAAACCGACTTAGGGAGAAGATCTACACCGCACAAGGAGCATCCTAGCCAAATTGGAGGGCCGGGATCGACAAAGGCAGGCCGGCCGACCCACCCTAGGCCGGTCGACCCACCTTTGAGCCCTTTGGATTCCCCCTTCGGCGTGGAGCTCGTGACACATGTCCCAAGTCGTGGCAACTCCCTATTGGTCACAGTGGCCTATAAAAGGAGGTGATCTCCTTCATTTGAAGATGAACAACAAAGAGTAACACAGGTGAGAGGGAGCAAGAGTGATGTAGAGTTGTGCTACTCTCAAGTAGAGTAGGAGAGAGAGGAGAGTTAGTGTAGGGGAGGAGCCGGAGTGTTGGTATCCTTCACTAGAGCTCCGGAGATGAACTCGGATGTGGGTTCTGCTTCCGTCTTCTTTCGGTAACACTCAGTCTCGCCTTATTTAATTATCAAGTTCAGTCTATTTATTTTGTCTCTGTTGGTATTAGGCCGGTGCTATTCTTGAGTGTTAAGATCTTTGTGCTTAATTGTTCACCTAGAGATTAGTATAAGAGGTAGTAGGGGTGTGTATCGAAGTGACGTCCTTGGTACGTATTACTACCAGGTACAAACGTGGTGTTTGGACTAGTTAGTAGCCGGTAGGCACCTGCTTCAACCGACGTGTGGTAGGTAATTGGTGGTGACAGCCCTATTATCCGGCTTGGACTTCGTGAAATCCGCCTCGTTAGTTGCAGACTAGTTGAGCCCTATCAGAACGATCATAATCATTCGGGATTCCAACTCAGGATAGCGGGTGGTAGTGAGTGTCCGAGCTCTGATTCAGAGCCGCAAATTAAACAAGAATAGAACTTGAACATTTCTGTCTGGTGTCCGAAGAGCCTCTTGATCCGAAATACATCTATCCCATTGTTGTTCCAAATCAGCATAATCATATCCATCCGGGTGAATAGGTATAGAAAATAGAAACTTCTCGTTCCTCGTGGGAAATCGATACCTTAGGAATACTCCAGGGTGAAAGCTACTGCGATATTCGTGCGCTTGCGGATTAAAACTCTAATAGTCATAAGAATCGCCAACAATTACCGAGTGGTCGCCGACTTGTCAGTGTGATTGCCGAGCATATTGTCGAGGTCGTCGAAGATCCAACCGAGTTAGCGCGTCCACGTACAGCAACGCCTCTAGCGGTATCCACACATACTGAGTAGGAACGCCACGCTGGATGTGCTAGCACCTCGCCGCATGGCTAGGGTTTCTGGGAAGCGGGAGGGGCGCGCGATGATTGCGCGTGCTGAAGGCTCAACTCGTATCCAACGCCACCCCCACGCCTCCCCTTATATAGATGCGCTAGTGGGCTTCGTCTCGCTAGGGTTCCATCTCCCATGCGGATCACATCCACGCATAAACCTGTTAAACAGTTCCAACCAGTTAAGTGTGTGACCCGTTATATTCAGTGCAAGTCGACAGTGGATCCAATCCAACGATCAACATAGTCACCTAGCAGTACTTATTGACCCCTGAATGCACAGAATCAATATTCGGCTAAACCTTTGATACATCCACATATACCGATCCCTTTGCCACACGATACCAGTTAAACTCAAGGCGAGATGCGTGCCACCCTTGTTAATAGCTTAACCACTTCACTCGACAGTGTGATGGATACAAATCATGACTAACACCTTAGTCACATTAGCACGACTGTCGACTGATGGTTAACTGGGGGGTTACCGTCGACAATGAATTTGTACGAGGGGATGTTAGCAAGAACAAAGCTAGATGGTAACACAAGATAGGGATTTATACAGGTTCAGGCCCTCAACGGAGGTAATACCCTACTTCCTAAGTTCTGGGATTATGGTTGATCAAGATGCGGGATGCAAGATGACCAAGATGGTGTGTATATGCGTCTTTGTATGCGCGTAGCTCTATGCCTGTGGCCTCCACCCCCTCCCTTTATATAGTGTAGGGGGGATAGAGTTACAGGGTAGCACGTGGTATACGGTAGCTAATTATGTTATGCTGTTACATGTCATGCATGTGTTGATCTCCTAATTACATGGAGCTAGATCATATCCTCGGGATCTTCCTTGGAGCTCATGGCACTTGTAGCCTGAGTGGTCTCTATCCTCAATCGGCCGACTTGGATCACCCCCTTATGCTCCCTTATGGACCTTCTAGAGGATACCTGGGGCCCATATAGTCCACAGTAGCCCCCGAGTGCTTTACGATCGAGTCAGATGTCCGGCCGACTGGTTTCACCGATAACTCCTGTAATCTGAAAAGAGATTGTACAAGAACTAAAGAAATCTTAAGTTTTTTGTGTTAAAGCAACGCCTGGATTGGTAGTACCAAACTCCAGCCTCTTCGGCCCATTGGGCACATCGCCTTAACAGAGTAATTTGGCTAATTGGCATCCACTCTCGCATTGCGAAAACATCAACTAACGCATCATGGGGCATGCCTTAAGCCACATCATTACAACTTCCGTCTTGCAGCATGCTGTAAGTTAAGCGTTTCAAGATGTGTCAGCGTCAGGCGCCTGGTCTTAGCTTGTAAGAACCAGCACTCGGCCCAGCATGGGGCGCACCCTTCCGCCGAGTGGTACCCGTCCCAACCAGAGAAGGGACAGCATAGGTCCCTAGGGGCGTACCGATTGGATGCAATTTGATCGAGAGGTATTTGTATCCGGGTAGCGGTATACAACTGGCGACCTTAGAAAAGGTATACCTTCGAAATTGCACCCAAATTTCGCCAACACCCAACCTCGAGCATGCGAAGTTGGCTAGTGACCCAACATGGGGTATGCCTTGAAATACTTTTAATTTTGGCGCTGCCGGTCATATGCCCTCCAGGGTGTACCGAGGCCGAATTAGGCTCGATTTTAACACATTGCCATCGTCAGCAGCATGTTAAGAAAGCCTGTTAAGGGGATCGCCTTTTGCAGTTTTAGCCCAAGCCCAATTAAGGGGAGGCGAAGCGTTTTCGCGTCCTTTTCTCACACAGCCGGAGCGACACGCGTTTCCACAGGGGAACGTATTCGTATCCACTTCCGTTCCATTGCCATGATGGTTTTACTGTGTTTGAAACGGATTACAAGGCGCGCCCTTTGAACTTCCTCTGTGTATAAAAGAAATTCAGGGGCAATGTACTACTCCATAGCCAGCGAGTCTTCGAGTTCTCCTCTTTCCGCAGCGAAACCCAAAAAACTTCCGCCTTCTCCTTCCTTCGAAGCGATGGATCCATGGGCAACCGCTTGCGCCGAGGAGCACGCCCGCCTCACCGCTGCGATGGCCGCCGTTGCCGCCGAATGGCGACGATGGCGAGAGGATTTCATCGAACAGACAGCTCTGAGAGCTATCATAATCCTAGTCAGAGGCCATCCGCGACTTTATGCGGTGTGCACTCCATTGAAGGACGCTCTCGTCTCCTCCATCCTCGACGTGAGGTGGCCATCGGAGGAGTGATTTTATCCTTATTTTGCTTCCTTTGTATCCCCCGAGCCAGCAACGAGCCTTAGCTCACTGTGCTGTGCTGCGAAAATATGCACTTAGGCCTAAAAGCCACTTTTTAATGAAAGTCTTTCAGAAATCCACATGTCTCTTCTTGCTTTGTCTTGTTTTGATCTTTGAATCCGCAACATTGCTTCTTCCGAATAATTAGGACCGCTCGCTCCCAAACCAGCACTCAGCGCACAACACGAACCTCTCGGAAGGAATCACTCTGCCACCCGAGTGGTTATCCGAGCCCTTCTCGAAAAGGCCGCATCAGTGCTAGACCAAGGCCCGGCCCAGAATGCGAAACGCTGCCCGTTCCGATAACTTAGGAACAGTAGAACGAAATTAGTTCACCTTGCTCATTTTTCGCGCCAGTCTGTTAGTCTCTCCCAGCGAACTCCGCCGCTAGGGTTCTTCTCCGTTGCAACCTCCAACGCCACCGTCTCCGATCTGCAATGGCTCCCCCATCTCCCGTCGCTCCGAAGGTTGCCGAGAGCGGGAAGGAGTGGATGAAGTCCATTACGACCGAACGGAGGCTACAGAAACTGGTCTCCATCGGCGTGCTCCCCACCGAGGAATTTGCGTCATGGCGCCCGGCCGCCGGCGAATCCTGCCCTACCCCTCGTTCCGACGAGGTAGTGATCTTCGAATCTTTCTTCCTTCGCGGCTTCGGCCTTCCCTGCTCTTCTTTTTTCCAGGGATTGCTGCATTTCTATGGGATTGAAGTTTCGCACTTGAACCCCAATTCCATCTTCCAAATCGGGATTTTTTTGCATATCTGTGAGGCGTATTTGGGGATCGCTCCTCATTTTGACCTCTTTAGATTCCTTTACCTTCTCAAGCCGTTTCCCAACAAGAACTCTCCCAAAGCCGGCGGCGGCGCGGGGTTTCAATTGCGGGAAGGGGCCCGAAAATATTATTTTGGTCTTCCTTTGAGAACTTCCAACAAGGGTTGGCGCTCAGAATGATTCTACTATGGCAATTCTCCACCAGCCCTTCCTTCCTTCTTCGGCGAGTGCCCCACAATCCGTCCCTCCTGGTCTTCTTCTCTCGCCGATGGCGAAGGAAGCCAAGTGGAGGAGCTTCTTGTTCTTCTCCATAGACTGAAGACTGCTGGGTTGACTGATATTGGTGTAGTCTGGAACTACACTCAGCGCCGTATCCAGCCCATCAAGGAGAGGATACATCTCGCCTTCGAGTACTCAGGGCCGCAAGACGCCACTCGGAAAACCGAAGACCCGATCACGCAAAAGGATCTAGTCAGCCGAGTGAGCGAACTCTTCGCTCCAGGTTCAGAGATAATCCACTCGGATTGCCCGGGTGCGTACCGCCTATCGTACCCTCCCCCAGCGGTAAGGAAAAGATTTTTCTCAACTCAACCAATGTTTTTGGAGGCGACAATATAATTGATCTGGTGCATTTGCAGGGGCGCGCGGCATTTTTCTCCACCTATCCCGTTCTAGAAGCCCTGAGCCACAAGGAGGCACTGCGCAAGCGTCCCCCGGGGGACTCGGTTGATGCTCCTGCGGCCAAGAAAGGCAAGGGAGTTGCCTCAGGGGACTCAGACGAGGATGACGATGAGGATAACGTCCCGCTGCTGCGCTGCCGCCGCTCAGCTCCAAGGCCGTCTTCGGCTCCGGCCAAACAGCCGCCGAGCCCTCAGTCTCCCCAACCAGCTGGCTCAGCAGCCGCGTCGGGGATGGTAAAGCCCAGCCTGAATGATTCGGGTGTACGGTTCGGGTGTAAATTCGTCTCATCACAAAGGTATTTCATCATGACGCCGTGCCTTCACGATTTATAAAAGAACTTGTATCTTGAAAAATCTTCAAATGTTTTTAGAAAACCTGACATGGATGATGATGATACGCCAAGCCCGCATGGCAAAAAAATGCCAGCCTCGGTGCCTCCAAGTTCTAATCGCCAAGCCGAGCCCCAATCAGCAGAGGACTCGACTCAGCACGTTGCACCTCGCCAAGACTCCGGTCCGTCTTTTACCACTCGTCAATCCTTGCCGGCGAAGGGGAAAATCCCAGCCTCAGCTCCAGATAGCTCAGAGCCAAAAATCGAGGAAATTCCTCACCCTTCATCCAAAGCTCACACTCCACCCTTCCGATTGAAATGGAGAAAGGAAATGGAGGGCTACGAGGTCAACGATGGGAAGAAGGCCGAAGAATGGGAAATGTTAGAAAACATGGCCATGGCTCAAGCCAAGATATACAGGGTAAAGCCTTTTTATGCCTTGACTCCTAGCCTTGCATAAGGGAATCCCACTAATCTCGCCTCTTTTCCATGCAGCGCATGAAAGAGAGGTCGAAGCAAAAGACCCTGTGCATGGAGAGGGAAGTGGGCGAGCTAAAGTCTCGCAATGAGTTTGACAATGCATTGTATGCAGTTAAGTCAGAATACTGTGGTCTGATCGAAGAGCTTCAACGAGAGAATACCGAACTCCGATTCCGCCACGTGGAAGAGTCCAACACCATCCGAGGTATAGACCCCGAACCGTGCTAAACTTTTATCGAAAGAATACTCCTGGGATAATAGTCTCTGAGACTTGCCTTTGAATATAGCACTGGAGGCGAGCCAGAAGGCCGTGGGGGATGAAGTCTTCCAATCCAGCACTCAAGCCGAGAAGCTGGCCAAAGAACTGGAAGGTAACACTCCGCCATAAGCTCTCCCCGGCTTAGCCCCACTGAAGTCCGACTGATTTGTTACGTCCGATTGAGTGCGTAGAGTATCGAGAGAAGACCAAGGCGCAATATCAAGTTCTGGATGAGAAAGTAAAGTCCACCTACGAGCTTCGCAAACGTGCTCTAGTAGGAATGGCTCCAATGCTCCAGTACCTCTATCCTGAAGAAGAGTTGCCAACCGATGCCGACGTTCTTGTGGCCCGCCTTGATGATGTTCCTGCGCGAATCAAAGTCTTCATGCGGGAGGCAGCGATAACATGCATCAGCCAAGGCCTCGCAATCGCAAAATCAAACTTCCCCCGCCTGGACTTCGAGGCCGTCAAAGAAGGATTCGCCTGCACCGAGGAAAAGGCCGGCGCCTTATTTGAAGAAGTTTGCCCGACTGCCACCCATATAGTTAAACATTTGGATTGTAGATGTACTTGTTGTCCATACGCTCGATTGATACTCGATACTTGTGATCTTCTTTATCCGAGTACTTAGCTTTATCCTCTTTCATGAAACGCATCTATCGACTGGTCCAACCCCCGAGTGCCAGGAATTAGCACTTGGCTTTCTTCCCACGCACCAACGGAGTAGCTAAACGTTGCCTTTGGCAAATATGGGCGCCATTACTCAAGAATTTTTATACCACTCGAATTTGATTGACATATGTAAAGAGAAAACAACTTTTATTGATAGGATAGGGTGTGGTTGACTCCGCACACTATTTAGTGTAGCCTCCGACTTACTGCTTAGTCGTTTACGGCTAAGTAGCAAGTCAGAAAAAGAGAACTAATTACATGCTGCTTGAATACAAGACTTTAAGAGTAAAAACGACGTAACTGCTCGATGTTCCAGGTATTAGGCACTTCAACCGTTTGTCAAACTTAGTGGCACATAATCTGGCTTGCAGTGCTGAGCTCTCTAGTTGTAATATTTACAAAACTGTAATCCCGGAGTGTATCCGGGATGTATTGCTTGTTGATGCTCTTTGATCTATAAAGTGTCGTGTTTGACTCAAAAAAAGGTATTAGGCACTTCAGATCCGTCTTCACGTTGTAACCGGTAAGCCCCCGGGCGGGTCACTTCAGCGATCACATAGGGGCCTTCCCAGAGTGGGGAGAGTTTATGCTCATCCTTCTGATTCCTTCTGAGGACCAGATCTCTCTTGGAGAATGCACGGCCCCGTACGTTGCGCTGATGGTAGCGACGCAGGCCCTGTTGGTACTTGGCCGACTGGATCATTGCTGCTTCCCTGGCTTCCTCGAGCCGATCGAGGTCTTCATATCTTGTCTCATCCAACTGATTATCGTCGAAACCGGCGACCTGGGGGGACCGGAACTTCAATTCAGTCGGGAGGACCACCTCCAAGCCACAAACTAGGAAGAAGGGTGTCTGCCCGGCCACGCAATTTGGGGTTGTTCTGAGCCTCCAGAGCACCGAAGGCAATTCACTAACCCAGCGCGTGGCGTATGGCTTTAGGCGATCGAAGATTCGGGCTTTAAGCCCTTGTAGCACCAATCTGTTGGCTCGTTCAACCTGTCCGTTGCTCCTTAGGTGGGCCACCGAAGCATAACATATCTTAATGCCCAGCTCCTCGCCCCAATCTTGAAATTTGTTGCTTTTGAACTGAACGCCATTGCCGGTGATGATACGATTGGGTACGCCAAAACGCACAACGAAGTCCCGAAAGAACTCGCGTGCCTTGGCCGTCGTGATAACAACAACCGGCTTGGCTTCAATCCATTTTGTAAACTTGTCGATGGCGACGAAGAGATGAGTGAATCCACCTTGCGCTCGCTTGAGGGGGCCCACCATATCCAGATTCCAGACGGCGAAGGGCCAAGAGATTGGAATTGTTTGTAGATCCTAGGCTGGCATGTGAATTTGCTGTGCAAAGAACTGACACCCGTCACATCTGCGTACTATGTCTGTTATACGGTAGCTAATTCTGTTATGCTGTTACATGTCATGCATGTGTTGATCTCCTATTTACATGGAGCTAGATCATATCCTCGGGAACTTCCTTGGAGCTCAAGGCACTTGTAGCCCGAGTGGTCTCTATCCTGAATCGGCCGACTTGGATCGCCCCCATCTGCTCCCTTATGGGCCTTCTAGAGGATACTCGGGGCCCATATAGTCCACAACGGCCGTGCACTTTCCCTATCCATCCACACAAGGGGCCCAGAGGTATATCTCTCCTGTTATCCAGAAGAGGAATTCCATCTTGATCGTCACACCCTTGGCTATGTATCGTGGCATACCCAGTAGTCATCTTTGTAACTACCCAATTACGGTGTAGCGTTCATACGAGTCAACATGCTGGGCATCTATGACAATCTCAGGTCTATGGACCATATAGCTGTACCACTCGAGACTATACGCTGATAACGCTATAAGAGATAACAACTCACAGCGTTTCGGAGTAGGTCTGTTCGACTACCCATGTTCTCCAACATGTGTTCATACTATTGGTTTGATATCTTCATATATATATGGTATGTAAAACATTACCATTAACTAATACGTACACTGATCAAATCATAACCGATCCTCATGACGATATGAATTAGGAACCCGTTTAAAATAATATCATTTAACAATATGTTTCACAATCAAGTCGAACCCAATGGACAAAGTCATTATATTTATTCAGAGAACCGATAAACAATGTTATCATAAGTATATGAACAATGACGTCGTACAATCATCACTATAATTGATTTAGGGCATATCCCTTTCGGTTAGCTTGTCCCTTAGTTGGTCAATATCAGTGTTGGCATGTGTCATGGCCAGCAATGGCCAGCACTTGTAGGTTTGTGTGTGTTGTGATGCTACGGGGTTGCTTGTTAGCTTTGTGGGCTTGGTGTCGGTCTTTTGGCTGTGATGGCAGTGGTTTCACTGCATATGTACCCCGTATTTTGTATGGTTTTTTAACTTTTTATTTCTGCTTGATGAAACTGAACAGTGGTTCTTCTCTCTTCGAAAAAAACCTCGGTCAATCCACCATCGTCGCCATCTTGATCTGATTCACCGAAAATTGGCCTCTTTTGAATTTTAAACACTTATACTAATGGTAGTAGGGGATAGAAACATGGAAATCGTCCATACATACATCGATCCAAAAGAACAAAAGAAGCACTTAGGAGTTCTTGTGCGTTACACTATAGGACGCCATGAATGATCTTCGAAAAACACTGTCCAGATCGCATGTACGTACGTTGGCTTCAAGAGAGCCCGGAGCCAACTGGGCCACACAACCAACAGCAGTGCCGTCACGGTAGTTCCCAGCTGTGGACACTGGACAAGACGGAGACAGCAACGATGAAATTATGTTCAGAAACTGTAATCCACGTCAAAATCTTAAGAACAACTCCAATAATTTTCATATCTGTTCGGTTTTCCTATAATTTCGCTGCCATGGACATGGAGTACGTAAAGCATTAGCTAGAAGTTTCAGCGTCGTTACTTGAGGCCCTTGAATACGGCTACCTGTTTGTCGTTAGTTTCCTTTTTGAGATAGATGGACAAGGACTTCAATTTGACAGAGTTCCTTGTTCAACAAGTGTACTGTGCTGTGTCAGGCTTGAAAAGCTCTCAAAGTCCAGTCATTTCAGTCGTTTAGCCGTTCAGCCATTCTGATCAGCTCAAAAGAACAGAACCTTAGAGGATTCATCACGTTTCTGGACGTGAATACACGGTACTTCGTTCGTTCAGATTGGAACGGTGCAGCTAGCCGACAAATTAGGCAACTTGCGTGCGTCCGGCAATTAAAGCTGCGGCATGCAATCCGTACGTGTCTGTCCCGCGGCGCCGCACCCGCGTTCCGCGTTTGCCATTTCGTGCGTTCGCGTCTGTGGTGCCTGTTGGCTCAAAATTTTTGAAAAATTTTATTTTAAAAAGCTACTACTCCTTTCGTTTCAAATTATAGTTCGCTGTTAATTTTTGAAAACATCTTTTAACCATTCGTCTTATTCAAAAAATTAATACAAACATGTAAAAACATAAGTAATGCTTACAGTATGTTTAATGGTAAAACAAATCACAACAAAATAAATAGTATTTACATATATTTTTTGAATAAGACGAATGGTCAAATAGAATATCCAAAAGTCAACAGTGAACTACAATCTGAAACGGAGGGAGTATGTTTTAAAGAAAATTGTTAAGAGCCCAAAAAATTATAAATTCTTTTAGAATTGATAAGAAAAGTCATTTAAAATCTAATAAAAATGAATATAAAATATTATACCGTTTAGCTGTAAAAATGACAAGCTAAATTTTAATTTAATTTGATTTAATTTAAGCTGAAACAAACAAGGCCCAAGTCCACACGTTTGTGCATTTTGGCTCTTTGATTCTCGATTTGATTTGAGTTTATTTGGTTGAATAAAAATTTATTGTTTTCAATACTATTCAATTTAACATTTTGTTATAATTTTTCAAAAATTTATAGGGTTTTACTCAAAGATCTAAAAAATAATTTTAAACCTTTTAAATCTCTTTTTGAATGACCTCAACTTTTGGCTCAATCAAACCGAACCGTGAATCAAAGAATGAGTTCATCAAGTCCGTGCCAACAGTGTTGTGTATTTTTTTTCCTTTTTAAGTAAAGCGAGTTTCACATATTTTTTTCATTGGTTTTAGTTATCAAATAACAAATATTGTTGTAAGTATTATCTGATTACCTCATTCTAGCAGGTATCATCTAAATAAGTCGTTCAAGCATGCATTAGCGGAGAGTATCAGCTCAAGTATTATTTGCAGGCATCATGATACCTCTGTGACACGATGATACTTGATAAAAAAGGTAATAAGTATCATAAAAGTCTCGTAGATGTATGGGTTGAGTATATTGTCGAATTTTGAGTATCTTCGAGAATAATTGGCATCATCAAGTATCAATATGATCAACAAAAAAAATAGTCACCATATATAGTATTGGGGATATTGGACAAGCGAAATGTGTGGAGTCGCGCGCACAGACTTTTTTTTCTCGTGTCCTACACCGTTTGGGACGGTATCACTGTATCAGTTACCGACAATATAGGAAAAGTACACAGTGTCGAATGCCTAATTTAGTCTTGATGGCCAGCAACAAACTGGCGAGATTAAATGCGTATTATCGATGACCACGAGACAGCCGTCAAGAAATCTATTCCAATGCACCTTTTGTCGATGGCTAGGCATGAAGCCGTCGAGAATACTGCACCGTCTGCTAGAGAGCAACGGCGTCAGTTATTCTCGATAGCCCACCGTCAGCGGTCGAGAGAAAATATATTTATAGTTAGTTTTCAATTTGTCGATTTGAGTAGAATGTATATTAATTATATAAAAATTGGGAAAACCCATTAATTACATTTGTTGTTTAATGTTTGAATTTAAAATTTGATTTTGTTCAGTCTTGAGAAATTTTTATGAATTATTGGGTATAACAATAAACTAAATCATATGATATGCTATGAACCTAGATATTATCTAGAAAACAACCATTTATGTGGGGGTCACCGCATTGGATAACGAAAATATCTATTTTTTCATATGTGATGTCATTTGATTCTTTAAAGATCATGAGTTGCACATCAGCAACAGCATACATGTTTTTATGTTTTTAAAAATTAAAATATGTTGTGTTGACCATCGAGGGGCTGCGAAGGGTAAAACCCTCGAGATAGGCTTCTTGTCTTGACGACCAAAACTAGTATTGCTCCCAGATAAGCCCCATGGCGAAATGCATGGTGGAGCCCACTATATTGAGTCTTGACAATTTCATTTTGGCCGTCAAGAGTAGGATGTGCAGTCTAAAACGACGTCTGAGACAATTTTCTTGACGACTTGCATATTAGCCGTCGAGAAAGGTACTCTCGACGGCCTGGCCGTCAAAAAGCTTTCCTCTCTCGACGGAGCTGACTAGATGACTTTTTCTCGGCAACTTTTCTTTGACGGCTCGCCGTTGAGACTGACTTATCCCGACGGCAGTGTATTTAATGCCGACGGTTTCAGCCGTCGGGACTAAATCAATTTCCGTAGTGCAAGTATTTCTGTATGTTTTATGGCAAAACAAAATGCTACAAGCGTACGATATGCCTTTGCCACTTTACAACTTGAAATCTGTGTTTAGAAACGTGGACATTCAGAATGGACCGTAACCATTAAATATTATATATGTCTTGCCCAACACGAGAGAAAAATTAATTGGCAAGAAAGGCTCGTTTTGCCGATGGTGCTAAATAATGACATTTGAGTTGGTGACTGGTGGGCTCGAAGCACTTTTTAGACTTTGGACTTGTTTGTTTCGGTTTAAATAAAATAAAATGAAATGAAATGAAAATTTGTCATTTCTATATAAGTCAAATGATGTAATATTTTGTATTCGTTTTTATGGTTACAAAATATTACATCATTTGGCTTATGTTTTTTACTGTTTATAAAATGTTTTTTTTATAATTTTTTGAACTCTTTAAAACGTGTTTAGAGGGGTCACAACCTTTTCAAATTAATGTTTTTTACGAGTTTAACGTAAACAAAGAAGGCCATTATGCTGAGGAGATCCCCAATTCGCTCAAGTAAATTTTCTATTTGGTTCTCTATTTTTAGAATTCATTATTTCCATCCTTATTTAGGGTTTGTTTCATGTTCCTCTATTCTTAATGCATTAGGAAACTGTTACGAACAAATACAATATTACTTTTCACTGTGTTATATTTGATTTGTTTGATTTACAACATTAGCCTTCTTTTTGAACTTTCACACTCTTCGGCATGCTTAAGCTCCGCTGTTGTGCTCGTTTCCCAACCACATCGTGCTTATGTGATATATCTTTAAGATCATTTAAAAGTTTCTAACATGCAACATGCAAAAATAAGTAAGCTGGATAAGTATGATGATTTCACATATCTTAGATTGATTTAAAACTTTAAAATAAAATGCATCTAAATGCCTATTTAATCATTTGACGAGGGATGGAGGATATAGATGGATAACGTACCATCACGATCACTACTCATTTTAATGTTACATATTGGATTGAAATTTGAGTTGTAACGTTGAAGAGGGTAGAACATAGAAAGATTTTTTTTTTTTAACAGAGTACGTACAAACAGTTGAACCTTGGGAAGGCTGTTATGCAAGCATACGACCATCTCATTTAGAACGCAGATGCAGCTTGATATTACTTCCATGCATCACAAATATTTGTGTAAAACAATCCATTGAACTTTGGTCTTCCCTGTTTTAATCACTAAAGAAAAAAATTCAAAAGTGGCTTTACTGGTTACTCAGCCAGTAAAATCAAACCCTGAAAATGGTCCTTTAATATGTCAACGCCTCATCGGTCATTTTGGCTTTTATATTTTTGAGGGTATAAAAAAGACTCGCACAAATTCACCACTAGACACGCTAGAAACTGTAAATTAACATCAAGACGTACGTGTGTACGTACCTAATATTATAATTCTTATAAATAAATCCTAGAAAACATAAGAACCAGGAGACGAACCATCAACCTGTAAGTTCCAAAACAGAGATACTACCATTTTGACGTGATAGTGTTGTATGACAGGAAGACACATAGGCTTAGTCAAAACTGCCATGTAGATAGCCACCTCAACAACTATGACAGCCAAAACCGCTACTTGGGCAATCACATCAGCGAAATTTATCAAACAATTGTTGTTTAATTAACTAGTCAAGAGCAGTGTTTTAAATAGCGCGCTAAACACTTTAGCGAAGGCCTCCTAGAAACGCTAAGGCATGCTTTAGCGATGCTATAGCGACGCTAAGACATTTAGCGTTTTTTCAAAAAAACATGCAAAATGCAGAGAATCACAACAACTAT
Organism: Raddia guianensis; assembly: GCA_036346415.1. Taxonomy (NCBI): domain Eukaryota; kingdom Viridiplantae; phylum Streptophyta; class Magnoliopsida; order Poales; family Poaceae; genus Raddia; species Raddia guianensis. Next base: position 18,313,242 of record CM070534.1, on the reverse strand, counting down.
TTAAATCCAACAAGCCAACATAAATTAGTTCTACAGCTCTCCTGCATATTAGTCTAACAACCTAACAACTTAAGTACTTAACAAATCCAACAAGGCAACAGGTAACAGCAGTACAAACGTACAGCACACAAACAGCCCACCAAATTTGGATTTGGGCCGCCAGCCGTTGAATTTAGCTCTGCACCAAATTTTGTTCCAAAGTGTTATAGCGATGCTAAATTGGCCTGTTCGTGGCGCGGTTTAGCGTGCTATTTCGCACTATAGTGGTCTTAGCGTCAATAGCGTCAAAATGGTTAATAGCGTAGAGCCAGTGTCTCCCAAACGCTACAGCGACGCTATAGCGGAGCTATAGCGCGCTATTTAAATCCATGGTCAAGAGACTATTTGTGTCTGTTTTCTATAAAATATGGGCCACTGGTTTGATGGAACAAAATGGAACAAAAGCAGAATTCAAGTACAAAAAACCAACTTTTTAGGTCATTTTGGCCATCTATTTGGTCACAAAAATGTAACTTTAAACACTAATCTTATTTTAACATATATTTATTCAAAATTTTAGAACTCTAACTTTTCTCCTCGAAAAGTTGACTATTAAAGCTGACTTGCTGTTTTTATGAGAAAAACTTAAACTGAATATTTGTGATCTAAGGGAGCATATTACAATGTGGAATACCACCTGGAATATCCCAAGTTGAGTAGAGCCTATAGGGTGGGTGTCTCTCTCTTCCTAGAGGGGTCCTAGGGGTGGCGAGAGCCTATATTACAATGTGCTTTCGAGCAAAAATAGATTATTTTAGAGCATTGTGTACTCAGATTGTTGTCTATAGCGAAATAATACTACACATTTGCATTGGTTTAGTAGTATATTATACTGCCAAAAAAAACACGTAAATGTGAGGATCTGTTTGGGTGTTTGGAATGATCGTACAATTTTTTAGGTTCTATGATAAAGCGGCTTTTCAACTAGCCCGCAGAGCTTTCTTGTATTTGTTGAGCTGAAGATTTTTGCATTTGGTGTTATAACCTTAGGTTTTAACCAATAATTATCTGAAATTCTTAGAATAAAATAAATTAGAAGAGTGAAAAGATTCAAATTTAAATAAAATAGTACATAAAAAGGAGAAACAGAGAAAGAAAATTGAGCGGAAGGAATGGCGGTACAGGGCCAGGATGGTCTGATAGCGTCATAGCGATGGCAGACTTGGCCAAAGCTAAAGCACCAAAAAAAAAAAAAAAAAATTGGCTGATACTCATGGAAGTTGCCGTCGACTTCTCGATGCCGCGAGTGATATCCAGTTTCGTTTCATACTGAAATAAGAAAATAGCCGAGAAGTTATATTGTTTGGCAAGGATTTTGTTGCTTTTCACCGGTTTTAGGGGCCGTTTGGTTAACGGCCACGCCACGCCAATCCATTCATCGACGCGCCATGAAATTTTGGCAGCCATTTGGTTGCCCGTCGAGCCAGCGCGCGGGCGTGCGGACGACAGCGAGCCGAGCTACAAAATGCGTACGCACGAGATGGCGAGGACGCTCGTTTTTGGTGCCATCGCTCGCGATGGCACGTCCTGGACCACGGCGCGTCCTGGATTGACGTGGCGCGTGAGGGCTCCCATCTAAACAGCCCCTTAGTTTCAAGAAGCCTCCTAAATACCCACTTTTTTGTGATCAAATTAAACATTTTAAGTTTGCTTTGAAAAAAATAGAACATTTTTAGCAATCAATGATGGTCCATGTTTTTGTGAGAGGTTTGATTGCACACGTAATTCCAAATTTTAGCCTACTAACTTTGAAGTAAATCGAAACAAGGGGAAATAGAGAAATGTGGATAGGGGTGGAAACGAGCTAAGCCTGGCTTGATAAAAACCAAGGGCTCGGCTCGTCATTTTGACGAGCCCCAAAAGTGAGCTCGGTAACCTCCAAGCCGAGCCACAAGTCAAAAGCGTCTTCACATCTAAAATCTGTTAACAAGCTGAGCCGTACTAGGTTCGGTCAGAAACGAGCTTGGCTCAGCTCGCTATTTTAACGAGCCCCAAAAATGGGCTCGGTAGCCTCTCCGAACCAAGCCGCGAGCTATTTTTCTATCTCTAAACGTGGAAACCCTTCCTTGTGAAAAAAACTGCAGCACTTGATTAACAAAACTACATTATTCTTAAAAATTGTAAAATGTCGGAGATTATTATAATGTGTTTTACTCGTGCAATTCATAAAAAAGTATATATATACGTGATGGTGATGTAGGGTCCAATTTTAGTCCAAGCTCCCAGCGACATGCCTCCGCTACACTACGTAAGACTCGGTCTTTTCTCTGTACGTGGATCATATATTAAAACACTACTAAATATTTTATATATATTGCTCCTATATTCTTGACACAACTTTTCATTATCTTGTTTTCCTAAGTCCTAACTAGCTTGTTGTTAGCGCCATAATCCATTCAACAAATACACTGCCCCCTCCGTTATGAAATAGTAGTCGTTTTATATTTGTCATAAGTCAAAACTTTATCCATATAGAACTTTTAAACTATTTAAATTGAGAACATAAAAATCATGTAGATAGATTCGTCTTTAAAAAAACTTGGAAAAAATATCGATTTGGCCCCTCAACTATGTTTGCTGGACCACTTTGGTCATTAAACCTTAATATCGGATTTGTGAGGCCCCTTATATAGTAAAACCGAGCCAAATTAGTCCTTTGACCAGATCAGTAGGCGGTTTTAGGTATTTTTGCTTGTGTGGCATCCATGTAGTATTTTTGCTCACTTGATGGCCACATGACATCCATCTTATTGACTTATCTCTCACTTCCTCTCTCAAATCTCTTTTTTTTGGATAGAGACCGAGGGATATTTTTTTGAAAGAGGAAAGAGTTGAGGGGATTAATAATAAGGCAATGACATGGCAGTTCATATGTTCACCATATGTGCTAAAATTGCATGTGTGGACGCCACGTTGCCAAGAAAACCCTAATACCGCTATTTTAACTGGCCAAAGGATCGGTCAAACCCGATTTTACTATGTGAGGGACTCATAAGTCCGGTATCGAGGTTTAGAAACCAAAGTGGTCCGCGGATATAGTTGAATGACTAAAGGAATAAGTCCATTCTAGATACATCAACTATTGAGAAAGTCTAAACAAACCCTAAACTATGATTTGGTCTGTTTTACATACCTGAACTTTCAATACCGGCTCAAAAATCATCACAACCTTGTTTTGTTCGGTGGTTTTGCTGACGTGGCACTATGTGCTAGTGGTTTTTTCTGACTTGCCTGACACGTGGCGCCACTACGTCACGCCATGTCAGCAAAACACCTAAAAACCAGTTTGTGATAGGTTTTGAGCCGGTACTGAAAGTTTAGGTGTGTAAAACAGACTAAATCATTGTTTAGAGGTTTTTTAGACTTTCTCGATAGTTGAGGTACGCAGAATGGACTTTTTCCAGTGACCAAATCGACACATTTTTCAAAAACTTCATAATATTATAATTTTTAATGCATTATAAATAAATTTTAAATAGTTTTGTATGGTTAAAGTTTTATTTCGAAGACCATGACAATATAGAAAACCACTACTGTTTCGTACCGGAGCGAGCAATACAGTGTTCCCGTCCCCCTCCACAATTCAAATCAAATCACACACACACTGACACACACAGGTCTCCCTTTCCAGTTTCCACTTATAATTTGTGGACAGCACTCAGCTTCGGGCCTCCCCTGTTTCTCCTCTGCTTCCCTGATCCATGTCCATTGCACCGCCCCACACCCTTCTGCCCGCCCTCGGCGTGAGCCAGGGCGGCCGTCGTCTTGGCCGGCGAGCACGGTTCAGCCTTCGTGCGAGCTCCGTCGAGACTCCCGCGGATGCGGCGGAGGCGGTAAATGGTAAGCAGCACCTGGAGAATACGAAGAGGAGGAGGAGGGGGAGGAAGAAGATGGAGGTGGAGGAGACGGGGCTGGAGGCTCTGTACGACGACGGCTTTGGGAGCGTTACCGTGAAGGACTACCTGGAGGCCGTGAGGGCCATGCCCACCGACGACGGCGCGCCGCCGCGGTGGTTCTGCCCCGTGGAGTGCGGCCGGCCGGCCGTGGAGAAGGCGCCGCTGCTGCTCTACTTGCCAGGTTGGTCCCAATGGCGTCCTGAACTCCTGATGGTCATTTGTCTCGGTGACAACAGTAACAATAACAGTAACAATGGGGAAAGGGCTCCTTATCCAACAAGCGGTTCTTCTTTTTCTGGGTGTACCCGCCTGTTTAGTTTAACAGTTGAGCGAAGAATGATTTGCAGCCAATATGAACAGTTCGTTTTCAAAATTCATGGGATAACAATGGCCAGGAATGTGATAACAATGCTGATATTCGAATTGTCTGGACTGCAGGAATCGATGGTGTTGGAATGGAGCTCATTTTACAACACAAATCTTTGGGCAAGTGAGTATTCTTCTTTGTTTTTCTGAGCAGCAGTCCTATTTTTGGTTGTATTGAGATGTCCAAAATTTGTGTTGAGGCCCGTTAAAGAGTGGCATATTTGCAAGTCTCCAATTCAAATTTGCCCCTCGACTTTTCATGACAGTCAGCGCTTTGTAGCAATATGTCTGTTATTAATGATATCTTCTTTGACTTTTTCATGGTTTAAGAAATGCATATCTGATTAGTAATATATCATAAAATGTTAATAAACGGTTTGCAGGATATTGTTGTGAAACTACTTTTGATGGAAAGATTCATCACTATATTGGTATACAAATACCGAACCAAAACACTAGAAAAATACTTTTGATGACACATATACCGATTTTGTCTTCATTTTTTTTACATTTAGTAGTCAATTCTTGAAAAGTTTGATTACAGGTTAAGGAATTTTATATAATTTAAATAGCAAATTTCTGGCGATGCGGCGACAACGTGATGTAAATTTTTGGAAATTATTATTACTTGCCCAGCATTTTCACTGAGATAATGTGGTAACGCAGAGTCCATGTATTTTGAAGTTCTAGACCATGAAACCCTGTGTCTCATATGCCACTGTCCTTTTAACCATTTTAATTTCTCTCTCCTTTTAACCATAGGGTGTTTGAGGTCCGATGCTTGCATATACCTCTAAATGATCGTACACCATTTGAAGGTGATGGTTTCTTTATACAATAATCCTCCTCTATTTTTAAGATATTGCTTATCATACACTCGTTCAAGGTTTTCAAACTTTGACCTGTAATATACAACAAAATATTTGTATATATCATGTACAAATATTATAATAGTTCTTTTTTCAAAACATTAACACCATTACATTTTGACACCATTTGTTTCAAACATACTAAAAAACGGTAACGATTAACAATGTGTGCAATGAAAAATAAAGAAAAATGAATGTAGTATTATTTGTATTAGCTTGGCATGTCCATATCTTCACAGGATATAGATCATTAGTAGCTACAGTGGTAGGAACATGGTTGTGATATTTGAATTTGTGTGTCTTGTTTATTATTTGCAAATCCTATATGCATTAATGATTTGAAAAAATCATGTATTAAATCAAACTTATTTTCCAAGTTCTATTATTTATGGACCACCTTTTGTAAAGTATGTTTTTTGTCATGTCCCTGTTCAATAACACCTACTGATTGAAATGCATACAGGGCTATCACAAATTGTGGAAGAATCTGTCAAATATGAGCATGCCTTGTCACCAGGCAGACCAATATATATCAATGGAGATTCATTTGGTGGATGTCTAGCAATTTCAGTGGCAGCTCGCAATCAAAAAATTGATTTGGTTCTTATACTTGTAAATCCAGGCAGGTGAAAAACTTCTGAATTTGTACATTAATTTATGGTGGCAGTTTGCAAACCAAATATCAATTTGATTCCTACACAATTGGTTGTAGAATATTATAATCTAATGTATTTTTTCAGCAACATCATTTGCAAAAACTGCGTTGCAGGCAATATTGCCTCTTTTGGAAGCGGTCCCAAGCAATATTCCAGTTAGACTTCCTCATCTTGAGAGATATTTGATTGGTATATTTCTTTTAATGTTGGTAATTTGGTATATTTATTTTACTTTGTTGGTTACAAATCCATTTTGTAAACATGGATTCCTATGGTCTGATTATGCTAAAACAATTGTCTTTAGATATTGGTTATACATTTGGTGTCCATTTTTAATCAAATGGAGCCAAATGATCTTTTATTCTTTGGCTTTATATTATCATGTGGTAAAACAAAATGACATATCAAACTATCAATGATTCTTTTTGTCATAAAGTTATAGAGAGTTATCACAAGGGTCAAACGAAAACATCCTCTCTGTGATTTTTAATCTCATGGGTAAGGTTGCGTACACCGACCCCCATCCCTACCCCGCTTTTGCGGGAGTTTCCTCGGAAATATTGGATTATGACGATGATGATTGGTTTTAGATTTGTGGTAAAAAAGGATGATATTCATGATAATATAATCTTAATATCTTATTGTCAAATTTGTGCATTGTAGTGTAAAAACTTTTTACTAAAAAGAAAATAGAAAATTATTTAGGTCATCGATAAATTACTTTCTTTGTACATAAGGTTAATTAATTGTCATCTGCATTTTTACAAAGTAGCGATGCAGACAGACAATATGCCGCGCATCAACAATACCCATAATACATTGGTGCTGCAACGAGAATAATATACTGTACGATTCTTTAGTCAAAGTAGGGCTAAGAGTTCTAGCCTAATTAAAGAGAAGAGTTTTAGTTCAATTAATTATGATTTTTTTGGTTTGAAATATGTTTTTTTCTTATGTTTTTTTAGAAAAAACTAATATAATTTTGTTGTTTGCATGATATAAAAGGATGGCTGAATTAAAGATTAACAAAGAAATCCATGAATAAACAAGCAAATATCTTGTTTTCAGATCAGCATCCAACCAACCCATACCACAACACCTTGGTTGCAGGTGGTGTGAGTATGTAAATTGAACACTTCCTATACAATCATTTGAGAGGAACATGCGTGACATATATAACTGAAAATGGCTTTGATAACCATCAGTTTCTAATTGTTGAGGCAGTTAATCTAAAAAAGTTTCTGAATTCTAGCATCTGTTGCCTTGAGAAATCAGCATCTCCTCAACATGGTGAACTTTTGGTGAACTAGGTGACCCTTTTAAGATGTCTATGGCAAGAATTCAGAACAATCTTTCTCCTGAAGAGACTCTGCAAAGATTTTCAGACAGTCTCACTACAATGCTACGTTTGCTTTTTGTAAGTAATCACTTCATTACTTTGTTCCATTTTTCATCTATCATTAAGCATGGTACAAGGACCAAAATTTGTGAAACACCAAAATTATTTCCTTTATGGTAATATTTTTACAAAATTAAGAATTTTAAACTATATAGTTCAATTCCATGGTATGTCATAAGGAATAAAAGATGGGAAGCTTGTCATCATTATTTCAATAGCATTAGATAACAAAATAATGCAGCAAAAACAAAGTGTCATATCGTTCTTTCAGATTCATGCCTATTATATTTCAGGATTTGGGAGATTTGATACAAACGGGTACTCTTCTATGGAAGCTCAAGCTTCTTAAGTCAGGTGCAGCCTATGCCAACTCTCGTCTTCATGCTGTACAAGCAGAAGTTCTACTTCTTGCCAGGTAATTTCATTTAGCAATGTCACACATTTGTTAGATTCCTAGTTTCTGTTGAATCACTCTTTATACGAAAATTTCACCCTAATAATGTTTTTTAATTTAGTGGAAATGAAAGCCTGCCACCAATTGGAGAAGCTGATCGACTTTATAAGAAGCTGAAGAATTGCAAAGTTCGATATTTTAGAAACAGGAGTGATAAACTACTATTGGTACAGAATATCATTTTTTTGTTTGCACTTGTTAAATGTTCTAGTACGTTGATTCTAATAAGTATGTAGCTATGCTTGAGACTTTGTTATTTGTACCGGGCTACATACATCTACAAATATAGAGGCTGGAATATTTTGATTATCTAAAAAATTGGAGTTATGCGAATGATGCATTATTGTTTTACCTCCTGTCCAGTAAAATAATTCTGACGGCTCTATGACACTTCCACAGGAGGATGGCTTCAATATGCTAACTGTCATAAAAGGAGCCAGCATGTATCGTCATGGCAGACAACGAGATTTTGTGACCGATTTCTTGCCACCTACATTAAGTGAATTTAACAGAACATTTGGTAAAGATTACAAGTATGTATTAAAATTTTCAATGATCAGTTCTACTTTCATGTTCTAATTTATGCCTATGATTAAACTGATCAATAGCAAACTGAGACTTTCGCAGAGCATTTCACCATTTACTGAGCCCAGTCATGCTGTCTACTTTGAAGAATGGAAAAATTGTTCGTGGCCTTGCCGGTATTCCTGTTAAAGGTCCCGTTTTGTTTGTGGGTTATCATCAACTCTTGGCGATGGAGTTGACTTCATTGGTTGAAGAGTTTTTGAGAGAGAGAAAAGCAGTTGTTCGAACCGTGGCTCATTCTGTTTTTTTCGTTGGAAATTTTGAGCCTCTGCGTCAGGAGCTGTCTCTGTTTGATATAGTGCCATTGTACGGAGGAGTGCCAGTTACTTCGACCAATACATATAAGTTGTTCCAGAGAAATGAATTTGTTCTCCTTTATCCAGGCGGCATTCGTGAAGCTCTACATAGGAAGGTGTGCATGAACTGAACATTTTATTCTACTTGTACAGAAGAATTTCATGTTCTTTATAACCATGCATATCTGCAGTTGTCTCCATCTATATTTATTCCACTGAACTTTGCAGGGTGAAGAATACCAGTTGTTTTGGCCAGATCAACCAGAATTTGTAAGAATGGCAGCAAAGTTTGGAGCTACTATCATTCCATTTGGTTGTGTAGGAGAAGACGACTTTCTACAGGTAGCCTTTGCACCTTTCATCGGAAGCAACATGATTGTTAAAAACTATATTTGTGCAATTTTTTATGATAAATAAAGCATTTATGCCTATTTTTATTACTTCCCAGTTCCGTAATACAGGTTTTAGGTTTTTCCTAAGTTAAAGGTTTAAAACTTTATCTATAAAAATCTTTTATACTATTTGGATTGTGTACACAAAAATCATACATATAAATTCGAATTGAAAAATACTATATTTCAATAGTAATTGATGGTCAAAGTTGCATTTCGAAAACCGTGTCAATGTTTAAAACGACAAGTATTATGAAATTGGAGGGAGTAGAACGAATATATACATGCATCCTTTGTTCTTTCCTGCAGGTACTTCTAGATTACAATGATCTAAAAAATATCCCCTATGTCCGAGAATTTATACAATCATTCAATGAAGATTGTCCAAGAGTAAGGTCAGATTTATATTATCCCTATCCATTTTTCCTTATGAAAAAAGAAACAAACAATCAGGTCTTCCATGTCATATAATTACTTGCTCAACACAACGCATGATCAGCTATATATGGTGTGCACACTTTGTTTCAGGGATACTGTCGAAGGAGATGATGGAAATCAGGTCTTGCACCTTCCTGCTGTTCTCCCGAAAGTACCTGGTCGACTATACTTCCTATTCGGAAAACCGATAGAAATGGAAGGAAAGGACAGTGTCCTCAGGGACAGGGAGAATGCAAACGATGTATATGTTCATGTTAAATCGCAAGTGAAGAACATAATTTCTTATCTGAAGAAGAAGAGAGAGGAAGATCCTTACCGGAGTATCACGCAGCGCACATTGTACCAGGCAACTTGGGGTGCTTCTGCTCAAGTCCCGACTTTTGATCCGTGAAAATTGGGTATGAATATTTATTTATCTGCGGGAATTTTTTAGGATGCACTAAAACTAGAAATTTTGTGTGATCCAATGGCCAATGATCTCTTACCCCCTAGGATGAGTGTATTTGATCTAAACTGTGTGTATATTTGATCCAACGGTAATAGTGAAGTATTCTCTGGTGTACCGTGTAGGAGTATTGATACCTGAGATGGCGTGATTGTATTGGCGTTAACATGGATGTCAAAGATCATGAACATATTTTACAACAGTGATTATTGGGAAGTTGACTGTTGGCTTCAGTTCTATGTGCATTTTAAACAAGACAAACACTCATGATAGAATTATACAAAGTACCGATAGAGTATATGTAGAAACAAATGAAACCGCACATTCTTTGGTATATTCTGGAATGGTTTATGTTTTTGATAATACGAACACGACACTAGCAAGTCACTGGCCCTAGGATTTCTTCTTTGAACGAAAGGAGAAAATTCTAACATAAGATATATGGCTTCAACTCAGTGTTGTTGGGACTATCCAGACAGCAAATTTGTGTGAAAAGGTACCACTTCCGAGGTCAAAGGCCACCCACCTGGGGAGACAACCTTGCGAGGAAGCTTAACCAAGAATCGAGTAAAAAGACATGGGAAATTTTTTAAGATTCCGATTGAACCTGAGTTATAGCTGGTCTAGGGGCCCGGATCTTATACAACCAAATTACTTGACCAAGTTTGCCCTCGTAATTACGTCGAATCTTAAGAAAAAAGTGGTAATCCTACTCCTAGTTCTCCTATTTTCCCCTGGTCAGGTTGCTAAAGCAAGGGTCTGCTCGTCATTTGCCCTCGCTCGTATTCCTTTTGCAGTCTTGGTACCTGAGAATAAAACAACTGTTCACTTTATCGGTCTCCACTTTGCTCTTGACTGTTGGTTGAGCCTTGCTTTGTCTCGTAGAGATAATAGTGGGATGCTTTTAGTTGGCACGAAGCATCCTTGAATCCTAAGCTTCCTTTTGACCATTTGCCTTGGGCGGGAATCCCAAATCTCCCGCTCAACACAATGATTGACGTGTCGAACGCCCTAGAGCTACATTGCATGAGTCCTTGGCTCAGAACAGCCTAGATGACATGTGGCACTCTAGGAAGGCCGCCACCCAGGACTTCGGCCTAGAATGGTCTCCGGGACACATGGCACTCTGAGAAGGTCTCCGCCCAGGACTTTTGCTCGGAAAGTTCTCTGGGACACGTGGTACCCTGGGATGGTCCCCGCACAGGGCCTCGGACCGAAGGGGTCTCTGGAACACGTTGCGCTCTAGGGAGGTCCCTGCATGAGGCTTTGCCCTGAGGGGGCCTCCGAAACATGTGGCCCTCCAGAAAGGTCCCCACGTTGGGCTTTGGCTCACAAGGGTCTTTGTGAGACATGGAGCTCTAGAATGGTTTGCGCGTGGGGCTTTGGCTTGGAGTGGACTCCGGGATACGTGGGCATCTAGACGGTGCTTCGGGAAGTTCCCCACACAAGGCTTCGACCCGAAGGGTTCTTCGGAATACGTGGCACTCCGGAAAGGTCCCTGCACTGAGCTTTAGCCCATAGGGGTCTCCAGGATACGTGGTGCTTCAAAAAAGTTCACTCACTGGTCTTTGGTCCGAAGGGGATTCCGAGACATGTGGGGTATATAGGATTGCCGGCATGAAGTCTTGTCCATTGGAGGAGTGGGAGCCATCCCTACAACATCTAGCCAAAGACAATTCCTGCGTAGTTATGGTAGTCGACAGAGGTAAGGCAGCCCCGACCTTCCCCCACGCCCCTATCACTAACGTCACCACCAATGTCGTTGCCACCTTCGCCATGCCTCCCACCACCCCACACCAACTGTTGCTGCCACCTTTTCCACCCACACTAGCCATCACTGCTGGGATTTGAAACTTAAAGAATTTGATTTCGATCTTCTCAATGATTTGAAAACCAATTTAAAAAATTAGTAAGTTTACAAAGCTAGCTTTATGCAAAATAACCCTACCCTTTATTTGACTAGTCTTAGTTGCATATAGTTAGCCTTGCTTGTTGAGTATTCGCATACTAATCCTCGCCTTTCATGCGGGGCTGTTCATTCCAACGAAAATGTATCAAGACGAGTGCTTCGCTAATGGGATTCAAGATGAAGACACTTCCGATATCTAGGAGCGCCTCTCTCCAGCCTTTGTCTGCGGAGACTTGAGTCTACTTTTCAAGTTGGACAATATTTATTTGATGTTTTCACTACTATTCAAGCCTGAGACTTTGTAATAAATGCCATGTTGGAAAATGCACTCTGATGTAATAATGTTTATTTCGTAATGGTGATGATCCAACGTTCTGAAAACAACATACTAACTACTTGATCTAGGGATTAATACAGGTAAAGCACAGCAAGGATTTGACTCCGTTTTCGGGTTAGAGTTGGTGTTAGAGCCTAGGCTACAAGACTCAACCTAAGTATCTATTTTATTATAGAAATTACTTTAGAACATTTCTTACTTTTTTGTCTCCTATCTCTTCTTACCATATACTCTTATTTTCAATCTTGACTTTTCCCTATCTATTTTCTTCTTACATATCAACTAGATTTGTTTCTCAGTTCTCCCCAGTATCAATATTTTTTTTATCATTTATAGTCCTATCTTTAGAGACTGAAAGTTGCAACACGTTGGCAAGCCGAAGGGAGTCTTTCGGAAGAATAAGAACAAGATTAGTAGTGATTAAGTCTAAAGAACACTTTTCGTATAACCGTATTAGACGATATTTTATTTTCGAATTGAATTTCAGATAGGGTGCATGGTCTAGAGACCCGATATCGAATCAAGCCCCTACCATGCTTTACCTGTTCAAGTCATTGGATCACGTAACTACACAGACATACAGCTTTTGGATCACAACCATAAGCGCATAAAACCGTTACATTAAAGTACTCGCCAACATGGTGTTATTACAATAAGTCTCGGGTACTACGGCCTTTACATATCATTGCAGCGGAAGTCTTCAATCACATTATTCAAATAAAAACCAGTAAAACACGAGCGCTCTAGAGGTAGTATGCATGGTACGCGCCCTGTTTAGGCTTGGGAGCCATCAAGAATCGCATGCACCAATTTGACATTATTGTTAATTCAACAGTATTGCCGTAAGAGTTGCTGTAGAACATCCAGCTGCATCGAACGCCATTGAGCCGCGCAAGGGGTAACATAAATGGCGGATCGAGAATCAGAGGCACGAATCATCACTTCAATTCTTGCCACTGCCTGGAGGTACTTAGTTAAATGTTCGGGAAAGGAAACCGAGGTTCTTGTTCATCTTGGATAGCATGCATCTAATGCTTACATTAGGCATGAACATAAGGCTCGATGTTTTGCTACATGCTTAGTGCAGGTCGCGCTCCCTTCGTTATCCATGTCAAAAAAAACTTGTTGTTTTGAACATCGACACGATCAATCTAAAATGAAACTTTGATCACTAGCTAGTTATTATTTTAATTTCTTTATAAGCTCCCATAAATTTATGATATTATGAAAGAATTTTTAAGATGAATCTATGCATACGGTCTTCAAATGCTCCTTCTAAATATTTTTTAAGGTGAATCTATGCATATAGTCTTCAAATGCTCGTTCTAAATAGTTCAAAAATAAATCCATATATAAAGATTAAATACTCACTAGTGCAAAAAAGTACATTTGTGCCAATTCAGAACTGGCATTTGTCAGTTCTTAATCGGCACGGACTATGTGGCATAGATGTAGGGCGAGCATTTGTGTTAGTTGTGTCCGTTCGGAGCCAACAATACGCCTCTGACCATCTATATCAGTTCATGACTTGAACCAACACAAATGATTAGAGCATCTGTGCTGGTTTCAGCCATGAACCAACACAAATTTAGTCCTTGCCATTTTCATCATGGAAAAATTGGTTGTATCACACTCAGTTGATGTGTCTCATAAAAACTAACACTCAGTTGATACGTCTTTTGATGAATAACACCGGGCACACCTATTTCTTTTATTGATGGCATTTTGGCTATTTTCCTGTTTTTCCCTTTTCTTTTAAGCAAAAAATTGGTATCCATCACCCACTCCAACCTAGAAAACGTATTTGCACTATCAGTCAAGAAAAGATGCGTGTGATCACTCCGTGTGATGGCAACCTCAAGATCAGGCATGCATGTTTTAGCAAGAGAAGGCCAAAATAACCAATTAACTTGTTATTTTTTCTGTGCTATATATGCAGTTCATCATATATATATATATATATATATATATATATATATATATATATATATATATATATATATATATATATATATATATATATTAGTTAATAGGTTAGAACTAGGAAACTTTTGATGCTGGAAAGAATACTTATCAAGATGTGTAACATGCGAAAACATAATTTCTCTGTACTGATCAAATTAGGCTCTTCCCTGTTATCTCTCATGTCTTTTGTTGTCTTCGTATTAATTTACATCGACTATATTTTTTAAAAAAGTCATGTGTACTAGGTGATAATTCTGAATAACTTCTTTCTTCTACAGCTTTACCTTTTCAACGACCTGCTCTCTGTATTACCATGATATATCTATCCGTTCCATTATTGTATCTTCACTGCTACAAGCCTTTAGACTGCTTTACTTTCTCCTTATTTAAGCTACCGTTTCTTAATCCTAACAAAACTTATATCCAGTTCCCCACAGTCCAAACTTCGATGAGCGTTCCTGATGAGGACATCATTGACGAGTTTCAAAAAGTCTCCGACCACCGGGCCCAAGTCGAGAGGGTCAAAGTCGCTGCTAAGTCCGGTTCGGCTATCTAGTACCAGTGCACCTTGACGGCGTGCTCTCCGCTCAACCACTGCGGATCACACCCCTATCAGATTTCTATCCTGCTAGCCGATCAGGCCGAGCTCAGTTCGATTCGAGCGTGGAACGCGGCAAGGAGCGACACGGTGGTTTACCGAGTTCGGACCCTCGGGTAATAGTCCTACTCCTGCCGAGCCTTAGTTCTTTTCCGTGTTGTGGTTGTATGGAATGTGGTTACAGAATGTTTCGAACCCCCCCTCTCTCCTCTCTCCTCCCCTTCTATACAAGCCTTGAGCTGGCGGAGAGAACCGAGGGGGTAGGCAGTACAGTACGCTTAGTACACTGATAAGACGTGAGGGACAGGACATGAGAGACGAAAATGTGCTGCTACTGCGCCGCACGGTGCCGCCCACGCGTGCCTCGCAAGTGGCTTCTGACCCGCAGGAACACGCCAGTGAGAGTGCGGGCGGGGCCCAGCTCTGCCCCTTCTGACGCAGGCGGCCATCCTGACGACGGTGAGTTCTCTGTCTGCCGGTTAATTCCGCTGCGCCACAGTGACAGTTGATCAGACCTGCAGAGGTCACTGTGGCGGTAATCATCTCTTCATCTGTCTATCCGCGCGTAATATCGCATTGAATGCACTTGTCCTTCGTAGCAGGGGGAGCCTTCGCCCAGAAGACTCCTTTCGGGACGCTCCCTGCCACGCGGGCCCCGCTTGACAGTGGGGGGGCCTCACTCGTGTGGGACCCGCCTGCACTCTTAGCCTTCCTTAGGACTCTTCATACCCCGGTATTTATTGCACCGACAGTAGCCCCCGGGTCCACCATGATACGCGAACTGTCGCGCCGATATTCCGCCGTTTCTTATGCGGCGGGAGACGAATCGTGGGGGGCCCACCTCCTGCGGTGGCCGTACGCCTGATTCTCCACCTATGCACGATCTTCGTTGGGGAACCGTACCGCTTTTTCGGGGGAAACCGAAGCGCGCGGGGCAATGATGGTGCCGCGCGCGCGCGAGTGGGGACGGAATCCAAATCGTCGCGCTCGCGCCCCTTGCCTATAAATGCTTTGTCCCTTGGCGCCGCGACGAATCCTTCCGCGCGCCAAAGTGCTTTGAGCTGCCTCCTGCTTTCCTTTGTCACCGCTACCAAGTTTCTTCGCCCCTTAGCTCCCGCCACCGCACTTCCGCCATCTTCCAATGGCTCCTAAGCGCAGCAAGGGTCGCCGCGATCTTGTCAGGATTCGCCTCAATCCTCCGGGAGACGAGAAACCCAAAGAATTGCTTGACGGAACGGCGAAGACACACTTCTCGTGATTGAGCTTGATGCAGACTTTCTCAAAGTTGGCGAAGGTTTCTTCCAGTCGCCAATCAACTCCTCCGCCTTCTTGGACTTCACCACCGTGTCGCCGACGACACTCTCAAGTTCCGCCCTATTTGGGGGCGGTGAGCGATGTGCATGGCCCTCTGGTAGGTTGGGCCTGCATTCTTCAATCCAAACGCCATCCTCGTGTAGCAGTAGACGCCCATGGGCGTCACAAAGGCTGTCTTGTCTTCATCTTCTTCCGTCATGTTAATTTGGTGGTACCCAGAGTACGCATCCAGAAAGCACAGCTGCTCGCACCCTGTTGTGGAGTCAACGATGAGGTCGATGCGGGGCAGCGGGTACGGATCCTTCGGGCACGCCCTGTTGAGGTCGGTGAAGTCGACGCACATCCTCCACCGCCCGTTGGATTTTTTGACGAGGACGGGGTTCGCGAGCCACCTGGGATGGGCGACGCTCCGAATGACCCCGCCCTCAGAAGCTTGTCCACCTCCTGGCGGATAACGGCCTGACGCTCCACCGACTGCTTCCGAACCTTCTGCATAACCGGTCGCGCGCCGGGGAACGTTGCCAACTTATGCTCAATCACCTCTCTGGGGACCCCAGTCATGTCGGACGGTTGCCAAGCAAACACGTCTGCGTTAGACTGGAGGAAGGAGACGAGCGCACCTTCCTATTTGGCGCTGAGAAGCGCCCACCGAACGGTTCGCCGGTCCGACTTCGCCAGGAGATCGCCTTGACCTCCGCGGACGAACCGGGGGAGGCACGGATCTTCGCCGGAGGAGCTCCCAGAGTCGAAACTTCAGCCTTCTGGGCGCCGACTGCCCCCGCCAAAGCGAGAGCGTCCTTGTCGCAGCGGAGCGCCTCCGGGCGGTCCACTTTCACGATGATGGGGCCAGCTGGCCCCGGAATCTTCACCACCATGTACGCATAGTGGCAGGCCGCCATGAACTTGGTCGGCCACCACCCGATATGGCGTTATCGGAGGTCAAGTCCGCTACCTCAAACTCGAGCATCTCCCCGAGCCTCCAAATGTCACCGGGAGGCTGACGCGTCCAAGAGGGACGGACTCAGCCCCCGACGCGATGCCGAAGAATGGAAGCGCCGGTCGAAGTTCCTGCTGCTGGATCTGGAGCGCCTTGGCGACTTCGAGGCGGATAGGAGGTTGAGAGAGCTTCCTCGTCTACCAAAGACTACCGAAGTTTGACATTCCGGACCGTAGGCGCAACCACGATCGGAGATGACCCGGCGTGATCGGGGTGGTGATCGGCTCGATCGAATGTGATCGGTTGCTCGACCACACCAACGCTTTGTCGACCTAACGCCAGAACGCGGCGGCGACACCTCCTCATCACACGCTTAAAACTAGCGTGGGACGGATAGGTGGCCGATCCGCCGTGGATAACAGCGACTTCGCGCTTCGCCTGCTGAAAACCAAGCGAAGCCGCTTCCTTGCCCTTGCCGCTGCCGGACGCTTCTGCTTTGCTCGTGGGCGCGCTTGTCCACTGGTTCTTGACGACATGGCAATCGCCAAGTCGTGGGAATTGTTGCGGTGAATGGGACAAGAAGTCCTTCCGTCCCCACTCGCGGGACGGCGGTCTCGCCCTCGTCACGATCATGGGCCGCGCCGTACACGGCGAGATACACGCCGCCCTTACGGGACCGCTTCCTTCCCGCCGCCGCGACCTCCTCCTTTTCGCGCTTCGCAGACTCACCAAGGCGACCGCATTGTCGTCGTCGTCGTCGTTGCGCTCGGTGGCTAGGACCTGCCCGGTCTCGGCGGCCTTGCGCTTCTTCTTGTCCTTGCCGCCGGGATTTTTCGAGGTCCCGCCGCGCCGCTGCGGCTGCCCCCCGCTTGCAATCGGGCGAAGCGAGCCTCACTTTGAAGGACGACTTGTGGGCTGTGGTGAAGAGTTCTTCCGTCGTCTTGATTTTTCGGGTGGCCATCTTCTCCTTGACCCTGGGGTCAAGGGCGCCCCTCCTGAAGGCCGTGACAACGGTGTCGATGGAGATGTCAGGAATGGTGTTGCGAACCTGACTGAAGCGCCGGATGTAGTCGCGCAGCGACTCCCCCTTCTTTTGCTCCACATTGTGGAGATCGTCTTCGACTCCGGGCTACTCGAACGTGCCCTGGAAGTTGGTGATGAAGAGCTCGGAGAGCTCCTTCCACGACCCCAATCGACTCGAGGGTAGGTTCATGAGCCACGAGCGGGCTCACGGTGAGGACCGCGGGAAGTAGTTCGCCAGAACCTTCCCGACCCTCCGTCGGCTGCATCACCGTGGTGTAGATCTGCAAAAACTCGTCAGGGTTGGTGGACCCATCGTACTTCTCGATGACGGCGGGCCGGAACCTCTTCGGCCACTGCACTCGGCGCAGCTCCTTGGAAAAGGCGCGGCAGCCGATGTCGGGAGCCTCCTGCTCCTAGACACGCCCTTCGTCCCGCGCATTGCCGTCCGGACGGCGCCAAGAGGCGCCGCCTCTCCGGCGGAGGCGGTCCCACGGAGCCTCCTCTGACCCCAAAACAGCGAAGAATAGCCGCTGTCGCGCTCGGTCGTGTCGCCTGCGGAGCTTGTCACGCAAGTCTTCTCCGTGTCGCAGATGGCGGTCCTCCAAGTGGGACCGGAGATCCCGCCCACCTGTACGCCTGCCCGGCCGAACCCCGTGAGGAGTTGCACGCCTCGTCGTCCCGCCCCGCCCCTCTCGCCAGGAGATTCGTGGGAGGGACGCGGGGAAACCAGAGAGCGGGAGGAAGCGGAAACCAGTTCCCGCGCCCCTCGCAACTTGCACCACCGCCTCGGCGGCTTCCACATAGCGGGCCAAACTGCCACCACGGAGTCACGCCGAGTCCGGAGTTACCGGACAGCGGGTTGTCCAACAGGCCTCGCCGCATGGAGGTTCTGCGCCGAGTGCACTCCTCCGAGGCCAGCGCCGCTTAGCCAGATCGACGGCTCGCTCAATGATCCATCGCCATTGCGCGCCGACGCCAGCAGCAGCTCTAGCGGCCTTCTCGTCCATCGCGGATCGCTCATCCGCCATCACCGCCTAGAGAGAGGTCAAGAACTCGAACTTGATGCTAGCGCCCCTACTCGCGCGCCATCGACGGCGTGCTCTCCGCTCAACCATGCGGATCACACCCCTATCAGATTTCTATCCTGCTAGCCGATCAGGCCGAGCTCAGTTCGATTCGAGCGTGAAACGCGGCAAGGAGCGACTGTCGACGGTTGGGATATTGACCCAAGTCAACCAAGGTTCTTTAAGGAGGAGATAGGAGACACGCCGAACAACTACGAACAAAGAACGAACAGAGATGGGGTTTTATCCCGGTTCAGCTTCTCGAGAGATAATAGCCCTACGTCCAGCCTTTCTTTATATCAAAGAGAATTACATGGTGGAACTCGGCGAGATCAGCAGGTCTCAGCGAGTAGTATGCGAAAATCTATCTGCTAAGGGTCAGGGGGTCCCTCCAAACGCCGTAGGGGCCCTGTTTATATAGTACAGGACAAACCGACCTA
Organism: Raddia guianensis; assembly: GCA_036346415.1. Taxonomy (NCBI): domain Eukaryota; kingdom Viridiplantae; phylum Streptophyta; class Magnoliopsida; order Poales; family Poaceae; genus Raddia; species Raddia guianensis. The sequence goes on along the minus strand of CM070534.1, from coordinate 18,293,820 downwards.
CCGAGGAATATTGGGCCGGGCTAACTACGAGATCGTAACGAACTCAGTACATGCCAAATATAGCCTACGGTAGATAAGGTATACTCCATGTCTTGGGGATCACGACTCCTATTCCAATCCGGGAAACCACGTCCGGGTCTTCACGAAGCCGTGCAGAACTCTTGTTCGAGTAGGACTCGAACACGAATCCTAGGTTGTTGACAAGACCGTGCCGCCCAGAGGTCTGTCCGGTAGGATGTACATAGGCCTGATAGAACCTTCCAGGGAGCTGGACCCTGGTAGGCTGTTTGATTGGGCCGTCAGAGAGTGGGCCATGGCAATGGGCCGTAATTTAATTCCCGACAGCTAGCCCCCGAGACTCAAGTGGAAGGACTTACTAGAGTGGGGTCGTCCTCTTGAGACTCAAAGTCACGAAGAGGGTATTTTTCCCGCTACAAAGACATGTAACAAAGTAAAACAGGTCATGGTTCAACCGAACAATACTTGTTCGGGATTGAATAAACCCAATCGATGCCGAGCAACTCATTGCCGTCGAGCGAACGACATCCGTCCGAGCAGAGCACTCACCCTTCGGGCAGACATCGAAAAAATAGCCGCTAGCGGACTCCAACCAGAACTTCCTATCGCTATGCGAGTGAAAACAGCGACCGCTTTACCTAGCCGCTGCAGTAAAAACTAGTCGCTCGGGACAAAACCGCTGCAAAAGTCGCTTATACGGACTATAAAGGCACCCAAGCCGCCCGCTGCCACCACTGCTGCTCACGCCTTTCCTCTCTAAGCTCTAGCTCTAACCACGCCAAAGATCAAGCACCCAAACTCCATCACCGACCACCTTTCGTCCATACAGGAATCGCTATGGCCAAATTCACAGTGCACTAGCTTGACCGAGGAGGACCTTAGGATCTGGGAGGAGGAGGGCCACATCGACACCGTAGCTGGAGGCCGCCGACAGAGGATACCCGAGCCGCCGAGGAGAGTTCATCGACCTTGAGCAGCCAGACCGCTCGGGTTGAGGTCTCCGAGAGCGACTTCATCGAGGCCTTCTTGAACATCGCGGATTGGAGGTGGCAAACCTCAATCCGAACTCCATCCTCCAGATGGTGTCTCTCGCACACCGTGCGAGGGCTATCTGGCATCGATCCACCGGTGGGCTGTTCCTCCACTATTACACAAGCGAGGAGTAGCTCCGCCGCCAAGCGCTGCACTACTACCTCAAGCTCCGCCACCGCCGACGACGCAGTACCCTCGCCCACCGCCGCTCGACTGGATGGGCGCGTGGTGGGGTGAGGTGGTTTTACACAAGCGGAGCGGTGACAAGAAACTCGCTCTTCACCGGAAGGCGCCGTGAAGGACGCCAATGCCTCGGCCGGAGATGACCGCCGAGGATTGGTACTGACAGGAAGATCGCCTCCCTCGTGAGCCTTGGGCTCACGGCGGAGATCATCCGGGACTTCACAAATGAATGAGATCTGTCATCATGCGGAGGAGGTCCTATCCCTTCTACAAGATAGAGGGATGGGAGGACATCACAAGGGAGAGCACAGGTAAGTGCCTTTAAGACTCAACCTCTAAATAGATTCTTTCCTCCGAACAGGAACTAACAATCCCTTCTGTTCGGGCAGAGAAGCCAACCGACGCATGGGTGACCGAGCGGGTTGACGCCATGCTGAAGGCGGCGAAGAAGGACGGGGAGGTCACCGGCGAGGTGGCGTACACCTGTCCGCGCAACGTGCTTGTCCGCACAGACGAGGTAAATTGCTTACTCCCAGTCAGTGTTGCTAGACTTGCAATGTTGTGTAGTGCTAATGCTCACTTCTAAAAACGTGCAGGAGGACCAGCTGATCCTTGGAGGGATCGTAGAGGAACTCTCCTGGTCTGAGAAGGAGAAGGTGAAGAAGGGCAAGGCCAAGGCGGCCGCAAAGCCCAAGGTGGCGGCCGAGCCGACGCGGAGCTCGCCGCAACACGGCGGCCGCCATCCGTCGAAGAGACCACCAAGGCGACGGAGCGCATCGAAAGCAGCACCAAGCGGGCGCGCTGGTCAGCCAATGAGGAAGAGACCAAGCCCTCCTCCTCGCCGAGCAAAGCGACGAAGAGGTAAAGATCATGACCCTCTGGCTTAGGCGTTACTCGCAGACTCACCCAGGCCATTTGGCGCGGCTCCAACAGATCGCCGAGCAGAGGAGGCTCGAAGAGGAAGTCGCACGCAAGGAAAAACTTCTTGCGCTACGCGAGAGGAGTGCTCAGCTTACCAGGGAGCTGAGCTCATCGCCACGAACACCCAAGGGCCAAGGCGGAGAAGCCGCCAAGGAGCCCACGAGGAAGAGGCGGAAAATTCCAGCGAAGAAGATCAGGATCAAGCCTCTCACGGCAGGTATGTAGAAACCCAACTTCAGATCTCCCACCTACCGACCGCATTAGACTTAACGATGATCTCTTTTCATCACCGCCCAAGGAGAGATCGCCATGCATTTACGCCGAAGAGGCACTCGAGCGGTCGCCGCTGCCCGAAAGCATCCAGACGGCGCATCACGGGCGATGAGGCTAGCGTGCCTCAAGGACAAAATGGCGGCATGGAGCTCGCTCGTCAGTTCTCGGCGAAGCACTCGACGCGCTTAAAAGCGCTGTGGAGCGGCTGGAGACGGAGGAAGCGGCAGCGGCGCCACGGACAATGGGCCAAGACGACGGCTCCGGAGCTGCCTGGCGGACCGAGCAGCCGGTTACGCCAGTATTTCGTCGCAGGGCAGCTCACCCCGAAGCGATGGATTCTCTGGCGGCGGTGAAGCCCCGCCGCCGGGAGCAGAGTAGCCCCGGCGGTCGCGCAAGTCGCCCCGCCATGGGACAACGGTGCCACCCAACAGAGTGGCTCGACCTCGCCCAAGAAGTTCGTGGAAGAGGAAAAGGAAGAGGAGAGGAGCGCGAGACGAAGCGCCGCCTGTCGCTCCCTCCCGAGAACGCGCCGCCTCATCCCGCTGGCAAGCGGGCTTCGTGACGCATGGCCTCGAGGACCGCCTGCGTCGTGGACTGAAACGCCGACTTGGCAAGGTAAGCACCAGGACCAAATCTTGTTCAGCTTAGCTACATCATCGCAAAGCGGTTAACTTGTTCTTCCCTCTCAGGTCTTCAGGGACACCATGGAGGAGCTCGAGGACGGCGTCACCATCGAGCGGAGCGCCAGATCAAGGCGTCCTCCGGAGCACCTCCGGACGAGGGAGTCCGAGGCGAGCCCTCTGCACCACCCCAAAGTCGGCCGGTGAAGGCGAAGGTGAAGAGGCTCAAAGTCCAACTGGCAAGAGAGGCGTTCTCGCGAGTCTCTCTAGGAGAGGCCGAGGAGCTGCAAGCAAGCCATTAAGGCGAGCATCGCGAGGAGAAGCCGGGACGCTCGAAGTGGCTCGAGGAGCAGCTCGCTGATGTTTCCCAAAGGCGGGATCAGCTCGCGGCGGAAGCCAAGAGACTCAAGGCCCAGCTCGCCAAGGAAGAGCAGACTTCATGGTCTCAAGCAAAATCTCGACCACAATGGGCTTCACAAAGAGATCGAGGAGATGCGGGATGACGGTGAGGGCGATCACCGCAGAGAGGAAGGTCAAGGAGCCGGACGAGCAATAAGGCGTGACCGCGGCCGAGTCGGCCAGAGCGAGGCTCGACCGATCAGGTGCAAGGCCAAGACCGAGGAGGTCGAGGCCATCCGGGCGAGAGGCTGCGCGCAGCAGCAAGCGAACAAGGAGGAGATCGAACGCCCGAGCTGAAGCCCGGAAGGAATCAAGGCTCAGGCGAAGTCGTGCGCCTCAAGTTAAGTTGAGGAGCTGAAAGAGCAGCTTGCTCCTAAGTAGCACCGCTGTGTAATCTTAAAGGGCCTTGTACTGAAACTTTTGAGTAATGTAATAGTATTTACCTTTTTCCGCAAAAAGCGCAGAAAAGACAAGAACGAACAGAATCGAGAGAAAAGCTAACAGCTAGGAAGTTTAAGAAAACCGGTGAGCGCTCGCCTAACTCCCAGCCCGTTGTGCATCTGCTCGAAACTGAGTTTGCGAACCCGAGCAGTGCACAAGAGAGAGAGCGACACTTAGCCCCTGCAGACGATGCTCGAGAACCTAAGCTATAACTTCGAGCACGCGTCGGCCGAGAGAAAGAGCGACACCGTACCTTGCTCAATTGCCCGTAGTCGCTTTCGTTGGCGTAAGTTAGGCGCCCAGAGTAACCGAACAAGGAAAGTGCCTCTCGCGAGGGGGCTTGCAAGAGCGAGCTTTGCCAAGTGGTCGCGCAAGCGATAAGTGCCCTACGCGGCGGAGGGCTTACGAGAGCGAACTTAGCCGCAAGGTGGAAAGGCGTGTTACGCAACCCCGAGTTCTGAACTTATCGAAACCAGATCTGGTAGGGAACAATCCTTAAGATTGCGGAGCCAAGAGTTCGCAAGGTGGGCGACCATCAAGTGTTACCAGAGAGAAAGAGGTAGTCTTCAAAAGACAAGAAGTGAAAAAGGCGCAGAGGCGCGAGAATTCACTTAATTATTGGATTGAACTTTACATGGTGCCCGAGAGACTTGGACGAACTAAGGCGCGAAGTTTACAAAAAGCGCAGGCTAAGAAAATGAAAAGACCTACACAAAGAACTTACGGTCGATCGATGTTCCAAGTCTTTGGTCACTCTCTCCGCCCTCCATAGCTAGGCGAACAGCCCCGGCAAGCGTAAGAAACGATCGTGAACGGGCCCTCCCAACGAGGAGTTAACTTGTTGACATTGGACAAGTTCGGACACGGCGCAGAACAGGTCGCCGCCTTCAAAGCCCTTGGTCGAACTGTCTTGGCGGCGTCTTGGCGAAGATCTTGCTTTAGCGCCGCCATTCGACTTGTGCCCGGTCGCGTGTGCCTTCGAGGAGATCGAGATCAAGAGGCTCTTGCTCATCGTCAACTAAGTTGACCGAACTCGTCGAAGCGAACCGAGTACGATTTCGCGGCGTGATGGCTTCGCACCATAGACCAATTGGAAGGAGTTTCCCGGTCGCCCGTGGCAGTAGTACGAATCGCCCAGAGGACGGAAGGAACCGTCAACCCGAGCCTTGTTGTGCTCGGCGAGAGCAGCAAATACCGCCGTTTAATACCCCGGACTATCTGTCTGTTAGCTCGCCGATTGCTCCATTGCTCGTGGATGTGCCACGAGTAAATGAACCTTGGTGCCCACTGCTCGCAGATTCACGGAATAGCTCGCTCAAATGGGTACCGTTATCCGTGATCAGCTTATGGGGAATCCCAAAGCGCGTGATCACGTTGCTTTTGAAAAAGCGCACAGCCGTTTTGGCGTGAAGAGACAACACAGGCTCTGCCTCAATCCACTTTGTAAAAGTGTCTATGGCAACGAGCAAGTGTGTATAGCCCTTGTACCCTTTAGGAATGGGCCGAGCGATCCGCACCCCATGTGGAAAAAGGCCAAGATGGGGATTGTTTGGAGCTCTTGGCGGGCTTGTGTGCCTTCCGGCGTGAAATTGGCAAGCCTTGCACTTAGTCACGATGTCCGGGCATCTTGTGATGGGCCAATAATAGCCCATGCGAAACACTTTGCCGACTGAGTTCAAGGAGGCGTGGTTGCCTGAGCACCCTCGTGTATGTCCCTAAGAAGAACACACCCTCCTGCTTGCGAGATGCACTTGGAGAGAACTCCCGAGCACCTTGACGGTAAAGGGTGCCATCCACAAGCTTGTATGGAGCAAAGACGCCTTGTAAGCCGGAACGCTTCGGCCGTCGTCGGGGTGGTCCCATTCAGAAGGTACCGGACAAATGGCTTTGTCCATCCATGACTGCCGATAACGGAGACAGCACCACCTGTCTCTGTTGCCTCGTCCGGAGATGTGATTGAGGGCTTGTAAAGGTGCTCGACGAGCACCCCTGCCGGAGCAGGTTCGCGTGAGGATCCAAACTTGGATAGCTGGTCGGCCAGGAAGTTGTCCTTCCTTGGCACGAAGAGCACTTCGAAGAATCGAAAATGCCGCTCCAACTTCCTCACTTCAACCAGGTATCGCGCCATTGAGTCATCGCAGCACTGATACTCCTTGTTAACCTGATTGATGACCACCTGTGAATCTCCTTCACCAGTTAGCCGTTGGACACCAAGCGACTTGCACGCTCTTAGTCCCGCGAGGAGGGCCTCAGACTGCAGGCGTTGTTAGTCGCCGCAAAGTGTAGTTGGATAGAATCTCGGAGTTGCTCTCCTTGAGGAGATGAGAACAAAACCAGCCCCGAGTTTCCAAAGCGAGCCATCAAAAACATGGTCCAAGAGGGTTCATCGGGTTGCTCGGGGCTTCACAGATTTGGGCGGCAAGTCCATTCAAATGACAAAGTCAACTAGGACTCGTGACTTAATAGCAATTGGGCGACAAATAATGATCAAACTCGCTAGTTCCATTGCCCACTTAGCTATCGTCCGCTAGATTCCTTGTTCCGTAGGATTTCTCCCGAGAGAACGTGGTCGGAACTAGTATTTGATGCGCTGGAAGTAGTGGCGAAGCTTCCCGGAGGACATGAGCAAGGCGTAGAGTAACCACGGACCTCGTGGTAACGCCTTTGATCCGTGAAGTACCTCGCCACGTAATAGATTGGTCATTGATGCCTTCCTTTCGACCTTCAAGACCGCCACCGCTTGTGGCGTGCAACCTAGGTACAAGAGAGTCGCCGCCATGCCGCTGGGTAGTCAAGACGGAGGATTGGACAGATCGCTCGGATCTGGAAGGATCTATCGCTTCTTCCGTCCCACTCGAAACCATTGTGCTTGCGCAGGCCTTAAAGAAGGGCAGCCAGCGTTAGCTTTGACGGAAATAAACACGCTTAGAGCAATGACCATCCGCCCAAAGAGGCTCAGATTTCCTTTATGGTAGTTGGAGCACGCATATTTTCGATGGCCTCGATTTTTTCAGGGTTGGCGAAATACCTTGCGAACCAATAACATAACCGAGCAACATTCGGATCGAACACCAAAGGTACACTTCTCTCGATTTAATTTTATTCGATGCCCGTGAGATTACGAAGGTCTCTGCCGGTGTCTTTTACATGATCTGGAGCATACTTGCTCTTTACAACTATGTCGCCGACATAGACCTCCGAGTTTTTCCACATTGCTCGGGAAGGTCTTCTCCATTAAAGTACCGAACGTGGCACCAAAGATTCTTGCAGACCGAAAGACATGGTCGATAGCGAAAAGTGCGAAGGGGTGATGAAGGCGATCTTCTCTTCATCCTCGGGAGATGCTTATTTGGTGGTAACCGAGTAAGCATCTAAAAACTCAGAGTCAAGGCGTCCGCAATGATCGCATCGACCGGTGATCAATACAAGGCGTGAAATTGTCCTTAGGACAAGCGGCGCTCAGATCGTGTGATCGACACATCCTCCACTTGCCGCTTTTCTTCTTTACAATGACGGGGTTGGCTAACCACTCGGTGTGATCAACCTCGCGGATAAACCCGGCGGCGGTTTGCCAAGTCGATCTTTGATGATCCTCGCTTAAATTCAGCAGCGAAAGCTTCGGCGAACAGGCTTTTTGTCCGGTCGGACAGCCAGTTTGTGCTCGATGACCTCCCTTGGGACTCCGGGCATGTCAGATGGCTCCCAGGAAAACACATCTGCATTAGTTTGGAGGAAGGCAATGAGCTCGCTTTCCTATTTGGGGTCCAGATTGGCCCCAAGTGAACTGTCTTGGTAGCGTCATCAAGAGACAGTGGAACTTCCTTGGTTTCTCCCCCTGGCTGAAGGGAGACCCTAGGGCGTGCAGACTTGGTCTGCGGAACTTGAGACAGCAGCGGCGGAAGCCGGTCGACTAGGGCAAGGGATCGCTCGTCGCAATCGTAGCGAGCTTTGTAGTTACCCTTGACCGTGATCACACCGTTAGGACCCGTATCTTCACGCAATGGTAAGCGTGGTGGGACACGACCATGAACTTACCGAGAGATGGCTCGCCCAAGATTGCGTTATACGCCGATGGGAAGTCGACCACGCCGAAAGTGATCAACTCGTCCGAAGTTGCTTGGGTTGCGAAGGTGACAGGCGGGACAATCTGTCCCAACGGCTTCTGACTTCTCCGGAACGATCCGTAGAAGGGCATTGCGACTTCCTTCGCTTAGAACGAGGAATCGCATCTCGTCCAAGACCTTAGCAGAAAGCAAGTCCAAAGCGCTCCCGCCATCCACTAAGACACGGCCAACTCTCACGTTGCTGATGGTCGGGGCGACCACCAGTGGGAGCCGCTGAGGCTTGGTCATCCCAGTGGGGCAATCCTCCTGAGAGAAGGAGATGGGAACCTCGGTCCACTTCATCGATTCAGCCGAGGTTTTGCCTTTTCGACGTTAGGACCTCCCGCGGCTTCCTTGAGGTCTGCGCCAGAGGTATAAGCCGAGGAGCCGCCGAAAATGACGGCGATATGGTTCACGGGCTCTTGATATTCGTCATCATCTTCCCGATCACCATCGTCGGTTTGGCGCTTGGCCTTACCGGCATCTCCTTGTTCGGGTAGGGTGGGCATTGGGCCCTTGCCGTAGTAGAAATCTTCGAGCCAGCGACCCAAGTTCTCTGATGGCGATATCGTGCCCGTAGTGTTGGTGGAATTTGCAAAATCGGTCGCTCGGACCTTTCTTGCCTTGTCCGCCTCCCCGAAAGCGTGCTTTTGCTCTTGTAGTTATTGTTGGGCTTCTTCGCCCATCCTTGGGAGGAGGTCGCGATCTATACCAAATGACGGTATTGTTCGATCACCTTTGTTCTTCTTCTTCGGGACTTCTTGTCACCGGAACATTCTTCTTTGCTCTTCTTCTTCTCATCCACACCAGTCAAGGGCAAATCGCCCTTGTCGAACGCCTTTTTGTATCGAACACGTTCGCGGCGTTGGCATAGCGGTCACCGCCTTGAACAGTCGTTGGCGGTCCAGTCTCGTTGATCTCGAGATCTGGGTGAGCCGCTTCGTCGCGGACTCCGTTTTGAAGGCGCGGACAACAGATTCATCCGAGATGTTCGGGATCGTGTTGCGGATCTTAATGAAACGCTTCACGGTTGCGGAGGGTCTCCCGTTCATCTGGATCATCTGTGCAGATCATCCTCCTTGCCCGAGACGCACATAACAGCTCCGGAAATTAGCGATCGAGGCGTCACAAAGCTGGTTCCATGAGTGATGGAACCCTCCTGCCGATTGAACACCACGTCCGAGCGGCACCCTCAAGGACGATCGGAGGTAATTAGCCATAACGAGCTCGTCCCCGACCGCCATGATGGCGTGGCGTAGATGGAAAGGAATTCCTCCGGTTCGAGTCCCATTGTACCTCTCCATGTGACCGAAGCTTGAACTTTGAGGGCCACCGGACGGCCAAGCTTCGTCGAAAAAAGCCCCGCAGCCCAAATCGTATGACCGCCACCTTCCCGGCGAACCTAGTCTTGAAAAGACGTTGGTCTGCTTCGCAGAGGAACTCTGCTGAACGGGATGACTCGGCCGAGAAACTCTCTCGGGACAATCCACCACGCCCTTCCTTGTGGTTGCGACGACGCGCTCCTCACGAGGGGACCGTCCGTGATCATCGCGTCGCGCTTGCCCCCGTGGTCGCGATGACTACGAGGACTCGGCGAGCGGCGGCGACCACGGTAGCTCGCTCATGGGCGAAGGATCCTTCGACGGTGGCGAAGGTCACGCGATCGATCGAGCTGTCCGAACCATTCCGGCGGTTTGGTCTGCTACGCTCGGAGGAATTGTTGACCTCTCCTAGAGACTTTAGGCCTTGACCAATCGTCCTAGGTTAGAAGTAACGAGATCGCCCATCGGGCGAGGTCGGCTGGTTGGTAGATCTAATCACCGGTTATGGCCGCGAGTCGCTCCCGACTACTGCTCTAGGGTTCTGGGGACTCTGAGGCATCCGCGTTTTGCCCGACCGAGTCCGGTTTCGCGGGAACTAATCCGGACAGAGAAACTTCACGGGAGACTTGGCGAGGGCACGCGAGGTGGAGTCGCGACGCGTCGCTTGCACCGATCGCGAACCGTGCCACGATCTGGTTGATGGAATCGTCGAGGTTGCGGCGAATGACGTCTTGCTCGTGAGCAGCCAATAGCAACCTCGTCTTGATGCCCGGCGAGTTAATCCGCCCGACCGCCAAGGCCGCCACGGCCGTCTTGGATCCTCAGAGGTTCCTACATCGGCCATGTTGATGCTGCGGGGGCCATGCGAAGGTATGCTAGACGGTGTCATCGCTGTGTCTCCACAGATAGAGTCTTACCGACATAGCCTTGGCATCTGACAAATCTAAACCGTCGTAAAGATCATCAGTTCCGTAGTCGTCGTCGATGACGGGAGTGCGATCTGAGGCTATGTCCGCCATATAGGCAGAGACATCTGCCTCGGATGCGGAAAGTGTTCGAGACCGAACAGATCGATCTGAACTGACAGGGGATGAGACATCCTGTCCTTCTGAGTCGTAGCCCTCAGGAAGTATCTCTGTATCGCTGACGGAGTTCGACATGCTCGATCTGCGTGTCCCCACGGTCGGCGCCAGCTGTCGACGGTTGGGATATTGACCCAAGTCAACCAAGGTTCTTTAAGGAGGAGATAGGAGACACGCCGAACAACTACGAACAACAGAACGAGGAGATGGGGTTTTATCCTGGTTCAGCCTCTCGGGAGATAATAGCCCTCGACCAGCCTTTCTTTATATCAAAGAGAATTACAAGGTGGAACTCATGAGATCAGCGAGGTCTCGTGAGTAGTATCTGAAAATCTATCTGCTAAGGGTCGGGGTCCCTCCAAACGCCGTAGGGGCCCTGTTTATATAATCTGAGACAAACCGACCTACCGAGGAATATCGGGCCGGGCTAACTACGAGATCATAACGAACTCAGTACATGCCAAATATAGCCTACGGTAGATAAGGTATACTCCATGTCTTGGGGATCACGACTCCTATTCCAATCCGGGAAACCACGTCCGGGTCTTCACGAAGCCGTGCAGAACTCTTGTTCGAGTAGGACTCGAACACGAATCCTAGGTTGTTCAAGACCGCAAGCGCCAGAGGGCTGTCCGGTAGGATGTACATGGGCTTGATAGAACCTTCCAGGGAGCTGGGCCCTGGTAGGCTGTTCGATTGGGCCGTCAGGGAGTGGGCCATGGCAATGGGCCGTAATTTAATCCCCGACAGCGACACACAGGGTTTACCCAGGTTCGGACCCTCTCGCGGGTAATAGTCCTACTCCTGCTGAGCCTTAGCTCTTTTCCGTGTTGTGGTTGTATGGAATGTGGTTACATAATGTTTCGAACCCCCCCTCTCTCCTCTCTCCTCCCCTTCTATACAAGCCTTGAGCTGGCGGAGAGAGCCGAGGGGGTAGGCGACTGATCGCTTAGTACACTAATAAGACGTGAGGGACAGGCGGAGAGACAAAACGCGTCGCTATCTTTGCGCCGACGGCAGTGCCGCCCACACGTGCCTCGCAAGTGGCCCGACCCGCAGAACACGCCCGGTGAGATCGCGGCGGGCCCAGCTCGCCCCTTCCGACGCGGCGGCCATCCCGACGACGGTGAGTTCTCATGCGCGGTCAATTCCGCTGCGCCCGCGATGATAGATTGATCGGACTGCGAGAGGTCACCGTGGCGGTAATCATCTCTTAATCTGTCTATCCGCGTAATGTCGCATTGAATGCGCTTCGTCGCCGTAGCGGGGCCTTCGCCCGAAGACTCCTTCGGGACTCTCCGGCCACGCTGGCCCCGCTTGACGGTGGGGGGCCTTTAAGGGCTTGCCAGCATGGCTGGGCACAGTCGCCCGCTGACGCGTGGGGCCCTCGCCCGGCTCCGAGGGCTCGCCCACACACCGGGCTCGTCGCCCACTTTGTGCGTGGGGCCCTCGCCCGGCGCTCGAGGGGCTCGCCCACACGCTGGGCTCGGTCGCGCCCGCTTTGACGCGTGGGGCCCTCGCCCGGCCTGAGGGGCTCGCCCGCACTGTTGGGCCTGGTCGCCCGCCTGACATGTGGGGCCCTCGCCCGCCTGACGTGTGGGGCCCTCGCCCGACGCTCTGAGGGGCTCGCCCACACGCTGGGGCTTGGACCGGCCTGCACTCTTAGCCTTCCTTAGGACTCTTCATACCCCAGTATTTATTGCACCGACACACCTTCAAACGGACGTTTAGATCACATACGACGTTCAAATGAGGCAAATAAGGACTCAACGGATCTAGCCACGCCTCCAAATTCCATTCGAGTCAATGGGAATCGCGAAAACAAGTTGACGGATAGCGTCGTCGTATTTTTGGGCTCAAGGCCCGTGTATCTGATACGCTCCGTCGGGATGGCCCCATTGGAACGCCCGAGTCCCTGGTCGGAGACCCAAGGAAGTGGATGAAGAAGATGCCGTCAGAGCCTATTGCTTCTACCAGTGGCAAGGTAAGTTGCCTATGATAGTGCCACCAGCCGGAATCGACGGTAGCGCCTGAGCCTGGACTTGGTGGCAGATAAGCAGCCTTTGCTTTTCCTTTCCTTCCCCTTTTATTCATCGGTTCAACAGAACCTAACAAACAAGCTAACAAAAGATCCTACAAAAATGGATCACAAACAAAGGAATGGAATAAATCCCTATCTACTGTAACTTATTGCGCTTGACATAGACACGTTCTGGGGCTGGTCTAGTCACGGCGGCATCAATATCCCTAGGGTTAGGGTTGTGCATGTGTGGGCACCTGTTTGGGCGACGCCCCTCACCTGGCCGCCGCCCTATATTAGTTTCCCATTGTGCTTCGTTTCAGTGAGGTTTTGTTTAGTTCATTTCATCACGGTTGTGTGAGATTTCACCTTGTTCTTCTTGTGTCGGCTAGACCAACAGAACCAAGTTTCTGAACCCCATTATCCTTAATTTATATTTGCAATTGTGATTGCTTATCTTGTGTTCTTGCTCGTTCTTCGGTTGCCTACAGGTACCGTCCTTCGTGGACAGGTCGATCGTGCCTCTGGTTCGGTCGATAACACTCTTTGTGGTAGTTTAGCGATCGTCGGGATTTCCAATTCCTTGTGAGGTTGGAAGCCGGATCGTTTTAGTCTCCATGACACCTACTGAATTATCCTCTTCGTCTCTCACCAGAAGATCGGGACCCCGCGTCCACGCACATCAGTTCCTTGTTGTGAGATGCACTATTGAAAAATGAAGTGTTTTGTCGATCGTTTGTGATTCCGTCGGCCTAGATAAACCGATGAAAATAAGGTCATAGTTTCGTCGGTTTTTTGAAATCGACGAAAACAATATCGTAATTTCAATGGTTTTCTAAAACCAATGAAAATAGGTATTAATTTCGTCGGTCCTGAGTGACAAAATTAAGGTGCCGCGGCCCCACGAAATTTTGGGCGACGACATGGCAGAATTCCGTCGGCTCCACGTGGTATTTTCGATGGTTTTGGCTGACGAAAACAAGGCCCACATTTATCCCCACTAGCCAGACTTGGCCAATGGGCCAGCCCGGTTAGGCATGGTTCGGTTCCTGGCCGGCCCGGTTACTATGCGAACCAAGCCAAACGAACCAACTGGCCGGCTCTCCAGCCCAGGTTCGGTTCGCTGGGAGAACCGAACGAATAGGGCCGACCTGGGTTCGGTTGGCGCGGGTTGACCCGGTCGGCCCAGTTGGCCCTTTTCGTGGAAAATATGAAAAAACTCAGAAAAATCCAAAAAATTCATAAATGTGAACCATAATTCATGTAAATAATTTTAAAATTTCAAATATATATGGAGAAATATAAAAAATGTATTGCAGAGCTTTTTTATTAACGTGTATTTACATGGCTGCCTCGTTAAAAACTTTACCAAGTAAAAATTCAATTTGAGAAAACCTTGGCAAAGAAAAAAGAGTACAGCCTAAAGCACTACAATACAAGAATAAAAAAATTTAGGCCCTTCTTTAATCGTCATCAAGTTCTAAGCCCCCGAATGAAGTCGCCAACTCTTGATTGTGTCTGTCAGCGACGATGTTTTGCTGTCGTCTTTCGGCTAATGCCCAATCCTTTGTACTTAGTAGTATTTCGACCATATCACTGTTGAGGGAAGTCTGTCTCTCCTCCGGTATTCTCCCAGCGAGGCTAAAAGCGGACTCGGAAGAAACCGTGAAGACCGGAACAGTTAACACATCCCGTGCTAGTATGGATAGCACCGGATATGTTCCACTATGCTGCTACCACCATAGAAGGATATTAAACTCTTCTTCTTAAAATTCGACGACGTCTTTTGCTAGATAGAAGGCAAGCTCGCCAACAGCTCCGCGGGATGTTGTGCAGTCGGGCGAGTTGAACCGCCCCAAGAACTTGAAGTGTCCTTCCCCGTGATAGTCTTCCAAAAGGACATCTTTCTCCCCGTCTATTGAATTGGTGGTGGTCGTGGTGGACGAATTCCTGCATACTTTTCTTCATATTTTTTATACAAATCATTAAGTTTACTTCTAACTTCTAGAAAATAATTTTAATGATCAATTTCAGTAGCAACACCAAGTTGTGTTAGAGCATTAGTTAATACAGGAAGTTTAGCTCTAGGGTCTAAGATAAAAGCAAAAGAATATAAGAATGGAACATCTCTCCAGTATTTTAAATATTTAGCTTCCATATGGCTAACTGCATCAAATAAAATAGCGTCATTTTCAAACATTTTTAACTGATTAGCAATGTGATAAATGGACATAATAATGGAAGAAGAAGTAGGCTCATACACAGTAGAAGCGCTAACGGTAGATTCATAAAAAATCTCAAGAAATGAATGTAAATAAGTACTTGCCAAACCTGTGGGGTCAAAAGTGGTGTTCCATCTTAAGTTGGATACTGAGTGTTAATAAAAACTTAAAAAACCTGTCTATACAATAATATGTGCTGCAACATAAGATAGGTGGAATTCCACCTAATAGGCATATCTAGGCCAAATTTTCTAAGCTGAATAGATGACGCACGACAATATATAGTTTTTCCATGCAGCAATTCTTGTATTAGAACTATTTAAAAATGAGATGGCACCCCGAATAACTTGGAGATAAGGTTGCAATCTTTTTAAACCACATTTAACAATTAAATTAATAATATGACATGCACAACGTTGATGCATTAATAATGATTCGGCATACGTAGATAAAACAGGTTTAAAATATTCATGGCACTAGTATTAGCAGATGCATTATCCAAGGTGATAGCAAAGATTTTATTGGTAATTTCAAATTCTTGAACAACATTCATAATGCAATCAGCAATATTTTCGTCGGTGTGATTAACATCAATAAGGCGAAGAGAAATTACTCTTTTTTCTATTTGCCAGTTTTGGTTAACATAATGAGCAACAATACTTAAATAATCTTCTCTAGCCCTACCAGCCCAGATGTCCGAGGTTAACGACACAGAAAATGTATAGGTTTTAAATTGTTCTTTTAACTTTAATTTGTTGGCGGTATATAATTTTTTCAAATCTCTAGTCGTCGTTTGACGAGAAACACTACTATATCTAGGATTATGAGTAGTTTTAATATATTCTTCGAAAGCAGGAGAATCACCAAAACCAAGAGGTAAATCTTCAGAAGCAATTAATCGGCACAACGCCTCCCTAGCTACCTCGGGATTATACTTCCAGTTACATACCGAACCATCAGGGTTATAGCTCAACTGTTGCTGCCTCATTTGAACACCTTTCTTCTTCTTACATCCTACAGCATGCCTCTTCGGATGTCCCGTACCCGAGCCCGTCGCTGCCGACAACTCTTGTCCATAAATTTTGCATTTAGCCCCATACCTCACTAGCCTCCGGTCCACAAGGTGCTTCAACTCCTCATAGTCGTTCTACACATCCGACCAGTTCAGTCGAGTCCGCTTTGATACGACGGTATCGGAGCCAGAAGCACAGGTTGAATCGGATCTGGAACCATAGGGATGATCCTCGGTTCCTGTAGTCTCCGTGTCTTGAACCGGTTCTGGAAGACTTTGGCCGATTGGCTCGTAGTCGTCCGGTGTTAATCTGAACTGGCTAAGGGGAAATTCGTCGTACGGAGAATGACCATCAGCCATTTCGGGAAGCTGTCTACACATGAAATAACAAAACAACAGTTAATTTACAATCACAATTCTCAAATCAAATATATAGCAAACAAATGTATGGAAATATATCAACCGCACAGGATCACATCAACAAATATGAAAGTCAGAAATATTTTTCTGAAATATTTTGAACTTTGCCCAAATTTACAATTAGCAACGCCTTTTTAGCTCACAAATTGCAAAAACGCAATGCACACAAGAGACTCAAGAGAGAATGGTTGCAAGAGAGAATGGTTGCAAGGTTACCTATTTATAGAAAAAAAATTGATATTTTTTGGAATTGTTTGCTATTTTTTATGAATTTTAAAAGCATCAAACGGCTATATTCGCAACTGGTATAAAAAGCGAACCGAACGAGACGACCCGGTTCGGTTCTCGGCCACGTGTCAGCGCGTGGAGCCGCCACACTGATGCCTGGGCGGGAAAGGCACGGGGGCCGGAGCAGCACCGCCACGTGGCGAACGCTTCGTTGGTGGCGCGGCGGCGGCCGGCGCTGGGGACACTCCGACAACAGTGGAACTGCCGTGGCGATGGCGCCATGGCCGCCGCTGGCGCTGTTACTGGCGCTCATCGACACGTGGGGCCCGCCGGCGCGTGGCGCGCTGGCGCTTCGGCGGGCGCATGGGCGGCGAGGCGGCGAGCGGCGCCGCGAAGCAGACAGACGGGAAGCGGTTCTATTTTGAAATTGACACTACGATTAATTGGGCCAAGCGGGCGAGCAAGGGCGGTTTGGTTCGCATAGTAACGAACCGGCCCTTTACTATGCGAACCGAACCGTCTTAAACCCAATCGGCGGTGCTGGCGAACGCGTTATTGGGCGAACAGGCCAAGACGGTTCATTTTCGCGAACGAATGCAACCGGCGGCGGCTTCAATAACGGGCCGCCCGGTTCGGCCTAGTTGGTTCGGCCCATTTGGCCAGCTCTACCACTAGCTGGCCCATCCCTCGGGTCCACTTTGACCTAGCCGCCACCGACTTGCTCTCCAGCTCCCCCTCGCCGCCACCCTGCTCCCCTCTCCACCGCACTGCCGCCTTGCTCGTGCTCCCTAGCTCCCCCGTGTCGCCGCCCTGCTCCACTGCTTCCCTCGCCGCCGCCCCTGCTCCGCAGCTCCCTCGGACAGGGGGAGAGAGAGTGCACGAGCCAATACTAAAGGAAGTTAAGTTGATCATGAATGCTAAGTATAGTTTATTTTGTTGCTTCTACTCTGTTAGGTATAAATTTACAAATCCACGAGATGGGAGTCCCTCATTGTTGATTCAAGGTTGGCAGATTCAACAATTAATTAAGGGGGCGACTAGCTAACGGGTTCCCGTCGGGAGCCCACCCCGACGGGATCCCTCCCTCCACTCTCCTCGCCCGCCCCGCCGCCTCCTTCCTCCGCCCCAGCCGTGTTGCTCCGCACACCCCGCCGCCTCCTTCCTCCGCGGCGGCGGCGCGCCTTGCCGCCACCGCTCCGCCCAGCCTCCCGCCGCCGCCCGCCGCCCACCCTAACCCGAGGGGTGAGGCGGTCCCCTCCACCGCCCCAGCCGCCTTCGCACCTCCCTCCCGGCTCGGCTGCCCACGCCGCCTCCCGCCGCCCCCGACGAGCCCCACCCACCGCCGGTCCGCCGCCTCCCCGACCTCCCTCTAAACCCCGAGAAACCCAAACATTCCCTAACCCTAACCCGAAACGGCGGCGGCGAGCTCGACGGTGGCGACGGCGAGGTCAGCTCCTTCCTCCTCCCTCCTCCTCCTCCCTTCTTCCTCGTCCCAATCAGCGCCCCCCCCCCGCGATCCGACGGCCAGGAGGTATCCCGTCGGCGCGATTTCCGTTAATTATATGTGACTGTATATAAAAATTTTCATCCGTACGATGATTTTATGATGCTTTACATGGACAAGATGACGGAGGAGGAATGTATCCAGAGACTTTGAGATGTTGCATGAGTTTTGGATTTTCGGATAAGCAGTCTGATGCTTTCATCGGGCAATGTATGACCTTGGTGTTCTTTTTGCTAATTCCTTGTCAAATCGATGTGTTAAACCCCTACAGTTGGATTAACTGCTGCTCGTTATATCAGATAGAAATGGTTTTAAAACTAGCACAATGAGGCTTGGAGCGGACATAATTGTTTTTACACAAAACCAAAAGAACTGGAATTTCTCCTTTGCATTCAATATTCATCATTCCAGCAGTCTGGTTCTTCACCATCATATTAAAACAAACATTTTCACGAATCATGATCTTTCTTACTTAAATATTACTAACATTAGTTCTAGCAGTAGTGCTCACAAATACAAGCGAAATGTTGGTCAATAGCAGCCATTACTCATTATTGCCGATATGAAATTTTGCAATGCTTTTGAAATACTCCCTCCGTTCTAAATTATAGGCCGTTGACTTTTTTGACACATACTTTGACCACTCGTCTTATTCAAATAATTTTATAATTATAATTTATTTTTGTTATGATTTAGTCTATCATGAAAGGTACTTTAATAATGACTTGAGTTTTTTTTTTTCCATATTTTCACTAATTATTTGAATAAGACGAGTGGTCAAAGTACGTGTCAAAAAAGTCAAACGACCTATAATTTGGAACGGAGGAAGTACTATGCTACCAAACAGGGCCGTACTGATTTTCATTTCTTTGTCGCCTGGAATGAAGTAACATGTTTTTGTTTCTATAGGGTGCCTACAAGAAGTATTTGCCTCCTTTCGTACACATTTTTATGAAGACAGGTTGTGATGATGTATTGGTTCCAACGGTGAGTTGATGCTTTCCTTTTTATGCTGAAGGTCTGACAATTTTCAGATAGCTGTTCATTAAGCTATTTTTATGTTTTTTACTTACCTCCTTATGACCTTTGTTTCTCTTGCAGGTAGACTATCAGTACAATGTAGCAACAGCTGCATATAATCAGTTCTTGCGTCATGATCAGAAACTTTTCTCTTCTAATTTGGCAATCGTTTTGAAATGGTCCCCCTTTTCTAGTGAAGATGAACTTCTTAAACAAGTATGTAATGAACATTTGATTTTGTACTTGATTTAGGTTAAAGTTCTCTAGTAACTCACTACATATTTATGTATGATTATGAAAAATAATCAACCCTTGCATGCGTAGGTGACTGTTTCAAGTAAGGATCCTTCTTTTAGAACTTGACCAAATGGCTGTCCTAGTTCATATTAGTTGTTTACAGGTTATTTCGCTTGTAAAGCATGCATCATCTATATTTGTGGATCTCTATTTCAAGGGCTAGCTTATCATGCTTGTGAGCTTTTCTTGAATTTATTCCAACTTGAAAGTTTAAAGTCATCTTTTACTTCTAACACAGTTCGATGATATCGGAGAGCATGGAAAACAAAAATTGTATTTAACCTCTGGTTCAATGATGATGGGGATATGGAACACTATTTCAACTCTGATAAGAAGGCCTAAGTATCATGCCAAGTCCACATGTGGACCCACCGTAGTCTATACACCTGGCCTAAGGCCGGCACAAGCACGTACCTGGGTGATTCGTTGTTACAGGACACCAATCACTGTGGGGCAAAATAGACTTCACTATTGTCTATTGGTTTCAAGATCGACAGTAAATAACCGGCAGTGATGAGGGTCCATATTACTTCCAAGGACAAAACCAACACTAGTAAGGATTGGTCGCTACTGGTTCATAGATTAAGCCAGTAGTGATTACTAAATACCACTGTCGACCAAGTAAAATCTTTACTCATAAAAAGTGATTGTCACCAACATATGGCATTATAGTTAACACATAATATATGCCATCTATTTTTTTTTGTAAGGTACAAGAAAGATGCATACAAACTCACCCCACCATGCGCACGCACGCACGCACACGCGTGCACCTGAACATGCTCTAAAAACAACAAAATAACATCAAAGCACACGTGGTACGTACCATTACTAGTACTTTATCATTAGTCAAACTTTTGAAACTTTATCAATAAATTTTTTTAAATTATTTAGATTGAGCACATAATGATCATATAGATTCATCTTGAAAAGAACTTTCTTAATATTATAATTTAATTTCATTTTGTAAATAGTAATATTATAATTTAATTGTATTTTATAAATATATTGTAAGAGATTTTGGTGGTCAAAATTATATTTTGGAGGTTGTGTTAATGTACAAAACAACTACTATTTTAAAATGAAAAAGTAATTCTTGGGAATAAATCTTGAAAACACATGGGATCACTAGGAGTCGAACCCCTGTCTTATAGCACCCATGATCGAGATGCTGCCAGCTGAGCTACCTACCATGACTTGATCGTTCGAAATGCTTAAATGTAAGATGCCAGATCATCTTTGCATGGGAAGACATTATGGGTGTGTTTGGTTTCAGGGTCCTGGATGATCTAGTCCGCCACGACCACGACATAGTTTTTTGTTTGGTTGAGATTGTTTGGACCCATTCATCCTGGTTGCTTCCATATATTCCTTATATATCAGCATGGTTCAGCTCGTCTTGTACCAAAAGTTGAGTTCAGCTTGTCCATCCCCATCCCCTCCTCTCCCCGAGCGCCTCCTCCTCTCCCCTGGCGGCTCCTCCCCCAGCGCCTCCTCCTCCTCTTCTCCTTCCCCCGGCGGCTCCTCCTCCGGCCTGCCTCCTCCTCTCCCCCAGCTTCGGCAGGGACTAGCACTGCGGCGTCGCTTGGCACGGCGGTGTGGGAGCTTGGCGTCGTCAGCGGAGGAGGGGAGAAAAGGGGGGAAGGGGCACGACCGGCAGGGAAAGAGGCGGAGCTGGCAGTAGAATGGTGTCATCGGCGTGTGGACAGAGGATGGCGGTGTGGGAACGGTCGGGGTGGAGTGGGTAGGGCGTGAGACAGCCATGGCGGTGCAGGGGCGGCAAGGGCGGCGCAAGCGCGGGACAGCCAGGGTGGTGCAGGGGCGGCCAGGGACAGGGTCGGACAACCAAACAAATACATTATCATTGGTTCATCACTCATGGGTTAAACATGCCAAAATTCATACAAGATGATCCTAGTTGGGTGAACCAAACAAGCCCTATATTAATTCCTCCTGGTCCAGTCAACCAAATCTGATCGCGTTAGCTTTTGGCTGGCGAGTCCATGTAATTAGGAATTTGAATCGTATTAATATCAAAGGTAGGAATGGCTGATTTGTTGTCTCATGAGCTGCTATATCTAAGCGTATATAGGGAGGCACTATTTGCCAGGCGCCTGCAATTTTAGTATTTGAGCAGGCACATGCCATGTACATGCGTGCAGACCTCGCACAAAAAAATTCCATTATAGCAAAACATTTTTTCCAATATTGAAAATGTGGAAAAACAGTAGAAAATTAGTGGAATTTCATACGAGCAAAAAAATATCTCCACGTGAAAAACAGAAAACAAAATAAAATTTATAATATACAAAAAATAAAAGAAATCTATAATAAACATAAAACAAAATAAATCTATAATAAACATAAAACAAAATATATCTATACAAAAATCGACCTCGTGCAAAAAATTCCACTATCGCGAAGCGTTTCTTCCATAAATGCAAATGTGGAAAAACAGTAGAAAGAAAGTGGAATGTTTTGCGCCTGTAAGTTTTGGCTAATTGCAAGCGCCTGCAAAATAGCTATTGCGTATATGTTTCTCCTTGAAAATAGAAAACACAGGATTGTATCTTATATTTCCGAATAAGTAATTATCTAGTCTGGAAAGGGTTTGTATATCGTATTCTTCCTAATATGGAAGCGGCTCATCACAAATCACAAATTCATTCACAAGGAAAGAAATGATCGAGAAAATCAACAGGTAATCACATGATATGGTCGAGGAATCGGGGCCATTCCATTCCATTGTACGCGCCTCCTCTAATTCACTATAAAAGGACGAGAAACCCTAGGCAGACGCGCATACGTACGGACACGCGTGGCCATGGACGTTTTGCATGTATCGATGGTGTTCCGCGCCGCCAGGTGCATCGTGGCGATGGTCATCCCGTGGTGCTGCGTCCTCTCGGTGCTCCTCTTCTTCCCGCCTACTCCGTCGTCCGATGTAGCCGTCTTCCCCACTGGTTTCCATGCGACCATTGTTCCGACGCCGGCGCTCCGCCGACACATCAGTGACGCTCCACCGCCGCCGGCGACCGACCCGTGCGCCGGCCGGTACATCTACATCCAGCCGCTGCCGAGCCGGTTCAACTCCGACCTGCTCCGGGACTGCCGGTCGCTGTCGGGCTGGACGAACATGTGCAAGCACGTCGTCAACGGCGGCATGGGCCCGCGGCTCAACCTCACCGCCGGCGGCCTGCTCCCGGCCACCGGCTGGTACGACACCGACCAGTTCATGCTGGAGGTCATCTTCCACGGCCGGATGCGGCGGTACCAGTGCCTCACCGCCGACGCCTCCCGCGCCGCCGCCGTCTACGTGCCCTACTACGCCGGCCTCGACGTCGGCCGCCACCTGTGGGGGTCCAGCGACGGCGCCCGCGACGCCCTCGCCGAGGACCTCGCCTGCTGGCTCCGTTCGTCATCGGCGTGGGCAGCGCGCGGCTGCCGGGACCACTTCCTCGTCGGCGGCCGCATCGAGTGGGACCTCCGGCGCGCGGTCGGCGCCGAGTGGGGCAGCCGCCTCCTCCTCCTCCCGGAGTTGAGGAACATGACGGCGCTCCTCATCGAGGCCAGCCCGTGGGACGGCAACGTCGGCGTGCCGTACCCGACCTACTTCCACCCCGCCGGCGCCGGCGAGGTGGCCACGTGGCAGCGCGCCGTGCGCCGCGCGCGGCGGCCGTGGCTGCTCGCCTTCGCCGGCGGCGCGCGGCGGGGCACCGGCAATAACGGGCTCGTCCGGGACAGGATCATCGGCGAGTGCGCGCTTTCGCGGCGGTGCGGGCTGCTCCTTTGCGGCCGCGGCCAGCGCAGCGACTGCTCCTCCCCGAAGAACGTGATGCGGCTGTTCAAGAGCGCCGCCTTCTGCCTGCAGCCGCAGGGGGACTCGTACACGCGGCGGTCGGCGTTCGACGCGATGCTCGCCGGCTGCGTGCCGGTGTTCTTCCACCCGGGCTCCGCGTATGTGCAGTACCGCTGGTTCCTGCCTGGGAACCACTCGGCGTACTCGGTGTTCGTGCCGGAGGACGGCGTGCGCAACGGGACGGTGCGGGTGGAGGACGTGCTCCGGCGCTTCAGCGCCGCCGAGGTGGCCGCCATGAGGGAGCACGTGATCAGCTTGATACCCAACATCGTGTACAGGGACCCGACGGCCCGTGCGGCCGCGCACTTCAGGGACGCCGCCGACATCGCCGTCGACGGCGTGATCGAGAGAGTTCGAAGGGTCAAGCAAGGGCTGCCTCCCGGAGACGAGGGTGCTGATCAGCATCAGTGGGATGAATACTTCTAGGCTAGTTCTAGCACCAGCAGATGCATTGCTCATGCAAAGTTTACTTTCTGGTTACAAAGAACATTGTTATTGCGCAAAATTCTAGAATAAAAGTACGCTTTGCTCCCTTAAAGTCGTATTAAATTTTACTAAAGTATTTTTTTATAGGGTGCAGCAAATTAAGACGCACACAAACTCACTGCACCACACCAACACACACCCCGCACACACAAATGTGTGTCTGAACACACGCTAGAAATTGCAAATTAAAGTCAAGACACATGCATGTGTGTACCCACTAATAATTCTAAAAAATATCGAGAAAGGGTGAGAACCGGAGTTTGAACCCCCGAGTTATAGCTCCCACAACCGGGATGATACTAGCTGAGCTATGCTTAGTTCTCTTAACTTAATATTTTTGACAATTGCTTTTTGGCCTTTTAAAATTGTTTTGTCAAGGCTTCTGCTAAATGTTGATATGGTGCGGTGGTATGACAGCCATGCGCTGGAAGTGGTGTTAGGCCGGTGGCAATGGACGAATGTAGTGCACGCTGACTGCAAATGGATAGGCGTATGACAGTTCGGAGTTGGGGTGGGCGGGGCCGACGTGACAGAGAGGAAAGGGGATAGGAGTTGGGGTAGGTGGGGTTGACATGGTGGAGGGGAGAGGGGGGAATAGGACGGCGAGGCGTGAGGACACACTTGGGCCTCAGCCGGCCCAGCCTTGTAGGGGCATTAAGGTTGAGAGAAGGGGAGAACATAGCCTTTACCTCCCGATCTCCCAAGTGTCGTATGTTGTCCCTGCTCGTTCCTGTTTTTCATCGAATGCTATCGAAGTAACTTTCTATTGATGTCATATTAGATGTTTTCTTCTCTGAACAGTCTTTCTTATGTGTCCCCACTCCTTCCACTCGTAGTGGCAGTCTTTTCTTATGTGTCTCCACTCCTTCCACTCGTAGCACTGTACACTTTTCTTCTTGCGCTTCTCTCCTTTCCTTTCTCGCTTGGCTCAACTTTGACCAACAAATCACTACCAATAGAAATCTCCACAGCATTGTTTTTTCCTCCTTTGTTCTTGATGGTGGTGATGATCTCCTTGTCGTACGTTAACGTTGCGGACATATACTCATAGGAAGGTGGTAATGAGTAAAGAAGAACAATAACTTTGTCTTCACCCTTGATAGTCACATCCAACTTTCCTAGATTCGCGACCAACTGATTAAAAATATTCACATGCTTCACGAGATCACCGCCCTCATGCATCTTCATCCCATATACCTTCTGCTTCAGATACAGCTTGTTGGGTGAGACTTTTGGACAAGAATTGACTTTCCAATTTATCCCATATTTCCTTTGGTGTCTTCAAGTCCATCATGTGGTACATGTCCTAATCGGTGAGACACAACCTAATAGATGCGATTGCACACAACTGCATCTCCTCCCACTTTCCATCCTCCACCTTCTTTGGCTTCTCTGCTTGAAAAGCGTTGGGCTGGCTCCTCCGTCAGCCCACGTCACCACACCATTGCTGGCCCAAGCGAACTCATCCTGTGCTGTGAGGTTGATGTCCACCGCCGCCAAAAAAAATCACTGAAAATACCAACTCCACCTCCAGATCCATTTTGAGCTCGTTCGACGTGCCTTCCACATGGCACTAGTTTGTTTAGCCCCAGACGTACTCATCACTTATGCAAATTATCTCTCAACGTCATGATGACGTCTCCAGCTACACGTGATTGCATTGTCGCAATGCTTCCACTTGCCCCAATCTCTCCGTCTTTTTGCCACATCTAGCCCTCGCCAGTCTGATGCCAAGTTGGTGTCTTAGCTGTCGCGTCGACTCCCCGGCCACTTCGTTTGTTTGATCGCCAAGTTTGGCCAATCCTCCCCAACGGTTGCCCATTGAAAGGTCCAGGACTCCTGCACAGAGTGTTCGACGCCACCGATCTTATTGATCGCCTCCATGCTCCACCTTACGCCATAGAGCTTTTTCCGAACGCCGTGTAAACACGTGAATATCGTGCCACCATTGATCTTCCGCATGGCAAACACCTTGCGCTGATACCATTTGTTAGAATTTTTAACCACCTCACAAGATCTAAATGACACAGGATGCATGATATTTGGTAACGACGTTTGGCATGACTGTCTACATCTATGGGGCTCTGACTATGGGCACTCCTGCCTAATCAAGCACAAGGACACCGGACTACCCCGAGTCACAGCCACAAGCCAGCTGCTGACCCCTGCATGTCTTGCTATACAGCTAGGTCGTCATGAACACTTACACTAGGGGTACCTCCCTATTTATACTAGAGAACATGATACGAGTCTAACCCTGATATAATCCACCTCTGTCTATTATAACTCAGAGTCCACGTAATCGACTCATGCACGCCCATAGTCAGAGCTCCGCCGAATAGGGAGGTACCCCTGGTGTAACCGGTCATAACGACCTAGCTATAGTGCAGGACGTGTAGGGGTTAGCGGCCGGCTTGTGGCCGTGACCCTAGTGGTCCGGTGTGCTTGTCCTGATTGGGGAGGAGTGCCCATAGTTAATGGCATGTAGATGTAGGCAAACATGCCGAACTGCGTTACCATATATCCTATCTGCTATGTCGTCTTAATCTTGTATAGTGGCTAAAAATCCTATCAAGTGATATCAGAGCAAGGTTGGCTATTCAAAAGATCTATGGAGGTGTGATGATCATGTCTCTATACGGCGTCGAAAAAAACTTATGGTGCAAGTTGGAGCATGAAGGCGATTGATGAGATCGGTGGCGTTGAACACTCCGAGCAAAAGGCTTGGACATTTTAATGGGATACAGTCGGTGAGGATTGGTTAGACGTGGCAATCAAACAGACGACATGGCCGTGGAGTCAATGTGACGGCTAGGACTCCAACTCTAGATCAGACCGGTGATAGCCAGACGTGGCTGAAAGATAGAGAGAATGGAGTGGGTGGAAGCATTACGGCGATGCAACCCCATGCGACAAGGAACGCCATCGTGACGCAGGGTGCTAATTTGCATCGATGTTGAGGACGTCCGGGGCAGCATAATACCAACAGTGTGAGGAAGCACGTTGGACGAGCTCAGATAGGATCAAGGGGGTGTATGTGGTTTTTTCAACGACGATGGATGTTCACGGCAGGCCCCACGGTGACCGTACGTACACAACGAGTGTTGTACGATGAAAAAGGTTGAATTGAGGAGGTGGGCCGATAGGCGTGGGGACCAGGTCGAGTGGCCAGTTGGGCCGACCCGACTGGTGCACAGAGGTGATGAGGCCAGAGCGGGAGCAGATCGACACTACGTAAAGGCCCATATGGGGCAGCACACGGTGGCTCAGCATGGCATCAGGCGGCTGGCCGGCCTAGGCAGGGCGTGGCGTCAAGCGGCTGGCTAGCCCAATCGTGGAGCCCAAGGCGGCGTGGGCTGGCGGGAGGAATAGTGATATATGGAGCTGGATAGGCTGGTTGTACGGTGCGGGCGAGCGACCCTCCATCGATTTGACGTAGCGACGAGCGTCGTCGTGTGTTGCCGCTATTGGCGCCGCCACCTGCTCCATTTCGCGGGAATTTCACTGGAGAACGTACGTTGCATTTGTTAGTGTCCTCATATCCGACAGCATCGTTGCCGAGCATCCCTGTCCATGTTCTTGGTCTCAACGGCTTCCTCATGTCACCATGATGCTGCTAGACCCTGTTGCCTGGCCTCTCCGGTCAGCCGCGCAGGCGAGTGCCGGCTAGCCTTGGAACCAAAGCACCGGCGATATATACTGACCTCCTGGCGCTCTGCTATGCGCCGTCGTCACCCCAATTTCGTTGCTCCAGCCAGCCGTGCCATCCAACCACAGCGAGCTGCGCAGCCCGAGCTGCCGCCATGCTAGCTACTCTGCTTCTAGGCAAAGCTCATGCAATTTTGCTCGTTCCATAGACTTGCCCATCCCTCTCTCTAACTCCCTCTTTTTCCCTGCCTCATGGGCGCAAGAGGCCCGCCGTGTATGCACTGCTAGTTGCCGAAAGTGCAGTTCCGTGCAAGGTTCAGATGGCCACCAAAATTCATGCGATGTTTGATTGACCTCAAATAAACTTATTTAGCCCTGTGAGATCCGTATCTACTTCCCTACAAATTTTCATAATTTTCTGAATTAATTTGATTTTCGACCGTTGTCGCATAGCAGCTAATCTTTATATTTTCATACCTCTAATCCTGTAGATTTAAAAATTATGGTACCGATTTTAAAATGTTTAAAAATTTAAGAACTACTATTTTGTAACTTTCATGAGTATTTGCATTCATGTAAATTTTCATTATTTCTCGCATTGCATTTATTTGTGGTTTTTCATACGATGGATATGAATTTCGTTGACGTCAAAGATCCAGCAAGAGCCGGTGTTGATTTTGGAAATAAGCAAGTGTTGGAACATTGACACCTATGATTGTGAAATTATTTTAAGATTTATTGAAAAGCATGCTATGTAAAAACTAAAATTGCTAATTAGTTAGTTTAGCTACACCCATCCAATATGATTATCCATATTAAAATTGTCCTTGTTAGCATAGGTTATTATTTACCACCTATTTATATTGTCACAATTCCAATCTAGGTTTTGCATGATGCTTAAAATTTTTAGACCCTTTTTGTTGTACTTGTAATGAGTTGCCTCATGAAAGTTGTTTTGATATGATTTTAAAGGACAATTGTTGTCGACATATTTTTTAAAATGGGTTATATGGTAGTGGGTGCTATTAGGATAAGAAATTTTGCAAAACCTAATTGGGATGGTTGGATGCAAGGTGGTGTGTATTATGTTGAGACCAATGTTGCACCAGATTTGGGCCTAGTGCGGGATCCACCTTGATTCCCTAAGGACTGATTCCTTGATGTAGTCGAGCTAAGTACTACAGTGCAACCATGCGTGCTGCTATGGGATAACCTGGACTTAGTACCCTTTGTACTCTTAGTTTGACATCCTGCGTGGCCGAGAAGGTGTTGCAGCTCACGACATTATTCTTCAGCCTCAAGAGGGGGAACACAGTCAATGGGAAGTCTTCCTGTGCTGTAGGGAAACCTTAGAGGTGGTGCCAGCCAAGAGCTAAATGGTAAAGGTCTCGTTACAATGTTCTCCGACGGGAGGGCATTGTATCGCATGGGTAAAGCATGCAACCTTTACAGAGTGTACAATTATCATGATAGCCTTGCCCGAGCTCAAGGACAGACGACATGGAGCTGTCTCTCTGGTAATTTTAACATTTTTGTTTTCAAAATGTTTTTAAAGGAAAACCACAACAGAAGTCATCACAGGGGGACTGTGGGGGACTGTGAGTGTGGGATTGTAGGTTCACGGGGGGAGCCGTCACTAGCCACTTTGGGCAAAACTGACACTCGCCGGAAATTACGAAATTAAATGATTCAAATATTTTTCAGGTCGTACACCTTTAACCCAGTTCCTAGCAGCTAGGGTTGCGGTCGCTTGCTAGTTGCAACACCAAGCCACCGCCGCCGCCGGCCTCACGACGCATCAAGCTACCATCGCAAGCCTCAAAATCCCCTTCTGAATAAAGATTCTTCTAGCTGCAACCTGCTCGTTGGAATGAGCATTCCGCATAAAAGGAAGGGTGAGTACGCGAATACTCAACAAGTAAGGCTGACTATAAACAAAGGAAGTGTGAGATTCTTTTGCAGAAAGCTAGTTTTATAAGAGTGCTCCCTAGGTTTTCAAACATGGAAAATCTTGTAAAACAAATATTGGAATTATTTCAATTGCGAAGTCTAGGCAACTGCCGATTTTGCCCAAGTGGCTAATCACAGTTTCCCACTATGTACTTAACACCCTGCACTCATGGTCCCCCTTAAAGGAATAAACCAAAGAGCACAACTGCTACTGTGGCTTTACTTTAAAACATTTTGAAAACAAAATGTTAAAACTACTAGAGAGGCAGCTCCTCGTTGTCTGTCCTTGACCACGGGCAAGGCTATCATGAAGGTTCTACACTCTGTTGAGGTTACACGCTTTACCCATGTGATACAATGCATTCGCGATGGAGAGCATTGTAACGAGACCTTTAACCATCTAGCTCTTGACTGGCATCCCATCTAAGGATTCCCCGCAGCGTAGGATGGCTTTACATTGGATGTGTTCCCCTATTGAGCATAAAGGATGACGTTGTGAACTTTAGCACCTTCTACACTACATGGGATGTCCAAACCAAGAGTTTGAAGGGTACTTAGTCAAGCCTGGCCCATACCAGCACACATGGTCGCGCTGTAGTATTTAGCTCGACTATCTAAAGGAATTGGTCCATAGGGAATTAGAGTGGGTCCTGCACTTGACCCAAATCTCATGCAACGTTGGCCTCAACATAATGCACACCACGTTGTATCAGGCACCCCAATCAGGTTTTGCAAAAAGTTTTCCCAATAGCACCCACTATCATCTAACCCATTTAAAATTATGACGATAACAGTCGTCCTTTAAAATCATATCGAAACAGTTTTCATGAGGCAACTCATCACATGTAAAACAAAAGGGGTCTAAACATTCTAAGCATCATGCAAAAACCTAGATTATGAGTGTGGTAATATAAATAATTGGTACATAAAACAAATAAATTTAAATACGAATAACAATATTGGATAGGTCTAGCTCAACTAACTAATTAGCATTTTTAGTTTCCACATAGCATGCTTTTCAATAAATCCACAAAAAAATTTCACAAGCATAGGTGTCAAAGGTTCAGCAATTTCCATGTAACAATAGGTACTTCTCCAAAACATCGACAAACTTTCCTCTGGCGCTCGAATCTATTGCATGCGAAAAATGCAATAATAAACACATTATGGGAAAATGTAGAAAATATGTATGCAAATGCATATGTAATATTACAATAAGTAGAGTTTAATTTTTGAACATTTAGAAAATGATTTCACAAAGCATTAATGGATTTAACATTATTTTGTTTAACCATTAATTAACAAAAATATAAAACATTTTTATAAAATAGTGAAATCGTGCAATGAAATAGTATACATTTCTTTGAACACAGAGAAATTTACTTTAGAATTTTTGGATGTATATAATTAAAGATATAAAATTAACAATAGTGCAAATTGTTTAATTAATAAAAGGAATATATTAAATTAGGCCTCCACGCCAAACTGGCCCAATTGAGTAGCGGGCCTACAGCCTCTGCTACTGGGCCACCGCCGAAGCGCTTGGGCGGATAGCGAACCATCACGCTGGCAACCGCTGGGCGCCTCTCGTCGAGCGCTTTGGATTCTTGGCTAACCGCGCCTAGGCCTTCTGCGTCGAGTCTCCTTCGATTGCAACAGTGTCGCCCCCCTTCGGCTCCATCACCGGCAACACATGCACGCTAGTGCCGTGGCGGCGCGGCGCGGCTCGCCACCGACACCCAAAAATTGTGAAAACCCAAAAATTGGAATGTGTGCTTTGTTTGTCACATTTGCTCCTGAATCAATGTTCATGTCTAGCCGATCATATATTAGAGCACAGTCGAGATAGGCTTTTTTTTGTCTCTAGTCTTTTGTGTGGTGTCCTAGTTTTTTGTTATAATTGAATCGCACACATTCCGTTCTTGGTGCATCAGATCAACATTTTGAGGTTGCTTAAGTCTTTTTCATAAGATGGGTTGTAAATGGTATATTATGAGTCCAATGATGCTCTTAACCATAGTTGTCGAGATAACCTCTCTCCTCAAGATTGTTATGCAAGTCGATAATATCGACCCATTTGAACCGTTGGGCTGGCACCTCTTTCACCACTATGCCTTTACGAAATGCATCGGCCTGTCTCTAAAATTGGTGTTTCAGCTACAGGTGGCATCTGTGGCAGTCGAACCAACAAATCTTTTTTGCAATTCGAATGCACAGGTGTTACCCATGCATATAGGGCAGGACAACCGCCCATGCGTGCTCCACTATGAGAACATTACATGCATCGGAAATCATGTAATGAACACAAGTATGCAACACTCATCCTAGAGTTCTTTCTCGTGTAACTATCACACGCCATAACTCCTTTATTTCAAAGGTCGGTTAACTCTTGCACGAGAGGTTGCATGAATAGATCTAAATATTTGTCAGGATTTTTTGGCTCAGGTACAATAAGAGGAAGGAACATGTACTCCTCTTTTAGGCAAAGTCGAGGAGGCAGGTTATACAGAATATTGAATATCAACTAACACGAGTATGGGTGCAAGGTCATATTGAAGGGTATAAACCTATCCATCGCGAGACCGATACACACATTCCTTGTCTTCAACGTGTAATATGGGCTATGTTGATCAAAGAACTTCTAAGCTTCTGCATCCGACAAATGAATCATGATGCCCTTTTTTTACATTTACCCGCTTTGTGCCTTTTCATAATTTGTCTTGCTGTAGACTTAGACATGTACAACCCCTACGGTGGCAACGGCGGCCGAGGAGCCGACAGTGTCAAGTGGCGGTGGTGGCGGTGACGCATTGGGTAGGAAGCTAGGCACGCGTGCAAATGAACTGGTCCAAAGGGAAAGTCGAGATTTAGAAGCATATCTGTGTCATCGGCCTCCACGTGGCCGATGACATGGACTACCAAGTCATAGGCGCCAACGTAAGCCTTCTAGCCGAGCCCACAAGGTGGTTATAGCAAGTTGTGTTGGTAGTTAACACAAAGCGACGACACAAATTGACCGGGCCCACCTACAAGGCCATAATGGCATAGAGAGCCACAGGAGCCTCCTAGTCTGACCCACATGGCAATGAGATAGGTCATTGTTCGCGGGGTAGTGCTACCCAATGACACAGGTTAACATGTCATCGACACTCCTAAACCCTATGACACGGTCTACAACCCCTAACTTCGACACCGTTGTTGCAGCTTCAAAGGTTTTGTTTTGCCAATATTTTGAGTGAAATTTGGGTTTTACATGTGAAATAATCTTTTCCAAGTTACTTCTTAGATATGCATCATGTGGCGTTCCTCGATTGGTACGATCTATCCTAGTCATCAACTATACGACTAACGACTACAAAACCCTCCTTGTCAAACAATTAGTTCTATATGATCATGTATATTATTAGTGGTCATTTAATAATGCCGTTGTGAAGTATAATCATCCTAAATCATTTTGTGGTTTCTTAGAATTTTTCCATTGAAGAATACCCTTTTTTAATGAATTTACAAAGGTATAAAACATATTTAAATAGAAATGCAAGGGTCATTGGCTGGAGGTGAGGTCGATGATACTAACTCTTACAAACCCCACATGGTAGCCACTAGCTTCCTCGTGGGACTAGCCGCATGTGGCACAAAAGAAGGCTCTGTGTCGCGGCCAACCACAAGCCACGGTCAGACACAGATTGCACCTAGTCCACCTGCCAGGCCACGGGACAACATGGAACACACGGGAGCCAGCTAGGTCTATGTCGGCAGTCTTGGCTGAAACCGTCGACAATGATTATTTTGGTGAAAAGGAGGACCCGCGTGCATGCTTGAATCCTGGTCATCAAGGGAGCGCACACAGATACTACTTCATTAAGCCAGTGTATCCATTGCTCTTATCAAACATAGGAGGACAGCAATCTTTCTTATGCTTAACTAGGTCGGCGGCCTAGTTCTTATCAAACATAGGGGGATAACAAACTTTCTTATGGTTAACATCTCGGTCAGCGGTAAGCTCGGAGGTTGCCGACACAGTGCCCGTATGTGCCTACCTACCAAGCCACGGATGGTATTGGTGTGGAAACCTCTCCAGTAGGCCTGCGTCGGTGAGTTAGCAGAAATGATGACAAGTTTTTTTCGAAAAAGGACCATGGGCTCAAACCTTGGTCGCCTAGGGGAGCGTGCACAAGTAACTCTTTTAAGGCAGTTGGTCCAATGTTCTTGTCGAACAGAGTGGCACAACAAATATTCTTAAGGTATAAATTTTTGTTGGCCATATGAAGAGAAGCTAGTGACCCACCTGCCAGGCCATAGGAGGCATTGGTATGGGAAACTCCAAAATGGGCCCACATGGCAGTGTTAGCAAGGTCGTGTCGACCGTATGTTATACAACCTATGACATATAGTGAACCGTCCACTGTCATGTGGGTCCTTATTAAGTATGAAATTGTCCGACAGGTCTAGATAGGATGGTGTTGGTGGTTATATGTTTGGCCGTCGACATCGTTTAAATTTTCATCATATAACTTTTAGCCGATGAGTCTGATGATCGAGATTCGTTGCCTATGTCAGATTCGTCCATACCCACACCTTCGAACACCGGAAGTCTATACGACGAAAATACTGTACTCTCCACGCATGATGAGATCAGAGTCTATACGACGAAAATAATGTACTCTCCACGCATGATGAGATCAGTATTTTCGTCGTATAGACTTCCGGTGTTCGAAGGTGTGGGTATGGACGAATCTGACATAGGCAACGAATCTCGAGGAGCCTACTCGTGGGGCGGCGCTCGCGCTCTTCCCCCGGAGGGAGCAACGCTGCAAAGAGGCGGCGTGTGGACGTGTGGTGGCAATTTTGTATTTCTGTGTGCATACGCGGTGGTACCTGGGACTGGTACGGTCTCCCCGCGGCTTCTCCATCACCGTCGCTTTGTTTTTTTTTTTTTAAAGAAACCAAACAGATATGCGTTCCTCCTTTCTCGGTTGTTGTGCTAAGGATCAAAACTGACGACGTCATCAACGATATACATGCACGTAACTATAACATTTATAAATTGGAGCGCCGGATCGCAGGTTTTCGGCGCATGCATGCATGCATGTCGGCAAAGTGGAGAAGTGCACTGTGCTGACTACCGAGCATATCACACCAGATCATATCCTGAAAACCCCATAAGCACATGCCACATGAGAAATGGAGTACAAGGCTGAGCATGATTGTTGGTACTCCAGTACCATGTACGGTTAGAATAAATATAAGCGAGACAAATATAAAAATTGTAGAAAAGATGTATAGAGCCACTGTGAATTTGTATGTAAATATTAAGGGGTAGGATCAGAATAAGACTAGCATCGGACATGCTCACGGACCATGGAATTAGGTAAAATTAAGAAGCAATTTAACGAGCAAGACAAGTCCGAATGGAAATTGGAATGATGAGCAACCATCGCAAGTCGCAAGTCGCAAGTCGCGACCCATACAACACTGGTACAATCAAATACTCTGTATATACATCGCCGTACAGGCCAAACAAAGCCGCAGAACTGCATTTATTTGCTGTTTAGATAATGTAGTATAAAAAGATCAACGAGACAGGGCGACGGCGGTGAAAAAAAAAAACACCAAAGCACCACAGCCCCTGAGGCCAAAGCTCGCCGGCCTTCTTATACCCCTCTAATTCAGTGATCTCACCAAAACCAGGGGATAATAAAGATCCAATTTTTATCACGGACCATCGCGCTTTTTTTTATTATCAAATTTAGTTTAATAGGGTTTGGATTTGTTCTCCGATCTTTTATGAGAACCGTTTAATATTATACTCTCTCCGTTCCAAAATATAAGGCGTATTTTGACCGGAGAAAAGTCAAACTTAGCAAATTTTGACCATAAATAAATCAAATAATATGCATTGTTAATATACTAAAGTTGTACCAAATTGTTCATATTTCAAAGTGTTTTTTGATACAATATTATATTATAACAATTCATAATATATAATAGAGGAATCTAACGGTCAAACTATACCTTTAAAGACTTTTGTGCAGTCAAAATACGCCTTATATTTTGGAACGGAGGGAGTAATAAAGAGAAAATTGCACCATTAGTCTCTAAATTTGTCCCGCTGCTTACTTAGTTATTCAAACTTGCGAAATTATTGCAATCAGGTCCATAGGTTGATTTTTTATGCTGTTTGGTGATGTGTACTGCCATGTCTGCGCCTGCGTGGCATTTTTATTTTTCTTTTTTCTTTTAACATGGGAGTTCTCGCATACGTGCATGCGAGGAGAGGTAGAGAAGTGAGAGGAGAGATGACAAGCAGGTCCCACATTAAAAGTAAGAAAAGAAAAGAAAATGCTACGTAGGTGCTAACATGGCAGGCCACATCACCAAAACAGCCTATGAATCTGATTGCAACGGTTTCACAAGTTTAGATACCTAAATAAGCGGTTTCGATACTTATGGCTTTATGTGCACAAGCGGGACAAGTTTAGAGACTAATGATGTAATTTTCTCTATAATAAACCTTTTTTCAAAGATTATGCGTCGTGATGTTTGTCTTCACTCTTCAACGATCTCCTCGGCTCCATCTTTAGTAGGGTTAGTACCTATGGTCATTGATCTGTCCGTGGTCTATTGAATTTATGTCTTCCTATGGTGAAAATTTTGTGTAAAGCTGATGTGTAGAGTTATTCTCTATGCTAGATTCTTTTGTTGATCTGCAGATGCAGTCAATGGAGACAGATCAGAGAAGAACAATGGCAAAGCTGAATTGGAATGTCTATGCATCATCTTTGACAAGAAAAAATATGTCTTTAGATCATACAAAAAATTTATAATATAATACTAGTGCAAGGCTACAAGCGTTGTATCACGCATACTAAATGCTCGGTTTGAGTGAGAGAAATATAAACTGATCTTAATTTTGTTTCAATTATGTGTAGGTTCGACATGCGTTGTTTCATTATAATAGCTTTTTCTAGAGTTGTGATCCTCTGACAAAAACATTCTATTGTTTAAAATATTTTATATATATAGAGTGATAGGGGTGCGGGCTCGCATGACTGCACCTACCTACCGTTTAGAGAGAGAGAGAGCGAAAGAGCATCAAGTCAAAAATGGCTGACGAGCTGACATGTCGGCCATCATATCGATTGACTTGAACAAACAACAAACATCACCGCTTTGGATGAAGCCGAAGAAGCGTGGCAAAATTGGTCGTTCCTTGTGGATGCCTGATCCAGAAATAGGATTTTTATCATGCTCGGCTATTTGGGCCTTGTTTGTTTCAGATTAAATTAAATAAATGAAAATTTTTTATTTTTGTATAGGCTAAATGTTGTAATATTTTATAGTTAATTTTGTGGAGTTTTAAATAGTTCTTCTTACAGTTCTCAAAATATTTTTTTAGAATTTTTTAATTTTTTAAAACGTATTTCGAGTGGGTCACAAATTTGCTACAGTACAACACATCTCAACATTAATCTAAAACAAACAAGGCCTTGATCTTCATTTCCTTCATGACAATTGATTAGCTCGCCTTACTAAACTATGGGCGCGTGTCCAAAGTTTTACGTTGGGCCAAGGCGCGGGCTGGAATTTAATCGGAGACAATGATATATGGAAATTAATCAGAGACAATGGCTTCGTTTGTTTCGGCCTAAATTAAATTAAATGAATATTTGTTTGTGTATGAGTCAAATGATGTGATACGTTGTAATCATTTTTATGTGGTTTTAAATATTTCTTTTTAGAGTTTGTGAAACAATTTTTTCATAATTATTTGGACTCTTTAAAACGTCTTTTAAGGGATCACAATTTTTTCAAATGAATGTTTATTTTCGATTGGTATCTATGGATTGATCACAAACCGAAATCTGGTTAGAGCTCTAATATGTCTTGAATTTATACTGAATTCAATTAATCTAAATCTCGTAAAATGTTCTGATCTATTTGATAGTTCAATAGCTTTACGTGATTACGTCCGCTGTTCCGATCATGATTTTCCTACCCTCAAGGGGAAGGGCCAGCCAACAATATATTTATAAGGCACTCGTTTAGTGGTAGATGTTTTTTTTTATTTTTCATAGTCATCTATCCGAAACTAGTCGACAAATATTAAAAGACAATAAAAACATACGTACCAAATTCTATTGAAAGTTATAAAATGTGTCCATGTAGTTTGTCCAAAATCCCTAAAAAACATGTAAACAAGATTTCTAGCGAAATCAATAGCAAACCAGTCAATTAATAAAGATTTAAAAAAATTTATGTCAGATTATATACGTGTAAATATATTTTCTCCAATACAATATAATTAAATTTCCACTATTGACAAACTGAAAAATAGTATAGATAAATTGAAAAAAAAATTGACTGCTCAAAAATTGAAACGTAGGTGACTACAGTTTAGCAAATTTGTATTCTTGACTGCTAAAGGCTAGGAAATAGAGTATCCTCCCTTGTTTATTTTTTAAGGATTTACACGTTTGAAAAGTCTTTTGAAAGTATACTTTCAAAATTAAAATTATATTATATATTGTCAATGCCTACAAAACATGTTGTATCCGAAGAAATTTGAAATGCAACTCTATTAATATGTTTTTTGCATAATAAAAATATAATTTTATTAATTGGTGATCAAAATTAACAATTTTTTACGTTTTAAAATTAAAATGTCTTACCAAAACAAATTGAGGGAGTAGTGCTCCATACCCAGGCTACGGGTGAACGAGGTTCGACGTGGCTATGCAACTTCAGTGATGGTGGTGGGCTACAAAGGAGATAGAGAGAGGAGAGAAAAGAAGGATCCGATAGTTTAAAAATAAAAAATAAAAGTATATATTTGTAAAAGAAGCGTGTGAGGGCCGGATGAGCGCGAATGTAGGAGTAAATCCGGACAACATGTAGCTGCGCGTGTAGGAGTAAATTCCGGATTGCTGTTTCAAAAATGGACCCTTTATTTGTTATTCTGTGTCTGTTCGTTTGTTCCTTCGCCTGTCGATGCGTTTCTTCTCCTTGAATATTCATTCTTGTTCCCGTCGATATATTAGAGGAGATGAAAAAACAAAATCCAAAAACATGTATGCTATAGATGCTCCTACTCGTATAAATTGTTTGTCTCGTGTGATTGATTATTTGGATAAATCGTACATGACAGACATACCCCTCATTTACGCAGATTACTAACTAGCTAATACAGCTGGTTTCACTAACAGTCCAACACCATGACTATTCAGAAAGAAAGAAAATGGAGATCACCTACCAGGCTATCATCTCCCGACGTCCGCGACACGACGCCGATGATTAAAACCATAGTAAAACTCAGCTAATTAAGCTTTCTTAATTCCTAGCTGCTACAACAAAAGGATCGACCAATCGATGATGAAACGGGATCAAAACATGGTGAAAGGAGAGGAAATGAGATCGACCTTCAGCTCCGGCGTCATCCACACACACGGTGACGGCGGTCCATGGTCAAACATGGCCGGCCAGGGCGAGCGGATCGCCGCCGGCGACCGACCGTGACCAGTCCAGGATCCATCCACCATCCGGCTGCCGGCGACGATCAGTAGCACCGGTAGACGACGAAGTTGTTCCGGCGGGGCTGAGGCCGGTGGCAGAGCATGAAGAGCACCAGGGCGATCAGGAACGCCAGGAAGAACCCCCTGGGGTCGAGCACGCCGTCGCCGCCGTCGTCGTCGCCTTTGCACCCCATGCAGCAGCAGGACGAAGACCCCATGGCGTGTCCACTCCCAACCGGAGGCGAGCTCCGCCGTCTGAATCCTGCGGACGTGCACGTAGTGTTGCTTCAGCTCTGGAGAAAGCAGAGGCGGGGGCAAATGGTTGCTTAGGACGCAGACAAAAAAGAGGACTTGTTTACTACCCTCCACAAGCGCCGGTCCAAGGACGCGCAAAGACGGCACAGAACGGGCCCATGTGTCAGAGGGGGATTTTTGTAGAAAATTATCTCAGCTCCATTCATACAAGAATTAGGAAAATGGAGAGCCCTTTGACATAATGAATTATATCATGAAAAAATACCTTGCATGTTTATTACAGAGATATTTAATACCTTATATACCATCACTTACAGCTTTATATTTTCTATTCCATTGTAATTGCACGATTTTGCCTTACATGCCATTGCAAAGGAGGTAGCACACGGCCCATATGTAAGAGAGGGGTTTCCATAGCAAAATCTCTCGGCTCCACTCCTACGGCGAGGGTTGAAATGCTCTCTTCTTTTTCTTCACATTTTCTCTGGTCAGCTGTTGTGATGTCGCCTTCAATAGTCGATTAGAATTCCACTTGACCATGGGATGGATGGTTTTGCCCAAATTTTAGATGTTTCCCAAGTACTAAACGTTCTTTCCTACGAGCAGTATATTCAGTGGTATCCGTTTGACCAAGATACATCGAATTGTGACAAGATTTTAAGCCCACGTGAGGATACCAATCTCCACAACTGAGGACGCTGAAATGCACTGCTTGTCTGACTTCCACTCTTCCAGTATCAGTTCAATGGGAGCAGCATCAACTTGCACTTGAGAGTTGAGAACAACCTCCAAAAAAGAAAACCTTTGCACTTGAGAAGTTTGTTACTGGTCATGAAGCCAAGCAATCAAACAAACAAGTAGTACCCCTGTCTTATGGCCATGGCCATGATATTGGTATTATTGCATCAGTACCAGGGAACAAAGGTGCACAATATATGTTCAAGATTATGCTGAACCAAAACGTCTGTATTAACGTTTTTGAACAATGATACTTGGAGACAACGATAAAATAGATAGGGAACCTAAAAGAAACCAACCAGGACGCAGGCGGCATCAACGAGCGCTCAGTAGTAGAAAACTCAGAAATGGCAAACAGAGGACAAGCACCGAGCAGGAAATGCACCCTCTTGACGTACTGTGTTTTGCATAGTTTCTATAAAGAAATGCTAGGAAAAAGGGAACTACATCATAGGTCGAGCCATATCTGATATTTCTACAGTCTCCTAGCTATTGCTATTCATTTGGTGCCAGAAGAGATGTACGATATGAAGGAATGTTAATTGCTCAGACCAAGGAATTCCGTGAAGCTTGGGTATTCGGGCTCCCAACTAATCTCAGCCCGAGTTTTCGAATTCTCCATCCTCTTCCCTAGAGGACCATCAGTGCCTGAAGTTACGGCAGATTGAAGATTATGCCAGATTTGCTAATGCATGTGCATTAAAATGAAAACATTGGATCAGAAAAAAACTAACCGGTAAAACCTTGAAACTTTGTGTCAAATTTTCCACTTAGATTAACAGAGTCCATTATTTCTTGCCTGTAAAGATCGAATTGTTATAATTAGCAGGCCAAACTCATTGCACATTTGCACTACCAGTACCGTACTACAGTCATGAGACAGCAAAATTTACCTGGCTAAAGAAACAATTGATGTAAATAACTATATTAGCACTGACCTGGAAAGAGGCTTATTATCACACCCCAAAAATATGCGACCACGAGGTCTCTTCTTCATTATGGTGATTGCAAGGGAAGCAGCATCCTGCAAAAATTTGACATATCTTACTGACTTCACAAATTATATTCAGCCCCATGAAACTTCTTTCAATAAAGCCCACATGTTTTCTTCAGTATGGAATGTTGTTACTTTTTACTGAGAATCGTACAAACGTAGCCTATTTTTTTCAGGATTAATGTACAGGTTTTTGGTAGGCCTCCAGATAGCATACATATGATCAAGAATTTTTTATTTTTTGATTAATGTGAAATTTGTAGCAATTATTTCTCTGATTGATGGTACGATCTCTAGCATTTTTCTTTCTAGGATGGAAGTCCTCCAATTAGTATAGGATGATGGTATTTAATATTGAAAAACTAAGTTTATAAATTTTTGTCCTAGGATATCTAAGAGTAAAGAAAATATAGTAAGGCTTACAACAGACTAAAATATAGTAAGGCTTACAACAGACTAAAATATAGTAAGGCTTACAACAGACTGTATTTGATTGCATACAATTATTCATCAAATAAGTTAAATATAGAAGGTTCCATTATTTTATAGGTTTGTAAAGCATTGAAGAAGATGAAGGAGTTTATGAATATTAAGTTATTAACTTACAAAATGTAAGTATATCATTCAAACTAGTCGTCCAAATGTCAAATGACAAGCTGGATAAAGAAACTATAGTGTAAACAGGACATGCATCTGAAATACATGTAGCTCATCTAACCTCATAGTGAATCTGATTAATAATATGATCTGGTCTGGAGTCCAAAGTTCCTTTCCGCAACCAGAAAACATGAGCACCTCTATCTATTTTGTGTGTCCAAATTAAGGTTATACCAGATTTATTCATCAAAATGTCTACGAGCTTGCGTTAATTAATGCTATCAATTTGGAAGAACATATAGTAACTACTTAGGATATATAAAGTCCTGCCAGCCTTAGAACACAGCCTCCTGCCTCCAGAACGACATTTTCTGCTTTTAGAAGGACATCAGTACGAGGGCTCCGGCCAATTGGCACAGATGGACAATTCTACAAAAGGAAAAGAAAAATTATGTTCAAAACAACAATAAATTTAAAGAACATCAGGAGGTAGTTCATCCTTCCTGTGAGCAATGATTAAGCTCCAAAGGAACATATTTTTGAAACTTGGCATGCTGATATGTCCCTTTGTCATACACTACAACTTCTATTTCCAAAAGGGCCACCAAAAAACATGGTAGAGAGTAGAGATAACTATGATCCCTGCAGAATATTGAGGATTACAGTAATACCTCATTGCATAATCCATTGTCACTACAGTCATATAGAGCAGTACTTGATGTAAACAGGAAAGAACCATCTCCACTCCAATTTGAGGCTGCCATTCTGCACGCATTTTCTGAAATAAGGATATATCATATGTCCATGATATGCAATATTTTTAGCATAAGAAAGATGCATGGTGCATACCATTACAATGAAACTAGTATAATTCATAACAATGGGAAAAAAAATCATATCAAACAAGCTGGTTAGGCACACTTGCACAGGGTTGTGTAAGAAAAGCCGGTAGCACCTCTGTTTACAAAATAACCACAGCACTACTTAACAGGTGCTTTACATAAAAGAAACTATGCCATTATTATTGATGGTTTCTGGTAAACAAACCATAAACCCGTAAGGGTCTACTGGGATAATCTGTTTCATGCACAGTGCAAATCTTAAATTCGCTGCTTAATTAAAATCAAAGGTTCAGCATGTGATGTCCTATGGCAGTAGACACGTAAATGTACTGATATATGTTTACTTATCCAAATATGTCGCACCATATAATTTGCACTTTCTGGAAGACAATATGATACTGGAATTGCCATCGGCCAGTTGACACAAACATGATTGTAGTTAAACTAGAACTATTATGCTGATCTCCCGAAATATTTGACCAGCATCAGCCATCATCTAAGGTTGCTTCCTTATTTACGTTGAAGTACTGATGTAATGATCGCCCATCATGCATTGCATTCAACCCCATCGCTATCCAGGTACTGATCTTAACTCATGTTCACTTAAGCTATATGCACCATTATGTTTACACCAGGTATTAAACTGCCAAAATTAAATAAGTCCATTTCCCAGGTAAGTTTGGTCTGGATATGAAACCTCAAGAGACAGCCCAGGCATGGGATGGTCATCCCAAACTGGATTTTGATATCAGTTCTTTTAGATTCTTTTTTATTCTAGAATGGTTCTCGAAAAGTGATGCAAACAACCAAACACGTTTCTGACCATCCATAGAAGCCAATGTCGCTAGAGGCATGCTAATGTCTTGGAGATTTTTTAAAAAAACAAAGGGTGCGTTTTTTCAGTGTTCAGGAGTAAACCAGAGCATGATCACCATTAGTAATGCACAGGCAAGCAAATAGGATACTGCAACTAATAAAAGAAGATCTATTGCATGGAATGGAACCATCATTATAAATTTATACACACACAAATTTACCTCAAATCCCCAGGGTAGTCATCAGAACGAGATGGAGGAGCGCAGAAAATAACATATGGGAACTTCTGAGGAAAGATACATCCCTTCAAGGTGGGAATGATGCCGACGTTAATTAACTCACTGTGATGATCCGTGCTTGCAGTCTGGCCAAAAACTTTGCAACCTGGATGTTCCTGCAGGATATGAAAAGTTGAGTATACCTAGATGTTAATAAGCTACATTAACATTGCATAGATTTTTCTTCCTCACCTGCAAATTTAATCTTAAAAAACCTAAAGATGCAGAAATAATATTGGTGATGATGTAAGGATGCTATAAAGGCATCATTTTTGGAAGATAAGTTTATGTTTGACAAGCTAATCTCAGAATGTGGTTCACACTTCACAGTGCTCGAAAAAGAAAAAATAGAAGCCAGGTAATATTTTGATATACCCACCACACGAAGTCTAGCAGCAATACCTTTTGCCACTTCTCAGCTACCAGTCGACCAAGCACACCAGGGCCCACAATTAGTAAATCATTCTGTCCAACAATGTCGCCGCCAGACATCTTGGCCCCTGTATCATGAGATACCCCTAGGAGCACCCAAGACCCAAAAAAGGAAGTGTCAGCTGATTGCAAGCATCACTGCGGAGTTCCATATTTGATTATAAAGCACGGAAACACTGCATCTTCCAGTTATATAGACTTCAACGCATCGCTCGTGCTGATAAATTGTGACATATAAATGGAATGAATAATTGAGTATACTAGCTGTAACACCCCCAACCCAACCGGGCTCAGAATATTATTAACTTTAAGAAAAATTGCAAATTTCGACGGAACCTCCCCATCAAGAGAAACTAGACAATTTGGACATAATGTGGAGTTGGTAATAATATCCCCGGAGAACTGACAATTTGGACCATCCACAGACCAACTCTTCTAGCGAAGGCTAGTGACACAAACAAAAGGCTTCTGTTTCGAACAAAACAAGGGCATCATGGAGTCCACAAGTATCTGTTACCACATCCGCATGATTCATCATATCTAGGGCAGGTAAAGCATAAACGACGGGTTGTTGTAGGTTGGCAGGGCACTAACACCCTGGTGAGTAGCAGACAGAGGTGCAGAAAGCTAAAGTGGAACCATTGGTGACGCCCAGGCAAAAAGAAACTATGAGGGAGAAAGAAATTTGTGATGTAGGCACAACTGCCAATATGTGAACCAATCCACATGAAGGAGAAGCTGACGACGAGACTGATGATTATACAAATATTAACTCCCACTTTATAATACTATTGGGATTCAGCCGACATGCCTTATCTTTATGACTCCAAATGTTACAGTAG
Organism: Raddia guianensis; assembly: GCA_036346415.1. Classification (NCBI taxonomy): domain Eukaryota; kingdom Viridiplantae; phylum Streptophyta; class Magnoliopsida; order Poales; family Poaceae; genus Raddia; species Raddia guianensis. The sequence goes on along the minus strand of CM070534.1, from coordinate 18,249,454 downwards.
CGGCTCCGCCCATTCCGCTACACGGTGGCCCTCGAAACACCTCATGCCCTGGTTTGGAACAAGATGCATTGTAGGAGGAGAAAAAGAAGATCGAGGTGCAGTGGATCTGATTGGTTGGCCTTTGAAGAAGAAAAGCAGTGCCCTCCTTGTTGCTTTTTGTAAGCGAGACGCTGAGAAGACCGACCTCCCATATTAAAAGTCCTCTTGTGATACCCGAATTTTCAGAACCACTAATACCACCATTAGTGCAAGACCGAAAAACCCTGTCACTACCTGATAAACTAAAGTTCTAATTCCACACACTTGGCCTGATCTACAGAAGTATTGAAGCCACCTGCTGGAACCACAACCATCTGATGGGGTTACTCGGGATCAAACCCTTTACATAACCTCTTCCTCTTTCCAGCATCGTTCTTTGCCACCAATGGTACAAAGCGGGCCAACTTATTGAACTGGATCTTATATTCTGCCACCGATCGCTTGCCTTGTATCAAGTTGGTTAGGTCTTTAGAATTGATGTTGAAAAGTATTTCGTCCTGAACTTCTTAGTGAATAACACCCAAGTCACTAGTCCAATAGCACAAGTCCGTGATGAAAGAACCCCTCCCACGAAATATATGCCTTCCCCCCCAACAGGAAGGCCACATATTGAGCCCTCTCCTCTGAAGTCATTGCAATGGCTGCAACCTTTTCTCTATGTTGTGCAACCAGTCCACTGCATTAGATGGAAACCAGAGCCATCAAAAGTATCAAGTTGGTACGATTGCCAAATATGCAGATTCATCCCTGGCCTCACTGAGTTAACAACAGAAACTACAACAGGAACTTCAACTGGCTGTGCTACTTGTTCTTCGCCCACCGAGGGTTCTTTCATCACAAATTCGTGCTATGGCCTATGGGAACAGCGACTTGGGAGCTATTCACTGAGAAGTTTATGGCAAAGTATTTCTTAGCATCATTTCTAAATATGGATGAGAACCTAACCAACTTGATCCAAGTGAAGCGATCGGTGGCAGAATATGAGATTGAGTTCAATAGGTTCCGTTTTGTACCATTAGCGGCGGAGAATTATTTTCCGTAGAGGGCTTAATGTTGAGTACCGCCATCAAATGGTTGTGGTTCTATCAGGTGACTTTAGTATTGTTGTAGATCAAACGAAGAGTGTGGAACTAGAATTTCAAGTTTCCGAGCATAAATAGGGTTCATCAGGCCTAACACTAATGGTGATATTGGTGATTCTGAAATTTGAGTATAGGCAATAATAGAACTTTTAATGGAGGAGGTTAGTCCTCCCAGCATCCCGCTCCCAAAAGGCAATGAGAAGAACTGCATTTTTTTCTTCAAAGACTACCAATCAAGATCCAATACTACGCCTCGATCTTCTTTTACTCCTATGATGCGTCATGTTCCAAGCCAGGGAGGACATGAGATGTTTCAAGTGTTGTGAGGGCCACCGTACAGCGGAATGTGATTGGAGTTCGCGGTGCCGCTACATTTGAGGTCATAAAGAGAAGGTATGCCATGTGAATCTCGATAGTATTATTAAGTGAGAGCCAATATTGCATCATCCTCCACCTCATCATCAGCTGCTTCACAAAGATCGGTTCAGACATTGACAGTTGTGTCTGCATCACTGATTGCTTCTGCCTCGTAGTTTTTTTTCTGCAAAACCACCACCATATCCTTACTGGTAGTTTTGACCAACAGCTCCGCTTCAGCTTCCTGCACCTCCGTTTGCTCCTCACCAAGGTATTAGTGCTCCTACCAACCTAAAACAACCCGTCGCTCATGCGTTACCTACCCTAGATTCAGTGAATTATCCAGATGTGGTAACATGTACTTTACTTGTGGGCTCGCATGATGGTCTTGTTTTGTTCGACACTAGAGCTTCATTTTCGTTTGTGTCACTGACCTTCACTAGAAGGGGTTGGTCTAGGGATACAGAGAATTTCTCAGTGCGTGGTTGTCAGTTCTCCGAGGGGTATTATTACCAGCTCTACAGTATGGCTTGGTTATCTAGTTTCTCTTGATGAGAAGGTTCTGTCAAAATTTGTAATTTTTCTTAGAGTTAGTAATATTCTGAACCTAGTTGGGTTGGGGTGTTACGGTTGGTATCAGAGTGGTTTTAAGTCTGTTATGGGTGAATTAATTAAATAAGATAAATGTATATATATATATATGATTTAATATGATGGAATAAATTATTCAAGACCCGACCCACTAGTGCACCATAGAAGGGGAATGGGTCGTAGCACTACTCCTTTTGACACAAGAACACATATACCATAATAGATTTGGCTACATTTAGGAAGATTGATTATAGTCGCAACTTAGGTTTTTTTTATTGGAGAACCATTTATATTATCGATTTATGCTAAGACATGTGCGTACGTTATATGTTGGATGGTTGTCTTACTTGTTTTGATTAATTTTAATGCCATCGTTATTAAAGGTAAGGGTGTTTCTTGAATATTACAGTATCTGATGTGGTGGAGCCACGAATTGGTTTTAGTGGACTGTCGATGTCGAGACTTAGTGATCTTATTATGTGTATGCGCTTGTTGGTCACCTTTATATATCTATTAATCATGTATTTGTGGGTGTGGGTTAGTCCAATTTATGGGGAGGTTCTGTCGAAATTTGCAATTTTTTTTAGATTTAGTAATATCCCGAACCTGGTTGGGTTGGGATGTAACACTAGCTAATGTAGGCACATCAATCATCAAAATAACATGAGATGCTCCTCCAAACGGTACTAGTATCAAGCATTGCTTTTGGATGGCAAAGCTTAGCACAGTCGCAAGACGAGAAATTTCGATGAATGACACTGAATTAGCATGGCTCGGCCAAAATGACATCAAATTGAAGCGTCTTTCACAAAACAACACTGTGTACGAGAATTTCGTGATACTTTGCACTTTTTATCAAGAAAATGCCCCTGTGGGAGCCACCTGTCATCTCTTTTCCCTCCCTTCTCTCTCTTCCCCACCCATGTTTCTTCTCCAAATCCGGCCACCACTGCCCCACAGCCGCCTCTCCCAGGCCTCCACCACCACGCTCCCACACCGGTGACCCCCCTCCCCCCAGCCTCCTACACCACTCGCTTGCGCCGGCTTGAAGAAATTCGCATGCCTTTTCGTTCGTTAAAGGCGGCCCAATTTAATGTTATTTTGGACGAGGCACGCCAATTCGGTGCTATTCATCCAAATTTCCCATCGCAAGACCTATAGTTTGTGACTGAAAGCAATTTCAGAATTTGACAGCAGCGAAACTAAATCCCATACCAAACTGGGGCGACGCTGAACAATTGTTTGTCGTTGGATGCCATTGGTGAATTAACGGTGAAGCAGGGGCTGTACGGGCAAGGCGCACGCCAAACAAAGAAGCTGCAGAAAAGAAGAAGTGCGGTGAGATGGTTACCGAGAGAGGCGGCGACAGGCGCGCGGCGGGCGAGGAGACGAGCCGGGCAACGAGCAGCTGTGGCCGTGCGCCTGGAGCATGAGGAGGGGTAGAAGTTGGTGGTGGAGACGGGGCGGAGAGAGGTCGGGGCCTTGGCGGGAGGTAGGAAACGGACGGCGGCGGCGCCTGCCATTTCGCCGGAAGACACGGCACGCGGAAGTGAGTGGCCAGGAGAGACGAGAGAGGCTGAGATATCGGAAAAAATATTTTTTTTATATTTTTTTTATTCTTTTATGCAAAATTGTATCCCGAGTTAAACTTTAGACAAAACTAGGCCCCTGTCGAGCAACGAAGGAGCGATCGCGGCTAGTCGGAATTTGAAAACACTACAGGGCCCACCTGCAGGTGGGCTACCGCCGAGCCACGTCGTTTCGAAAATTGAAAAAACAATTAGAACCTATCGGGGAACCAAAGCGCTTGTTGGGCGGGAATCGATTCCCTCAAGGGCCACGGCAGAAAGGTGTCGAGCTGGTCGCGATTTGAGCACTGTGAGCCTCTCCGCGTTCAAAGAGCGACCGGTCTCCATTATTGCCCACACAGCACGCGTCCAGCTCACTTTCACTCTCTCTCTCTCTCACTCTCACTCACGCAGGACCGAGAGAGGCGACGGGAGGTGACTCCGCAGGAGATTTTGAGGTAATCTCTCATCCTAATTCTTGTTAAAATTAGTGGGTATTAGTTAGTTTTAGTGATATATATTGATTGAAGAGTATATTGGTAAGAGTTTGTGAACTTTTGACCGGCTAAATTTGATTTTATATGAAATTTTGTTAAACTTTGAATGAATGAAACGTTGAAAACTTGATAGGCTAGCCATATATGTTTGTAAGTGCTGAATGTGGAAGAAAATATTTGAATGGAGCGCGTGTTTGAACGCCATCCGTGTAAAACCACCGGTGCCAAATAGGTTAGGCATAATGGTAGCCATATGGATTATCATTGTTTTGGAACCAGTAGGAGTGACGATTATAGATTGAATATTTGGCTATTTAGGGTTTCGTTGGAACGATTGTTTGTTGATATGTTGTAGTAGAAGGAAATTTTAAGTTAACATAAAATAATATATGGAATTGTTCAAAAAAAATGGTGAAAATATTTGTAAATGTATTACTTCTGGTCATTAGTTGAACTGAGAGAAATATGTGTCATGTGGTCAATGTAGGTGAGATGGCAGCGACGTATCGAGGGTTGTGTGATGCGGTGTCCCACACGTCCGAGGGGCCGACAATAAGCGGATGCCCTTTGTTGCTGCAGCTTTGGTCGTGGGAGCAGTTCTCGATAGGACGACCGTTCGTTGACATGGAACCGTACGGTGAGCACTTGTACATGACAGATGCGGTGGAGGGGCCTACCATGAGTTTTTTTTTTGTGTACTGAGTTATCTCACATAATAGCATGTCAATTTTTACACGTCCTACACCACCATTGATACCTTAATTAATTTTCAATAGCGGAGGTACGAGAACAAGCACTAGCGCCCTACTACGGTGCCGGCACTAGCGCTGCACCGCCCTACAATATGGGCGTCGAGGAGGGCATCACTACTTTCTACGATGGTATGCACATAATGACCTTTGCTTATGACATTGCAAGTTGCATGTGGTTGCATAATTTCTAAACTTATTTATTTTTCAGATGATTCTCACAGCTTTGCACCACACGAGAGCGTGCCATTTGATCTCGATAACTATCTGGTTGACAACCCCACCACACCTGTCGATATGGGGAGGCCTCGGAGAGAAGTTCGGCCACACGACTCACTCACATACTCCCGAGATCAGGTGCGCCCCTGAGGGGCTAGAGATCAGCAGCTGCAGGGTACGAGGCAAGTGCGAGGACGGCAGTGATTTTGTATGTACCATCTGAAAGAGGATCCTATGGCCTAGAGGGGGGTGAATAGGCAATTCTAAGCTTTTTCTATTATTCTTGATTAAGCATCATGTTAAAAGTGACCCAATCCTTGTTTCCATGATCAAACGAGCGGAAGTGATAAAGCGAGTGACGAGAAAACTAAGACATGGCCTCACAATTCATTACAAGCATTGCAAGGGAAATAAGTGCGAAAATTAAATGAGAGAGTGACACGGTATTTGTTTCACCGAAGTTCGGAGTTGCAACTCCTACTCTCCGTTGAGGCTACCCTTTGCGCACAAGGACCGGCTCGCTCTTGAGCCTAACGCCTCACTTACTCCCCGGTAGTCGTTCCACCACTCCGGCGAGGTGGACTCCGTCACCCGTACACCGACTTGAGAGTAGCCACACGCCAAGGCCTACTCCCAAGCCCACGCCTCCACGAAGGATGCCGTCTTCAAAAGTAATAGGCCCCAAACACCCCGATCATGCCGGATCGAAGGACTTCAATGAAGCTCGGTATTGGGGTTGTGTGATTGTTGGCTTGGATTGGTTGGTGGGTGGGGGAAAGGCTCTAGAACACCTAATTTATGAGCAATAAGTTATGGTAGGTGAAGAGAGCAGCAAATCTCATAGAAGCCAGCCACTAGACTTGTATTTATAGCCCCTAGAGTAAAACTAACCGTTGCCCCCGGAAGGGAACAAAATAACTAGCCGTTGGCCTTTATCGGACGCCGTCCGACGGGCACCGGACGCCGTCCGATAGCGGCAAATGCTCACTGAAATTCAGCTCATCGGACGTTGTCTGGTAACAACCAGACGCCGTCTGACAGAGAGAAATGCTCACTGGTTTTTGCTTATCGGACGCCGTCTGGTCACTACCGAACGCCGTCCGACAGAGTGCACTCTGCACGGGTTTTGTTGATCGGACGCTGTCCGGCTGTTCCCAGACACCGTCCGACAGAGAATAAATCATGCTAGAAGACGTGCAAGAATTTAGGTGGGTTTCTCTCTCTCTCTAGAAATCTCACAAAAATATTTTTAGGTATTTTTTGGAAGAGTTGGACTACGGAAACCGATTTTCGAGAAGTAGCAAAGATCCGGCATGATCCGAGAGATTCAAATCCCTTTTGAAATCCGACAAAAACAGGAATTAAAAACCTAACTATTCCTAATCTATACGTGACCTTATCTCTCGCCCGGTCACGCACTTAGAACCTTGTAGCAGCTCACAAATATGTCGAGGCTTCAAATTAGGATTTTACGAGAAGCCGAGTCTTCGCTAGGGTTCCGAGAAGTCTAAAAAACCCCCTAGCACTTAATGCTGAATAATCTTGACATCAATGCCACTAATAAAAATTAGGGTTCAACAATGCTCACAATCTTCCCCTTTGTGGCACTTGATGGCAACACAAGAGAGAATTAATATTTTGAGCTGCAAATGGGGTTAGTGCAAAGCAAGTATGCGAGCAATTTCAAACTAAAAGAAACCACAACTCGACCACAAAGGTGTACATACAGGTGAAGCTCCCCTAAATTCATGCACAAAATAAAAGCACACCAACAAGATTCAAATTCAAATTTCATAAAGCAAGGTACAGAAGTTGCAAACCGCATAGCAAAAGGTATCGATACAAATATTACACGAAGTGACCACACTAGACCCCTTGCTACCCCTTGCTAATCTGTCTAACTTCTCCCCCTTTGTCACCAAGTGACACAAAAGGGGAAAGCTCCTAATCTTGCTGATCTACTCCTGTTGATCTTGATCCATGTCGTCGCCTCCATCATCTCCGTGGTCGCCAGAAGAAGAATCCTGCCCTCTGCGACGCTTGTACATAGACAGATGTGCTGCAGAGGGTACGGACCGAAGTGAAGATTGATCATCAAAGAGCTAAGTTGGTTGAGGAGTTGGCAAAGAGAAGTTGAGATGGCGACAGATCTCTCCACCAGTAAATGAAATCTTACCAGGAGGAGGGTGCTGAGCTGAGGGAGCAAAAGCTAGAGCACCTGGAGGAGGAAAAGGCTGTGGTGGTGGCACAAAGGATGGAGCAGGTCCTAGAGGAGGATATACCCATGGGCGAACTGGTGGCGGGTAGACAGGTGGGCGAGGAAACACCTGGTGCTGCTGGTAGGCCTGATAGCTGTCGTGAGCGTGAGAATACCAAGAGTATGGGTTAGCCTCTTCTGGCACTGGCATAAACATGGCACCCATATACTGCAAAGCGGACTTGAATTCTACGAATTCATCACTCAAATACGTCTGCTGCCCTGCCAATTCATTCATTTCTCTGCGAGTGGCTGCAAACTCTTCTTTCACTTCAGTGCGAAGGCTTCTCATCTCACTCAATAACATGTCATACCAAGGAGGAGGGGAAGCTGCAGAAGATCCCTCACCAGTCACTGGCACAAAGGGCTGCATTGGAGCAGCAGGAGCAAAAGCAGGAGCCAGAGCTAGAGGAGGAGTATCATCACCTAGACGATCCAACTTGGGTTTGCTGCCAAGAGTGTTCAAGAAAATTTTCATTTGATGCTTCTTTATCTTGTTGTTCCAACTCCTTACCTCATCCTCGGAGACGTGCTGTGTCCTGGAGAGCAGCAATCCAATATAAGGAGCCAGTGGAAGTGGTCTATTAACCTCTCTATAAATTGCATCATCAAACTCTCCTAAAATAGTAGCTCCAATGTTTATTGTTCTGCCATTTAAGAGATATAACATGAACCAGCTGCAAATAGGGAGGATCCTGTCTCGGTTGCCACTTCTAACAAACAGTGTGCTTCGAAGAATCAGATTGATTAAGGCAGGCTCCTGTCGCAACTGATTTGTCTTTTTCACATTTATCTCGTCATCCTCAAGATCAAGGTACATGAACCTGATTTCTTCAAATGGAGGATATTTGGCCCTCCAGAAAGCATCTTCTTAGGCCATCTCATTCAAGTCAGCGCCAGAATCTGGAGTGCCCAAAGCATAATTCATATTTGCCACTGTGATCCCCTGAACATTTCCATAGACTGAGTGATAATAATTAAACTCTGTCTCATCCTCAGCAACTAGCAGTGTAGCAAAGAACTCACAATGCCTTTCTTTGCACCAAGTCAACTTCTTATTTGAGATCAATTCTGCCAAGCCTGGAGTAGTGCTGAAAATGGTGTGAACCTCAGGTCCTGTAGCTACGGTGATTTCATTCCAATCCACACAATGAGGGTCCCTAGGACCAGTCTTGGGCGCAGAGAAACACATGTAAAGCTGTTTCTGGAATTTAGTGAAGAGCCTGAATTCTCTAGTGTCTTCTCTCCGCTCAGGGAACCACTTAGCATAAGAGACGGCCCTCTTCTTCCTTAAAGTTTCCATAGACAATTTGAGGACCATATAGTCCACGGGTTCATCTTCAGCGACTACTATCTCAGTGACGTCGTCATCCGCCGGGTCTTCATCAAAAGTCTCATCATCAATATCCTCGGCTGTCACAAAAGAAGACCCCGCAATCCGTTTCCAATTGTATCCCTCATCGTGCTGCTGCTGTAGATGCTCTCTAGTAACTTTTCTTGTGCGAGGAGGAGCGGCACTGCTAGCCGTTTCATCAATATCATCACGAACACCCCGGCTACCACTGTCACCACGACCACTCAATGTTCTGCCAAGAGCCTTGCCAAGTTTCTTCAACGAACGAGACATTTCGAATCAAGCCCACTGACCAAGTGCCCACGGACCAAGTGCCAACCACGCCACAAGTCACTCCCTAGACACAATTGCGGGAAAATTTCTATTCAAAATCCTAGAACTCGGTAATCAAGGAAATTTACGGGAACAAAGGCGGGAATCCGTTACCGAGCCCTAGAAGGGAGGAGGAAGCCGTCGTGCGCAAGAGGATTGTCCCCTATGCCTTTCCCGGTAGGGGAAAAGAGGGGAACTTGACGAAGATGGAACGCACGAATCGGACCGTCCTCCTTCAATGCCCGCGGTGGAGTCGAAAAGGAGGACGAGGGGAAGCCGGTGGTGGTGGTGGACGTCGCCGGAGCTCGCCGGAGAGGCCTCCCCACAGAGGATGAGAGGAAGTGGCTGCATCGGTTAGGAGTGGAGAGAGAAGAGAAATGAGGGAAGAGGGAGGCGGAAGGGTAAGTTATTGCGCGGTCTGCACAATTTGGCCCCATCGGACGGCGTCCGACGCCTATCGGACGGCGTCCGATAGTATGGATGCAGCGCAGGTAAGACCCCATCGGACGGCGTCTGATGATTACCGGACGGCGTCCGACAGGAGGTTTGCCGCAAGGGCACAACCTCTGTCGGACGGCGTCAGATGATTACCGAACGGCGTCCGATGAGGGCTAAAAACGCCACAGCACACATTTCTGACCAGTGGGCCCCACCAATGCAAGAATTTTTTTTATAAAATTAATGTTTTGAAGGGGTATTCTCCATTTTTTCTCAAAAACCAAGGAAGAATTCAAATGTGAGCAATTTGAAGTAATTTTAAATTTTAATTTTGAAAGGATAAGATTCTAATGAGACAAATGAAACCAAGGCAAATTTAAAGTCTCAATTTTGATCTTATGGATCTAGAAAATGTGTGAACCCAAATTTTACCACGATTTCTCATATTGGCATGAAAATCACGCATAGGGGTTCACTTTAAAGTTTAAGCACATGTTTTTGAATTTTGGCTCTTTTTCAAATATTTTCAACAATTTTGATGCCATATGATTTTTCAAGAGAACAAATATGCATATGGAACAAATTTTTTTTCAAAAGGGATAAGAGTTTTCAAATTGAAAAGTTTGAAGTGGTAAGAAGATAAAGGATAACTTACTTGATTTTAAATTTGTTTTTGGCTTTAAATATTGGACAAGGATGTGCTAACCCAAAATCAAATTCATCTTTTCACCACTAGAGGGAGTTTTGAAATCATGAGTTGAATTTAAACTTCCCCTAAATGTGACAAGGGTCAAAAGCAAATGGAAGAATTCAAATAAGACCCAAAAGCCACAAAATCCAATTAACACGCATTTGACCTATCTAGTATGTTGAGTTCATTTCTTAATTTGCAAAACCGTGCCTCATCCAAGGGTTTGATGAAAATATCCGCCAATTGATCTTCCGTTCGCACGTAGGCAAGCACAACTTCACCCTTTGCAACATGGTCACGTATAAAGCGATGTCGGATGTCGATGTACTTTGTATGGGAATGTTGGACCGGATTGTTGGCTATTTTCACCGCACTTTTATTATCGCATAGAAGAGGCACTTTTTCAAATTTTAGCCCAAAGTCACTAATCATCCGTGTCATGTACAAGAGTTGAGCACAACAATTCCCCGCCGCTACATATTCCGCTTCCGCGGTAGATAGCGCCGAGTTTTGCTTCCTCGAGGTCCATGACACGAGTGAGCGTCCTAACAAGTGACAACCCCCCGAGGTGGTTTTGCGATCAATTTTGCAACCGGCATAATCCGAGTCGGACTAGCCAAGAAGCTCAACACGCGCTTCCTTGGGGTACCAAATTCCTAGGCTAGTAGTGATTTTTAGATATCTCAAAATACGTTTTACGACGACAAGATGCACTTCTTTAGAGGATGCTTGAAAGCGAGCACACATGCACACACTAAACATAATGTCGGATAGAGAAGCGGTGAGATAGAGAAGCGAACTGATCATGGAGCGATATAGCTTTTGGTCCACGGGCTTTCCATCTTCATTCAAGTCAAGATGCCCATTAATGGCCACCGGTGTTTTGATCGATTTACAATCATCCATAGAAAACCATTTGAGAAGGTCCTTTGTATATTTTTCTTGACAAATGAAGGTCCCTTCTCGGAGTTGCTTGATTTAAAATCCAAGGAAGAAGGTGAGTTCTCCAATCATAGACATTTCAAATTCCTTGGACATCATTTCTCTAAAGTCCTTGCATTTAGCTTTGTTAGTACACCCGAAAATAATATCATCCACATATATTTGACAAATGAATAAGTCATTTTCTATAGTCTTGAGAAACAATGTGGAATCAATCGCACCGGTTTTGAATCCCTTTTCTAAGAGGAAGTCTCTAAGATGCTCATACCATGCTCTAGGAGCTTGCTTGAGACCGTATAGCGTCTTAGTGAGCTTATAGACATGGTTTGGGTGTTTAAGGTTTTGAAAACCGGGCGGTTGCTCAACATAAATAAATTCATCGATAAATCCATTTAAGAAAGCACTCTTAACATCTATTTGAAAGAGAGTAATATTATAGAGAGGCGAATGCCAAGAGTAACCGTATAGCTTCAAGTCGAGCAACGGGGGCGTAGGTTTCTCCATAGTCAAGACCTTCGATTTGAGTGAAACCTTGCGCCACCAATCTTGCCTTGTTTCGCACAACTTCACCGTTCTCATCTTGTTTGTTGCAGAAGACCCATTTGGTGCCAATGACATTGTGGTCCTTCGGTCTTTCCACTAGGTCCCAAACTTCATTACGGGTGAAGTTATTTAATTCTTCATGCATGACGTTCACCCAATCCGCATCCGCCAATGCCTCATCAATGAACCTAGGCTCAAAATAGACACAAAGGCGTGATGCTCACAATAATTAGCGGTATGAGAACAGGTTCTTACGCCTTGATTGAGATTGCCAATGACTTGATCTAGGGGATGATCCTTAGAGAGAGAGCGGTGTTGTTGAACGGGTACTTGTAGATCAATGGCTCCCCCTTGAGCTTGATCAACCTCAAAGTTTGTATCTCCGTCCACCGCTTGGTCTTGAGTTGTTGGAGAGGTGTCTCGAGCTTGATTATCAATGAAGTTGGTGGGAGAGACGTCTTTAATTTTTGGTTCCCCCGGTGAGGGTCGAATTTCTTCCAACTCCATGGCTTCATGTGCTAACTCATCATCTATATTTTTTGTCAAATCTTGCTCACTTTGCGAGCCATTAGTTTCATTAAACTTAACATCATAAGCTTCCTCAACTAGCCCGGTAGTATTATTAAAAACTCGAAAAGCTTTGGAGCGTGAGGAATAGCCTAGCATGATACCAACATCACACCTCTTTTGGAACTTACCGAAATGAGTCCTTTTCTTATAAATGTATACCTTGCAACAAAAAACTCGAAAGTAAGAGATGTTGGGCCTTCGTCCCACTAGTAGTTCATATGAGGTCTTATGAAGGAGTCGGTGAAGATAGAGGCGGTTGATGGCATGGCACGCCGTGTTGATGGCTTCCGCCCAAAAAGCATACGGCGTGCCATATTCGTCAAGCATCGACCTTGCCATCTCTATCAATGTATGGTTCTTCCTCTGCACCACTCTATTTTGTTGGGGAGTGTAGGCCGCCGAGAATTCGTGCTTGACTCCTAACTCATCACAAAATTCCTCAACATTTGTGTTAGTAAACTCGGTGCCGTTATCACTCCTCACCTTTTTGATAAAAGAGTCAAATTCCTTTTGAGCTTTCAAAACAAATCTTTTAAACACATCACTGGCAAGTGATTTATTTGTAAGGAAAAATACACAAGTGAAGCGAGAGAAGTCATCGACAATCACATGACAATAAGAATTAACACCTATGCTCGCATAGGTGGTTGGGACAAATAAATCCATATGCAAAAGCTCAAGTGGTCGGGATGTAGACATGAATGTCTTAGTCGGATGAGAATTAGCCACTTGCTTGCCGGCTTCGCATGAGATACATAAACGATTTTTCTCAAATTTGACATCCTTCACTCAAACAACCAAATTGTTTTTAAAAACCTTTTTCAAAGTGCCCATTCCAACATGTCCAAGACGTGTATGCCACAACCAACCAAGAGTGGTTTGAGCAATAAGACAAGTCTTGAGTTGAGAAGATTCACGGTTTGAAAAATCAACCAAATATAAATTTTGAAACCGGATGCCTTCAAATGCAACACTTTGATCCTTGGTGGAAACAACACGAACTCCGTCAATAGTAAAATAGCAATCAAAACCCAAATCGCACACTTGAGCAACGGAAAGGAGATTAAAGTTGTAAGCTTCCATCAAGAGAACATTAGAGATGGATAGGTCATTGGATTTTGTAATTTTACCTACACCCTCTACCTTTTGCTTGGAGTTATCCCCAAATGTGATCTGTGTTCGGGGTCCTTCTCCTCTTCTAGTGAGGTGAACATATTTGAGCTACTGGTCATGTGTTGAGTACAACCACTATCAAATATCCAATGTCGGCCACCGCCCTTATAGTTCACCTACACGCACAAGTTCAAGCTTGGGTTTTAGATACCCAAGACTTCTTCTTGGATCCTTTTGAGTTAGTCATCATACACTTGGGTACCCAAATAGATTTCACATCTTTCTTATCATTGGGTGCACCAACATATTTAGCATAAATAGAGTCATTTTTGCTCATAAGCTTGTAACTAGCATTAAGCATTTGAGTTTTAGATATAAATTGAGACGATTTTGCAAGAGGACAAGCAATGACTTTGTGTTTCTCATTTTTACAAATATGGCAACGGGTCCCTCTCTTAACAAAGGTTAGCTTGGGCTTACCCCAACCTTCCTTGGGCAAATTCCGGGGATGAAATCTCAAACCTTGCTTGCCCAAAGTGTACCTTTGCTCACTAAGCACCTTGTTAAGAGAGTTGTTCCTCATAAGCAACTTAGCCAAGTTAGAGTCTAGTTGCTCAATTCTATCATTTAAAAGCAAATTTTCCTTAACTAGCTCATTAGCACATTTAGCAGCACCACAAGTACCAATAGAATAAGCATTTTCATTTAAAGTAGTAGCATTAGTGGATGAAGATGACCTAGTATTAGGTGTGATAGTGGGTGATAAGGTAAAAGATGTGTCATGAGACAAGTTAAATAAACCATTTATAGTGTCAATCAAGTCACAAGTCACACCAACATCACATTTTTCAATTGAGCAAGTAAGAGGAATTTCATTATTAATATTAGAGCTAGCTTGTTTGTTTTCTAGAATTTCAACTTGCAAATTGAGAGCTTCATAATCATCTTCTAGAGTTTCATGTTTTTCAAGAAAATTCTCAAATTCATTAGCAAGCTCTTTATGCACTTTCATTAGCTTTTTGCGCTTAGATCTTTCCTTCTCTAAAGCATTATTCAAATCATCAATCAAAAACATAAACTCACTTAGAGAGGGTTGCTCATTTGTTACCTTCTTCTCAAGTACCATGAGACACATGGGAGGAGTAGAGTTGTTGATGGCGACTCCGGACACCTTGGTGTTTTCATTGTCGGAGGAGTCCGCCCAAGAGTCTTCATCATCGGTGATCCATTCCCCAATCACCTCTTCTTGTATGTCGGCCATAAGACAAAACTTTTGCTTGGGAAGGGACGGAGGAGTATTTTTCATGATTGCAAGTCTGGCTAGCCCATGAGCTTTTGAGTCTTCTTCTTCGGAGGAGGATTGAGAGGATGAGGAACTTGAACTATCTTCATTTTTGGACCTTTGACCGATAAGAGCCTTTTTCTTGTTCTTGGACTTGTGATCGCTCTTGCGGTAGTGACGGTGCTTTTTCTTGTCATCATCCTTATCTTCTTCTTGATTTTTTGACTTGTGCTTGCTCTTCTTGTATCTTGGGCAATCCGCCGCCAAATGACCCTTCTCTCCGCATTCATAACAACGCATTTCGGAGATAGGTCTTCGTCTTGAAGAGGATGATCCACCGTGAAAACTCATTTTCTTAATCAACTTCCTTGATCGTTTGACAAGGAGGGCCAATTCTTCAATCTCCGGAATTGCATCATCGGAGTCATCGTCATCTTCTTCAACTTCAACCTTTTTCTTCCCACTTTTGCCTTTAACGGGGAGAGCAATTGACTTTTTGTTGAGTGGGGACTCTTCACTTTTAAGAAGCCGCATCTCATAAGAGTTGAGTTGCCCGAGTAGCTGGGTTATAGTCATCTTCTTGAGTTTTGACTTGGATGCTCGAATTAAGGTCACAAGTGGATTGAAGCTAAATGGCACAACAACAAGCATCTTTCGACAAACATCAACATCCTTCAAGACCTTCTTCTCCGAGCATCCGGCTATTTCATTGATAATGGGATTCAATCTAAGAAACATATCATTGACACTTTCATTAGGGAGCATTTTGAATTGATCAAATCTTTTTCTAACTCGAGATAGCTTCTCCTCAAGCATCTCGGCACTACCAACATGGATTTCTTTTAAATGCTTCCAAATATCATAGTCATAGGCTTTAGTGAGATTGCCAACACTATCAAACACTTGGGAAGAAACAATAGAGAGCAAAGCATTTTTAGCAATGGCATTAAAGCGTTTGTACTTAGCATGAACTTCATCAAGAGCCATTGTTCCTTCCGGAGGGTCCGGATAACCGGTTTCACAAGCAATCCACACATCATAGCTAAGAGCCTCTAGATAGCATTGCATTCTAATTTTCCAATAGTTGTAGTTGGTCCCATCAAAGATAGGAACTTTTTCAATTTCTATCCTAAGCCCCTCTTGAGTCATCTCCTAGCGGTGAAGCTAATACCGGAGAACCTAAAACTCTGATACCACTTGAAAGAGGATCCTATGGCCTAGAGAGGGGTGAATAGGCAATTTTAAACTTTTTATATTATTCTTGATTAAGCATCATGTTAAAACTGACCCAATCCTTGTTTCAATGATCAAGCGAGCGGAAGTGATAAAGCGAGTGACTAGAAAACTAAGACATGGTATCACAATTCATTACAAGCATTGCAAGGGAAATAAGTGCGAAAATTAAATGAGAAAGAGTGAAACGGTATTTGTTTCACCGAAGTTCGGAGCCGCAACTTCTACTCTCCGTTGAGGCTACCCCTTGCGCACAAGGACCGGCTCGCTCTTCAGCCTAACGCCTCACTTACTCCCTGGTAGTCGATCCGCCACTCCGGCGAGGTGAACTCCGTCACCCGTACACCGACTTGAGAGTAGCCACACGCCAAGGCCTACTCCCAAGCCCACGCCTCCATGAAGGATGCCGTCTTCAAAAGTAATAGGCTCGAAACGCCCCGATCATGCCGGATCGAAGGACTTCAATGAAGCTCGGTATTGGGGTTGTGTGATTGTTGGCTTGGATTGGTTGGTGGGTGGAAGAAATGCTCTAGAACACCTAATTTATGAGCAATAAGTTGTGGTAGGTGAAGAGAGCAGCAAACCTCATAGAAGCCAGCCACTAGACTTGTATTTATAGCCCCTAAAGCAAAACTAGCCGTTGCCCCCGGAAGGGAACAAAATAACTAGCCGTTGGCCTTTATCGGATGCCATCCGACAGGCACCGGACGCCGTCAGACAGCGGCAAATGCTCACTGAAATTCAGCTCATCGGACGTCGTCTGGTAACAACCGGACGCCGTCCGAACAGAGAGAAATGCTCACTGGTTTTTGCTTATCGGACGCCGTCTGGTCACTACCGGACGCCGTCCGACAGAGTGCACTGTGCACGGGTTTTGCTGATCGGACGCTGTCCGGCTGTTCCCAGACACCGTCCGACAGAGAATAAATCGTGCTAGAAGACGTGGAAGAATTTAGGTGGGTTTCTCTCTCTCTCTCTCTAAATCTCACAAAAATATTTTTAGGTATTTTTTGAAAGAGTTGGACTACGGAAACCGATTTTCGAGAAGTAGCAAAGATCCGGCATGATCCGAGAAATTCAAACCCCTTTTGAAATCCGACAAAAACAGGAATTAAAAACCTAACTACTCCTAATCTATACGTGACCTCATCTCTCGCCCGGTCACGCAGTTAGAACCTTGGAGCAGCTCACAAATATGTCGAGGCTTCAAATTAGGGTTTTACGAGAAGCCGAGTCTTCGCTAGGGTTCCGAGAAGTCCAAAAAACCCCCTAGCACTTAATGTTGAATAATCTTG
The DNA here is from genome assembly GCA_036346415.1 of Raddia guianensis. NCBI lineage: Eukaryota > Viridiplantae > Streptophyta > Magnoliopsida > Poales > Poaceae > Raddia > Raddia guianensis. The sequence continues at coordinate 18,232,322 of CM070534.1, read as the reverse complement.
ACATCAATGCCACTAATAAAAATTAGGGCTCAACAATGCTCACACCATCTTTATGTCATCTTTGTACTGCTACTGGCACGTTTATGTCCCTATCCGTTGTGAACTTGTACCTGAGGTATTACGATAGTTACCATGGCACATCCTTGCGCGGTGATGAACCTTTACTCTGCCAACATGAACTGACACTTCATGCCTCTGCCAATATCTAACGCGAAGTAATCAAACAACTATAATGTTCTCAATATAATTGGTAAAGGTTTAAAGTTAATATTTTCTAATTACGTTTAATGGTAAGAATTAAAGATGATCTTTCCTATGTCAATACTTTTGGAATAACTTGTGCATTCAATTAAATATCTAATCTTATATTCTATTACACATGTCCAATCTTCCGCAGAGCTAGCCGGTTAAAAATCCGAAAAAAATTGAAAAAAATATATTCTCATGCCACGAGACTTCAAAACTTAAACAAAAAATATATTATTACTTAAAACTATTTTCATCTTTTCCATGACTTCAAAGTAGACTGGAGATAGCTTATTAGTTATTTCTCTACCTTACAAGGAGAATAACTTCTATATCGATATTATTCCCCATAGCAAGTCATATAACACCCTTAGGCAATAATACCTTATATCTATATTATTACCCTTAGGTAGATATATTATTACCTTATATCTTAGAATACCTTATATCTATATTAGGTAATAATATATCTTATATTAGAATACCTTATATCTTATATGAGGCAATATATTATATTAGAATATCTTATATTATATTAGAATACCTTATATTAGGTAATAATATATCTTATTTACAATACCTTATATCTATATTAGGTAATAATATATCTTAGAATACCTTATATCTATATACCACCCCATATACACAAATATGCAAAAATACAGTTCTGTCGTGCTTTGAACGAACGATTGACTCCTGTCGAGCTTTGAACGTGCGACGGCCTTCTGTCGAGCTTCCAAAGCTCGATAGGAAGCCAGTGACAACTCCCTCATCCGTGCTTGGGTTCTACGGATAGGTCGTTTCTTCAAAAACCGATTACTAGCTCGTCGTGATTTGAACGAACGACCGACGCCTATTTGTGTCTAAAATCGAAATCGGGATATAATTTTGCATAAAAGAATAAAAATAAATACATAAAAAAAAAATTCGAGATATCGCGAGGTTTGGGCTTGAAATGTTTGGCGCCCTGCACCACCGGCCCAGCCCGTCCTGGCCAGCCATGCACGTGGTGGGGGTGGGACCCACCAACATATTACTGAATCATAGAACATGCGGTGGTTTTGATTTATTACTGTACACAAATGATTTAACGTTTAAGAGAAATCACAAATATAAAAAAAAACTAATGGATCAACTAACCATTTAGGCCTTGTTCTTTTCAGCGTTACGTATTACTGCAAATTTTGTTATTTTTATATAGTCTATATTTGTGATAATTTGTAATGATTTTTTCGTCACTTTTAGTAGTCGTCCCAAAGATCCTAAAACTATTTTTAATTATTTTTTCTAATATTTAGACCTCTTTTCGAGTGCTCACAAATTTCCTACAGGAATACGCCAACGCAACGATACGCTGAAAAGAACAAGGCCTTAATCTTAAAAATATTTTTGTGAAAGTAGTGTCATCAGCTTCTAATGACTGCTCTAACAACTTTGGGGCAAACCGTGCAAACGGAGAAAAAATTCGGGGTCCAACATCGCAATTTGCAAGTCTAGTGGGATAAGTGAGATTTGCTATAAGTTCAGGCACTACAAGATCTAGCTTAATTTCGTCATCCAGGTACCGACGAAATTAAGGATAATACCAATGAAAATAATGTAATTTTGTCGGTTTGCCGACGTAGAAGATTTAATTTTGTTGGTCTAGGCCGAGGAAATTAATCCCCGACATAATTTCATCGACCTAGGCCGAGAAAATTACTAGAGCACGACTTGGTGGGATTTTCAGCTCCAGTAATTTCATTGGCCTAGGCCGATGAAATTAGCTTTTTTTAAAAAATGATTGTTTAAAATTCACAATAATTAACAAAAAAATCACAATAATTCATAGCTCAATTTTATCACAAATAGACCACAACATCGTAACTTGTCGCATTATGCCTTGCTACAAAACTTTAAAGGGAAGAAAGAAAACATAAATTGTATGGCTAAATTTACTAAACATCCGAATATAAGAATTCTTTTAGTGATATTCAAAGCAAATGACACTATTATGTAGTGATGTTCAATGCAAGTAACATTGTATTAAAAGAAAACAAACAAGTTTGGCATGCATGGCATAATTCTACGGCTCCCCATTTTTAAGCTCAATGATCCTCCAAATCTCATGGATGCATTCCTAGAATATTGCCTCTTTGTTGCTTATAGCCTTGCACTTGGACCATTGGATGCATTCTGCACTTATTAGTTGCCTTTATTCAGACAATACATTGTCGACTCCATTATCCTTACTATGATCAAGCCTTCGAGAACCTTCCGGTCAGGCTCATCCAATCAAGGTGTATGTATCCAAGGTGGTAGCCCAAACAAGGTTAAAGATTAATTTTTCATGTAGTACATAACCAAAAATGTTTAGTAAAATATTAGCTATTAGCAACATGTTTCGTTATAATGGAATGCCAGATAAAACTTCAAACCAATTGAGTAAACCATATTGATTTGGATTAAATAACACATAATTTTATTGGCCAAGCGATTCTATGAACAATTATAGAGATGAAGCTTATATGCTTCTCGCACAAGGTCAAAAACGTTCCATGCTATCTTGGTCCTAACTATAAACCTGTAGAGACAAGAACTCAGATTCAAATGTGTAACAGAAAACTATATACCATCCTATATAAAGAAGAATAATTCTTTTTTTGTACTTGGGGTCTTTAGTCAAAATTGATCATTGCGCTATACATGAGCATCCAAACTACTTCACAAATTGGCACACAATGATTAGCTTAAGTTTACTTGTGATATTTAAACAAGAACTGCATATCAATGCAGTCAACTCTAATACAAAGAATATGATCCCATTAGATACCTGAAGGCAAGGGATTGACATTTCGCTAGTAGAGAAATGATCTAGCCATCCAGGAAGAAAATCATATGCACATTAAGTCAATAAATTTGCAAATTAAGTATCAATCTAGACTTGATACAAGAAAATAATTAGACACCTGAAGGCAAGAACTACTACAAATTCTTTTAGCAAAGACATGATCTAGGGGGAAAAATTATATACACCTGAAATCCAGAACTTTAGTAAATTATCCAAGAAGAGAATTATATACCTGAAGGAAATAGCTTTGACATATTTATATAATATTAACTCCAGTTGATGCTCCCTGCTAAACCCAAATAACAGATACAATATTAGGAGATTGTAGCTAAATATAAGCAGAGAAGATATTTGGTGATTGCATACAATTGTTTCTGGCTAAATGTAGGGACCCAAAAATGGAGTTGAACCCCTGCTGTGCTTTACCTGTTCCAGTTCTGGGATCAAGTAGCTAGAACATATAGAACTGCAGATTTGGATAATAACCATTGCGAGTAAACTCTTTATTATATCAGAATATTAGCCAAAATGGCATTTACATCAGAGTATGCACCAGCATGGTGTTTATTACAAAAGTTAGGCATGCAGGACTAACAATAGTGGAAGACTAAAATACAAGTTCAACTTCAAAAGAGCAAAAAAAAAAAAGACGATTCCCACAGGCAAGATATAGTTAGCGCTCCTAGACATTGGATAATCTTCATCTTGAATCCCATTGGTGAAGCCTTCATCCTTGTACACCTTCTCATCAGGGAGCATCTTCTTCTAGTGGCAACCTGCTCATTGGAATGAGCAGCACGCATGAAACGCGAATACTCAACAAGCATGGCTGACTATATGCAATTAAGACTTACAAAGGAAGGGCAAGGTTCTTTTGCATAATGCCAATTTGTAAAGTTCACCCTATGTTTTTGATACATGGAAAACATGAGAAAAACAAATATTTGAATCGTTTAACTTCACACTTTTCGGCGACTGCCGGTTTTGCCCAAAGTGGCTAGTCACGGTTCCACATTGTGAACCTACAATCCCACGCTCACAGCCCCCCTGTGAGGAGAAAACCATCCTTTAAAAACATTTTGAAAACAAAATGTTAAAACTACAAGAGTGGCAACTCTTCATCGTCCGCCCTTGACCTTGGGCAAGGCTACCATGATAGTTATACACACTGCAGAGGTTGCGCACTTTACCCACGAGACAAGATTATCCCAATAAAAAGTCCTCCCGACAAGGCCTTTGGTAATCTTCCTCCTAATCCGGTAACCCCGCTCCCAACAGCACAACAATGGATACCATTGGCCTCAGCTTAGTATTACATTCGACTGGCTGTGGGTTGCACCACTGGCCTCAGCATAGTACAACCCAAGACTATTGCCCTCAGGATAGTCCCATTGGATTTGCATCGAACTAGGATTCCAAAAGCTACTAAACCAGGGTCTGCCCATACAAGCACCCGTGGTCGCGCAGTCGTACTTAGCTTGACTACCTCAAGGAATCAGTCCTTAGGCATACATATCCTATGAGTTTGAGACATCTCTAAGAGTAACTCCAATATGTTCTAAGACATGTTATCTCAAATATTATTCACACCTCATTTTACTATTTATTTCTATTATATTTTATTTACTACGGTATTATGATATTCTAGCGTAGAATTCATTAAAGATACCCTAAAGGCTCACCTTAGAAAAATGGTGTCTTGTTGATAGGGATGGCAATGGGGACCCGATCCCCGATCCCCGGCGGGGAATTCCTCTATTAGGGGACGGGTATGGGGGCCATTGCTCCCCCACGGTGATAAAAACGGGGAAAATTCATCCCCATCAGGTATAGCGGGGACGGGGACGGGGAAATATTTTCCCCGCGGGTACCCGGCCCAAGACCCGATATAGTTTGTGCCTGGTTTAGCCCACTGATTCAAAGGAATAATCAGGCCCATTCGTGACTCTACAATGGCCCAGCCCACAGCTACCTAGGTTAACTCCCCCTAATATCTCATTCCATACGCCGCCGGCCGCCACTGCTAGTTCCTCCATGTGCTAGTGCGACGGCTCGTCAATCCAGCGATTGCTCCCCCACGGCGACGGCGCGAAGCCAGGCGGCGACGGCGAGGCTAGGCCGCGACCGCGATCGCGACGGTGGCGGCACCGAAGCCAGCGACGACGGCGGCGAGGCGAGCGACGACGGTGGCGCGCCCAGGAGCGCGACGACGGTGACGTCGCGAGGCTTGGCAACGAGGGCGGCGACGGCGCGAGGCCTGCCGGCGAGGCCATGCGACGGTGGTGGCACAAGGCCTTGCGGCAACGGGTTTGCGGCCCCGTTGGGTCCCCGTTCCCCGGATGGGGACGGGGATGGGGAGAAATTGTTCCCCGAAACGGGGACGGGGACGGGGAGCGGGGAAATATTTGTGTCTCGGGGCCGGGTACGGGGGAGCACTCCCCGCCGGGGATTGCCCCGTTGCCATCCCTACTTGTTGATCTCTCTATCAAAAAGAAAGCTTGACGAGGATTATATTTATATATTAATCCTCGAGACAAGCCAAGCACACCCTAGACATACATCAATGTAATCTTTAATATCATATACAGTGAAGAAAAACTAGGGTGGAGCTATTATACATCACTAGATGTTTGAACCCCGCGAAAATCCATGTACCTCTATTTTGATCATTGACATCTTCATTGCACGTAGAAATGTGGGTTTGGTATTTTTGGTACGATGGATACGTTTAAATAATATTATTTAAAAAGCAAAATTAGGAATATGCCACTACAAAAGCTTAAAATGGCACACAATCTAACATTTTGTTAAGTTTTTGTTGATACTTTATCCTCAAATTTTTAAACCGATAATTATTCTCCATGCAAAATTTTGTATTAGTTAACAAAATTGTAGTGTTAACTTCTAGCATGAATATCATTTATGGAACAGTAAACTCATTTATAAAATTATAGTTTTAATCGAGAATTGTATTGGCATTGTAGTTAATGCAATAAGAAATCACATTTTTTATAAAAATTAAATTAAAAATAAAGGACTAACTTTTAGTTTAGGTTTTATTCTTTTGAGCTAATCTAAATGACTGAACAAATAAACGACTGAAATGAATGAATTTTGAGAGCTTCTCAAGATAGTCTTGATATTCGGATCCATTTCGTTTGACTTACTTTTTAAAGTGTTAGGACCCACCTTCGAAATAGCGAAAAACGGACTTAAAAGACTTAAATCATATGTCTTTTCAAATGTAGATAAGCCGTTAAGCTTTTATTCCATAAAGCTGTTAAGATAAAAAGAACATAGCCTTAGAAAACAAAATATCACTGATTATAGTTTTAGCTCTATTTTTTTTTGCGAAGCAACCGAGAACTTTATTAAATGGTAGGATAATTACAATCATTTAAAATCAAATCCCTAACATAGGACGGAATATATAATCTCCATACAGCACTATGCTTAATTCTCTTGGCAAACTGAGCAAGCTCATGGGAAACTTTGTTACCCCCTCTGCGCACATGGAGAAATGGAACATTGGGCAAAAGGCCTTTGAAGGTATGGAAATCCTTGATAATATAATCTCGATTGACTCTCTGAGTGTAAGGTCTTTAGTAACAGAGAAGTAGTCCGACTCACTCCCTAACTCAAAACCCCTAAACTAACATGCACGCACATGCGTGTGTCCTAACACACTAGAAACATAGACTTCCCCAAGGGACAACAATTAGGCATCAAGACTCACGCGTGTATGTACCTCTACGATTTTAGGAAAATCCTAAAAAAATGCGACACACAGAGTCAAACCTAGGATTTGAACTCTGGTGGGTAGCGCTGCCACTGCAGCCTCTACCATTGGACCAAAACCTTGTCCGTAGTCCAACTCACCTACGCATGGCATTTTGACCCACTCCACAGCTAGGTACAGTCCTTCCTGACAAGCCAACACCTCCACCTCCTCTGGATCAGAAGCTCGTTGCACAGAATGTTTAATTATCTTGATGATCACTAAGTTATTATCTTGATGATCATTTCATTACTCAATGATGTGAGGTCATTTTGGTCATTAATATGATAAACTACCAGAATGTTTAATTGAGTGGTGTTTTTTTGTACTAACCGAGGTTGCCGTGGCATATTCTCAACTAAAGAGTTTTAAGTGGTATTTTGAAAATTAAAGATGAGACTAGTTGCACAGAGCCAAATATTTTTCAAAATATGACTTGATTTTTGTAATTACCAATTTGTTTTGACACGGTCTCGAAAAATACCAAATAAATCGTATACACATTACTTATGGAGAATTCAAATGACAAAAATCGTAAAAATTTTGGTAGTTAACGCGAAGCACTAATGCACGTTATATCAAATTCACGTGATAACGTATCCGGTGTGGGCGTAGAGTAGTAGTAGCACCTATTTCCTGAGTCCCGTTCTATTGAGTTGAGCTCGTAACGAACAAGCAACGGCGCCTCGGCAAAGCAATTATCTAGCGGAAGTCTTTTCTAAAAGTTATTTTCATATAGTAGCAAAAGTACTAAACCCGAATTTCCCTTTCGAAAAAGCAAGGGGGAAGCTAATACACGGTGAACTGCTTTAGGAACTCATACCATACTAGTCAAAGGCTTAGCTTAATAGCGAATTAGTAGGATACTGGCTACTTGAAGTCGCTGGTTGATCCCATCTTTTACGGAATCAATTTTTTAAAAAATGTACAAAAATTTGGGGAGCTCACCATGTCTGGAAGCACAGGAGAACGTTTTTTTGCTGATATTATTACTAGTATTCGATATACCAGTATCAACTTAGATACATATTACTTACTTCAGAGCATGCATGTACAGGTTGCAGGTCTACATGCAACCATGCTACAGCTGATTCATGCTCCCTCCGTTCTTTTAATTTGACGTTTTTTGACTTTTTGACACGCATTTAACCATTCGTCTCATTTTAAAAAATATGTAAATATTATTTATTTATTGTAATTGTTAAGAAATAAATTGTATGGACAAATAAACAAATAGCCGTTAATCCCATGATTAACTTAATCGTTAATCAAAAGATTAACGGTGGATCAACACAAATGAAGAAACTGCCTCTGCGGTTTCACTAGGCAGCAACTGCCATGTACAGTAACTCTATATAAAGGGCATTGCCCTATTTAACTTGAAGTCATAGTTCATTTGTACATCCAAAAGGCAATAAAGCAGTACTTTACATTTTCTCTCTCGTTCTCACCACTAAGCAATAGTGTCTCTTCAACACGTTATCAGCACTATTCTAAGGTGAGTTCTCCTAATCACAGTACATTACTCACAGCAAGTGCGATTAGGAAGAAGATGGAGAGATTAAGTTCTGATGTTGAATCGTGGGAGGGTGTACCTTTCCCTAATGTTGCTCCTCGAAACACTCCACTGAGGAGGGTCTCAAAAGCAACACTCAGAACTTTATCTACAAATTACAATGCTTTAGCCGCTCATTACATGGCACATGTTAGTGGAATCAAAAGAGAATTGCGACAGCAACAATGGAGGAACAGGGCTCCTTGCGTAGCCGCTGTTGCAAAAATAGAACAAGGGGTGGAAGGATAGGAGACTCTCACCAGAAACTCTGGTAGTAGTACCGATTCCTACCACTGCCTTGTCGCCGATGGGGTTGATGGCCTCTTCACCAGTACCAATGGGGCCTCCGGGCTTCGTCGCCATTGCTCCTGGTGGTGAGATCACTCTTTCCACCATAACACCAAGGAGGATGCCCTTCGGGGTCGAAGTACCAGCAGCAACACTGGACTTGCTGACTCCCTTCTAGCTTGAAGCAGACCCCCTCCTCCATCCCCTACACCATGGCTGCCCGCCGTTGGGCCACCCCCTTCTACACCAACAACCAGGGGTTGGCAGCGGCAGCCACCTCCGACGAGGGACCCTCAAACGCGACAGCGTCGGACTCCGGGCGGGCCCCAATGCGTGGCGGCGACCTTCGACGCCGGGCTCCAAGGAGCAGCGCCACGGAACCCCTACCTCGGGTCCGCACCACACGAGGCGGTGTCTAGGGGTGAAAACGGGTCGGATAGTACCCGAGGGATATCCAATCCGAAGTGCCATTTTGCGAAAACGGTTTGCTGCGGATTCGGATTTTTCGGATTCGGTTTCGGATTCGGATAGTATCCGATATTCTTCTGTCGGATTCGGATTGGATATGGTATGGATGTTATACGGCGGATTCGGATATCCGCACTTCGGATAGAATCGGATATCCACATACCCCACATCCCAACAACAAAAAGGCCCAATCGGCCAGCCCAATCCTGTGTCTCTGTGTCGAACTCCAACCCTAGCTCCCACTCCCGTGAGCCCAGCCGCCCACCGCCGCCGCCGCGGCTCCCGGCTGGCGCCCGGCGCGCCTCCTCCTCCCGTCGGGCACCTCCGCTCCACCCTCGCCGCGGCGCCCAGCGTGCGCCCGACCAGCTACGCCCATGAAGCTGCCTTTCCGCCTTCCCCGCCGGAGCCCCGACGCCACCTCCCCCTGTCGGGAGCCTCCGCCTCCACCCACCGGACGCCCCGCCGCCTTCCCCCGCCGACAATCTCCACCTCGACGGCGAGGAAGGCAAGGGATCCGCCGGGAACCTCAATTAAGGCTCTGTTTCTTTCAGCTTATAATCAGATTATAAGCTGCAGCTTAAAATTTGTCATTTTTGCAATGGTTATATTTTGAAATATTTTATAGTTATTTTTTCGAAACTTTGCACAATTTGTCTCAAAGATCTCAAAAATATTTTTTTCATAATTTTTTTGGCCCTTTAAATCTTCTATAAAACACCACAACCTTTTCAGATTATAATCTAACCGCCGAAAGAAACACAGTGTAAGTGCATGTATATGTTTCCAAATTTCAATTAAGCATTTTTATTCTTGTATGTATATGTTTTCAAATTTCAATTAAGCAATTTTGAAGAAAGAAAAGTCTATGCATCCATTTTTCAATTAAGCAATTATATATTAATTGAACTCTATATCCTTGTACTAATTGGACTCTATTTTGATGCAATGTGTTGATTAAAAACTAGGTAACCTTTGATTATGTAATATGTATGTTATTAAATACACTATTGTAATGAATTATGTGTTATAAACATGTGTTAGTTAGATTATTCTTATCGCATGTTTTAATTGCATATAAATTATGTGCTAACCGATTTAGTATCCGGTATCCGTTTTTAATCCGTGCGTAAAATAACCGATATCCGTTTTCTACCTGTCTGAAAGTAACCGTTTCCGCATCCGCACCCGAACCGATTTTTATGCTAACCGTATCCGAACCGGTATCCGATAAAAAATTTAAGGATAGGATACGGTATGACCTACTATCCGACCAGATCCGAACCGTTTTCATCCCTAGCGGTGTCACCCTACGCGGCCGGCCTCGACCTAGAGGCGGCGCCCAGCGTGGGGTCGCGGGATATAGGGCCAGCAATGGCCACCGGCGCTCTGATTAGCGGCAGGACTCCGGGAGGCGGTGCTCTGAGCTGCGGCAGTGGCACCAAGAAGAGGCGGCGGCCATGGGGGCTACGGGTGAAACTCTAACCACCCATGGCAGGCAAGAATGAATGAGCCTTATGACTTGATCGGCTGGGTAAAAAGAAAAATTGCAAAAATTTGCAATCCGGTCCTCGTGTCCATGAAATATTGCAAATATGCCTAGCCGACAGCAAAAGGGGTCGTTTTAATCGATTATTTGCATTGGAGACCTCGGGTTTTCTTTTATTTGCAATTATCTGCATTCCAGAACTTTATATTATATAGGAGTGCAATTTATTTTATGTTATTATGCCAGATGAGATTATGGCATAAGCTGCGACTATAGTGTCGCCCGCATCTTGGGAACGGTGTCTATGCCATAGGAGGGGTAGCTCACCCATATAGGCCTACACCAAATTTGATTTTCAAATTTTGATGATTACTTTCTATGGATTGATGAAGGACACAAGGAGATAGATTCCATATTAATGGCCAAGGTTCCAGAAATCGGGATTAATCGGCGATTCCTAGTTTTTTACACTGCTCCGCTGTGATTTTAGGCACATCGCCGTGCTAGTCGGCTGACCCGATTAGTCGGTCAAAAATCGGAATTAGTCGGTCAAAAATCGGAATTAATCGGCGGTTCCTAGTTTTTTACACTGCTCTGCTGCTATGTCGGTGTTTATTGTGAACTTGTGATGCATGTACTATTTTATGTTGTACACTTGTATGAATACATTATGACCCTTGAATTTGAAATACTACAATAGTACAATTAAAATAGATGAATGTCTCATCTTTTTTGTCAACATGTGTAGATTTATAAGAATAATGTACTCTAGACTACCGATTAATGGCCACCGATTAATTCCGATTAATCCCCGACTAACCGATTAATCCATAGCCCCTAGGCCACCGACCGACTAGCGATTACCGATTTATGGAACCTTGTTAATGGCATCTATTGTTGTGAGGTCTACACTAGTTGCAAAACTAATCATTACCTTCAAAGTGCTCAAATCAATATATGTCGATATAGAGTCAATGTCTTTGGAAGACATCTGCAACAACATAGTTGCCTATATCGTTTTGAAAGTCTACATCAATATAAAAGTTAAATCATTTTCGGTTTTTTTGCATTATTTATTTGTTTATGTGGCATATACACTTAAATAAATTGCAAAAAAATATGAAAAATGCTAGAAAAATTTGGGAAATTTTTATAGACCTTTACTGATTATTTATGCATTGAAGTTTTCTTTGGAAGTAAATTAATTGCATATACATTTAAATATGTAGGACATGGCTAATTTATCAAAGAAAGAATTCCCTATGCTTGCTTTAGTGCTTTAGATGGTGGGAATTATCTCACCTGGGCAATGGATGCCAAAATTTATTTGACAACCCAAGGTCTCTACAATACAATTGTTGACCCTATACAAGGTGCATAACCTATTACTGAGGCACAAAATTGCTGCACCTTGCATTTTCTAAGGCACCATCTCCACCCTGATATGAAAACTGAGTATTTGATGGAAGAGAATTCCTTGGCTTTATGGAAATCTCTTAAAGAGCGATATGGCCAACAGAAATCTGTGGTATTGCCTGAAGCTCAAAGAGAGTGGTCAGTATTACGCTTTCAAGATTTTAAATATGTTGCAGAGTAAAACTCTGCAGTGCATAAGATCAACTCTTGTCTGAGGTTTTGCGATAAACAAGTTTTTGATGAAGATAAGACTGAGAATACTTTGTGTACTTTTCATCCAAACATGAGGATATTGCAGCAAGAATATCACCAACAAAAGTACACGAAGTATTCTGAATTGATCTATACTTTGCTTCAAGCAGAGAAACATGATGTACTTCTAATGAAGAATCATAACGCTCGTCCAACGGGGACATTGAGTGTGCCTGAAGCACATTCAAATACTCAGAAGGCTAGTAATAGTCGTGGTCATGAGAATGACCATAAAAAGAAAAAGGGGAGATGGAACAAAAAAAGAAAAGCAAAGGCAAGGGAAAAGGAAAAGGAAAATTCAAGAAGAATGATTCTAAGGACAAGAATTTGTCCTGTTACAAGTGTGGATGCAAAAGACATTGGGCACGTGAGTGCCGCACTCCAAAGCATCTAGTTGAATTGTATCTTCGTTCTACTAGAAAGACCAAGAAGATACAAGGGGAGAAGATCGAAAGTCACTTCACTTTGAAAGCAGATGGTAAATTGACTGTTGAACAGTTAAATTCTGCTTTACATATGGACAATCAAGATATGGATCTTGATACTGAAAATCAAGGCATGGATATTGATAGAAGTGACTACATGAAGATCAACAACATGCTCGTAGAGTATGAAGATCAAGATCTTTTTGGTGATACCAAATGATCTCCATAGTTACCCCATAATGTTATTGTAATCAGTGCATTTACTACTACATATTTGTTTGTAATCAGGAGAAATGTAATAGGTCTATATGTAATACTATATGTAATATATGGTATTATAATTCCCTGACATGAATTTAATATATATATTTATATATACAAGAGGTCTTATGCAATTTATTCTATAAGAGAGTTTTAAATTCATGGCTCAATTTTGTTTTACTCTTAATTATAGAATTTTGATGGCACAATCCATGGAGGAAGATATTTGTCTCGTTGATAGTTGTACTACAAACACTATCCTAAGGGAGACAAAATATTTCCAAAATCTTACAAAGAAGAAAGGAAATATTATGACCATTGCTGGGAGTGATGGTTTAATTGTTGGTTCTGTGAGAGCCACATTAATTCTCCCTATGGGTACAATTATTGAAATCAAGGATGTTCTTTTGTATCCTGATTCAAAACGTACCTTATTGAGTTTCAAAGATATCTGTACGAATGGTTTCCATGTGTAAACTAATACTGAACATGGAGAAAAGTTTTTACTCTTAACCAAATTCAATGGATATAAGAAACAAACTATGGAGAAACTTCCTTCATTTTCATCTAGATAGTACTATACATACATAAGGCCTGAGCCTCATGTTGCGATGAAAATAATTTTCAAAGACCTATATTGTTTAAAAATCTGGCATGGCGTCTAGGTCACCCAGGTATGGATATGATGAGGAAAATTGTAAATCGTTCTGCTGGCCATAATATCAAGTATTCAAATTTCCCGAAATCTAGGGATTTCATTTGCGCAGCCTGTGTTAAAGGGAAATTGATTATAAGGCCATCATACCTTAAAGTTAAAGATGAACCGCTGAATTTTTTTTGTAAAGAATTCAGGATGACATATGTGTTCCTATTCAGCCCTTGTCCGGGCCGTCTATATACTTTATGGTACTTTGTGATGATTTCACAAAATGGTCCCATGTAAATTTCTTATCTACAAGGAACCATGCATTCGCAAAATTAATGACCAAAACTATAAAGTTAAAAGCCAATTTTCCAGATGATAGGATAAAATCCAATTTTCTTCAAGGGCATTCAATGATTATTGTATGGCTTTGGCCATTAATGTGGAGCATCATGCGCCATATGTCCATGCACAAAATAGCTTAGCAGAATCATTGATAAAGAGGATAAAACTCATTGTGAGGCCGCTTTTACAGAATTGTAGACTATCAATAAGTTGTTGGGATCATGCGGTATTACATGCTGCCGCATTAATACAATTCAGACCAACTTCATATCATACGGTATCCCCGTTGTAGTTAGTACGTGGAAATGAGCCAAGTATTTCCCATCTGCGGAAGTTTGGTTGCACTGTGTATATGCCTATTCCACGTACACAAATGGGTGCTCATAGAAAAATGCGGATATATGTGGGGTATAATTCTCCATCTATTATAAAATACCTCGAGCCATTAACAGTGGATCTGTTTACGGCAAGGTAAACTGATTGCATATTTGATGACGACAATTTTTCGGCATTAGGGGGAGATAAGTATCACAATCGTTGTGAGAAATCACAATGAGTTAAAAGGAACAAATGAGGAGATTTCCACAAATTATGTTAATTCTAGAGAATTGTACGAGAGATGCTATAATTGTCGACATGTGTTTTGCCACAAAGATTGCTCATTCCCTCCAACTGGATCCAGAACCCAAGTCCACGGCAGAGTGCATGAAGCGCTCAGATTGGGTCAAATGGAAGGAAGCAATTGAGGCAGAATTGAGCTCGCTTAATAAAAGAGAGGTTTTTAGTCCTATAGTACCACTCCTCCTAAAATATTTCTTGTTGGAAATAAATGAGTCTTTGTTCAAAAAAGGAATGAAGATAACCATGTGGTGAGATATAAAGCAAGGCTTGTAGCACAAGGGTTCACACAGACACCCGGCATCGATTGCGACAAAACATATTATCTTGTGATGAGTGGAATCACATTCCGATATTTGATATCACTGGCAGTTAATATGAATTTAACTATGCAGTTAATGGATGTATTGACCGCATATTTGTATGGGTTACTCGATTAGGATATTTATATGAAAGTCCCTCAGGGGATTAAGATTCTGAATCCGAAAGCAAATCACAACATGTATAGCGTCAAATTGAAAAGTCGCTGTATGGATTAAAACAATCGGGAGGGATGTGGTACAACCGACTAAGTGAGTTTCTTTTGAAGAAAGGATACTCAAATAATGATGATTGTCCCTGTGTGTTCACAAAAGAAATCACAAAATGGATTTTCATAATACCAGTTTATGTTGATGATTTAAATATCATCGGAACCATAGAGGATATAAAGGAAGCAAGTAAACATCTTGCAACGGAGTTTGAAATGAAAGATTTGGGTAAAATCAAATTTTTCTTCGGTTTGCAACTTGAGCATATCAATAATGGAAAAGATATTGAAAAAGTTCAATATGGATAAAGCATACCCATCTAAAAACCCTATGGTTGCAAGGTCTCTTGATAGGGATAATGACCCATTTAGACCAAAGGGTGAAAATAAAGATATTTTGCGACCAGAAGTCTCATACCTTAGTGCTATTGGAGCATTAATGTATTTGACGAACTGCACCAGGACTGATATTGCATTCGCGGTCAATTTATTGTCCAGATTTTGTGCTACTCCAACAATAAGACATAGGAACGGCATTAAAAATATCTTCAGGTATTTTACAGGTACACAAGATCTTGGGTTATTCTATAAGAAAATCCACTAATCATTCTGAAATAATTGCATTATATGAAACATCACGTGAATGTGCTTGGCTTCGTAGAATGATTAACCACAATGAAAGGTCATGTGGTATCAACTCAGTTGGATCCCCTACTATTATCTATGAAGATAATGCAGTATGTGTTATACAAATGCAAACAGGTTATATTAAAAGCAATATAATAAAGTATATTGCTACCTCATGAACTCCAGAAAAATGGAGAGACAGAAATTTTACAAACAAAGTCTTGTAATAACTTAGCAGAATTATTTATTAAATCTCTACCCAAGTCCACATTTTGAAAATGTGTACATGGAATTGGTATGAGAAGACTTTGTGATTTGCAAGGTTCAGGGGGAGAATTCCATTGAACAAACCTGTTTGAATAATTAAAATATTGCACTACTTTCCCCTGTATAAGTTTTTCCTAAAAGGTTTCTCATATAAAGGTTTTTAATGAGGCAATATAAATACAAGCCAAAGTATAATGCACTATTTTCTCCATCCATTTTGTCACATTGGGTTTTTAGAAGGAGTTTTTAACGAGGCATATGACATACTTAGGGTATATAAATACAAGATCATATAATATGATTTTATTCTTCTGTCTTTCCCATAGGGTTTTTCAGAAGGAGTTTTTTAAAGAGATACTACCTCCGGTCACAAAAAGAAGTCGCCGTTGACTTTTGGACACGCCTTTTGACCATTCGTCTTCTTAAAAAAAGTTATATCAATATTATTTATTTTGTTATGATTTGGTTTATTATTAAATATATTTGAAGTACGACTTGAACTAAATTTTTGAATAAGATGAATGGTTAAAGACGTGTCCAAAAGTTAACAACGACTTCTTTTTGTGACCGGATGTAGTTATTGTATAAATTATTTGTCCAAGGGGAGTGTTAAGAAATAAATTGTATGGACAAATAAACATATAGCAGTTAATCATGTGATTAACTTAATCGTTAATCATAAGATTATCGGTGGATCAACACAAATGAAGAAACTGCCTCTGCGGTTTCTCTAGGCAGCAACTGCCATGTACAATACCTCTATATAAAGGGCAGTGCCATGTGTAACTTGAAGTCATTGTTCATTTGTACATCCCAAAGGCAATAAAGCAGTACTTTACATTTTCTCTGTCGTTCTCACCACTGAGCAATAGTGTCTCTTCAACAGTAATTTGTTTTATCATTAAAGATAATTTAAGCACGACTTATATTTTTATATGTTTATCCCAAATTTTTAAATAATAAAAATGGTAAAAAATGTGTTCAAAAGTCAAAGATGTGGAATAAAAAGCCGAAGGGAGTATTTAGCAATCGGTCTACCGGCAAGCACCTGCCCCACGATAGTTCCAAAGTTGGAGGAACCATCCATGATCCATCGATGCATAGAAAATCTCGGACCTAGCCCAACAATCCATCACCGACAACGATGCTGCCGGCCCAATAGCAGCAAGGCATCGCCATCCGAACAGGCCTAAAACAACAACATAGCGCACATCCATCACAATTCCCAGCGTCTAGCCTCTCGCGTGACCGGACCAGGGATCTCAGTCAACTAAGGTCTTGTTCTTTTTTCAGCGTATCGTTGCATTGATATATTACTGTAGCAAATCTTAGAGTCCTCAAAAAAGTCTAAATATTCTCAAAAATAATTAAAAAGGTTTTAGGATCTTTGGAAGGAATACTAAAAGTCACGAAAAAATCGCTACAAATTACCACAACATATATGCTATATAAAAATAACAAAATTTGCTACAGTAATACGCAACGATACGATATGCTGAAAAGAACAAGGCCTAACACCTCCTTCCAACAGTCCGGATATACTTTTACATTTTTACTTTAGTGTTTTATATGTTCGGATGTTTCTATAACTTAAGATATAGGAAATTATCAAATTTGCGTAGCCTTCTTATTTTAGTATATTACAATTTTTAGAAGTTTATCAATATTTTTCTTGCAAGTTTTGGATCGCCCACGATATGGATATCATCGATATTTATTTGGCTTTCTTATTTTATTTTATTTTTTTGTTGCGGAACCACCGAGTCGAGGCGCTAGCCCATCGCATGGTTGGAAGTCATGTCCTAGCCGGCGCTGCCTCCCTAGGTGGGTTTTACATGGAGCAGCCTAAAACCTAAATAGAGCTGCTTGCTGTATTATTAATCTGAATAATAAAACAAAATCTTACCCCTACATCTTTGTTTGTTCTTTGTTTGTTCGTTGTGTTTTCTATGATTGCGTAATTGTCCATCTACGATTTTACTTATCCCAATAGCAATTTTACAATACTTTTATTCTTTTGTTTCGATGTTTTATCTTGTTTTCTATTCTTGTGCTGACGTGCCGTGCAAGAAATCGCGGCACGTTCCGGAAGTTTTTTGGTAGCCTATAATATACGAAATCATCGTATTTATTTACTTTTCTTACCTTACCGTCATTTACTCTTTTGTTTGGAAGTTTATCTCCTTTTCGATGGCAGGCATCCCCTCGCTGACGTTCCATACAGCAGATTTTCGGTAGCCCACGATAGACGAAATCACAGTAAGGGCGCGACTACGGCTCGGACGTCCGTTCGACCTAGGCGAGATCGGACGCCTGGCCCAAATCCGGCCCAAAAAAAATCCCGCGCCACTGACCAGCCAGAGCGCGGAACAAAAATTCACACGCGTTGTTCCGGGGGTCTGATTATTGTTCCAGTGTAGCAAATCCATATAAAACAGGCGTTCCCCATCCTCAAAGCCGTGTCCCAGGCGTCCGTCGCCGGCCGCCGACGCCAGGGACCTGCTGCCACCACGCCAGATGAGGAACCGCCGCCCCTCTCATCGGATCCCGTCGTCCTCGTGTTCCAAGATCGAAAAAATACAAGGTGTGTGCAAAACCCTAGCCGTCCAAAGCTCTAATTTGTGGCACCACAAGTCTCTGATTTGTTCCCCTAACCCTCACCCTCTTGGGATTTGATCACTCTACCCTCCTAGATGACTCACGTGCGCAGAACCCTGGAGGAGGTGTTGTTCCAGCCACGGGCAAGTGTTGGGCGGCGATTTCGAAAGTGGCCGTTCCAAATTGGTGTGGCGGCGGCCCAACCCGTGGAGGAGCCGGTTCATGTTGGGAGATCGAAGCGAGAGGATGCGATGGAAGAGGAGGTATGGCTCTAAAACTCACCGATTGTTCGTGGCTTTGTTCCATGGAATTGAATTGTTCCATTATTTGATGATTTGGTTCCAGTAAATTGTTCAAGAAGTATCAAATACACTTGGGTTATGCCTTTTGGAACAACTGTAGTCTGCTTGTTGGAACAATGTATGTTGCCAGATTGAAACAATGTATTTTTCTTTCTGGAACAATGTATTATGCCGTATGGAACAAAATAAAATGTGGGCTTTTGCAAGTTGGAACAATTAAAACTGCCTCAGCTGGAACAATGTATTTTGGCTTTTGTAGCAATATATTTTGCCTACTGGAACAATATGACATCAAAATGCAAATGTGATGTAGGACAATGGAACAATCAATGATGTTGCTGGCGAAGATTTGATTGAAGTGGAGCTCTCTGGTGATGATGAGGAGGATGATATCACTCACGACCCGTTGTTCCAGACGTTGGCATCTTTGTTTGATGACCTAGATGAAGCATACAAGACATACAACAAGTATGCCGAAAAGGTTGGGTTTGGGATCCACCGAACAAGCTCTAGGGGCAGCAAGGTGACAAACGAGAGGATACGACAGGGTTTCGAGTGTGTCCATGCACGGAAACCAAGAGAGGGGAGGCGGTTCAGCGAACAACTCGCATAGCAGCTCAACAACAAATAATAGCAACAACTCCAAGAAAGTCTACAGCCACGGCAAGTCGGTTGTTCCAAAAATACTAACATTTGGTTCGAGGAAAAGGGACAAGGTCGTCCGCTGTAACTGCAAAGCTAGGATGGATGTGGGCCTGAGGGACAGGAAATGGGAGGTGGTTGTATTCCATAAGGAGCACACGCACATGATGGTGAGGAGCAAGAGTGTTAATAGGATGTATAGGTCGCACCGACGCATCTCTCAGCGGACTATGACCATTGGTGAGAATGCATAATAGGAACATATCGACCTCTCAAATGATGAGTATATTTGGGGAAGTGCATGGGGGAGTTCGAACACTTGATTTCACGGCCAAGGACGTCTCAAATGCAAGGTCCAAACTCAGGCTGAACATGAGATTTAGTAACTTGGGGGCAACATTGGATTATTTCACGCAACTACAAGCAGAGAGTGCTGCCTTCTTCCATGCAACGAAAAGGGGTCAGGATGGGGCTTTCAAGGATTGTTCGGGTTGATGGCGGGACAAGGATGTTGTATGAGAAATTTGGCGATCATCTTCTTGACACTACCTTTTGCACAAACAGGTACAACTCCCTTGTATAATTTAACCCGTTTGTGAGCGCTGGAACAATTATTTAGCCTTCTGGAACAATATAGTTGCATTATGGAACAATTTATTTTGCCTTCTGGAAGAATACATTCTGACTTCTGGAACAGTGCTTTTTGTCTTCTGGAACTGTTACTTTTATCAACTGGAACAATGTATGTTGCCTTCTGGAACAATGTATTTACCTGCTGGAACAATGTATTTGGCCTTCTGAAACAACAACATTTCATCTGCTGGAACAATGTAACTGTCCTACTGGAACAATTACATTTTACTTGCTGGAACAATGTATTTTATTATGCGAACAATGTATTATGCCATATGGAACAATTAATTTATCACTCATTGTCCATTGTGCATTTGCAGTACAAAATGCCATTTGCACCCTTTGTTGGTGTAAACAACCATCTGAGAACGATATTGTTCGGAACTGCTTTTCTCATGGACGAAACAGCAGAATCATTCACATGGTTGTTCGAGACATTTAAACTTGCAATGAATGGGAAAGCACCAAAGTGTATCATGACGGATCAGGACCGGGCAATGAAGGTGGCGATATCAAAGGTATTCCCAAACGATACACGAGTCTTTGCAAGTGGCATGTCATGAACAATGCTCAGCAAAAGCTCAATGTGGTGATGTCACTGAACGAGGGTTTTTCTGATGAGATTCACTCTGTTGTGAATGACTCGGAAACAATTGATGAGTTTGAAACAAGGTGGCAAGAGATGTTGGGTACATACAACCTCGAGGAAAACCAACACCTACGTAGCATGTGGACCACGAGAGGATCATGGGCTCCGGTTTACTTCAGGAAGTATTTCTTTCCCTTCACAAGTACAACAGGGAGGTCTGAAGGACTGAATGGATTGTTCAAAAATTTTATGCACCCATCAGAATCAATATGGTCCTTTGTAAAACAGTACGAGCATGTCGTGGAAACAATGCTCAGCAAGGGAGATGTTGATGAGTTCAGAGGGGAGACAACCACAGTGAGGCTTTGGTCGCAGTAAGTACTAATTTTGCTTTCTGGAACAATTAATTTATGCATGTTAGAACAATTAAATTTTGCCTTCCGGAACAATGTGTTTTGCCTAATGGAACAATAACTTTTGCTTTATGGAACAATTTAAATTTGCTTTATGGATCAATTGAAATTTGCTTTATGGAACAAAGTGTATTGCCTTCTGGAACAATTAATATTGCCTTGTGGAACAATAAGACTAGACAATCTGGAACAATCAATTTTGCCTTTTGGAACAATTAAAATTGCCTGCTGGAACAATGTGTTTTGCCTGCTGGAACAATGTGTTTTGCCTTATGAAACAATTGAAATTTGCTTTTTGGAACAATTGAAATTTGCTTTATGGAACAAAGTGTATTGCCTTCTGGAATAATAAAACTAACCAATCTGGAACAATAAAAATTGTCTTCTGGAACAATTAAATTTTCCTACTGGAACAATGTGTTTTGCCTTCTAGAACAATGTGTTTTGCCTCCTGTAACGATTGGTATAACAACAATGAAACATTTGCATTGCAGGTACAAGATAGAGGGACAGGCTGCAACGTTTTATACACGAAATGTTTTCCGTAAGTTCCAGCCAATATTGGCGAAGACAACATCACTGTGTTCGAAAGAGCTTGCTGGGGACCCGATGCAACAGACGTGGGCAGCAAGAGATACAAAGTGACTGTTGATGAGGACGGAATGACATATCATTGCAGTTGTGACAAGTGGTCAATGGATGGTATACTGTGTTGTCATATTCTGAAAGTCATGACGAAGAACGAAGTCCAAGCTATACCGTCTCAGTACCTGCTGCCGCGTTGGTCCTCTGAGGCATCCGCGAGGACAGCGGGGGCCTGCTTGTATGCTCCCCCAATTTTTGGGGTGCCAAAAAGCAACATATTAAGGTACAACTCTCTCTGTAGAAAGCTCACCGCCCTTGCTTCAGAAGGGTGCGACAGTGAAGAAGGGTACCAGATTGTGTGTGAATCGGCTGAGTTTGCTCGAAGCAAGCTGTTGGCGTTAAGGGAATCAGGGGGCAATGAACAGCCACCGAAAGTTCAACGTATTGAGGATTTGGCGGTGGAAGGCAGTTCAATGCCGGTGGTCCAAAACCCCGGTGTGTGCGCAACAAAAGGGCGTCCAACCGAAAGGTCAAAGAGAGGGAGGCCACCGATGGAGAAAGCGGCTGTTAAGAAGAATCGGCTAAGGAACAAAATACATTGCTCGCACTGCAAGAATGAGGGGCACAACAAGCAGACTTGCCCTCAAATTGGAAATGCACCAAACAAGATGAATGATGGCTAGGGTAGATGAACTGTTGGTGGAAATGGCTAGTGTGTTGTTTTTTCATGTTTGTGCCTGTTGGGACAAAGTTGTTGGCAGTATGTGTGTTACAATTACATTTACATTTGCCTGTTGGAACAAATGATATTTACCAGCTGGAACAATTATATTTTCCTTTTGGTACAATGATAGTTGTCTATTGGAACAATTATAATTGCCTGGTGGAACAGTTATATTAACCTTGTGGAACAAAATTAGCTTTGCCTGCTGGAACAGTTAATTCTGCCTACTGGAACAATAAAAATTACATGTGGAACAACAAAGATTGACTAGTGGAACAATTTAATTTGCCATTGGAACAACTGTTTTTACTACTGGAACAATAAAATTTGCCTATGTAACAACAAGGATTGACTAGTGGACAAAAATTGTTTGTATACTGGAACAATTAAATTTGCTTACTGGAACAATCTACTTTGCCTACTGGAACAATAAAAATTGTCTATGGAACAACAAGAATTTACTAGTGGAATAATTAACTTTGCCTACTTCAACAATTGACTTTTACTACTGGAACAATAAAATTTGTCTATGGAACAACAAGGATTTACTAGTGGAACAAAATTGTTTGTATACTGGAACAATTAAATTTGCTTACTGGAACAATTGACTTTGCCTACTGGAACAATAAAAATTGCATATGGAACAACAAGAATTGAAAAGTGGAACAATTAACGTTGCCTACTTCAACAATTGACTTTTACTACTGGAACAATAAAATTTGCCTATGGAACAACAAGGATTTACTAGTGGAACAAAATTGTTTGTATACTAGAACAATTAAATTTGCTTACTGGAACAGTTGACTTTGCCTACTGGAACAATAAAAAATGCATATGGAACAACAAGAATTGACTAGTGGAACAATATTTTTTTGCCTACTGGAACAATTTAATTTGCCATTGGAACAACAAGAATTGACTATTTGAACAAAAGGTAGCACCGCATGCTTTATACAGAAAAAAGCTATAGTATCAACAGTGCTTGTCATTTTCTTCATGTACAAAATCACAAAGTGTCGTGTATGGGGCACAGCAAGCCAAAAAAGATACTAACAAAAAGGCAGTTGTTCTCACATCCACCATCCCATGACAACAAACCACACGTCCGAAATTACAAGTTCTCACATCCATCATCCCCATGACAACAAAACACAGGTCCGAAATTACAAAAAAGAGACATATGCATGGCACTACTGGACAAATCAGACGCCCTTCACCCGGCGTTCCTTCTTCTCTAGTACCCATGAAATGTCCGCGGTGTTAAATCTGGAGTTGATTAACTTTGCTGCAAACATCTTGCGGTACTCAGGGATGCTATCCTGTTTTATCAAACGAACAAAAGAAGAGTGTTGAAGTGTCAGTACAAGCAAGCTATGTGCGCATTAGATAGTTGTCTTTTTGTGAAAAAAGAGGAGAAAAAAGGTACCGGAAGGAACGGCTGCATCGTCTTCCCGTCCCAGTTGTCCACATAGACCAAGGCGAAGATGCCGCAATCCACACTACACACAAAAAAATATGATAAAAGTTGGTTTCACATTAAATGGGCACAATGCGCAAACACAAGGGGCATGCTTACGTATTCACTTGCTGTGGATAGTCAACGGGTTCCCATCTCTTAAATTTGGTGAAGTCTTTGGAAGGAACAACTTTGCTTTGGTTCATTGATTCACTGAAGTTCATGATCTGATACATATAGGGATGGGTTAAAAACCACACATGGACAATATTGATGATGCATGATAGAAGATGAAAAAGAAAGAAAGAAATAAAGGGAAGAGCCCTCACCATATTCTCCAGTGCAGCATCTAAAGCAGGGTTGTTTCTTCCTCTGCTAGAGTCGAAGACATTTACTTGGTTGTGCAAAGAAGTTGAAGCACACAAGAGCCCAGTGCCCTTCTTAACAATTGGGAAGAAAACCTACAAAAACCAAAAGGAAATGCAACTGAAAAAATTTGGAAAAGCACAATGGAACAATTAAAAAGAATGGTGAACAAATCAACTGGACTACTGGAACAATTAACTTCTTTGCACAAACAATGACATGACCTTATGAAACAATCAATTATACCTGATGGATCAATGGGGTACACTTTCAGGAATAAGAATGTAATTTGTAAAAGCAAGTTGAGAGAAACTTACCAAGTCCTTTTTAGGCAAATTGTAATCGTCACACCATTGTTTTATTGGGCCCATGAAGTAGTCAATTTTGACATTTTTAGGCTCCCTGAGTAGGTGAATCTGTATTTTTTGCAAGAACAGAAAGGTATGAAATTTGATAAACAATGTTTATAAGAAGCTGGAACAACAAAGTTTGCCTACTGCAAAGAAAATACATGTTTTCTTAATGGAACAATAATGTTTGCACACTGGGACAATGGAATTAGCCTACTGGAACAACAAGATTTGGGTACTGGAACAATTAAACTTTACCTACTGGAACAATAAAATTTGCTTACATGAACAAAAAAATTTGCCTATTGGAACAATAATGTTTTACCTACTGGAACAATATGGTTTGCCTACTGGAACAAACTGGGAAAATAAAGTTTAAATCATAATTGCTTAGGCTGAGAAAAAAGAACAATTGCAACACAATTGTTACCGATTCGAGCTGTGGAACAATGAACCTCTTCACTACATTCCCTGTGGCCTCAACTGCCTCTGCATTGAAGATGTAGGCATACATGTTCATGCACCAATCACCTAGCTCTCCCCTTGGTTTCAGCGAAGAGTACGTTTTCTCATAGTCTATGTGGAATCATTGGTCTTGATGAAGGAAGCCTGCATTTGGTCACAATTTTCTCCCCCCGGTGAATTGTAAAAGCGACAAGTAAAAATAGAGATCTATGTACACTTACTGTGTTTCATCCTTTTTTGGCTTATCGCAGCATTTGCTAGAGAAGTATTTGGTGTATGTGTCCTGAATGTTGGCATGGACCTTCAGTTTCTTTAGCTTTTTCCCATCATCCAATGGTTTTGCTGCCCTCTTCTTCCTCGTCTTCTTCTCATGCGTGCTTGGGCCACTGCTCACATCATCGATAGTGAAAGTGTCGGGTTTGTCTGCAAATGGGAATGTATTGGAAACAATAAGATATGATGGATGAAAACAAACTAGACAAGATGTTTGCCTACTGCAACCAGAAAATAAGATGTTTGCATGCTGGAACAAAATAAAAAGTTTGCCTACTGGAACAATTATACTTTGCTTCTGGAACAACAAGGTTTATCTACTGGAACAATAAATTCTGAATAGTGGAACAAAGAAGGTTTTCATACTAGAGCAAATAAGGTTGGACTACTCGAACAATAAATCTTGCCTGCGGGAACGATAAAACTGCTTTATGGAACAAAATAAGTTTTAGCCTACTGGAACAATAAAACTTCCCTATTGGAACAATAAGTTTGACTACTAGAACAAATAACAATAGGGTTTAAAATCATACCATTTGTTGGGGCTGCGGTGGAGCTGCTTCCTGAAGGAGAATATAATTCTGAATCAGGTAAATCTGGCAACAGCTCGAAAGATGGAGGTACAATGAGATCCGCGGGTGACGGCGGCCTTGCACGTGAGGGGCTCCCGGGCACTCCAACGCTCCTGGTTGGGCTGCCGCCGGCAGGTGGTTGCTCCTTGCAAAGCTCACCGACGATGTCATCAATGCTCCGAGCCCCTCCATGAATGGCAGGGCTAGCCTCTCCCAGGTGAGCATGTCTGGTAGGGCTCGGCGGTGGTGGGCTAGCAACCACGCTAGGAGAGACGTGTGTGGTAGGGCTTGACAATGCTGGGGTGGCTGACACCGCAAGTGGAGCGTGTCTGACAGGGCTTGCCGGTGCTGGGCTGCTCCCCTTCTGTGGCGCGACATCTGCACCAGCAGTGTCGTCCACAACGGTATCCCTGGCAGGGCTAGAGATGTCATCATCAGGCCGCACGTCATCCTGTGCGCCAACCACGGATGTACGCCCCCCAAAACTTTCCTCAAATCTTGAAGCTGCCATACCCTCATCCTCGTCATTACCCTTTCTTTGTTGCACCTTTGGATGTCCCATGCATTGGGAATGAGAGGTTGCTAGCCACCAATCCAGCTTGTGTTGTGCCCATAGCCTCCATTACCTCCATGGCAAATGCAGCCATCTTCTTCTGCTGCGACTGCTTGATTTGTGAAATAGCAACATCAAAATCTTTCTCCCATGATTTGTAATATTTGTCAGCAATCGTCTGGATGTTGGGTGGTAACTGCTCAAAAAGGACGAAACAACTAGTGACTTGAGTGAAACGAGAAAATGCTATCAATACTGGAACAATATACCAAAAAGCACTGCTTGAACAACTTATGTGCACTACTGGAACGACATATAAGCACTGATGGAACAACTTATAAGATCTGTTTAAACAATCTAAAAAGAGCTGCTGGAACAACTTGTAAAGATACTACTGAAGCAAGAAAAAAAGATACACTAATGGTGAAACAGCTATGTATATTATGTGCAACAGTTATGGAACAACTTATAAGATGCTACTAAAACAATACACTAAAGCATACGGAACAAAAAAATAATGGTGAAGCAGTTCTATATGTGGACGGCATGGTATACAAACTACAGAGCTGGAACAAAAAATACAAAACACCGTGTGGGCAAAACAGAAACAATAAAAAACATGCAAATAACACAATAATAGTGGAGGAATTTACAGGTGGTCATGACCTTCTTTGGGAGGCCACCTATTCCATTCTCGAAGGTGGTCGAGTCAATTGTCTCAAAGCAGAAATGGTCGTTTCGCGTCTGGCGTGTTTTCAATACCTCAAACGCAAACAAAAACATATAATAGAACAAGAAAAAAGCTGATTATGCTATCGCGACATCATCGCATGAGATGTAAACACACAAAAAAAAGATGGATGTTGAAAAAGGGAAAACAAACCTTTAACTCGCCAAACAAAATCTTCTTCATGGATAGCCTTCTTTTGTCCTCTTTTTGAAGATTTTTGAAGTTCTCAGATGTCACATGGCATAACACGGGTGTGCAGAGTCCATCTTGGCCATGGACACGGTAACAATTGGACATGATCCATATACACGATCTGCGAGGGGTCCCAATGAAAGAAGAAAAAGAATACATGTAATCAGTCGCTGGAACAATTAAATTTGCCGCTGGAACAATTAAGTTTGCCTACATGAACAATATGGTTTGCCTACTGGAACAATAAAATTTGACTACTGGAACAACAAATTTGCCTACTGGAACAACAAGGTTCGACTACTTCGACAATAATGTTTTGCCTACTGGAACAATTAAATTTACCCACTGGAACAATTAACTTTGCCTACAGGAACAATATAGTTTGCCTACTGGGACAAAATATGGTTCACCTACAGGAACGCATCAACATGCAGTAAAAAGGGTATTAAAAAGCAAAGAGAGAAGACGGCACGTACGGCAAGAATGGGTAGGCATGCCCCGACGTTGAAGGATGTGTCTGGTTTATCTCTAATGACTTCTGAATCCTTCTAACCTCGTCCATGGTCTTGTTAAGCACATGGCCGGCCCAATCCAACTCTGCAAAGGCATCCATGTTGCCAAAGGTGTGCAGGTACTCAATGGCGATGCTGAAATTTGTCTTCGGAACAAGAACATTGGCCAGCGCAACCAGCAGGAAAGCCCTCATGAAATCAAGCTCATCGGTGCTGTCTTTGACTACTTGTCTTTGCCCTATTGATCGGTACCTACACCTACCTGAATCGCTCCTTGACATGCTTAATGGCATCGTCGTCGCCAGTCAACAAGAAGGGCTTGTCCCCTGAAGGTATGCCAATCACCTTGCTTACCATGTCCCTTGTGAATATGATCGCCTTGTTCTTGAAACGAAACTGACAGAGGTCAGGATCGATGTTCTTGATCATCCACTCGATCAACCGGCTAGGAGGTGTGAATGATGAGATAGTCAACAAACACTCGAATCCATGCTTCCGAACAAACTCCTTCTGGTATTCTTGAAGCTCAGACACAAACCGATTCAGACCCTTTGAGCTGAACTCGAACTTGATTAGGCGTATAAATCGTTTTTGCCATTTCTTCAGAGGCAATGTGTACCACCTGAAACAAAAAAAAGAACAACTGGATCAGAAACACAAAAATCTGAAAAGCACGGCTGGAACAACTTAATTGAACCACTGGAACAGCATGTGAATCCTATTGGAACAACTTGTAAAGCTATGAAACAATCTGAAAATAACTACTTATCACCACAACACACAATCTGGTCTCAAAATCAGCAATTCAGCACAAAAGCCAAACCCACAAGTTACGAGTACGAGTAGAACCAATCAACAAAACACCCCAAGCAGCCAAACCAAGCCCACAACTATGTAAAAACAGAAACCAACAGAATGCTGAAACAATCTGAAAAGCAATCTGAAACAACAGAATGCTGAAACATTATACATTGTTCAATTGTGATCAGGCAACGCACTGTCGAAAACAAAAAATACATTATACATTCAAATACACTATATCACTGAAATCTCATATCACTGTATCCCATAGCAATTGGAACTATATCACTGAAATCTCATATCACTATATCCCATAGCAATTGGAACAATTACACTACACATTCACATTCACATTCACAATCAACATATACATTTCGTATTCACATTCAACATATACATTTCGTACTCACATTCATATTTTCAGCGAGTTAAAATGAAATGGGGGGAGAGGAATGGAAGTGGATGAGCATGAAGGGGGCACGGGTGATATACCTCGCAGGGAATTGCCAATCAGCAACCCAACGGACTGGGGGATCGCTTCAACTGCCACCAATCAATCGCCGGAACAACCGCCTCCAGGCCGAGAACCTCCCCTACAGAAGATGGCGGCGATGCCTGAACATCAGCGACGGCTCGACGGTGGCTGTAACGTCGGTTCCTCGACTGCACGGGGGAGACGGCCTCTAGGGTTTCTCAACGGCGCGGGGAGGCGGCGTCGACGACGAGGGAGAGGCGGCATCCACGCCGATGTGGAGCGGTCTCAACGGCGCGTGGGGCGGCCTCATCGGCGAGAAGCGGTGTCCACGGCAAGGGAAGCGGCGTCCACCACGCGCGGGAGGCGGCCTCAAAGGCGCGAGGCGGCGTCGATGGCGAGAGGGTGGCGTCCACGGCGTGGGGGGCGGCCTCAAAGCGCGAGGCGGCGTCGGCGGCGAGAGAGTGGCGTCCACGGCGTGGGAGGCGGCCTCAACGGCGGCGAGGCGGCGTCGACGGCGAGGAGAGGCGGCCTCAACGGCTCGGGGAAGCGGCGTCGGCAGGGAGGCGGCCTCAACCGCAAGGAGGCGGCGTCGATAGCGAGTAAACGATGGACGACGAGGATTTTGGGGAGGCGAGGCGGTCGGGCATTTGGGGGAGTAACGCGAGGCGGTTGGGGAATCGGCGTGTTGGGCCGAGAAGTTGGGCCACGAGCGTCCGCCCCATCCGGACGTCCAAGTATAAGCATTTTCGTCACAGTAATTGTAATAGTTATTTACCATTCCTATCTTACCGTCATTTATTCTTTTGTTTGGAAGTTCATCTCCTTTTCGATGGCAGGCATTCCCTCGCTGACGTGCCGTGCCGCGATTCCGGAAGTTTTCGGTAGCCCACGATAGACGGGATCATTGCATTTATTTACCTTTCCAATCCTACCTCCATTTACCCTTTTGTTTGGAAAGTTTTTTATCTCGATGCCGATGGCAAAGCCTTCTCCTACCGACGCGCGCGCCGTGCAGCAAATCGCGGCGATCCGCGCCGCCGTGGAGTATAGTAGGCAACTAGACCAGGCACCGCGGCGCAGACGTGCCTTTGCGGCTCGAGACCCTAGGGCCAACCGCAAAACGACCAAACGACCTTTGTCACCCGGGGCTCGCGCCCCCGCTCCCCATGACCGGTGGGCCCCGACGCGGTGCTAAGCTTGGGAATTATGGGGTTTTATGGTGTGGGAATCATGGATTGACGATCCGCCAGCTGTTGACTCCCCTCTGACCCCCGTCTGGGCCCCGCCGGTCAGCCCCACCGCCACGTGACCTATTAAATACCCATCCACACGCACCCTTCGCCCACAAGGGCCGGGCCTCCTCCTCCTCCTCCTTGGTTTTGGTTGATTGATTGATTGATTCCTCTCTTCTCTGCCCCTCGCTCGCCACACTCGTCACTCTCGCCGCCGTCGGTGGAGTCCTCGGCGGCGTGGAGAGTCGATGGGCTGCGTCTTCGGCCGCGCCGCCTCCCGGAGCAGCGGGAGGAAGAAGGAGGGGGCGTCCTCGCAGCGCCTCGGGGCCGCCGCTGCCGGCGGCGACGGGGATGGGTCACCCGGGAGGCTGCGGCTGCGGCTCGGGCGCAAGGCGGCGCCGGCGCCCAGGCCGGGGTGCGTCCCCGCGGTCGCCTCCGAGGAGCTTGTCGCTGCGGGGTGGCCGGAGTGGCTCGTCGCCGTCGCCGGGGAGGCCCTCCGCGGGTGGGCGCCCCGCTGCGCCGACACCTACGAGAAGCTCAACAAGGTATTGTGTCGCGGGGCACCGCCCCTCCCGTGATATCCGCAGAATTTGACGTGCCGGTGCTGCTGCTATTTGAGTATGGCCTGACATGCTAGTGCTAATCTTTCCGTTTCGTGGTGGTGGTCTTCTTCTTGTCGGGCAATTCACTCTTAGATAGGGTCGGGCACCTACAGCAACGTGTACAGGGGAAGGGACACCGTCTCCGGCCGCATCGTGGCGCTGAAGAAGGTCCGGTTCGACAACACTGAGCCGGAGAGCATCAAGTTCATGGCCAGGGAGATCCTAATCCTGAGAAGGCTTGATCACCCCAATGTGATCAAATTAGAGGGTTTGGCGACCTCGAGGATGTCGTGTAGCCTGTACCTGGTGTTCGAGTACATGGACCATGACCTCGCTGGTCTCGCAGCAAGCCCCGACGTCGAATTTACTCTGCCACAGGTATTTGAGGCTTGTTTGCTCTCTTCTTTCTGGGGTAGTTACTTGTTGGAATTTATTCGAGTTCTTTTACGCGAATGTACATTGTTGCAGATAAAATGTTATATGCAGCAACTGTTGTCGGGGCTTAAGCATTGCCATGACAATAATGTGTTGCATCGAGATATCAAGGGGTCCAACTTGTTGTTGGATAATAACGGGATTCTTAAGATTGGGGATTTCGGGCTGGCAACTTCCTTTGACCCACGGCACAAACGGCCAATGACAAGCCGTGTGGTCACGCTGTGGTACCGCGCCCCCGAATTGCTACTGGGTGCGACGGATTATGGTGTGGGTGTGGATTTGTGGAGTGCTGGGTGCATCCTGGCAGAGCTCTTGTATGGGAAGCCCATCATGCCTGGGCGTACCGAGGTTAGCCTTACAACAATCCCTAGCCCTGATGTTTTGTTATTTTTTTGGTAATACTAGGGCTCAGAGTACTTCAGTATCAAGCCTGTGGTGAAACATTGTTAGCTGTGGAAAATTTTACATGTACTCAACTACTCGTTATAAAGAGTTATCTGGTCACTGCTGAACCTGTTGACTTGTTATGTTGGGTAGTTTAACTATTAGGCTGATCTTTCATGTTTGTTTTATTTATGTTTTGGTAAATATTGATCGATGACCATGTCAGATTCATTACCATGTCATTGCCATTCATTCAAAGAGTTGAACAACCTGCTGAGTGTTGACTTATTTATAAGCCTGACTTTGTTTCTATGTAAGGTACTGTCATCAGTGGTTACCAGGCTACCAGCATGACTTTAATGAAAATTTCTGTTGAAAAATATGCTTGTGTCTTTTAGCATTAGAACCGGACATTTGTTCAATTATGCTTGTTACTAAAAATCCCTCAATAAAATAGCTGTTCCTAAGTAGTTTTGAGTCACATAACTAGTACAAGTGGAATGCTCACATCAGCATTAGTGTGAACGTCATGCACATGTTTAATTCATAGCTAGACTTTCAGATATTTTGAGGTGCTGAGTTTAGCAGTTTAGGGTTTAGCTCTTTGCGCTGCCTTTGCATTCTTATATAACAGCCATTTGAAAATCCAAATAGTTGGTGTAGATGATCTTTGTTTCAACAAGATAGTTCTATGAAACTATTTTCTGTTGGTAGAATCATATCTTAGTAGCATCCAAAACGTAAAACATACAGTTATCATCAACCAACTGATTTTTTTGGTTACTGTTTCTGTTAATGTAATCCTCTTGTCATTTCCCAGGATATTTATGTCCTGCATAGAGTGCTGGATGAATGAATAACATTATTAATACAAAAAAGAACGAGTAATTTTGATTTGCTTGCTGAATTTTGCAGACATCATTGATGATTCAAATACTTGCTTGGCGAGCTTGTATATCTTGTAAATCAGATAAGATAGTTATTGGTCCAATTGTAGGTATATTTGGTAAAAAACCAATTTATATGCTCTTACAAACCTATACATCAGATACCATCTTCCCTAGACTTCATCTTCTCACAAAGGAAGGCTTAGGATTATTAAAATAGTAGGGAAATAAAATAAGTCAGTTTGATTTTTTTTGGACCTAGTAACCTCCCCAAGAAACTAGTCAGAACTAATCATATACTCCCTGTGTTCTTTTTTATTTGTCGTCGTTGACTTTTAGACATGCCCTTTGACCATTCGTCTTATTCAAAAAAACTATTTAATTATCATTTATTTTGTTGTGCTTTGTTTTATCATTAAAAGTTCTTTAAGCATGACCTATATTTTTGCATATTTGAACAAGACGAATGGTAAAATGGCATGTCCAAAGTCAACGGTGACAAATAAAAAAGAACGTAAGGAGTATTATTTATCTCCGTAGCAATATATCATCTAGAAACATGATAGAAAATCTTGAATTTAATATTTAAGTTATTTACTATGAAATCAAATAATCAATATGAATATGGTACAGAACTAATCATGAGCCAGTATTTACCTGCCCAGCAACATGATAGAGAATGCTGAATTTAATCTTTTTGATATTTACTCCAATTACTCGGATGTCCAAATGAATATGCAACAACTTGATTATGCCGGATGGTTTTGAATTCATGTATTTTCCTTATTTTTGTATATTTGTTTGATCATATCTACATCAACCATGACAAACAGGAATTTTCTTGAAATGTTTGTCACTTGAGGTGAATAAAACATCATATATAGTTAGTTCTGCGTCCACAACCTTCTGACCATGATGTGTTTATTTATTTTGTTTACTTTTTCCTTGCTATATATGCTTAGTTTCTTACATAAAGGTGACTACCTGGTTCCTAATGTCAATCATCGCAATACACACTGTTCATCAGGTAGAACAGTTGCACAAGATTTTCAAGCTATGTGGCTCCCCCTCAGAGGAGTATTGGAAGAAGGCAAAGCTGCCACATGCTACACTATTTAAACCTCAACAGCCCTATAAGCGTTGCATCGAAGAGACGTTTAAAGATTTTCCTCCATCTTCCCTGCCATTGGTTGAAACTTTACTTGCAATTGATCCATCAGAACGTCAAACTGCCACAACTGCATTGCAAAGTGAAGTATGTCCATGTCCTTTCCCTTTTATAGTTCTCATCAGACCTGTGAATCTGAAACAAGCTCGTTGACATGTTAAATACAGACTTGTGAATTTGAAACAAACTCGTTGACCTGTTAACTACAATCCTATCATACCATTTGTTTTTTTGGAAATGGCATTTTTTGCCACATGTTTACACTTTTTAAACATGAACAGCCCTATGAGCATTGCATCAGAGAGAGCTTTAAAGATTTTCCTTCAACTTCCCTGCCATTGGTTGAAACTTTACTTGCAATTGATCCACCAGAACGTCAAACTGCCACAACTGCATTGCAAAGTGAAGTATGTCCATGTCCATGTCCTTTCCCTTTTTATCTTTTTAATCGGACTTCTGAATTTGAAACAAACTAGTTGACCTGTTAATTACAGTTTTGTGAATTTGAAACAAACTAGTTGACCAGTTAAGTGCAGTCCTATCATAGCATATGATTTTTTTAAAATGGCAATTTTTGCCACGTTTACACTATTTAAACCTCAACAGCCCTATGAGCATTGCATCCGAGAGAGCTTTAAAGATTTTCCTTCATCTTCCCTGCCATTGGTTGAAATTTTACTTGCAATTGATCCATCAGAACGTCAAACTGCCACAACTGCATTGCAAAGTGAAGTATGTCCATGTCCTTTCCCTTTAATCATTCTTATCAGACTTGTGAATTTGAAACAAACCAGTTGACCTGTTAAGTACAGACTTGTGAATTTGAAACAAACTCGTTGACCTGTTAAGTACAGTCCTATCATAGCGTTTGAAATTTTTTGGAAATGGCAATTTTTGCCACATGTTACACTTTAAACCTCGACAGCCCTATGAGCGTTGCATCAGAGAGAACTTTAAAGATTTTCCCTCTTCTTCCCTTCCTTTGGTTGAAACTTTGCTTGCAATTGATCCATCTGAATGTCAAAATGCCACAACTGCATTGCAAAGTGAATTATGTGCGTGTCCTTTCCCTTTTAGCATTCTAATAAGACTTGTGAGTTTGAAACAAACTCATTGACCTGTGAAGTACATTCCTATCATAGCATGTTGATATTGAAATAATGATGTTGAGTTTAGTGCTTTTGCTCTAACTGTTTTTAAAAAGCAATGGCTGTGCGTGTCCTTTCCCTTTTACCATTCTAATAAGACTTGTGAGTTTGAAACAAACTCATTGACCTGTGAAGTACATTCTACATAGCATGTTGATATTGAAATAATGATGTTGAGTTTAGTGCTTTTGCTCTAACTGTTTTTAAAAAGCAATGGCTGCAATGCTATTACAGTATTGCATATTTAAATTTTTTTAGGAGAAACACAAATAACAAGATCTTTTGGAAAATGCATGAATCAAAACACTTGATAATTAGAGATTATAACTACAAAGGAATAAGGCCCCATTTTGGTCATCCAACTTTACATTTAGGTCCCATTGAGGATTTTAACTTTTGGAAGGTCCATTGAGGCCACCTCAAGGTCATCGAGTTTCAGTCTTGGTCCCAGGGAAACCTTCTGTTTAGCAGTTAATGTCTTTATGTCATGCACAAGGAATCTGAATCCATTTGCTGATGTCATTGTAGACTTTGAGATCCTTAATTTTGACATATTATAATATTACACAAAGTTGGCAGAGACTTCTCCCAACTACAAAAACATGACGTGGAGTTCATAAAAATTATTATCCTCATAATATGCTAGTATAACCATTCCGAAGAAATATTCAATTCGATGCATGGTATGGTGTTTCAATTATTTCATAGTAAATGCGGCAGTCATTTGAAGGAAACAGGCATATATTCTTTATGCAACATGGGAATGCTCCAAAGTATAATAATGTCTTGTGCATCGTATGAACTATTTAATATTTTCTAGTTCAGGAACTATTTCTCTCTCGGTAGTTTCATTATACCCATGTTAATTATGATAATTTAGCACTTGCGTTCATCTAGTGCTTCTATATATTTTGGCATGCCATATGTGGTTATGAGAATTCAGATCATCTTCAACACAATGTTTGCATATTTACAAGATTTTTGTCAGACATCTGGTATATTGCAACTTTGGATTAATTTGGGGGTATATTTACATAGACTGTTAGCATCAATTTTGTGGTACTAGAAAGGAGCTGGTATATTTTAAACCCAGGACTTTGTAGGAATACTTTGCTTAACATTTGACTTTCTAATATCATTCACATGACAAACCACACGAGCCTTAGTTTTGTATTTCCATATAACTAAAAACTATGTGATGCTTATCTTATTTAACTATCATTCCATTGATCATATGAGCATTATATTTGTGGACCCTGCAATAAAATTGTTTGTGATTTTGCTCTAGACAAGAATCCGCAGGTTGCCAGTATGTAATATTTCTTTTATACCGTGAGCTTTTTAGTTCTTTGCAACTGAGCCCTACGCATGTGACCCATCAAGTCTGCCAACATATCCGCCAAGCAAGGAGATGGACGCCAAGTTAAGAGACGAGGAAGCCAGAAGGTTTGTGGCATCTACCTTTTTTTCTTCTGATTTTGCATGTAGTTGTTCGCCATGTTATACCATTCATCATTTTACGGTGCCTTGTAGATTTTATGCACTTTCGTCAATTTGTGTACAAGTGAATTACTTTATTTCAAATCTTTGCTAGCCCACCAGCACCAGCTTCAACCACTACCCCATAGGTGCATGCTTACATGCATGAGCTTTTAAAATTATATGGGCTAGTTGATTTTTGAGGTCACCTATGGTATTTATCTTGTGCTCTAGTCATGGATTGGGTTATTAGACTGAGTTATGGATTATGGATGATTTGCAGTGAATTTTTTAGCAACATTAGGTATTCAGATTGTTATTTTCAGTTAATTATATTGCTTTGTAATTCTTCTGGGAAAATGGATTCATTTCTAACTAATGGTACTGTTTGTGTTTGGTTGCAAGCTATAAAATAGCCATTGTAGCAGTTTCTGGCTTAGTGTTAGGACCTCACCTTTTACTACTATGAACTAGTTAAAATCTCGATTCATGGACATTGTGCACTCACACAGACACTAACAATCTCGCTTCAATTGATGCCGGCTATTTTTTATTGGTCGGTTAAGAGTTGCCTCTGCATGAAAGAGTAGCATATTGAATCAGAATTAATCTCTCTGATTGTTTGTTACTGGATTATTCATGACATGTTTCTTTTTTTCTGAATCAATGACATATGTGTGTTATTCAGGTTACGAGCTGTTGAAAAGGCTAAAGGAGAGGTGGCCAAAAGGACTAGAACACGAGATCCATCTCATAGGGCTGCACCAGTACCAGAAGCTAATGCAGAGATTCAAGCAAATCTAGATGTAAGTCAAGGCTAATCATGATTGTCGATATTCATATTTATTTTGCTATCAGACTTGATACACACAATTGAGTTGGTAATATTCCGTGTCTATTTATCTAATACTAAATGGCATTCCATTTTGAATTCACCAGCAGAATCTCTATGTGCATGGTTCAGCCAGATATGATTATTTTTGAGTTGTGAGCCCAAATGCCAAATTACCAACAAAATTATTGGTAAAATGTGATACAGTCATGGTCCCTCTGGATAGTTTTTCACCAGTAGCCATCATAACCTGGTTTACCAAAGCTTTTGGAGCATAGTTTTGTTAGGGGATGTTTTGGAGCATAGTTAAAGACCTCTGTTTCCAAGTTACAAAGTCAATATTCATGTTTGTTTACTTGATCTATATTTTCATGTGGGTGTGGAAAACTATATTTTACTGTACAATGGATGATCTCTTATCATGAACTGAGTTACAACTGTAAACGATACATCATGTGGTGAAAGTATAGTGTTGGTGCCTGCGCATTTCAACTTCAATTTTGTTAAAAATTGTTAAGCTGAGACATTGTTTCAATCATATATCTCTTCAAATTTACAAACATCGCATGATGAGGTACTCAGTATAAAGTATTTCCATTAACAGCAGAGGCGGCGAATGTTAACCCATGCAAATGCCAAAAGCAAAAGTGAAAAGTTCCCTCCGCCGCACCAGGATGGAGCTATGGGTAATCCGTTAGGATCCTGTCGTAATATGGAGCCTACATATGAACACCAGGATGCTTCCTTCAGTACTATAGTCCCGTACCAGAAGGGGGCCTCACAAACATGGTCTGGACCGTTTGTTGATCCGGCAGCTCTTGGGCAATCAAAGCGGAAGAAGCAAACTGCCTTAAACGCAAAGGCTGCGGCTTACTCAAAACAGCTCCAAAAGATAAGGGCGCGATAAAAAAAAAAAAGAACGGTGGTGAAAACGGTGTTCCTTTTACATGTTTTTTATTGAGTTTGGGGTACTAGTTTTTCATGCGGGTCTTTAGATGAATATTCTTTCCTTGCATTTTGTTCAAGCAAACACTAGTGTTCTTCCTACTGTAAGGAGAATTCTTCTAGATTATGTACATGTGGTAGTGTTTCCTCTTCTTTTCAGGTCCTTTTGAACGATTTGCTGTCCAAAACGGGACAACGTGCGTCACCACCCTTGTATTTAAGCTCGTTACGACATTTCAGTTCATTGTGTATATACGGAGCATCCTTTCTTTATATTAGTGAACGATGCGTTCATCCATCTCTGGAATTCTTGGATTGGTGTCTTCGCGCATTGAATTGCCTACTGTTAATTGCAGGAGGAGGTCTACCAGAATTTCATCGATTTTGTGACTGCACTTGATCTAGGTGGCCAGAACATTCATGTCATGCTTTCACAACCTACGTGGTATGTGTTGATTAATGTAGAAGAAAGAGTGAAATAGTATTTTAAGTGAGAAATGGAGGGTGGAAAATGAAGTGATTGGTATGGGTGCTCTAAGAACTAGCGGGAATATAATATCCGTACCATTTCCACCCCTAAAGCTAATGCTAGATAAATGGTTTTGTTTGTTGTACTGTTAATTAAAGGGTGAAATGTTTGTTTGGATCACTTTGGATTTCTAGAGTTTAAGTTCCGCGCTAATTCGACGTTGGTAACTAGAGGTCGAATGGTTTTTCAGTTACGTGATTGTTTCCTTGACCACTCTGGCTCAGATTGATTTTATAGCATTCTTTACAAAACATATATTAGCATTGTAGTACAAATACTACAATGGTAATATAAAAAATAAACAACAATATAAGCCGTTAGATCGAAAAGAATAGATTATTTTTATTCACTAATGGGTACTATATAATTTATGTGACCTTAAGATTATGACTTACCCCTCGATAGCTCATTTGAATTTGGTGAATGTAGTGCGACAGCAGACGCTAGATCACCTATTTAAAATTATTGACACACAAGGACAAAACATGGGTGCTGACTCCATCCGATCAGACCTAGCCCTAGATGTTTGCAGTGGTTTTCCGTGGCTGGCGGATTACGTGCTTGATCGGTCTAGGGACTGGGCTGCTGCCTGCTAAGGTTGGCAGGGAGCAGAGAGCATAATGTTTCCATGTCTAGATGTTATTAAAAATAAATGTAGTTTAAATTTTAATTTAATCATTCAATAAATCGTGACACACTTAATTAGCCAAACATTAAGCACAAGTATAATCTATGCATGCATATAGCTAAAACAGACTTCATGTCGGATTCATCCAAAATTCGTGCATACAAAGTAATTACGAAGCAACACCTTCTATGATAAGGCAAGTTCAAAACTTATAAAAGAAATCAATTCTAAAGGCCAAAGTACAAATAAGCACTTAAAATAATTTTACAAATTTAAATATTAATTTTTATATTTTAATTTACAACAAACCATTAGGATAATTTTAACATCTAAAATAGATTGAAAAATCATTTTTATAAATTTTTTATTTTGTCAGATTTTAAATTTATTTTTGTAACTTTGAATTTCAAACGGTATCAAATTGTGATTCCGCTAGTGCTTAAAAGAAAAATCATAAAATCCCCGATGATTTTAACCCCTACCGGTTACTACTCGGCAAGATAAAAAGAACCATCAAGCACGGCCTACACATTTCGTAACTCCATGGTTAAGCAAACGAATAAGCCGCTCTTGAGATAAGAAGCAATTTTGTACCCGGAAGGTTGATAGACCGCTAGTCCATTTGACTGGATGCCAGCAAGAAAAAAACTAACACATACATGTAGCTATAAATATAGCGAAGGAGACTCCAATTGAATTACACAAAAGCTGGGTAAGCAACCGCTAAATTAGTAGATTCCTCACGAGTGGGACTTGCATTAATTTGCTCCAGCATTGCATCCAGTCCTATTAACATCATGGGCTGACCAAGGCCACAGGTTGATAGACCAAGGACCGCACTAACCTAAGTTGTTGCTCAAAGTAAACTACAAAGTCAGCCGTCCATTTTGATTCATTGCGCGCATAAACAAGAGACTTGAACTAAAACGAGCTATTTTGCAAGCTCACTCCATCTGCTGACAGGTTTCAATGGAAAAAGGATGAAGATTACCCTCGCTTACGCCTTCCCTGTAAATATATTTACTGGTGAGCAGCAGATATACAGTAATGTTCATTTTCACGAATTCCCAACTAAGGTAAAAATAAATGAGCAATAAAATACAGGTGCCATTTTCAAGTAGGTACTAAGTGATTTTCTATCTAAATATCAATGGGTGCGGCTTAACATTTAGCATTCTAATCACTTACCGAGCCCACGTAATCATCCATAAGAGACTGCCGTCGCCTCTTCGATGAATTCAATGGAGTGGTGTCACCATCTGATGCCCTTAATGCAGCTCGCTTTGTTGGTGTCATGTTCTGTGCAGCAAAAGAATACATGATCAGATAAGCAAGGAAAATTTTAATAATGAAATAATGAAGCTAGAAAATGGTTTATACATCAAACAATTAATGCCTAGGAGTAATCTACCTTGGCAAGCCTTTTATCTTTCCTTGCCTGCCTTTCTTGCTCATCATATTCTTGATTCTCTTTCTCAACTAGTCGGATAAGTGTATCACATCTCCTAGCCAACTCTTGGGTGGTTCTAGACTTCACAAACCAATCAAATCGGAACAAAGGCGACATGCGGAAGGCAGCTTTCAGTTCATCCCAATTTCCATAACCGAGTTTATGCACCATGCATAGCTGAAATGCAACACCTTGTTAATAATGCCACATAATTGAAAGACTATGAATTAAAAAGGTGAGAGCATACCATGAAACGGTCACATTCCTCATTATAGAATTTCCCTTTATTTTGGCCGTACTGAATTTTTAGTTCTAACCATGGGTTCTTATAGCGGTCTAACTTCTTTGCAATGGCTTTCATGATCTCATCCTTCCGGGATATCCTTGCCTCTCCCCTTTCAATGTTCTTGATAATTCTATCATAGTCTGGTTAGAAAGGAGACAAACCACACATGATTAGTCAGCATGACAACTGGACTGCCTTTCATATTCACCATTGGCCACCAACAAGCAGTCTGTGAGTGAAGATTCATGTACAAATACAGCCATATAGGAAGCATGTCATAATCAACTGAGATACTGGCATACCAGTCAGTTCTTTATATTTCTCCTTGAAAACTTTAGCATATCGCTGAACTTCCTCTTCTGTTTTCCCCTCCATTTCAGAGGCAATACTCTTGATGTCATTGCGGCCATATTTCTCACATGCACGAATAAATGTGTTGAAATCTCTCCTTGTCCATGTCGCAAAACCCTGAGATTCACATGATGGAAAAAGAAAGACATTAAAAATGTAATTATTTAAGAAATAAGCGATAGGGAAACCTGCCAGAAATAAAAATTTAGTATATATTGTAT
Source organism: Raddia guianensis (assembly GCA_036346415.1). Taxonomy (NCBI): domain Eukaryota; kingdom Viridiplantae; phylum Streptophyta; class Magnoliopsida; order Poales; family Poaceae; genus Raddia; species Raddia guianensis. Next base: position 18,190,477 of record CM070534.1, on the reverse strand, counting down.
AAACATCTAACCTCTTCTAATAGCTGCTCCTTCTCTTCTTGCTCATCTGCTGTCAAAGGCTCCAACTGATCTGAGTATTGCATAAAAATTACATAGTTAGCACTTAGCACAATCTACCTGGATGCTGTAAATCAACTTAAATAAGGAGTTGACGATACCTTCATCTTCACCATCAATGGTATCTTTCTTTTGGTTTGCTTGCTGCATTAAAATTTTAGAAGTTAGGAACCCAATCATCGATAGCCATCAATATTTATTACGTATTGAGTACTGGAGTGGCACATCAATACAAATGATGTATTGAGTACTGGAGTGGCACATCACAAAGAAAGGGGGGAAAGCTGAGTGGCCTGACATCAATATTTAGCTAGAAAAACAAAAACTAGATAGTCAACAAATTACCATAAGGTACCGCACTTCCTTTTCATACAATTCATTCAACCTCTGACTGTTGAAGAACTGGAAATCATGCCTGCCATGGACAAATATAAAATGAGCTCACAATAGCAACCAACAATGTATATTCATTAATAAGAAAACGAAAAGTGAAAAGCAACATTATAAAACTTACAAGTGTGGCATTCTTGGAATCCGTGGTTCCCTAGGTTTTGCAGGTGCACCTTGGCGAAGTGCTTGTTTAAAGTACTCAGACTCAGAGTAGCTACAACAGTAAATCAAAATTAGGTTAACACAATGAATAGGCAAAATGCACAAAAACACCCCAAAAGAGTGGCATACTTCCTCTTCCTTTCTCTTCTAGGTGGCTCAATCCAGTTATCACTGACCAGTTTCTTAAAATCAAGCTTGTTTTCCTCCTTCAAGCAGTCAAGAAAGCAGATTAACACATTCAATTGGTGAAAAGATATTTAACTAAAATTCTCAAGGTTGCAGTGCATAATTAATCAGATGGATCATTACCTTATCATCATCAAAATCATACAATTCCGCAGCTGCATAGAAAATAATGTTAGATAGCCAGACAGACCAAGACGCAGAGAGCAATGGAGTGAGAGCTACATACTGTCGTCCATTTTAAATTTAATGGCATCCTCTGTGAATTTTTTCATTTTTGCATCAAGCTCTGCTGTTGTCTCCTCTCCTTTGGCTATAATACGGTCAATATCCTCATCTGTTATTGTGCTGTCCTTCGAACTGAAAACCATTTCCGCACCGAATCTCACCATTTGCAACAGGTCATCCTTATTGACAGCTAAAAAAGACCAATAACATCAGAACAATCTATGTTGTACTACAAAAAAAGCCTTTCCCCAGATAGTAAGTCATAAGAAACATACTTTTCTGCTCTGCCAATCGTCCTTGTTGAATGACCAAAGCATCCAATGCAAGCTTCTTGTATGCTCTCTCAATCACTTTTTCCTCAATGGTATACTGGAATATAGTTTCGCTATTCCATATTAGATATAAGTCCAAAATTTGTGCTGTAGTAATCTCACTGCTAGCAGTATTAACAAACCTCTGTGCAAAATCGAAAAACTTGTACTTCTTTCTTTTGACCTATCCTATGTGCTCGATCTTGAGCTTGAAGATCAGCTTGTGGATTCCTGCATACACAGAAGTACCAATATGCAAGATTCATCCTTGTGGGTTACAAAATAAGTACAATTTGCAGTCTAATAAAGCAGCATACCAATCACTGTCATAAAGAATCACAACATCAGCAGTGGCAAGGTTGATACCAAGGCCACCTGCCCTGGTCGAAAGCAAGAAAATGAACTTCTCGCTTCCTGGCTTATTGAAAGCTTCAATAGAGGCATCACGGTCTTCTCCACCTGTGTTTCCATCTATGCGGCAATATTGATATCCCTTGTACATAAGATAATCTTCCAAGATATCCAAAAGCCTGGTCATCTGCAGGATGCTGATTTATGTCAAGCAACACAGGATTTGGGGAATACCAATCAGCGATATAAACATGCTTAGTAGCCCAAGTGTGACCACAAAATCTATTAATATGCAATGACAAAACTCTTAAGCCATTTATATTTTGCATGCAAGGGAAACAATCACCTGTGAGAAAATAAGCACTCTGGAATCACGGTCCTTTAGTTTGGGCAGCAATTTATCCAACAGAACCATTTTTCCTATAGTAAATATCAAACAAGTTGTTTTAAATAAGCAACCACAGATGCAAGGTTGGAAAGTATGTGTAAATTTGCAACAAAAAAATGAACATCAACATGAAATTATGTGAAGCATACCTGCATTCTCAACAAGATGGTCACCAGTTGTATAAGGTGGGCCAGGTTCTGCTCCTTGGAATAAATATGGATGGTTGCAGCACTTGCGCAGCTGCATAGCTATGTTAAGCAATCGCTTGCGTTCACCGCCAGCATTAATAACTTCCAAATCTTTTTGAAGCAGAGCACGATAGTACTGCTTTTGCATCTGAGACATTCCAACCTTAAGTATAGTCTCCTTTTTCGGAGGCAAACCCTTTTCAACATCAGATTTAAGCCTTCGAAGAAGAAATGGACGAAGAACCTTCACAAAAAAAAATGCATACATGAATTATAAGGTTAATACAAACATAATGATGCTGCTTGAGATAATAAAACAACTTTTACCTTATGAAGCTGCTGAACAACTTCATGTTGATCATTTTCACCAGAAATTTGAAACCATTCATCAAAGGTCTCAGCAGAGCTAAATATTTCAGGCAGCAAAAAGTTGAGAAGAGACCACAGCTCATGGAGGTTGTTCTGCCACATAGCAAGTCAGATTGTGATCAAAATGAAGCCAAAAAAAAAGAATCCAAAAAGGAATAATTACTCAGACTGTTGCGATCCAAATCTGACATGTATATGCTATATACAATACAAAGAAACAGCATTGCCAGGGGGAAACTTACCTGGAGTGGAGTGCCTGTGATGAGGAGACGATAATTAGTGTTGTAAAGCCTCATCGTCTTAGACAGAAGAGAGTTCTCATTTTTTATCCGATGTGCTTCATCAATAATAATGTAGCGCCAGCTGAAGCGCCTGAGAGCAGTTTTTTCTTTGATAGCCATCTCAAAACTAGTCACACAGACATCAAATTTTCCTGGTTGCAGTAGATTCTGCCTTATGTGGTTCTGAAAAAACAGAATTGACAAAGCTCAGTACCATGTCGTCAGAAATGACTGCAATGATTGAAAGAGAGATTTAGGACTAACCCTTTCTTCTGGATTTCCTAAGAACTTCACAGCACGCAAAATTGGGCAAAAGCGCTGTATTTCCTTTATCCAATTACCTAGAGTAGACTTCGGTGCAACAACCATGTGAGGACCAGTTATGCCTCTGAATTCATTCAGATAACCCAGCAATGAAATTGTTTGAAGTGTTTTCCCAAGACCCTGAATAATGGAATATCATGCCAAGGGCAAGGTAAGTAACTTAACCTTACATAACACATCAGCCAATAAAATATTGATAAAGCTTTGTGCATTTAGGCTTAATGTGAGGTTAGGAATCTATTGTACCATCTCATCAGCCAATATCCCATTGATGCCATTCTCATATAGTCGTATGAGCCAATTAAGCCCAGCTAGTTGGTAATCTCGCATTTTACCGTTTATGCCTGCAAAAAAACAAGATGAGAATAGAACTATGCAGTAGTAAACATATGGCAGCGGCATAAAAAAAATAAAAGAATTCCCAGTAAATGAAGGATGTAACGGCTACTAGCTAATTTTTTAAAAGAATGTTGTACTTTCAGGAAATTAAAAGTATATTGGTGAAAATAAACAAAGACCCATCCGTTGGATGATTATATATTCATCTTTTAGTTAAAAAACTAACACAAAAATGTGCACTACTGATTTAGTGATTTATGCAGACATGTCTAATGGGAAAAAAAGTGCACATCATTTAAGCCAACTAATCTATGTTTGCTTAGTTACGAAACAAATCTACCTAGGACAACGTTGGTTCTGTCCTTAACTGATCAAATTACAGTATGACGTTTTTTATTTTAAAATTTGATGGCATAACACTTTTATGACAATTTGACAACGGAGACATATGTACCAAGCAAGAAAAGGGAAGACTCACATGCTGGCTGAGAAAGCAAACGCGTTCCTCCTGTACCAGCAAGTGCATCTTCCTCCTCTTTGAGGTATTCTTCATCTTCCTCCTCTTCTGTCATTTTTGACGCATGCCGACCCCTGCAGTTTGACCCCCTTATGAATATAAATCAGATCGAATCAAACATGACATAAACCAGAGTCCTAAAGTAGATGGAACTACATCTTATGGCCCTGCATATAAAATACATGTACAGCTCCACAATATCATGATGTGAAATGCTAATGCTACGAACAAATTAACTTCTTGGATTAATGTATGAAAACTTACCTTAACCCCACAGTTATAAATGATAACATAGCACTGTTAATAAAAAAAAAGTAAATGGACATCTAATTATCTAAAGTTGTATAAACTGCAGAGAGTTTAATAAAACAGATGAGGACTAGTTTGGGTAGGCAGGAATTAGATCCAGCACCTTTGTATAAACAAGTTCTTTATTCCACGGACCTGTCTATCTAATGAATAGGGTTTAATCCCCTTCCATCCAAACAAGATCTGAAGAGGCAAAAAAGCGACGTAAACTACCATGTGCATCTATAAGCTCATTCAACCAAAATTGAATAGGAGCATACATAATCCTTGGACTAGTTTGGGTAGGCAGGAATTAGATCCAACACCTTTGTATAAACAAGTTCTTTATTCAATGGACCTGTCTATCTAATGAATAGGGTTTGATCCCCTTCCATCCAAACAAGATCTGAAGAGGCAAAAAAGCGACGTAAACTACCATGTGCATCTATAAGCTCATTCAATCAAAATTGAATAGAAGCATACATAATCCTTCCATTCCATGTGTTATTTTACAGGCAATCCACGTGCACATAACACATAAGTATCTGTACCAATGGAATGAACAGAGCTGGATATTATAAAATGATATGTGAAATTTTGAGTTTGCTAGTGCCTACAGTTTAGTTTCTACTAGTCTTCCCAGATTACCATAATCATAATATATTATTTTTACAGGCAGAAAAAAGCCAGTATTACCTTCCACGTGGCTTCTTCTCTTTTGATTGGTTACCTTTTGCAAAGTGGGCAAATATTTCAGTCTGCTGTAGAAGATACTTCAATCGCCCCTGCCCTTTATTGTTCTATTAAAAAATAATTATCAAACAGTGGTGAGAATGCAATGCACAGTTGCACACAGAAGAATCAAATGAAAATTAAAACCACAATGTGCACATGATGATAAAAATTAAAATCATAATGTGCACATGATTTTATTGAAGGACGGACAGACCATATCAGCATCAATGGCAGCATTCTGGGTATCCAATATTTCCTGGATTTTCTGCTTCTTTAATTTTTGGAGTTCCTTGAGCCTGACTCGCTCACGCTTCCCTACAACCGTGCTTCCAGCAGGGTCTTCAGTCTGCAATAAAAACAGTTAGGTAAAATACAGGGCAAACAACACTGCAATTCCCTAGTCTGATACAAACCAGACATTCACAACCATAAATAATCTTTTTTTTTACTTTGCTCAGCAATACACAGAATGAAAGCACCGTAAAACTCCAACAGTAGCATCTCTTCAGTCCAGAGCTATATACATTCACTTGCTGCCGCAGGAATCATAAAAGTAACAACTAAACTGGAATTGATGTAATGGGTACCAAGTAAATAGAATCTGGTACGGTAGTTTTGCAAAACTAAAACTTATACCAAGAACACAGAAGGTCCAGCGCAAAGCTAGGAAAAAAATGTAGATCGCAGGAACGACTGCATGGACCTGAAAGACAAACTACTCGCAGCTCGGCAAACGTAATCATTGAAATGAAATCAGCTCAATTAATCCCCCAAAGGTAACCCTCCAAAAACCGATACCAATTCGCCAGACCGTAGCTATCTGCTCACCTCGTCACCATCGTCGTCCCCCGCGCCGTCCTTGTCGTCCTCGGTGGACTGCGACTCGTCGTCCTCCCTGGCGGCGGCGGCACCACCGTCCTCCTCCTCCTCCTCGGCGCCTGCGCCGGTGGTGACGGCCTCGATCTCCTCCTCGTCCACCTCCTCCTCCGCCTCAGCCTCGCCCGCCGCCGCTGGCGCCTCCTCCTCGTCAGATCCGGAGCCGGCGCCGTCGGACTGGTCCTCCTCCTCCTCGCCGGAGGACGAGATCTCCTCCTCGTCGTCGTCGTACTTCACGGGCTTCGCCATTGGAGCGAGCAGCGGTGAGGGGGCTAGGGTTAGGGTTTGCTGGAGTGCGGAACGGGGTTTGAATCGTTTGATCGAAAGGGAGAGGCGGTGGGAGATTCGAAGAGCACAGCGATATTTGGTGGAAACTGGAAAGGATGAAGCGGCTAAAACTTGTAGCTCGCAGGAAAGGCTATTTGGCATTTGCAGTTTGGTCCTCTGCGTCTTCCGTATTTCAATTTACTCGGCTTGCATTATGGAGATTAAAAAAGAAAAGGTCAAATTTGTACGTGAGATTGGAATATCATGAAACTAATTTTTGAAAATATTTGGTTAAGTTATTTCATCTAATTTAAAATTTTTTAAGGGTTAACAAATGTCTCTATGTTTAGAGAGTTCAGGATTGACTAATATCAATAAAGATAAAACTTATATGACGCTAGCCAAAAAAATGAAAAAGAGTTGGAAAGAGATATTGTAAGCAGACACCAAGCTTTGTTCAGCGTATTGTTACGTTTGCGTATTACTGTAGCGAATTTAAGAGCTCTCAAAATAAGGTCTAAAGATTATAAAAAATAATTAAAAATAGTTTTAGAATCTTTGGAACGATTACTAAAGGTCACGAAAAAATCTTCGCAAATTATAACAACATATAGGCTATATAAAAATAATAAAATTTGCTATAGTAATACGCATCGATATGATACGCTGAAAAAAACAAGGCCCTACAAGACTCGGGCCTCATCGTATATATAGAATAACGAAAATCACCGAAGTTTTATTAGTGAGTAGTGACGCAGGCATGGGAGACATGACGGCAAAATACAGCTTCATTGTCTATATCCGGCGTACGTGGCAATGTGCCATGGGCTGATCGTTCCGTGGCCATGGAACAGCAAAATGCCAATGTTTCCGGGGGCTGGGTGGAAACAGTCGCATGGAGTGAAATTCCCGGGAGCACACGAGTGCGAGGAATTCTTCCGTGAGCATGGTCTGTGGTGCACCAATCCCGGTACGTCCCAGCTGCCGGCTGACCGTGCGGTGGCTTATGGCGGACCACGCGTAGGAATGTTATTTGGCACCGGGAAGCGGGAGGGAGCTTTGTTCCCGCCAACGAGGCCTGGATGGGTAGGCGTTCCCGCGTCCCGTCCCGCCCCTATAGGTTTGGTCCCAGACCGGATATCCGTCGGTCTCGACCATGGAAAATTTAATTTTTTATATTTATTTTTATTCATTTATACAAAATTATATGACGGATTGAAATTTAGACACAAATAGGCCGCTGTCGCACTTTAATCTAACGATAGGGTCCCGATCGCACTCTCAACGTACGACATGTTGAATAGAATACCGTTGCATGAGTATGCTGGGCGATCGCACTTTGAATTAACGACAGGATCTCGTGCTACAGTAAACTGTGTAAGTTTGAACTTCTTATATCTATTAACATTTCATACCATATTCAACTTAAATGAAACAAAATTTAAAATTCATGTAAAATCCTAAAGAACTTATTTTCAAACTTTCAATTTTTTACATTTTTTTGAATTTTGAATTTTAAATTTACACTTGAATTTGTATTTTAATTTTCAAATTTTTAATTTCAAAATTAAAAATTTGAAAAATGGGTTTTTTAGGATTTTACATGAATTTTAAAATTTGTTTCGTGTAAATTGGATATGGTATGAAATATTGAACTTCAATTTTTTGTGTAAATCCTGAAGAACCCATTTTCAATTTTTTAATTTTCGAAATTAAAAATTCAAAATTTAAAATACAAATTCAAATGTAGATTTGAAATTCAAAATTCAAAAAAATAAAAAAATTGAAAGTTTGAAATATGGGTTCTTTAGTATTTTACATGAATTTTAAAATTTGTTTCGTGTAAGTTGAATATGGTATGAAATGTTAATAGATATAAGAAGTTCAAACTTACACAGTTTACTTAGCACGAGAGCATGTCGTTAATTCAAAGTGCGATCGCCCAGCATCCTCCTGCAACCGGTATTCTCATCAACATGTCGTGTGTTGAGAGTGCGATCGGGACCCTGTCGTTAATTCAAAGTGCGACCGGGTCCTATTTATGTCTAAATTTCAATCCGCCATATAATTTTGTATAAACGAATAAAAATAAATATAAAAAATTATGACTTCTCGACCATGCATGTTGGCCTCTGCCTTCTGCCTCACTAGGGAGGTAGTTGCGCCATGGGTGCGCTTTGTGATGTTTTGCAATGTTCGCCTATGTAAGAATAAAATTATTATGACGTTTTTGGGTAGTCAGCAAGTATAAGCGAGAGTTACAAATGCGTTGGTTATGTTGTGAACACGTTGCCAAAACGTTTATTATATTATATATAAGGTAAGAAATGAACTAATTGTTGTGTATTTTAAGTTTTGTAAGTATAATGTTTACCGTATATGTACGGGACGGCCTGTAAAGCGGCATAGCGATGACAAATAAATGTGCACCTTTTTTACAAAAGGGAAATTATTGTACATAGATATTTATATCATCGTGTATACACAACCGGCAAAGGTATGGATGTGTGGATGTACACATGATGAGTTTTGTCCATAGGCAATGGCAGTAGATCAACATAATTAGTAGGAGGCGATTACTTTTGTACATTAAGGTAGCTCATGAAACAAAGTGTTGTTTTAGCAAGCAAAAGAACATAGGTAGTTATAGTGATTTAGGTGAAAGCTAGCAGGAAATAAATAAGGTGATGTGAGTCTGCTTAGGTTGCATGGTGCTCTCTGGGTAGGCATAAGATGTTGAAGATAGGAACGGTATTGCTACGCTATATCATAGCGCGTAGCGCTACGGTCGCCCCCCTTTCGCCCTGCTCCCATTCCTGTTTTTCCTCGGAGTCACGTCGCCCCCCTGTTGACACCCGTTCGCAGATTGCGCCTAACGAGGGGCATGGGACTCGATGCATGAAGATAATGTATCAAGTGCACATGACACCATACGTGCACACATGAACATAGGGGATAGACGAGGGAAGCAGCATTGAGGGTAAGGGCTAGCCGAGAAGCGTCGAGGGGGCGTGACAACGTCCAGAAGTGATGTGTGTAGTGTCGTTGTCATTTATGAATAGCTCCGTGGAGGGCTCCAGCTGCTGTTTAGATTGGAAAAGATGGGTGGAGGGTTTTCGCAAAATTGCCACGAATCAGTAGATTCAGATCGGATGGCTAAGATGTATGGTGTGCATGTGTGCACAAGAGGTGCCGTGTACACCAGATAGGTGCCTTGCATGAATACACCAAAGGATGAAGGTGTACATGGTATGTTGTCTTTTATTGGAATCTGGTGATATTCATAAATGACACGGCACCTTTTTTAGATGATAGAAGAAACTTTCATGCCAATTAGGGATGCATACGACCGACTTGACACCTAGTAATAATGACATTGATTTCCTTTCGTTAAAGAAAAAAAGAAAGTTGGGAACTTAGATAAAGAAAAGCTATGGAATATTTATCTTAAGGATTAATTGAAGTGACGCGCTTCTCCAATTTAGGAATGATAAGCTTTTAATGTTAGAAGAATTTGTTATATATTATCTTCAGCTCAACTTTACTTAAAAAAGACACCGATGTTGGTGGTGATGAAGCAAATCAAACGATGTAAATTTGTAAGTACACTGTGAAGACGTCCTATTGACGAAAGAAGTCTATACCGTAATACATCCTACGGCCAATAAAGCCTCCACTTTTCGCAGAATTAATAACAACCCAATTAGATATCGTTCACAAATCCTTGTACTATCAAAAAGAGCCTAGTTATTTTAAACCTCGGCCTCATTTAAAATTAAACTGAATCTAAAACATATAAACCAGAATCTTGTTAATTATCTAAAGTTATCGATATATGCTTGATCAAATTAGCAAACTATTTAGGGCACTTCCAGTGAAGTGTTGAGGTGAATGGTAATTGATACGAAGAGACAACACGATCGTTTCTTATATAAGAAGCACTCTCTAAGCTTTAACAAGGTTAAGAAACGAAAGTAAAAATCTCACTGGGAGTATATTTTGTTTTTCACGAGGAGAAGATATAGAAAAAGAAGAAATTAATTATACAAATAAATGGTAATTAATTGCTAATGATAATTAATGAAAATGCTAGAAATGATGCATTGGAATGGTTGTGTATTTATGATTATTTTTATATGATATGACATTTTAAGAAATAACTTGCGGAAACAATGCATTGGCAGTGCACTTGTGCATCTTAATAATTTTTTGCACATAATCCCTCCTAATTTTATTCATTGTCTCAAAACTTCTCTAACAAAAAAAAATAATATGCAAGTTCAACCTCCCGAAACATTTGAAACAACGTAAAAAAAGTAGCTTTGGGGGGTGGGCAGAACAAGGGAAAATACAATGATGTGGAACAATAAAGTGATTGGGCCAAACATCGCGATCATAACATGATGTTTGCTCCGTTTCAAAATATAAGGCATATAGCTTTTTGTCATGGTCTTTAACGTAAAATTTTAACCATTAATTTATTTCACAAAATATCATCAATAATTACAAAATTAACATAATATAAAAAGTATTTTAAATATGAATTCAACTGTATCACATTAATAACACTAAACATATATGTTTTTAGTTTAATTATTAGTTAAAAATTACAAACATTTACTTTTTTAAATGCATGCACGTCTTAATTTGAAACGAAGGAAGTACAATCCAATAATAAGAATTTGTATATTCTACATTTCATTACGTCGTGATGCCTGGTGGTGGTGGTAAATATATACGTCATTCATATGGACCATCCAATAGTCAAGATTTTGCAAGGGTGCATTCTATTAGTCAGATTTGCTTTCCTATTTAAGTGCAATAGTATTTTGATGGAAAAAATAATTATTAAGGATGATTTTTATTGATTAGTTGATCTGAATTCCCAATTTGGTGCACTCATATATTTTTGGAAGGTTTTGATCATAATCAGAGAATAATTCACAACATACATAACGTATCCATTGGTATCGTTACTAGACTCATATATATGACATGCACTTGATATATAAATGAATAAAGAGGAGTTCTTAGGGACGGGATCCCGTCTGGGCGGGATTTGGACGGGATCGGTCCCCGCGCGCCACGTGGCACCCCGCACCCAGCGCCAGCTTCCCCTTCCCTGAGCGCGCTGTGCAGAGGAGGAAGATGGGAGGAGGAAGGAGGAGGGAGCTGGGAGGAGGAAGGAGGAAGAAGAAGGCCTACATCGCCGCCGTCGACCTCGTTGCTGGATTAGGGTTCAGGTTAGGGTTCAGGGTAGGGTTCGGGTTTAGATTTGGGCTAGGTAGGAGGCGGCACGATGGTGGGTGGGGTTCGTTGGGGCGGCGGTGGTGGCACCACTGGAGCCGGGGGAGGGGCGACAGCAGTCAGCCGGCGGTGGAGGGGGACCGCACCTTACCCCTTTGGGTTAGGGTGGGCGGCAACGGCGCGGCGGCGGGAGGTCAAGGCGCGAGCGGCCGGCGATGAGGGCGCCGCCAGCCGAGGCGGAGGAAGGAGGCGGCGGGGGAAGGGGCGCGGAGAAAAGAGGCGATCCCATAGGGGTGGACTCCCGACGGGATCCTGTTGTGTAGTCGCCCCCATGAATAAATTATGACGGAATCGAAGGTTGTAAAGACAGACACTGTTCTGAAAGAAGACATTATTGACACAGCCACACAAGTATTATTTAATCAGAGCTAATCCACGAGTATAAGAGCATGCACGCAGGGCTCGCATCGCGCCCCGCATCACCGCAATAGCGCGAGCCCGTCCACCGTGAGTCACCGTGCGATCTGTGCGCTTTGAAAAATTCTCCCCCGCGTGAGCTCGCGTTGATGCAGGCCCGTGCGTATAGCGCCCCTCCTGGGGATGCTCTAATACATTGATCGTACCCTTTTTGCGTGTTACTAAACTCGGGGACGCACTGGCTTTCTGATAATCCTAAAGAAGAACTATCTCGTTGATGTCACTTCATGAATGCATAATGCACCGGATTAATGTCTTAATGATTTGCACCGACGAGAGAGGACGAGAAGCCTGGAAAGGACGCACGCGCATGCAAATCAGAACGTCTGAGAGCATCCCCATCCCACCCCTCAAAAAGGCCTCTACTTCAAAATTTTTCAAATGCATTAGGAGGGAATTTGTGCCATGAGAGTAGCGCTTTACCTCAGAAGCGACATCTTTATGCGATGCAGGAAATTTGATGCCCTCGCCGGGATGCTCTGAGGTCGAAATAAATCAAGGCTGCCTCTGCAAAAGTAAAGTGCCGCTGATCCATCGATCCATCCCGATCCCGTCGCTGCGATCGATTTGTTCTGTTACGTTGTGTGTCGAGCGTGAAACGAATTCATCCGATCGAGCCACGTACTTTGCTTCCTGCTCGCGCGCCCTTCGCGATACGTCGTGACATTCTTCCGCCCTGAGGCACCATCCTCATCTCGCCCTTCTATATGTGCCACCTCGAAGGCTTACCGCTTGGTTGTTAAAAAGGACAAATAAAAAGGATGAAAATCACCTAGGGGAGTTTTAGGGTTTGTTCGAGAGCCCGAATCGCAGACGAGATCCATTCTATTGTGAGGGACGACGACCCACATGGGAGATTTCCTGAATTGGGTCAATCCATCGATCCATTTAATTAGAAGGTACCGAGGGTTCGTATGGTAGCTGTAATCCCAACCAGAATCCTAGCCCATTCCCGAGGGGCACACCTCATGTGAAAATATTCCTGTCGGCTATTTGACGGTGTGTTTGGGAGCCCATCAACCTAGTTTTTTACCCTTTCTAGTCATGAACCGTGAGGAATCCCCCTCCTCATTAAACCTGGATTTTACTATCCTCTTTCCGCGACTCTCTCCTGACTAGCTCCATAGCTCCACTTGCTAGCCGCCGCATCCGGTCCCCTCCACTGTACGTGCCTCCACCTCTGGTCTCTGCAACCGCGCCCACCTCCTATCCCCTTAGCCGTTGTGGGCAAGACTGCATCTCCTCTATTGTAGCGGGGGAGAACCCATCCACTACGAATTAGGAGCAGGCGAACTAGAGGAGCGACGGCCCTATGGGACCCGACCCTCTGCAGGTGAGGCAGAGGAGTACTAGAGGGGCGGTTCCCCGAAGGAAGCTTCACCTCTTGTAGGCAAGGCAACGACAGACCAAGAAGAGAGGCGATCTTGGGGGTACCTTTCGTCTGCGAAGGCAGGTTGACGTAGATCTAGCTAGGAGCCAACTGCCTCGCAAGACCGACACAAAGAGATTGATGGAGTTTCCTTGACCAACAAGATGCTTGTAGACAGCTAGTATCGGTGCCTCGACCAATAAGTGCCACGCTTTGTATCGCGTGGCAGGAATATACCCATACGGATCGCAACAACCCAGTCACCCTTGTAATCCCCTTTGTAACCTTGATTTAGCTCAGGCGACGGGGGTAATTAGATCTTAGCCTCGGGCCTCAAGGTGTTTTTCCTTCGACGCCCCTGCCTCATGGTGTAGGTCAGGGGTTCCCAGAGAAGTCTTCTTGGCCCTTGCTTTGCCAGTAGTCGGAGGGGTGATGTGGGGAAATTGAAAAATGGTCCCCTACTATAAATAGGGAAACCGAAGCCGTGAAAAAGGGGAAGCAAATAAGGAAGAATTCTAAGGCCAGACACTACTTTCTCAATTCTGTTTCCCTTGAGCTGCTTCGCGGTGCTCCGGCTCACCCATGCGAGGCATCCCTCTACAAATATATTGTCTAGCTCGTGCTCACGACTCTGGCGCCGTATGCGGGGACCAGAAACGAGGAGTCCTTGTGAGCGAACCTGAGAGAGGCGAGACACCCAAACCACCAAAATGCCTCCCAATAAGACCACCACCCCTTCTACTGGAGCCTCGCCTTCCAACGCCGCAGGAAGAGTCATCGCAGCTGGATGAGTCGAGGGGGTGGGAGCATTGGAAGGGACGGTCTAGGCGGCCCCTGTTGTGTCTTAACCTCGGGAGCACCAGAAGAAGGCGGCAAATTAGACCACCATCGCCACGACGGCCCAAACTACCCTCTGGTGCCGGCGGCCATCGACCAAGTCATGGCGTCCGCACCAACCACAGGAGACCCTACGGTGCCAACCCAGGGAACCGCTTCCACCTAATGGACTAGGTCCACCATTTCAAGCGCTTGTCGACACCAACAGCCACCTCACGAAGGAGCTACATCTCCTAACGGACCAGGTCCACCAGGAGGGCTCCCACCTAGCCTCGCGCCCTTGCAAAGATGTGGAATCTGAACACAAGGTTTGGTCTCGAGGGACCTCGAGCGTACAATGATTATCCTAACCCATTGTGCTAGCGGCTGCAAAGCAAAACGTGGACCAGTTACCCACCATCAAGCTATCGACTGGTGTCTTATCAGGGGTCACCATCGGCAATGAATTTGTTGAGGGGCTATACACTAGAACCAAACTAGATGGTAACGCAAGACAATGATTTATATAGATTCAGACCCTCAACTCTGAGGTAATACCTTAGTTCTATGTTCTGGGATTTTGTGTCTGCGTGAATTCGCAGATGAAGATGTAGATGATGAAAATGATTCTATGACCCCTACCCCTCCCTTTATATAGTGTAGGGGGATAAGGCTACATGGCTCTATCTAGTACATGATACTAGATTCTATTATATCTGCACATGACATGCACCGACATTTACAACTATGAATCTCCTAAATACATGGAGTTAGACTCTATCCTCGTGAACATCCTTGGCAACCAAGTTATTCCTAGCCCGAGTTGTCTTCATCCCTATCCAGCCAGCTTGGATCGCCCCCCACTTGTTACCTCATGGGCCTTCTAGAGGATACCCGGAGCTCATGTAGTCCACAATAGCCCCTAGTGCTTTACGATCAAGTCAGGTGTCCCGCCGACTGGTTTGATGGATGACTCTTGTAATCTGAAAAGAGATTGTAAATAACTTAAGAAATCTTAAGTTTTTGTATTGAAAGCAACGCCCGACCCGGCAATACCAAAGCTCTGGCTTTCGGCCTATTAGGCACATCACTTCTGTCGACGGTTGAGATATCGATCTCAAGTCAACTAAGGTTCTTAATAAAAGGGAGATAGGAGACACGCCAACGTAATCTAACAAAGAATCAACGCATTTAATAGGAGACAGGGGTTTTTATCCTGGTTTGGGCCTCTTCGGGGAGATAACAAACCTACGTCCATCCTTTCTTATATATCAGAGAAGATTACAAGAGGATGCTCGACAAGATGGACAGATCTCGGCGAGATTATGCGTGTACAGGGAGTAATATGCGATCTAAGCTTCAATGCAATGATCAGGTGCGCTATGGGATGCCCCTACATGCCGCAGAGGCCTTGTTTATATAGCGTTGAGCAACCGACCTATCAGGGGATAATCGGGCCGGGCTAACTACGAGATCGTAACGAACTCGACGTGCCAAGTACATCCCGAGATAGATAAGGCATACTCCAATTCTTGGGGATCACGGCTCTTATTCCAATCCGGGGAACCACGTCCGGGTCTTCATGTGGCCGTGCAGAACTCTTGTTCGAGTCGGACTCGAACACGAATCCTAAGCCATTACGCACCGTGCCAGCTAGGAAGCTGCTCGGCAGGATGCACATGGGCCTGATAGAACCTTCTAGGGAGCTGAGCCTTGGTAGGCTGTTCGATTGGGCCGTCAGGGAGTAGACCATGGCAGTGGGCCATGATTTTATCCCCGACAGCTAGCCCCCGAGACTCAAGTGGAATAACTCACTAGAGTGGGGTCTTCCTCTTGAGACTCAAAGTCAAGAAGAGGGAAATATCGCTGTCACCAAGACGTGCAACGAACGACCGAACAGGTTGTGGTTTTACCGAATAGGACTTGCCCGGGATTGAACAAACCCGATCAGTACCGAGCAACTCTGTTGCGTCGAACAGGGAACAACATCTATCCGAGCAGAGCACCCAGCCTTCAGTGCAGACACTGAAAAAATTAGCCATTGGTAGATCTCAACGGTAACTTACGCTGCGCAGTGAAAACAGATGATGATTTTTACTTAGCCGTTGTAGTAAAAAACTAGCCGTTTGTGGCGAAAATCCGTTGCAAAGCTGTTCGTTTGGGCCTATAAAAGCACTCAAGCCGCCCGCGGCATGCCACTTCCGCTCTCACGCCTTTCCTTCCCAAACCCTAATTCCAACCGCGCTCAGCATCAAACAGCCAAACTCCACCCCCAAATCTGTTCGTCCAGCCCTGGGGATTGCTATGGCCAAATTCTCGGGCACTAGCATGACCGAGGAGGACTTGGAGATCTGGGAGGAAGAAGGACACGTCGACACAGGCAGCTGGAGGCTGCCCGGGGAGGAGGAAACACCAGAGCCGCTCGAGGACGAGTTCGTCAACTTCGAGCAGTTCGCACTGTTCGGGTGAGGTCTCCAGAAAGCGACTTCGTGGAGGCCTTCTTCAACATCAGCGGGTTGGAGGTCGCAAACCTGAATCCCAACTCGATCCTCCAGATGGCTGTCTTCACACACCTGTGCGAGGGCTACCTGGGAGTTGATCCGCCGGTGAAATTTGTTCCTTCACTATTACACGTGTGACGGGAGCGACTCACGGCTTCGCGCTGGGTGCTACTACCTCAAGCTCCGGGCCACCGCCGACGATGCGTCGTACCCTCATCCACCGCTGCTCGACTAGATGGACGCGTGGTGGATGAGGTGGTTCTACAGCAGAAGGAGCGGCAACAGCAAGCTCGTCTTCACCGGGAAGGCGCCGGCGAAGGGAACTCCAATGCCTCGGCCGGAGCTGTCCGACGAGGATAGGTACCTGACGCGGAAGATCGCCTCCCTCGTGGGCCTCGGGCTCACGGGCAGGGAGATCATCCGCGACTTCACAGCGAACAGGATCTGTCCGCTGCGGAGAAGATCCTACCCCTTCTACAATATAGAAGGATGGAAAGACATCACCAGGGAGAGCACGGGTAAGTACCTTTAAGACTCAACCTCTACTTGGTGATTTCATCCGAACAGGGACTGACGACTACTTCTGTTCGGGCAGTGCAACCGACCGATGCATGGGTGACCGAGCAGGTCGACTTCATGCTCAAGGCTACTAGGAAGGACGGCGAGGTCACCGATGAGGTGGCCTACACGTGTCCACGCAACGTGCTCGTCCGCACACCAGAGGTAACACTTACACCCCGTTCGGTTTTGCAAGACTTGCATGGTCAAGGACGCTAACATTCGCCCCCTGAACAAACAGGAGGACCAGCTGATCCTTGGAGGGATCGTGGAGGAGCTCTCCAAGATCGAGGGAGCGAGGAAGGGCAAGGCCAAAGTTGCCGAGAAGCCCAAGGTGGCTGCGGTGCCGACGCGGAGCTCACCACGCCGCAGTGGCCGCCAACCATCACAGAAGCCCCCCTGTGGCGAAGAAGCACCCCGAGCAACTTAAGCGCGAGCACGGCCAGCTGAGGGGAGAGCGCCCAAGTCCATCCCTCCTCGCCGAGCAAAGCGATGAAGAGGTACGGAACCTGTCCCTTTGGTTGAAGCGCTTCACACAAACTCATCCGGGCCATGTGGAACAGCTGCAACAGATCGCCGAGCAGAGGAGGCTCGAGGAGGAGGTAGCGCGCAAGGAAAAGTTTCTTGCGTTGCGCCAGAAGAGTGCCCAGCTCAGCAGGGAGCTGAGCTTGTCGCCACAAGCTCCCGGAGGACAAAGCGAGGAAGCCAAGGAGCCCCCGAGCAAGAGGCACAAGCTCCATAAAGGAGCGAAGAAGAAGGTCACGTTCCCTGCGGCAGGTACGTAGTAGCAAGGTTGTTCCCTTTACATTGTACCAAACCACACACGAACTAACTCTTCTCTTTTTCATCAGCTGCCCAGGAGGAGGTCGACGCGGACTACGTGTACGCGGCGGTTGAGCGGTCCTTGCTGCCCGAGCACCTGCACGGTGCCTCGCGAGCAACGAGGCTGCTCGTCCTTAAGGACAAACTGGCAGCGTGGGCTTTACTCCCATCCGGCTCCAGCGACCGAATCGACGCATTGAAGGGCGCGATCAACAGGCTGGAAGTCCAAGAAGCGGAGCACGGCTCCACGAAGAGCGGAGCCAAGGTCTTGGCTATGCCGGCTGTCCAAGGCGGGACCGGGCAGACGGCCCGGCCGGACACTTCGTCGCAGGGGAAGATCGTCCCTGTGGCGACGGCGACCTCTGGCGAGCAGGGAGAAGTCCCTCTCACTAGGGAGCGAGAGGAAGATCGTGGACAGAGGGCTTAAGTCACCCTGTCCGTTACCCCACCGGCGTCTCCGGTCAGAGAGGCGCCGGTCTTGCCCGAAGGCAAACGGGCAGAAGAGCGAGAAGAAGGGCAGGAGCGCGAGGGCGACACTCCTTCGCCCATCGCAGCTGCCCCAAGGCGGGCGTGCGCCCACACGGGAAAGACGAAGCGAAAAGATCACCGCACAGGTCTCATCCCAACAACCAAGGCTTCGTGACCCATGGCCTTGAAGATCGCCTGCGCCAAGGTCTGGAGCGTCGGCTTGGAGAGGTAAACTTCGAAACCAAACCTCGTCCGCTCGAGCTATAGCAACTCAAAGCAACTAACTTGGTCTTCTCTCTTTCAGTTCATGAAGGGCACCATGGAGGACCTCGTGGAAGGCGTCACCGTCCAGCCGCAGCTGCTTCAGCAGCCTTCCAGAGCGGCTCGAATGAGGGGCTCGAGGAGGAGCCCTGCACCGACCAAAAGCCGAGCCACCAAGGCGAAGGTGAAGAAGTCAAGGCCCAATCGATCAAGAGAGGCGGGCTTCGCGCGCAAGAGAAGCTATCCACCCTGTGGGTATCACAGGAGGAGGCCGAGGAGATGCACAGGCTGGCCGCCAGGGCGAGCATCGCGGAGAAAAGGGTTAAGGAGCTGGACGAGCAGGTCAAGACCGCCGAGCAGCGAGCTAGTCATAGCGAAGATCTGACCAAGCAGCTGCGCGCCAAGACCGAAGAGGTCGAGGCTCTCCGTGCGAAGGCAACAGAGCAGGTCAGGCACAGCAAGGAGGAAGCAGAACGTCTCCGAGCTTAGGCCAGAGAAGGGTTCCGGGCCCAAGGGGAGGTCCTGCGCCTCAAAGAAGTGATCGAGGAGCTGAAGGAGCAACTTGCTTCTAAGTAGCAGTAGGGCTGCTCCCGAAAGGGCCTTGTACCTGTAAATTTGTTAATGCAATAAAGACTTACCTTTTCCCCTGCAAAAAAGAGCAGTAAAAAGACAAGAACTAACAGGAAACCAAGAGCAAGGCGAAAGAGCGCTAGGAAGTTCTAAGAAAAACCAGTAGAACGCCAGCCTAACTCCTAGCTCCCGTTGTGCAGCTGCTCGAAAATCTGAGTTTGCGAACTCGAACAGGTGCACAAGAGAAAGAGTGACACCCTAGCCCCCGGTACGGACGATGTTCGAAGACCTAAGTTTGCGAATTCAAGCCCGTGCGTAGAGAGATAGAGCGACACCCGTATCCTGATCGGCTCATTCCATGAACTGCTCGTCGACGTAAGTTAGGCGATTCAGAGGGTAACCGAACAAGGAAAGTGCCTCTGCCGCGAGGGCTTATGAGAGCAGGCTTTGCCAAGTGGTTGTGCCGTGAGCGGTAAGTGCTTCTGTTGCGGAGGGCTTACGAGAGCAGACTTAGCAGTGAGGTGAAACGCCATTTTACGCAACCCTGAGTTTAGGAACTCGCTGAAACTAGATACGGGCAGGAAAACCCTGAAGATCGCGGAGCCAAGAGTTCGCAAGACCTGGTAGCCGTCAAGTGTTACCAGAGAGGAGATAGTCTGAGAAGATAAGAAGTGAAAAGGGCCGCAGGGGGTCGCGAAAATTCACTGTTTATTGGATCGAACTTTACATGGCAGCCCGAGAAACTTGGACGAACTAAGGCGCGAAGTTTGATAAAAAGCGCGGAGCTAAGTAAACAAAGGACCTACACAAAAAACTTACGAAGCTGGTCGATGCTCCAAGTGCTGGTCAGCTCTCTCCCGTCATCCATTGCCATGCGAACAGCCCCAGGCGAGTAGTAGAAACGACCGTGAACGGGCCCTCTCAACGGGGAGTTAACTTGTTGGTATTGGACAGGTTCTGGACACGGCGCAGAACGAGGTCGCCCGCCTTCAAAGCCCTTAGTCGAACTGATTTGACAGCGTGTCGGTGAAGATCTTGCTAATAGCGCGCCATTCTGACTTGTGCCCGTTCGCGTGTGCGTTCTAGGAGATCGAGGTCGAGCAAGCGCTCTTGCTCGTCGTCAACCAAGTTGACCGAGCTCGTACGAGGCGAGCCGAGTACTACTTCGGCGGGTAAGATGGTTTCTGCACCGTAGACCAATTGAAAGGAGTTTCCCGGTTGCTTGGTGGTGGTCTGAATCGCCTAGAGGACGGAAGGAACTTCGTCGACCCAGGCTTTATTGTGCTCGCGAAGTGCCGCGAACACGCGTCGTTTAATACCATGGACAATCTGTCCGTTAGCTTGCTCGACTGCTCCATTGCTCTGTGGATGTGCCACAGAGGCGAAGCAGACCTTGGTTCCCAGCTATTCGCAGTATTCCTGGAATAGCTCGCTTCTGAACTGGGGACCGTTATCGGTGATCAGCTTATGGGGAATCCCGAAGCGCGTGATCACGTTACTCTTGAAAAAGCGCACAGCCGATTTGGCGTGAAGAGAGGACACAGGCTCTTCCTCAATCCACTTTGTAAAAGTGTTGATGGCGATAAGCAAGTGTGTGTAGCCCTTATACCCCTTGGGGAATGGGCCGAGCAGATCCCGACCCCATGTGGAGAAAAGTCATGATGGGGGATCGTTTGGAGCTCTTGGACGGGCTTATGTGCCTTCCGGGCGTGAAATTGGCAAGCCTTGCACTTAGTCACTATATCCCGGACATCTTGTAACGCTGTAGGCCAATAATAGCCCATGCGAAACGCTTTGCTGACCAGAGTCCTGAAGGAGGCGTGATTGCCACAGGCACCTTCGTGTATGTCCCTAAGAAGGAACACACTCTCCTGCTGAATGATGCACTTGGAGAGGACTCCTAGCGCACCTTGGCGGTAAAGGATGCCGTCCACAAGCTTGTATGGACTAGCACGCTTTATAAGCCGGGAACGCTCGGCTTCGTCGTCGGACAGGGTCCCATCTGCGAGGTACCGAACAAATGGCGTTGTCCAGTCCGCAGCCTGCTCGATGACGGAGACAGCACCACCTGTCTCTGTTGCCTCGTCCGAAGACGTGATAGAGGGCTTGTAAAGGTGCTCGACGAGCACCCCTGCCGGAGCAGGTTCGCGTGGGGATCCATACTTAGACAGCTGGTCGGCCAAGAAGTTGTCCTTCCTGGGCACGAAGAGCACCTCGAAAAATCGAAAGTGCCGCTCCAACTTTCTCACTTCAACCAGGTAGCACGCCATTGAGTCATCGCAGCACTGATACTCCTTGTTGACCTGATTGATGACCAGCTGTGAATCTCTCTTCACAGTCAGCCGTTGGACGCCGAGCGACTTGCACGCTCTTAGTCCCGCGAGGAGGGCCTCGTACTCCGCAGCGTTGTTAATTGCCGCAAAGTGTAGTTGGATAAAATACTGGAGTTGCTCTCCTTGAGGGAGATGAGAACAAAACCAGCATCCGAGTTTTCAGTACGCGAGCCATCAAAGAACATGGTCCAGGGGGTTTCTTTAGGTTGCTCGGGAGCTTCCTGGGATTTGGGCGGGCAGGTCGATTCGATGTGAAGTCACCAAGACACAGGATTTAATAGCGATTCGGGCGACAAATGTAATATCGAACTCTGCCAGTTCCACTGCCCACTTAGCTATACGTTCGCCGGCTTCCTTGTTCCTTAGGACTTCTCCTAAGGGGAACTTGGTCGGGACCAGAATTTGATGCGTCTGGAAGTAGTGACGAAGCTTCCTGTAGGACATGAGTAAGGCATAGAGCAACTTCTGGACCTCAGGGTAACGCTCCTTTGATCCATGAAGCACCTCGTTCACGTAATAGATTGGCCTCTGGATGTCTTCCCTTTCAACCGTCAAGACCGCGCTCACCGCTTGCGGCGTCTTTGCAAGGTACAAAAAAACGCTCGCCGCCGTGGCGCGGGTAATCAAGGCAATTGGGTTGGACAGGTATTACTTTAGATCTTGAAAAGATCGATCAGCCTCCTCAGTCCACTCGAAGCCATTGTGCTTGTGTAGGGCCTTAAAGAAGGGCAAGACGCGCGTTATACGACGGAAATAAACACCTTAAATCAGCCATCCGTCCGGTGAGGCTCTGAACTTTCTTGACGGTAGTCGGAGCCTGCATGTTTTCAATGGCCTCGATTTTTTCGAGGTTAACAGAAATTCCTTGCGAACCAATTACATAACCGAGCAACATTTCAGATCGAACACCAAAGGTACACTTCTCTGGATTTAACTTTATTCGATGCCTGGTGAGATTACGAAAAGTCTTGGCCAGGTCCTTTAGATGATCTGGTGCATACTTACTCTTTACAACTATGTCGTCGACATAGACCTCCAGGTTCCTTCCGCGCTGTTCTCGGAAAGTCTTCTCCATTAAGCGCTGGAACGTGGCACCATCATTGCGCAGACCGAAAGACATGGTCGTATAGCAGAAAGTGCCGAAGGGTGTGATGAAGGCAGTCTTCTCTTCATCATCGGGGGAGATGCTTATTTGGTGATAACCGGAGTAAACATCCAAAAAACTGAAGAGCCGGGCATCCGCAGTCGCGTCGACCAGCTAGTCTATGCGAGGCAGCGGGAAATTGTCCTTGGGACAAGCTGCGTTTAAATCTGTGTGATCGACACACATCCTCCACTTGCCGCCTTTCTTCATTACAATGACAGGGTTGGCCAGCCACTCGGTGTGATCAACCTCGCGGATGAAACTAGCAGCGAGCAGCTTGCCAAGCTAATCCTTGATGATTCCCTGCTTGAAGTCCGAAAAGCGTCGAAGCTTCTGACGAACAGGCTTTTTGTCCGGCCGGACTGCCAGTTTGTGCTCGATAACTTCCCTTGGGACTCCGGGCATGTCAGACGGCTCCCAGACAAACACGTCTGCATTGGCTTGGAGGAAGGCAATGAGCTCGCTTTTCTATTTGGTATCCAGATTGGCCCCCAAATGAACTGTCTTGGAAGAGTCATCAAGAGACAGCGGAACTTCCTTGGTCTCTCCCCCTGGCTGGAGAGAAACCTTGGGACGGGCAGACTTGGTCTGCGGAACATCGGGACCTCGCGGCGGAAGCTGATCGACCAGGGCAAGGGACTGCTCGTCACAATCCAAAACAGCTTTGTAGTTGCCCTTGATCGTGATCACACCGTTAGGACCCGGAATCTTCACGCAATGGTTTGCATGGTGGGACACGACCATGAACTTGCCAAGAGATGGTCGGCCCAAGATCGCGTTGTAGGCGGATGGGAAGTCAACCACATCAAACGTGATCAACTCCGTCCAGAAGTTGCTTGGGCTACCGAAGGTGACAGGCAGAACAATCTGCCCAACGGCCGAACAGCTTCTCCCGGGACAATACCGTAGAAAGGCATCGCGACGTCTTTAAGCTTGGAGCGAGAAATCTGCATCTCGTCCAAGACCTTAGCAGAAAGCAAGTCCAAAGCACTCCCACCGTTGATCAAGACACGACCAATTCTAGCGTTGCTGATGGTCGGAGCGACCACCAGTGGGAGCCGCTGAGGCTTGGTCATCCCAGTGGGGCAATCTTCCTGAGAAAAAGAGATGGGAACCTCGGTCCAATTCATCGATTCGGGCTGAGGCTTGCCCTTTTCAACGTCGTGGATCTCCCGAGCAGCTTCCTTGAGGCTGCGCCGAGAGGGGTAAGCCGAGGAGCCGCCGAAGATGACGGCGATATGGTTCACGGGCTCTTGATACTCATCATCGTCCCGATCACCATCGTCGGTTTGGCGCTTGGCCTTGCCGGCACCACCTTTCTCGGGCAGGGTGGGCATTGGGCCCTTGCCGTTGTAGAAATCCTCGAGCTTTGCAGCCCAGGTCCTGCAATGGCGTGTGTCATGCCCGTAGTTCTGGTGGAACTTGCAATATCGGTCACTCGGACCTTTCTTGCCTTGATTGCCTCCCTGGGCGAGTTTTTTGCCCTTATAATTATTATTGTTGGGTTTCTTTTGCCCGTCTTTGGGAGGAGGTGTGCGATCTATACAAGTGACGGTATTGTTCGCATCACCCTTGCTCTTTTTCTTCTGGGACCTTTTGTCAGCAGGATTGTTGCTGCTCTTCTTCTTTTCCTCCACACCAGGCTGGGCGTGCAGCTCATCCTTGTCGAACGCCTTCTTATACTGAACGCGTTCTGCCGCATTGGCATTGGGATCAGTCGCCTTGAACAGGTCGTTGGCGGTCCAGGTCTCATTGATCTCGAGTTCCTGGGTGAGCCGCTCGTCGCGGACTCCGTTTTTGAAAGCGCGGACAACAGATTCGTCTGAGATGTTCGGGATCGTGTTGCGAATCTTGATGAAACGCTTCACGAAGTTGCGGAGGGTCTCCCCGTTCATCTGGATCATCTGGTACAGATCATCCTCCTTGTCCAGATGCACGTAACAGCTCTGGAAATTAGCAATCAGAGCGTCATAAAGCTGGTTCCACGAGCGGATGGAACCTTCTTCTTTGGTTGAACGACCACGTCCGGGCAAACCTTCAAGAGACGATCGGAGGTAATTTTCCATGACTAGCTCGTCACCTCCGGCTGCCATGATGACTGTGGCGTAGATGGAAAGAAATTTCTCTGGGTTTTGAGTCCCATTGTACCTCTCCATGTGACCGGGCTTGAACTTGGAGGCCACCGACAATGTGCTTCGTCGAAAAAAGCCTTGACCACGGCGTATGACCGACCACCTTCTCCCGCAGAACCTAGTCTCGAGAAGACGTTGGTCCTGTTGCGCAGAGGAACTCTAGTTGAGCGGGAGGACTCTGCCTGGAAGAACTCCCTTCGTGATAATCCTCCTCGCTCCTTTCTCGTGGTCGCTACGATGCGCTCATCACAAGGGGATCGTCCACGATCGTCGCGCGCACGCTTGACCCTGTGGTCATGATGACTACAGGGAATTGGCGAACGACAGTGACCACGGGTAGCTTGTTCGTGGGCGGTGGTCGCCGGCGGTGGCGAGGTCACGCGATCGTCGGAGCGCCGCGCCCGAATCCACCCGGACGGTGGCTCATTGCTTTCGGATGAGGTGTTAGCCTCACCTATGGACTTAAGGACGTCGGCCAGTCGCTCAAGGTGGGAGGCAACAACGTCATCCATAAGGGCGAGATTGTCCTGGTTGGCGGATCTGATCACCGTCGCCAGAGCCTGGAGCCGTTCCCGGCTCTGCTCAAGGGGTCCTGGGATCCCTGAGGCATCCACGTCGTGCCCGACCGGAGTCTGGATGCGCGGGGATTCGTCCCGGACAGGTTGAGCTTTTGCCGGGGGATCTGGTGTACATACGCAAGGCGGATCGCGACGCTGTCGCTTGCGCTGGTCGCGGATCTGCGCCAAGGTCTGATTGATGGACTCATCAAAACTACGGCGAACAACATCTTGCTCGCGAGCAGTTAGTGCGGCCCCATCTTGGTGCCGAGCAGAATTGATCCGCTCGATCTCTTCAGCCGCCACGACCTGTGCAGGATCCTCTGAAGTCCCTGCACCGGCCATGTTGATGCCTCGGTGGCCGTGCGTTGGTTCACTAGACGGTGTCATCACTGTATCGCCACAGGAGGAATCGACCGACATAGCCTTGGAATCCGAAAGATCTAGAACATCGTAAAGATCATCGGTTCCGTACTCATCATCGATGACGGGAGCTTGATCTAAGACCATTTCTGGAGAGTATCCCGAGACTTCTGTCCCAGATATGGAGAGCGATCTAGATCGAACAGATCGATCTGATCTGACAGGGGACGAGACATCCTGTCCATCTGAGTCGTAGTCCTCAGGAAGAGATCCCTGGTCGCTGATGGAGTTCGACATGCTCGATCTACTAAGTACCCACGGACAGCGCCAACTGTCGACGGTTGAGATATCGATCTCAAGTCAACTAAGGTTCTTAATAAAAGGGAGACAGGAGACACGCCGAACAGAACGAACAGCAATCAACGATGAACAAGGAGACAGGGGTTTTTATCCTGGTTCGGGCCTCTCTGGGGAGATAACAATCCTACGTCCAGCCTTTCTTATATATCAGAGACGATTACAAGAGGATGCTCGACGAGATGGACAGATCTCGGTGAGATTATGCGTGTACAGGGAGTAATATGCGATCTAAGCTTCAATGCAACGATCAGGTGCGCTATGGGATGCCCCCTACATGCCGCAGAGGCCTTGTTTATATAGCATTGAGCAACCGACCTATCAGGGGATAATTGGGCCGGGCTAACTACGAGATCGTAACAAACTCGACGTGCCAAATACATCTCGAGATAGATAAGGCATACTCCAATTCTTGGGGATCACGGCTCCTATTCCAATCCGGGGAACCACGTCCGGGTCTTCACGTGGCCGTGCAGAACTCTTGTTCGAGTCGGACTCGAACACGAATCCTAGGCCATTACGCACCGTGCCAGCCAGGAAACTGTTCGGTAGGATGCACATGGGCCTGATAGAACCTTCCAGGGAGCTGGGCCCTGGTAGGCTGTTCGATTGGGCCGTCAGGGAGTGGACCATGGCAGTGGGCCATGATTTTATCCCCGACAACTTCAACTGATGAATTCGGCTACTTGGCACCCATTCTCACATTATGAAAACATCAATCGGCCCATCATGGAGCGCGCCTTATGCCACTCAATCACAGCCTCCATCTTGTGGCATGCTATGTGTTATGCGTTTAATGTATGTAAGCATCAGACGTCTGGCCCTGTCTTGCAGGAACTTGCACTCGGCCCAACATGGGGCACGTCTTTCAGCCGGATGGTACCTGCCCCAACCAGAGAAGGGATCAGCTAGCGGCCCACTTAAGGGTGTACCGATTGGATAAAGTTTTGCCAAGAGGTATTTGCACCCGGGTAGCGGTATACAACTTGCGACCTATAAAAGGCATACCTTCGAAACAGTATCCAAATCTCATCAACACCCATCCTTGAGCATGCAAAGTCGGCTAGTGGCCTAGCATGGGGTATGCCATGAAACATTTTTCATTGTGTGGCGCTTTCGGTCATATGCCCTCCTGGGTGTACCGAGGCTAAATTAAGCTCGATGTTAACATATCACCACAGTTGGTAGTGTGTTGTTAAGAAAGCCTATTAAGAGGGTTGCTCTTTGTTTAATTGGATTTGGCCCAAGCCCATTACAGGGAAGGTGAAGAGTTTTCGTACCCTTCTTGCCCAACCGAAACGTCACGCGCTTCCACCGAGAAACGCAACCGCACCCACTCCCGTCCCATCGCCATGATGACTTCACTGTGTTCAGAACAGGTCGCGAGGCTCGTCTCTTGAGCTTCTCCGTGTATAAGAGCCCAGATACAGCGTATTGCTCCGTATCCAGTCTTCAAGCCTTCTTGTCCTTCTTTCGGAAAAAACTCCAAACCTCTTCTCCCCTCTTTCCTCGTTCAATGGAAGGTCAGGGAGAGTTAGTCAACAAGTGGGCCGTGGCTGTCGCTGAACAGGCCACCGCCAATGCTGCCCTGGACGACATCTGGAGGCAGTTCCGCTAGGTGACTGCGAAAATCCGTGTGGAGGAATCCATTAGGGTTCTAATCCTCGGGTTTCCGCAGCTGTACCAGGTGCGCATCCAATTGAAGGATGCACTGGTCACCACTCTGTTGGCAGAACGATGGTACTAGAAGTACCCTCCTCCACCTCGCCAGGGAGAGTGATCTCTTCTTTTTTTTTTCTTATCCCTTTGCAAGCCAGCGATGAGCTCTAGCTCATTGTGCTGTGCTGCAAAATTACCTTGTAATCTGGCCTAAGAATGAAAATCTTTTGAGCAAACTTCAGTAGTCTCTGCTTCGATGTTCTCTTGTAATTGCCAAACCTCGAATTTCTAACTGATATTGTCTTCATTTGAGTAGTCAGATCAACGTGTTCCTCAGACCAGCTCCTGACACCTCAGCGAACCTCTTGGGGAGCATCACTCGGCAAACCCGAATGGTTAATCGAGTACCCACTGGAAAGGTTGCATTTCAGCGTCAAATAAGGCCCAGCCCAAAATACGCTCCGTGACCCCTTAAATTTGGGGGGACAGGGGAACAAATCTCTCCACCCCACCCATTTCTCGTGCTAACAGCTTCATCCGCTTCGGCGAACTCTGCCGCTAGGGTTTCCTTCCTTCGCGCTCTTCGCCACACCGATCCCGATCCAACAATGGCACCTCCATCTCCCGCCACCCTGAAGGTAGCCAAGAGCGCTAAGGAGTGGATGAAGTCCATTACCACAGACCAACAGCTACAGAGGCTTGTGTCCGCCGGCGTACTCCCTTCGGAGGAGCTGATTTCGTGGCGCGCCGCCGCCGGTGAGTCCTCCCCACTCTTCACTCTGACGAGGTTGTGGTATTCGAGTCCTTCTTCACATCTTGAACTTTTATCTTAATCAAAGCATGTCTGATCGCTAATCTTGCCTCCGCCCAGCGCATGAGCAAGCGAGCGGCGCAGAAGACCCAGTACCTCCAAAAGGCCATCGGTTGGCTGAAGTCCAGGGATGAATTTGACAATGCGCTTTTATGCACAGAAGTTGCAGTTCCGTGGTGAAATCGAGGAGCTCCGCAAGAAGGTGACCGAACTGTGGCTCCGCCATTTAGAAGAGGCCAACACCATCCGGGGTAAGGAACTACCCAAGTGGTGCCAAACTCGATATTAATCTTTAATACTCCTTATGGTCAATCTTTTCTGTATAAAGCTCCGAAGGAGAACCAAAAAGTACTGGAAGCGAGGCATAAGGCCATGGAGGGAAAAGTTTTCCTCGAAGAAAATCCGATATTCTCCAGCTCAATCTCTACATGTCGACACACCCTGGTGGCTGTTAGCATGCCTCTCGGGGACTTTATTACTAATGCCCTTACTAGTGGGAAGGTTTTTAGCCCATATTTATCCACTTAATGTTGTACAATGAATGAATGCGATGCTTCGAAATCGAAAAGTACTATCACTGGGTTGTTGAGCAATGCAAATGTACACATTAGCACGCCCGGTGCTTCTTCGTCTTCCTCGATAGTGACGTGGTTGAGTCTTCCACGGCCAGCATTGGTGAAGGACCCAGCGACAGAGCCTTGTCCCATTGCTCTTCCGGGCGGTGCTGGTCCTCTGGCCGGAGTGTTCACCGTGTTGAAAGATGCCGGAGCCCTTCTCTTCTCGGGGCAGGCTGCAGCAAAGTGCCCAGGCTTGTTGCATAGAAAGCAGGCTCCAGCAGCTCGATCGGCAGTAGCTTTTTAATTGTAACATTGAGGAGGAGCAGATGGCCTCTCAATGGTCTGGTAGCCTCGGTTTCCGAGGCTCTAATATGTCAGAGTTGGGCGGTACGGAGGTTGCACCCTTTGGTATGCGAGAGAAGTTGGTTGCACTCGCCCTGCCTTCACTCGAACTCGACCTAGCTCGAGCAACTAGCTTCCTCTTCCGAGTGACATCCATGCCCTTCATCTCGTTCTCTAGGATTAGGGCCTTGTTTACCATGTGCTGGAAGTCCTAGTAATCCAGCAATATTAGGCAAGAGCGTAGGCTGGGGAGCATACCCTCCAGAAACTTATCAATCTTCTCGTCCTCATCTTCGACATCCCCCGGGGCGTAGCGTGCTAACTGGTTGAAGCGGGTAAGGTTGTCGTTGATCGAAGAGTTTCCTTTCTTCAGTTGGCGAAACTCTTGCCTCCTCATGCGAATAGCTCCACGGGCACGTAGAACGATCGAAAAGCAGTCTCGAACTCGTTCCAAGGGATGTCCTTTCCGTGGTTGGCGATGGGTTGAAGGTGTTCTCCTAGGCCATCATCATCCAAATCTTCTTCCTCATTTCCACCTTGCCCCTCTTGGACCTCTTGCTCGGCCGGTTCATCCGCGGCACCTTCACCTTCTTCGATGCCACCATGGCGGGCAGTGACGTAATTCTCCCACCAATCGGCGGCAGCTCCGTCCAGTTGATAGGTGGTGAGCAGCACCTTATTCTCTTTGGGGCATCAGATGAGAGCTAGCTTCCTCTTTATGGAGCGGAGCCAATTTTCGGCTTCCATAGGTTTGTTGGCGTGAGTGAACATCGGGGGCTTAGCCCGTATGAAGTCCACAAGCTTCATTCCACGACGATTCTTGACTTGCCTTCGGTCGCGGAGCACCTTGCCAAGCATCTGGGCTTGATATGCCATGACTTGACCTAGGGTCGGATCCCTCGGTGGTGGTGCCGGAATGTCCTCGAGACCGCGGCCACGTCCTCGGCCTCTACTAGCATCTACCGTAGCACCTGCCCCACGAGCCCAACCGGCTCCTCTACCTCTTGCCATCTATAGTGTGTACTCTCATGTGTGTGTGTGTGTGTGTGTGTGTGTGTGTGTGTATGATTATGCATGAATTTATCACAAAAATAAATTTGAATGCAACAAGAAGTAGAACCAACCAAGTCAAGGAAGCACGGTAGAATAATATCACAACAAAGCAAGGCATGTCTTGATAAAACCTTGCCCCATAAGGGCAAGCAAAATAAGGTACAGATCAAATGTTTTTGCCCTAACTCCAATAGGGCACGACAAGTCACCATACATGAAACAAGTCCATCATCCAATAGGAAAGCAGCCATCCATCTAATCAACATAGCTAAGGCCCATCGTCTACTAGGGCGGACGGCTCTAAAAACTCACAGAGAGAGAGAGAGAGAGAGACTATGGCTCTAACCACGATGACAGCGTGAGTCTAAGCCGGTGGCGAAGGACAAACTCGTAGACGGTCCCGTAGCTGGCGGTGTAGGGGCAACGTCGCCTCCAGTGTCTGTGTCGGAGTCGGTGTCCATCTTCGGTTGCTCCTGTGGAGCCTCGGAAGAAGGCGACCCGTGGCGCGGTATCCCCACCAAGGCTCGGGGTGGCAGTGTCCTCTTCCGCATCATGGTGCGGCAGTTCTCGTGCTCCGGCGGCGAAGGTGAGCCCGAAGGGTCCCGCTGGTCCTGCGGGGCCCACATCCGTCGTGCCAGCTCCTCCTGGCATCGGTGAAGTGCCTCTCTCGCTATGTCCCACTGATGCCTCGCCATGACCAGGCTCTTGTCATAGTGGTGGAGCCGTCTCCCCACCACCCTCAGCTCATTGTCCGCTTCCCGGAGCGACAAACGTAGCAAGCTGATCTCCTCCAGCGCTCCATGGACCATCTGGGTGGTATTGTCGTGGAGGCGCGCCAAGCGGATCAGCTGGTGCTGAATCGGCATGGAGGCGTAGCCGAACCAAGGGAGTGACCTCATGTGCAGTGTCGTCGATAGTACATAGCCCCCCCGGAGATAAACGCTATGCTCCCTCTGGAGTCTAGTAGTGGCCTCCATAGCAGTGTAATTGATAGGATCCTGCAGGTGATCACTCGGTGTCTCCGTATCGTAGCTGTGTGCCTCCACATCATCCCCCTAGTAGTAGACGACTACCCGCAAGAGGTAGGCCATACGAGGAAGAGATCGGGCGTCCCTCCAAAAGAACCTCGGTCTCTCACTGAAGAAGAGAGACCGGCATAGCTGCTGCAGTCCTCAAACCCACTGGCTCCAGTAAAGTGGGTCCTCGTAGCCGTGAGTCGACCTCTCATCGGCGTAGGAGTGTTGGTGGCAACGGTCCATCTACATAAGAATTTTGACAACAATTTTGTTAGAACAGATTGATAGAGTATTAAAGGGTGTTTTAGGCATGAAAATATTCATAAAATAGTAAATATATATATATATATATATATATATATATGTTTTTCCTAATTTCGACCTCTAAGTCATATGGGTCCTACAGTCGCATGCTCCGATACCAACTTTGTCATCCCTCAATATTATCTTACCTTGAGGATCGACGATCCCATGCACTAGCCCCTGGATCGATACTCTAGTGCGAAATATCACGTAGCCGATACAAGCATACATTGATTAATAAAATCCCTAAATATTACAATCGTTGTTACACCCATAGGCGGGTTTAGTAAGGCGGCCCATACACGCCTTAACTTATAAAACAATGTTCAGAGTTGCAGCGATCCCCAAAATATGCACCCAATAGAATCCCTATCGGCTAGTGTCCACCGTAGTCCTGTGCGTCGTCTTCATGGCACTCGTAAGGGTCATCCTCGATTCCCTCGATTAAAGAAAGTAAGAAGGTGAGGTCAGCGTCATCCAAACGCTGGCTAGTTAACACTTCCCTTAATACAATTGGTGTTTAGAAGGCTTTATTTGGAGGAGATGGTATATTTTATTTGCGTAAAGCTAGGTTTAAGAGATTTTGAAATCATCCTATCTAGCATCTACTAGAATTTATCTTGTTTGTATAAACTAGAGACTTTCCATCTTAATAATGCACCCAAACCCAACTGATCAACCAACCATACCAACCACCCACAATCGACCAACTCTTGACCAATTTCACAAACCCAGCTTAACCAATCATCTCGACTTTCTTCCGGTTGCCCCAACCTTTCCTAGTTCCTCCATCATTCCAGGATTTGGCAATCCTGTTGTGGATCACACATGCCATGGCATGCCCGCCTCGGCGTAGGGGGTTGCCAGCCCTCACTAGTCGACCGTCACCCTGGGGATGTGTGGCCTTATCACCCTCGGTGACGACCAATATTGGTCCCTATCAGGAATGGTCCTAGAGGGCCTCCGCAGAGCGCTCACAACTGGCGATCCAAGACCCGTGCTCCGCTTGATGGCGATGCGTTGTGTTGGAACCATCCCTCAGATGGCAGCGATCTCCCTGTTACGCGTGTTACTCCGCGCTCCTCCTAGGTAAGCCGTGGCTAAACCCAGCACTAGGCACCCTGTGCCTCATCATCCATCAGGATGTCGTCTAGGGCAACCCACCGGTAATCCTCTATTTCCACAGTCATCGACCACACCACACTTGGACTATCCCAACAAACCGACCAAATCTGACCGACTTCCCACATGACGTTACCCTCAAACATAATCAGCCCAACATGCAACTATCAGCCCTAACTGTCATATGTCATATCATAATTACATGAAGAAAATGTATGATCGGTGAATATCGGTTCATCGTTCCGTGGCAATTAGCTAGAAGATTTGTTTGAGCCTAAGCCAGTCTAAGCAAGTTTTACCTATTAGGTAGGGTTAAAGTGGTTACCAGACTAATCATAGGCTAATATGAGTAATGACAATCAAGGCAGTCATTAAGGCTAAACAGTTCAAGATCAGGCATGTATAAGTAT
This sequence comes from Raddia guianensis, assembly GCA_036346415.1. Classification (NCBI taxonomy): domain Eukaryota; kingdom Viridiplantae; phylum Streptophyta; class Magnoliopsida; order Poales; family Poaceae; genus Raddia; species Raddia guianensis. The sequence goes on along the minus strand of CM070534.1, from coordinate 18,156,975 downwards.
TACATGATTAATAATTAGGTAGACTAATACGCATGCATTTTTAATAATTAAATAATATAGTTTAAAGAAAACTGGGTAATAAACATGATATTACCAATGTAATCCGCACTAGGGAAAGTCGCTATCTTTCCCTAATACGGACCACATCTAAAGAGTAAGTGTTACTCGCCTTGCTCAGGTCGGTATTCCTCCTCGGCGTCCCCAAACCTTCCTTCGAGATCGCCTACGTCTAATCATACAATCAAACCAATAATTACTTTCTAATGCAACAGAAATCATGATGCATGTACGACCTAGGCTTTGTCCTTGACATTAGATTATAAGATAGGGTAACGATACTATCCTTCGTATGAAATGCCATGCATGAAAGATTGCATTAATAGATAATATTATACTAATATAATAGTTTACTATTCCCCAAAATACTATTTCGTACGGTAAGGTCGTAGTTGGGTGATTAGGGTTTATAAGCGACATAAGATGACGCCTTTTTGAAATCCAACCTACGTACGGGGTAATGCTTATCGGAGTTGATATTTTACTAGGTGCTCTTACAAAAATGAGGTAATCCTACGTTATGACACTCATTGATTTATTTTCTAAGGTTAGTCCTTACTTAATTCAAGGAGCTATTTATTTGTTGGGTTTAGCAATTAATATTCCCATGAATATATTTAACTACTAAGGGCGAATGCAATTGTTCTAAATTTGTTAATACATTTACCTATCCATTATATTTTCTAAAGAATATTTGGGGTTTAATTCATTAACTAATATACCCAACAATTACCCTAGAATTAAATTAACCATTTATATATATGAAAAGCTACATTTTCAACTAACAGTGCCAAATTCTCCTTTACAATGGTCATGGTTATATTTTTATAAAATAAGAATTGGTCTCTAGTATTTATCTAAATTTTTCTAGAATGTTTGGGAGTCATTAGCTATTTTAATTAAATCAAAAGCTAATTCAATAATTAAATAAATGAGTAAAACGCTGAGAAAAGGATAAAATCCTTCGGGCCGAGCCGACGAACGGAGCGGCCCAACGGCAAAAAAGGCCCACGGCCCAACATCGCGCACACGCTCACGCTGGCCGGCGGAAACGTCAAAAACGGTTTTTGAAAAGGCGCCAAGACAGGGCGAAGGCGCACGCGGCTCTGGCGTCTCCACTAAACCAGACAGGTGGGGCCAGGGCCCACATGGCAGTGACGTAGCGCCGAGGCTGTGAGCCCGCGCGTGTATACTGTTCTGACCGGTGGGGCCCGCTGCTTGCATGAATCCTAAAGCGGATCGGACGGCCACTGTTCATGGTCTAGCTCCGAGTGAGGCGACGTGGCCCGGCGGCGACGGCGAACTACGCGGCGGCGCTATGGCCTTCCTCCGGCCATGTGCGTTAGCGCACCGACATCTACGGCTCCTAAGGGGTCCAACAAAGCTCGTGCCGAGGCCTGGGATGGTCAGACGCGGCGGCGGAGCTGAGGGCTTGCCGTTGATGCCGAGCCAAGCTACCGATCTATAGGCCCTGGAAATGGAAGGACAGCGGAAGGGAGGTTTGCTGGTGCTCACCAAGCTTACGGGCGGGCATGGGATGGAGCGGAGATGGCTGGCGGCCAGGATGCCGGCAACGACTGAAACAGGGGTGTCGTCGACCAGGCTCCTCCGTCCAGATCTTTTGAAATCAAGCACGGCGGCGGGTTAGGGGTGTGGTGTGGCTGTTCCGGGCGAAACGAATTGAACTTCGGCTCACGAAATCGCCGGGGTCTTCTCCGGCGCGGGCGCGGTGAGAATTGGGGAAAACGGGGAAAGCTCGGGCCGGTGGGTGGCAGGGGGCTTTATAGGCGCTGGGTGGGGATGGGGCCCGAAGGTGCGCTCGGTGTGAGAGAACAAGCGGTGCGGTGTGAGACTGGCGGCGTGTGATGAGGGTGGCGCGGCAATAAGACCTTCGCGGCGCGGTGATGATGAAGGGGACGGCGTGACGGACGGGTCGTGCGGCGAGCGGCGTTGCTTAGAGGGCTCAGAGTAGAGCCAGCGGCGGCAGGGGCCACAGGCCAGTGAGAGGGGAAGAGAGACTGAGAGGAAGAGAGGGAGAGAAAGCCTGGCTATGGGGCCCACACATCATATTTGAGTTCAAATTCAAGCGAATTTTCAAAATCCGGGCAAATTAGCAAAAATCCCCAATTTGGGAAGTTGCAAATTGTTTATCCCAGCAACCTAAACCTAACGCTTAACCGAATGAACGTTCTTTTCTGTAAAAATGCTACTTGAAAAATGTCAAAGCCCTGCATACATGAAACGTCTAAACAACAAAACCAGATCGTAAACTAACGGACAAATTTTGTTACGCTCTCACTTTCCACCGAATATAATTAATATAGCAAAGATAGACTAATGTCGAATGCGGATTATGGAGTCAAATTTTATATTTTTGCCACATGTATCAAATTTTATATTTCAGAGAAGAGCCCAAACCAGAGACGACCCAAGAAGAAGAAGAAGAAGAAGAGAAAGAAGAGGAAGAGGAGGAGGAGGAGGAGGAGCATTGCCTTGGCTCCATGGACCAGCAAGAAGCGATCAACAGGACGACGGCGCTGGCGGCGCTGTCCCCGTGGCTGGACAACCCACGGAGGATAGTCGTCCAGGTGGAGGCTCTGGTGGCGGCGGCGGCGGCGCTACTGCTCCTCCAGCTCATCCTCTGCTCCTGCCGGCGGCAGTCCAGCAGCCCGTTCGTCCAGGGCGGCGCTTGGATCTGCTACAACATGTCGTTCCCTCTCGTCACCTACACCCTGGGCATGATGCAGTCCTCTCCGGTGAAGAATGTCCTGTACCCGGTCTGGGCGGTCTCCTTGTTCCTGGTGGCCGGGAGCACCAACGTCATCACGTCCTACGATCTCGACGACCACAAGCAGTGGAGGAAGCACCTCTTCGAGCTGTTCCAGTATGCTTTCTACTCTGCCATAAGCATCAGGCTTCTTTTTCCTCTGAGCACAAAGGGTAGTTTCGACATGAAGCATGGCCTGCATCCTAAGCTCATGAAACTTGCCACGCCTGCCATCATGGTCCTGAACCTGGTGGTTTTCTTCACAAATGCGGCCAAAGTCATCTCATGCTGGAGGGTGGGTGCTGATACTTCCACAAGACTGGTTGCTGAGTTCATGAAGAGCCAGGCCTCTGCAGGAGAGAGCAGACCATCTCTGTTCGACCCTGTCAGCATGGAAGGGTACAGATACCCTCTTCGCTGTGGAATAAGGGCAGGTCGATTGCTCACAATAGATGAAATTTGGCAATCAAAAACCAATCTTCTCAAGTCAGCTCACGGTAAAAGATTGAAAGACGTGTGCCTGTCATTTGCCTTGTTCAAGTTGTTGAGACGGCGGTACCATGGGAGGCAATGTGCTGAAGCCGGCCTTCCTGAAACTCTTGATTTCGTCTTGAAGGGATTACTGGCGACAGAAGGGGAGTACGGGAGGGCGTTCCTGATTGTGGAGGTAGAATTGGCTTTTTTTCACGACTACCTCTTCACTAAATACAATGTTATCCGCAAGTGGCACAAATTATTCTTCATTATGTTGCTGACGAGGATGGTTCTCATATGTATAGTTTTAGGTTATGTTGCTCAAAGTTCACTTGCTATTTTGACCCCAGCTGCTATCATTGAGGTGCGGACCAAGACAGCTGATACTACCATCACTGTTCTTGTTCTCGGAACAATTATCCTGGTAGAAGTATTGCAAGCAATTTTTTACTTAGCATCAGATTGGGCCAAGGTCTCCCTTACCTGCATGTATGTCAGAAACAATTCCTATCAAGGCAATGTTTTTTTTGAAAGACTTATCTCCTTCATTGGCGGATTTACTATGTTCAGATACTGGGCTAATAAAATTGGACAATGTTCAGTAATATTAGACCACACATATTTCGCCCACCGCCTACAGTATGTGATCGATCCGACTCGGCTTTGTTAAAGATAATGCTTGTCAACCGCATGAGGTTTAGCAGCGACCTTGTAGCGCACTCAATAGAGTTTGTTCAGTCTGTTGTAAAGTGATAAACCTGATCTCCTATGATTAGGAGAAGTTGTTGTAACTAATCTTGTAATCTGTTTAAGCTATATAAATACACGCCCATGCCTCAGAAGAAGGCTACGGCTTGATCTAAACTTTTTCATGGTATCAGAGCTCTGTGATTCATTCTCCACACTGCTCTCATCATTTCGCACTCTGAAGCCTCATCTGGTGCTCGCTCTAGCTCTAGCTCCGGAGGGAGTTCGTCATTTGGCAACTTCGTCAACGTGAAGCTGAACCGGGACAACTACCTTCTATGGAAGGCTCAACTGGTCCCGTATCTTCGTAGCCAAGATCTGCTTGGCTATGCTGATGGCTCCAAGAAGGCTCCATCGGCAACGATCACCGTCACCAACAACACCGGCAGCTCTCAAGCGCCGAACCCTGACTATGCGCCATGGTTTCAGCAGGACCAGCTCGTTCTCAGCGGCCTGCTGTCTTCTCTAACTGAGGATATCCTCGGTCATGTACTGTTCCTCTCCACATCTCACGAGGTATGGACAGCACTAGAGCGCATGTTCTCTGCCCGTTCTCAGGCTCGAGTTATGCAAGTGCGTATGCAGCTCACTAACTTGCAGAAAAAAGACTTGTCTGTCGCGGACTATTTCCAGAAGGTCAAAAGTCTAGCAGACACCATGGCGGCCATTGGAAAGCCGCTGCAAGATGAGGAGGTCGTATCATACCTTCTTACTGGTCTTGGCTCTGACTATGAGTCACTGGTGACCTCTATGATGACTCGCACCGATCAGATCTCCCTCCATGATCTGTACGGATATCTCATGAGTCATGAGCAGATGGTGCAGCATCATCATCAAGCAGCTCCTCAGTTCTCTTCATCGGCAAATCAAGCATCCCGAGGTGGCTCCAATAACTTCAGAGGACGAGGCCGCGGTCGTGCTGGTCGTGGGCCTCCCAACGGTGGTCGTGGAGGACAAGGCCACATCTCCAACACCAATCGGTCCTCTTCGGTCCCTATCTGCCAAATCTGTGGAAAAAGGGGGCATGATGCTCTCAGGTGCTATCACAGGTATAATCACACCTATCAAGCCACTGATGATCATCTTGCTGCTGCTACCAATACTGCACCGTCATACTCCATCGACACAAATTGGTATGCTGATTCCGGGGCGACGGATCATATCACGTCAGGCTTGGACAGGCTCACAATGAAGGAAAAGTATAAGGGAACCGAGCAAGTGCAAGTCGCCAGTGGTGCAGGTCTGTCTATTACTCACATTGGCAAGTCTTTAATTGCTGGTCCTTCCAATTCTCCTCGTAAGCTTGTCTTGAATCAAGTTCTTAGAGTTCCTCGTATCAATAAAAACCTTGTTTCAGTACACAAACTCACAGCAGACAATGATGCCTTTGTTGAATTTCATCCCAATGATTTTTTTGTTAAGGATCGAACCACGAGGAAAGTTCTGCTTCAAGGCAGATGTGAGAAAGGATTGTACCCGCTTCATCCACTTCATACCAGTCAACATCGGCCATCCATTCACTCCATCACGAGACCTGCTCCTTCCACTGATGTGTGGCATCGACGCCTAGGACATCCAGCCTCTGCCGTCGTCTCTACAATTCTCAAGAACTTCAGTCTTCGATCGAGTCCAATAAACGAGCCTCATGTCTGTGATGCATGTCAACAGGGCAAAGCTCGTCAATTGCCTTATGGTGCATCCAGTAGAGTTAGTAGTGCTCCTCTAGAGCTGATCCATTCAGATGTATGGGGACCTGCTGTGAACTCCTCTCGCGGGTTCAAATATTATGTTAGTTTCATTGACGATTTTAGTCGTTTTTCATGGATTTACCTGCTGAAGAATAAAGCCGATGTTGAGTCCACTTTTCTGAAATTTAAACAATATGTTGAAGGTCTCCTGAATGCTAAAATCCGTATGGTTCGCTCTGACTGGGGGGGTGAGTATCGCAAACTAAACTCCTTCTTTGAGTCCATTGGCATCATGCACCAAGTTTCCTGCCCACACGCTCACCAACAGAATGGCCGAGCTGAGCGAAAGCATAGGCATATCGTGGAAACAGGTCTAACCTTGCTAGCTCAAGCATCAATGCCTCTCAGACTCTGGGATGAAGCCTTCCTTGCTGCATGTTTCCTCATTAACCGAATGCCTAGCCAAGTGATTGGCAACATCTCTCCTCTTCAAAAATTATTTGGCAACCCACCAGATTACTCCCTTCTTAGAGTATTCGGCTGTGCCTGTTGGCCGAATTTACGCCCATATAACTCTCATAAACTGAGCTTTCGTTCCACACGATGTGTGTTCCTAGGGTACAGTGGCCAACACAAAGGATACAAGTGTTTGGATCATTCTACAGTAAGGGTGTATATATCCAGAGACGTTGTTTTTGATGAACAAGTCTTTCCTTTTCAAACAACACCTCAAACAAATCAAATTCCATTCAACACACCAGATACTGTCACTCTTCCTTCTCTCGCCATACCTACACCAGCAATGAATGACGAGCCAACGAGTAATTCTGAATCTGTGTCTACTAATGACCTATCTATTAGTCCTGCAGATACAGCAATGTTCGATGCCACCGACCATACAGAACAAATTGATGAGACCTATGTACATTAGCCACAAATAAATGAAGAGGAGGTTGGCGAACACAGAAGGATTACCAGATCACAACACAACATCATCAAGCCCAAGGTCTTTACTGATGGAACAGTGAGATACCCCTTGACAAAGAGAGGTCTTATGACTGCAACGACAAGAGAAACAGTACCTGACAATTTTCAGCATGCTGTCACCAAGGCTGAGTGGAGACAAGCTATGCATGAGGAGTTTCAAGCTCTACAGAGGAATAATACATGGTCTTTGGTTCAACCTAAGCCTGGACAAAATTTGATCGACTGCAAATGGATCTACAAGATCAAGTATAAAGCTGATGGCTCAGTTGATCGATACAAGGCCAGGTTGGTGGCAAAGGGATACACTCAAAGATATGGAGTGGATTATGGAGATACATTCAGCCCAGTGGTAAAACCAGCCACTGTGAGATTAGTCTTATCCCTAGCTGTCTCCAGAGGTTGGCATCTTCGTCAAATTGATATACAAAACGCATTTCTTCATGGAGATTTACAAGAAGAGGTTTATATGTCACAACCTCCAGGATACATTGATGCTGACCAGCCATCCTCTGTGTGCAAACTCAATAAGGCTATCTATGGCCTGAAACAAGCCCCAAGAGCCTGGAATTCAACTCTGTCTCGGAAGCTAATAAGTCTTGGGTTCACTTCTTCCAAAGGTGACACATCTCTGTACATCTTGAGACGAGGCACAGAGACTGTGTATGCTCTTATATATGTTGATGACAATATTCTAGCTAGCTCTCACAAGTCTCTGGTCGACCAACTTATTCATGAACTACAAGGTGCCTTTGCAGTTAAAGATCTTGGTAACCTGAAGTATTTCCTTGGTATTGAAGTGTCAGCTACTCGTGATGGACTCGTCCTGACATAGGGGAAGTATATTACAGATTTGCTTGCCAAGACTAATATGGTTCAGTGCAAACCTGCAGAAACCCCTATGTGCAGCACTGAAAAGTTGATGAGGGATGTTGGCACTCCGTTGTCGGATCAGGATGTCACTCTCTATCGCAGCACAGTTGGTGCTCTTCAGTATGCGACTCTCACTCGTCCAGACATTGCCTTTGCGGTTAATAAAGTCTGCCAATTTCTGCAGCAACCCACTGATAGACATTGGATTGCAGTAAAGAGGATTATGAGGTATCTAAAGGGTACCATAGCTACTGGCCTCAAGCTCTCCAGGTCGTCATCGCTGCTCCTGTCAGCTTTCTCTGATGCGGACTGGGCAGGATGCCCTGACGATAGAAGGTCTACTGGAGGGTTTGTAATTTTTCTAGGAGAGAACTTGATCTCATGGAGTTCTCGGAAGCAACCAACTGTATCCAGGTCTAGCACCGAGGCAGAATACAAGGCCATTGCTAATGCAACTGCTGAATTAATTTGGACACAGTCAATGCTCAAGGAGCTGGGAGTGGTTCAGGAACGAGCACCCTGTCTGTGGTGTGATAACCTTGGTGCCACGTATTTAACAGCTAACCCCCTTTTTCATGCTCGCACCAAACACATAGAAATAGACTTCCATTTTGTTCGTGAGAAGGTGACAGCCAAGGAACTTGATGTTCGATACATCTCAGCTAAAGATCAAGTGGCTGATATATTCACAAAGCCGCTGGCCAAGCAGGAGTTTGGACGACAACGAGGCAATCTCAACCTAAGTTCTAGTGGCTGAGATTGAGGGGGACTGTTAAAGATAATGCTTGTCAACCGCATGAGGTTTAGCAGCGACCTTGTAGCGCACTCAATAGAGTTTGTTCAGTCTGTTGTAAAGTGATAAACCTGATCTCCTATGATTAGGAGAAGTTGTTGTAACTAATCTTGTAATCTGTTTAAGCTATATAAATACACGCCCATGCCTCAGAAGAAGGCTACGGCTTGATCTAAACTTTTTCAGGCTTCCACTTGAACAACTCTTCAGCTTCAATTTTCCAAAAAAGAGAGCCTCAGAGAGCATACCCAGCACAGTGAAGACAAGTATTGCTAGGTGCCTAAAACTAAGTAATGGTGACCTAACTAATGGCAGATCATCACTGCAGTGGAATGGAGTGCTTGAACGGTTCTCATGGGCACTGAATTGTCAAACTCAGACAGAGATCATCTTAGTTTGGCACATTGCAACTGAGTATTGTGAACTTGCTCAATGCTGTTTGAAGGAGAAAAAAGGGGCATCTCAAGAAGAGGTAGATGATCTAAAGTGCCACCATGAAGTTGCAGTCAACTTGTCCAGGTATTGCGCATACTTGGTAGACTCCGCCCCTGAACTTCTTCCAGACTACGCAGATACGGAGATTAAAATATCTAGGCTGGTGAAAGAAGTGCGTGAGTCTATTGGTTTCCTTTCCATCCAAAGAAAATACACGGTCATGAAGAATCTAAATGAGCAGGATGAAGAGGAGAGCATGTTTCGGAGAGGCGTGAAGCTTGGGAAGGAGCTTGACCGCACTGAGGACAGTGAAATGCGCTGGAAGGTGCTGGCAGATTTCTGGGCAGAGAAAATTCTCTACATCGCACCGTCTGACAATGTTAGAGGGCACCTGGAACATTTGGCAAAAGGTGGACAGTTTCTGACCCATATCTGGGCCCTGCTATCTCATGCTGGCATTCTGAAGATCGACAGAGAACAGCAATACACGATGCCCGGGCAGCCATCTCAAGGAAACGTTTGATTTAACTACTTCGTCTATGAGTCCATTTTGCCCAAAGTATGCTTTATTGGCTGAAAGCGTGAGTACATGTGCCTTGGGGAATTTTACAATCTTGCAGCGTTTCTCACTTGTTTGGTGGATGGCTAGGGGGAGTTACTCTAACTTCAGATCGTTAGTTCTGCTAGGGGCGGCGGCTACCTGTTAGTCCTTGTAGCTTTGTAGAAATGATATGGTTTTTGAAAGAAAGAAAATTTCATTTCCTTTGCAGGTTATCTACTTATTTATCCACTGGCTACGTTTTTGGACTATTCTTCAGAGGCCGAGTACACAAGATTTAGTTACTTCGGCGTGTCAACTTTTGGAGAAGGTGGCCAAGAATATTTTTTCCTAGGTGCATGGTTGGCGATCTAGTCTGCGGATTGATAGTCGATAGTGTGCTTGTTTTGTTTTTGTTACTTAAAAGGTTGTGTGCATTCTAACTATGCAGAAGCCGGGAGTGATTTCAAGATGATTGTATCCACTTGATGTAATTATCTTGTTATCAATAAAGCTCTCTTTATCAAAAAAATGTTGTGTTTTCCATTTGCAGCATAGGTTTTAGATATTCTTCTTGAATTAAGGGAGATGAGGTATGTTTCAAATCTCATTTTGAAATATTTATCAATCCTACGGGCACCTCCATAGTCCAATATATTGAACACACCATGTAAACATGTCAAAAAAGGATGCATTTTACTTCAATATATTGAATCGTTTGAACTTTCATGTGAAATTATTATTGGCATGTGAAAGAGAATATTTGATACGGAAATTCATTTGAGGAATTGATACTTAAGTTGTCGATGACGACTATGATGGAATATAGTAGAGTAATTAGACGAGTTCCGCTCTACTGGAATTACTTGTACGCACATGATTTACCGAGGTATAGCATGGGATGGAATAGCTAGGTTTGTTTGATAGGATTGACTGTGCTGACTATTAACCCATATGATTTGATTGAATTTGATCTTGTATATAGAATCTGATGATGACGCATGGCATGGGTCGCACGCAAGTGTGCTTTGGACTATTGTATTTCGGACTCATGTAACTAACCCATGTGATTGTGGCTGAAGGCCCAGTTTAAGAATCGTGTTTTTTCAAAACCAATGGGCATATGTGATGTCGGGAAGTGGAGCTTACAATTGACCTCCACTCTTATATATAATTGTGAGAGACATCACAGATAAAACAATGAGAGGGGGTAAACAGAATAGCCCACATTGGTATTGGAGTATAGGGCTTCGTCTCCATGCGGATTGGCGCAGGTGGCAGATGAGTTTTCAACAGTTTCACGCGTGGATCGACGCAGCAAGGAAAAGCTCGAGTTGAATAATATAGTATCGAGGCTTTCGTCTGCTCCAAAAATCGGATCGGGGTCTGTTTCATGGTGCCGACAGCGAACACCAATGCGAATACTTGCTGCGTGTCGTTGCATCCACAATTAACAACTACTAGTACACTGCTGGCCTCACCGGCTCACCATGGGACCGCATGGCTTCTCCAAGCTCTGGACAAGAGCGAGATACATCATACATGCAGAGAAGCACAGCAAAGAAAAGGGCTGTACGGCGGCGGCAAATTCACCAGCAGCGGCACTGCGGCAACGTTGTTGGTTTGCTGCAGCTCCAGCAGCAGTGCAACAGGCAGTAACACCAGCATGCTGCTCCACGAGATCATGCAAGAGAGAGATCGATGGCGCCGGAGGCGGCGACGAACGGTGGCTCACTGGCGAAGGCTAGCATCGTTGCTCGATCGTCTCTCCCGCGAGATGGCATCGAGGGAGCGGAAACGGAGAGGATTTCTCATATTTTTGGCGAACTCCGTTTGGCGAAACCTAGCAATTCCGGCAAAATGGAATTGTTAGGGAGTCATCCAGAAAGTGTTTCGATGGTTTTTTTGGGTGGAGACTTGCACCACGTGGATTGATGAAAGAATCAAAGGGATAGAGATCGGTTGGTTGTTTATACAGGCAAACAGAGGAATACCAACAGGGTGTCGTGCACTATGATGACCCATTATCGAGTGCAAACGGCCATCATAGGAGGATTAATTGGCTATCAGACTATCTTCAGTGGTGCTAGGTATAAAAAAATTGATATGTCTTCTAGACTTTAGAGATAACAAATAGACTACTTTGACATGTCGGAAACATATTTAGTGCAATTAACCTTACGGTGCAACCATCGTACAACCAAACTATCAAAAGTTGTAAAAAATTATAAAAGCATTTGTAGATCTACTCTTCAACTTACTCTACCTCTGCATAAAATTTCAAGTTCAAATTCATCCTATATTGAAAGTTACAAAAAAGATAAAATTATATCAATTTTAAACTCATCAAAGCTGTCAGGTTTTTCTCTTTTTTATAACTCATAACATAAAATGAATTTTGCTTTGAAACTTCATACATCTGTAGAGTAAAGAATGAAGTACAATGACAATTTTTTTAAAATATTTTACAACTTTTGACAGTTTGATTGAGCGTAAGTTTGATTGCATAGTATATGTTACCTGACATGTCACTAGAGACAGTAAATAGATTACCTCTTCAATGGTGTTGGCTATATTATTGTCTCTGACATTAATTTGGACCCATAGGTAATAGTGTGCGTGTATTTTGTAATTCGCTACAAATTGTCTCTTAGCCGAGAGCTTGTCTCTATTTCTCTTTCCTTTTTATCTCTCCCAAAAGCAAAAAGGCTATTTTTGACAACCTTATAGTTCGCTGATTTGACACTATTGAAGTTGCCCTCAAGATTATGGAAGGTTGAGGGATTATAAGGGTCAGTTTTCTAGGGAGAGGAATTGACACAATATAGTCATGATAAGAGTGTGAAGGGTTCATGGAGAATAGAGGGGACAAGAATATGCTACGGAACGAAAATATGGGTGAATGACTAGTTGGTTGTAGAGAAGATGAAAGAGAAATGAATAAAAAAATAGGGCCAAAACATTTAAAATATATTAATAGTATATTTATCTTTTTTTTTCTAGTAGTTATTTATCAAATAAAATATTAGGAAACAAATATAAATAATACTTTTGGGTAATCACACAATATTTATTTTATTTATACATACACAATCTTTTGTTCATAAATCCAAATTAATTTATCTTTTATTTTATAAAGTAACATACTCTTTTTATGTTTTAAAATTTCTTAAATTAAAATTTTAAACAATGCAAATGTGATGCATGTTAATTTATAAAAATGATGATGCTATAGCCTATAGCAGCGACAAGGGGAGAGGAATATGAATCCATGCCTTTATCCACAACGTGTAGGTGATGGTGTGCTATGTCGGCCTAGCCCATGTGCTCCCTCTCTATTTTTTTTAGAAAAAAGTCTACTTTGCTCCATTCAACTATCACCAAAGTTCGATTTTGCCCCTGAACTTCAAGACCGAACGACCAGCCTCCTTGTACTATCATTACCAAATAAAATACCCCTTCACCCAAATCCACTCCAGCTTTGGAAGATGTGGTATCCTAATCGGTGTGGTTTTTTAAAAACATAAATGCTAAAAGATCTAATAAATTGTGGAAAATCATTGGGAGCTCACAAAATAAAATAAAATACCAAAAAAATCATAAAAGTATGTATAATCCAAATATGAATTAAAAATATAATTTTTTAGTGTATACTTATTTGCAAAATTATTTTTATCCTATAGTGTCTTTTTGTTGATTAAGTATATCAAGGATTAATTAGTTTGGCGTATGGGAAAATTGGAGGAAACTAATAATAATAGAAACATGTTAGCTTTACCTTTCAATTTAAAATTGTAAAATCAAATTCACAGTTAGTTTGACCTTTTAATTGCATTTTTGCAAATTCAAATTCAAAGGTCAAAATAACATTATAACATTGTTATTAATTTCTCCACCATTCCACAATGTAAAGTGAGCTTCTCCATTTTTTAGAAGCCAAATAAAATTATCCTCAATACTTGATATATTTAATCAATAAAAGACACGCTAAGACAATTTTTTTTGCATATAAGTACACACAAATATTATACTTTTATTGCATATTTAGATTGTACACATTTTTATGATTTTGTAGGTACCTTTGTTTTATTTTTCTAAGCTTCTATGGTTTTATATAATTTATTAGATTCTTCGAAATTTATTTTTGAGAAAACCACGCCAACGCCACACCATCTAATACCAGCCTGGATTCGGGTGAGAGGGGTATATTGTCCATTGTTCATTGTATAAAGAGGTTGATAATCCGGTTTTGAAGTGTAAATAGTAAAACCTAACTTTAATGATAATTGAAGCGAGCAAGTGGACCTTTTCCATTGTGGTACTACACTCCATGCGGCACATGACATGGAGACAGGCCTCGTATAATTCAGCTTAGTCTAGCGTAGTGTTTCATTGAATTTTCACAAATAATATTGAAAATGTTCATGTTACCTTCCGAAAACTAAATTTGATATTTTAAATTTTTAAATAATTCTTGCAAAATTCAAAATCATATTTTTGTAAAAAAAAATATTTTGATTTTGATGTTTTAAAAATAATTATTTGCAAAAACCAAAAGAATATTTTAATAAGAAAAAGTCTACTTATCACCTGAAGTATCGACCTGGGCACACATAACCATCTGAATTCGAAAACCGAGTAACCAGTCCACGAACTATTGAAACCGGCGCAAATAACCCCCTAATAGCGGTATTCAGGGCGGTTTTGCCACCGTGGTGGTCCACGTGGCATTTCTTTTTACGAAAATTAAATATATTTTGCGAGTCCCACATATCTGCCTCTTACTCCTCTTCTTCCTCGATCCCCTCTCTGTCCCTCTCTTCCTCTCCCCTCTCCGGCCTCGACCTCTCCCTCTCTCTCCTTCTCTCTAGTGCTGACCCGCCGAGAGCCCTATGCCTGCCGCCGTCGCCGGAGTTGGGGGCCGCTGCCGCCCTGCGCCCCGCCGTCGCCGGAGTTGGGGCAGGAGCGGCCGACGTTCGGGGTCGCCACCGCCCTGCTCCCCGCCGTAGCCAGAGTTGGGGGAGGAGGTGCTTGCACCGCCATTGCCTTAAGCCTTGCGCCCGCTGGCGCCGTCGTCGTCACCCTGCGTCCGCCACCGAGCTCCTCCGTGAATCGAGCTCGCCACCGGTGTCCTTCGCGTCGAGCTCACCTCCAAAGGTCTCCTCCGTGAATAGACCTCGCCACCGCTGGCCTTCTCTGCATCGAACTCGCTGCCGCCTGCCTTCCCTGCGCATCGACCTTGCCGCCCCGGCTTGACCTCCGACGCCGCGCCACCATTGATGACGGGGACCTCACCGCCGTCACTTCTAGACCGTGCCGACCCCACCTCCATGCTCCATGTGTTCCCACGCCTCCTCCCAAGCCCGCACCCCGGCCGCTCGCACTGCCAATCGCCGCCGGCGACGCCTCCTTGGACAGAGAGAGAGAGAGGGGGGAGTGAGAGAGGATGAGGACAGATGAACAAGAAGGAGAAGGGTATGACGGGTGGGGCCTGTGAAATATATTTATTTTTCGTAAAAAGAAATGCATCGTGGACCGTCACGGTGGCAAACCGCCCTGTATACCGCTATCAGGGAGTTATTTGTGCCGGTTTCAATAGTTCGTGGGACTTGTTACCCGATTTTCGAATTCAGGGGGTTATGTGTGCCCAGTCGATACTTTAGGGGGTAAGTATACTTTTTCCTTTTAATAATTAATATTTTGGTTTGAATATAAAGTTTTACTATTAAATTTGAACAATATTTTGTGTTTCAAGATAAGCATATATTAAAAATCTATATTTGATAATTCATACTTTGATTTCGGTTTTATGAAAATATAAATAATTTAAATCTAAATGTGAAAATGTTTTTATTATTTTTCAACATTTAATTTAATCAATTCGTATTTGAATCTTATATCAATAATTCAAAAATTAGTTTTAAAATCTATCTTATGGCAGTGGGCCCCCTCCCCTTCCCCTTTTCTTTTTCGTTTTTCATTCTTTTTCTCCTTTTTCTTTCCTTCTTTTTCTTCTTCTCTTTTCTTTATTTTCTTTTTCCATCTTGTCTTCTACCCCAAAGCGTCTGCGCCACAAGTCCTCGCCGTGGACCCCGCCACCGTACACCTCGCCGCCCTGCGTCCGCACTACGCCACCTCCCACTTGCGCTTGCCACCGCCGCGGGACCCACTCCTCCACTTGCTCGCCATGGACCCCGCCGCCACGACCTACCCCTATCTAATCGCCGTAGGTAAGCACTCTCGTGAGCCATCCCCCCATTCCATACCTTCTACGATCCTCTCCGCCGCCCCTTTCTTCTTGGAGCGCCGCCGTGAGCCGTTACCCCACCTTGGCTGTGCCGCGCCGCCGCGCTGGCCGGAGCCTCACCAGCCCCATGCCGCACCACCTTGAGCTCCCCCTCACCTCCCTTAATCTCTCTGGAGCACCTACATCCCTCCTCTCATCGTCGGCGACCATCCCTGTGAGCATTGTTGAGCCCTAATTTTTATTAGTGGCATTGATGTCAAAAATATTTAATATTAAATGCTAGGGGGTTTTTGGATTTTTCGGAACCCTAGCGAAGACTCGGTTTCTCGTTAAACCCTAATTTGAAGCCTCGACGAAATTGTGAGCTGCTCCAAGATTCTAAGGCCCTGTTTGTTTGAGCTTGTTTGAGTTGCAGCTTCTCTAAAAGCAACTTCTGGGAGAAGCCACAAAAAACTAGCTTCTGGAAAAAGCTCATATCACAGTACAAATTGGCTTTTGGTGGCTTTTAGCTTCTTTGAAGGGGGTTCCAAAAGCTGGATGTTTGTTTGAGCTTCTGGCTTCTGAGGCTAAAAGCTGGCTAGAAGCTGAAACAAACAGGGCCTAAGTGCGTGACCGGGCGAGAGATGAGGTCACATATAGATTAGGAGTAGTTAGGTCTTTTATTTCTATTTTTGTCGGATTTCAAAAAGGGTTTGAATCTCTCGGACTATGCCGGATCTTTGCGACTTCTCGAAAAATCGGTATCCTTAATCCACCTCTTCAAAAAATACCTAAAAATATTCTTATGAGATTTCTAGAGAGAAAGAAACCCACCTAAATACTTCCACATCTTCTTTCATGAATTTACTCTTTGTCGGACGGCGTCTGGGGACAACCGGACAGCGTCTGATCAGCAAAACCCGTGCACAGTATACTCTGTCGGACGGCGTCCGGTTGTTACCAGACGGCGTCCGATAAGTCAAAATCAGTGTACACTTTTCTCTGTCGGACGGCGTCCGGTCCTCACCAGACGGCGTCCGATGGGCTGAATTTCAGTGAGCAGTTGCCTCTGTCGGACGGCGTCTGGTGCCCGTCGGACGGCGTCCGGTAAAGGCTAACGGCTAGTTTTTTGTTCCCTTCCGGGGGGCAACGGCTAGTTTTGCTCTAGGGGCTATAAATACTTGTCTAGTGGCTGGCTTCTTTGAGTTTTGTTGCTCCACTTCACCTACCACACTTATTGCGCATCAATTAGGTGTTCTAGAGCCATTCCTCCACCCACAAACCAATTAAAGCCACAAATCACTCATCCCCAATACCGAGCTTCATTAAAGTCCTTCGATCCGGCATGATCGGGGCGTTTCGGGCCTATTACTTTTGAAGACGGCATCCTTCGTGGAGGCGTGGTCTTGGGAGTAGGCCTTGGCGTGTGGCTACTCTCGAGTCGGTGTACGGGTGACGGAGTCCACCTCGCCGGAGTGGCGAAACGACTACCGGGGAGTAAGTGAGACGTTAGGCTCGAGAGCGAGCCGGTCCTTGGGCACATGGGGTAGCCTCAACGGAGAGTAGGAGTTGCGGCTCCGAACTTCGGTGAAACAAATATCTTGTCACTCTCTCTTATTTGATTTCCGCACTTACTTCCTTTGCATTGCTTGTGATCAATTGAATGCCATGTCTTAGTTTTGTAGTTACTTGCTTTATGACTTCCGCTCGCTTGATCATCGAAACTAGGATTGGGTCATTCTTAACATGATGATTAATCAACCAATAACCAAAAAAGTTTAAAATTGCCTATTCACCCCCCAGTAGGCCATAGGATCCTCTTTCAAGTGGTATTAGAGCATCTAAGTTCTCCGGTATTAGCTTCACCGCTAGGAGATGGCTCAAGAGGGACCTAGGATAGAAATTGGAAAAGCTCCTATCTTTGATGGGACCAACTACAACTATTGAAAAATTCGAATGCAATGCTATCTAGAGGCTCTTAGCTATGATCTGTGGATTGCTTGTGAAACCGGTTATCCGGACCCTCCGAAAGGAACAATGGTTCTTGATAAAGTTCATGCTAAGTACAAACGCTTTAATGGCATTGCTAGAAATGCCTTGCTCTCTAGTGTTTCTTCTCAATTATTTGATAGTGTTGGCAATCTCACTAAGACTTATGGTATTTGGAAGCATTTAAAAGAAATCCATGTTGGTAGTGCCGAGATGTTTGAGGAGAAGCTATATCGAGCTAGAAAAAGATTTGATCAATTCAAAATGCTCCCTAATGAAAGTGTTAATGATATGTTTCTTAGGTTGAACCCCATCGTCAATGAAATTGCCGGATGCTCGGAGAAGAAGGTCTTGGAGGACATTGACATTTGTCGAAAGATGCTTGATGTTGTGCCATTTAGCTTCAATCCGCTTGTGACCTTAATTCGAGCATCCAAGTCAAAACTCAAGAAAATGACTCCAACCAAGTTACTTGGGCAACTCAACTCTTATGAGATGTGGCTCCTTGAAAGTGAAGAGTCTCCACTCAACAAGAAGTCAATTGCTCTTCCCGCCAAAGCCAAAGGTGGGAAGCAGAAGGTTGAAGTTGAAGAAGATGACGATGACTCCGATGATGCAATTCTGGAGATTGAAGAATTGGCCCTCCTCGTCAAGCGATCAAGGAAGTTGATCAAGAGAATGAGCTTTCGTGGTGGATCATCCTCTTCAAGACGAAGACCTATCTCCGAAATGCGTTGCTATGAATGCGAAGAGAAGGGTCACTTGGCGGCGGATTGCCAAAGGAACAAGAAGAACAAGCACAAGCCAAAGAATCAAGAAGAAGATGAGGATGATGACAAGAAGAAACACCGTCACTACCGCAAGAGCGATTACAAGTACAAGGACAACAAAAAGGCTCTTACCGGTCAAAAGTGCAAAAAGGAAGATAGCTCGAGTTGCTCATCCTCTCAATCCTCCTCCGAAGAAGAAGACACAAGAGCTCACGGGCTAACCGGACTTGCAATCAAGGAAAATGCTCCTCCGGCACTTCCCAAGCAAAAGCTTTGTCTCACGGCCAACATACAAGAAGATGTGATCGGGGAATGGATCACCGATAATAAAGTATCTTGTGCGGATTCCTCCGACAATGAAAACACCAAGATGTCCGGAGTCGTCATCAACAACTCTACACCTCCCATATGCCTCATGGCACTAGAGGAGAGGGTAACAAATGAGCGCCCCTCTCTAAGTGAGTTTAAACTTTTGATTGATGATTTGAATGATGCTCTAGAGAAGGAAAAATCTAAAAGGAAAAAGCTAATGAAAGTGCATAAAGAGCTTGCTAATGAATTTGAAATCTTGCTTGAAAAACATGAGACTCTAGAAGATGATTATGAAGCTCTAAATTTTTCAAGTTGAAATTCTAGAAAATAAACCAGCTAGCTCTAATATTGATGATGAAATTCCTCTTGATTGCTTAATTGAAAAATGCAATGTTAGTGTGACTTGTGATTTGATTGATACTATAAATGGTTCACTTAGCTTGTCTCATAACACCTCCTTCACCTTGTCACCCACTATTACACCTAATGCTAGCTCATCTTCATCCACTAGTGCTACTACCTTAAATGAGAATGTTTGTTATATTGGTACTTGTGGTGTTGCTAAATGTGCTAATGATCTAGTTAAGAAAAATATGCTTTTAAATGATTGAATAGAGCAACAAGACTCTAGCTTGGCTAAATTGCTTGTGGGGAACAACTCACTTAACAAGGTTCTTAGGGAGCAAAGGTACACCTTGGGCAAGCAAGATTTAGGATTTCATCTCGGGAATTTGCCCAAGGGAGGTTGGAATAAGACCAAGCTAACTTTTGTTAAGGGAGGGACCCATTGCCATATTTGTAAAAATGAGAAACACAAAGCCATTGCTTGTCCTCTTGCAAAATCGTCTCAATTCATATCTAAAACTCAAGTGCTTAATGCTAGTTACATGCTTATGAGGAAAAATGGCTCTATTTATGCTAAATATGTTTGCTTATGAGGAAAAATGGCTCTATTTATGCTAAATATGTTGGTGCACTCAATGAAAAGAAAGATGTAAAAGCCATTTGGGTGCCTAAATGTTTGATGACTAACTCAAAAGGACCCAAGAAGAAGTCTTGGGTACCTAAAACCCAACCTTGAATTTGTGTGTGTTGGTGAACTACAAGAGCGGTGGCCGGCATTGGATATTTGATAACGGTTGCACCCAACACATGACCGGTAGCTCAAGTATGTTCATCTCACTAGAAGAGGAGAAGGACCCCGAACACAAGATCACATTTGAGTACAACTCCAAGCGAAAGGTAATGGGTATAGGTAAAATTGCACTATCTAATGACCTATCCATCTCAAATGTTCTCTTGGTGAAAGTTTACAACTTTAATCTCCTCTCCGTTGCTCAAGTGTGCAATTTGGGTTTTGATTACTATTTTACTATTGACGGGGTTCGTGTTGTTTCCACCAAGAATCAAAGTGTTGTATTTCAAGGCATCCAGTTTTAAAATTTATATTTGGTTGATTTTTCAAACCGTGAATCTTCTCAAATCAAGACTTGTCTTATTACTCAAACCACTCTTGGTTGGTTGTGGCATAGAAGTCTTGGACATGTTGGAATGGGCACTTTGAAAAAGGTTTTTAAAGACAACTTGGTTGTTGGAGTGAAGGATGTCAAATTTGAGAAAAATCGTTTATGTTGCTCATACCAAGCCGGCAAGCAAGTGGCTAATTCTCATCCGACTAAGACATTTATGTCTACATCCCAACCATTTGAGCTTTTGCATATGGATTTATTTGGCCCAACCACCTATGCGAGCATAGGCGGTAATTCTTATTGTGATGTGATTGTCGATGACTTCTCTCGCTTCACTTGGGTATTTTTCCTTGCAAATAAATCACTTACCGGTGATGTGTTTAAAAGATTTGCTTTGAAAGTTCAAAAGGAATTTGATTCTTTTATCAAAAAAGTGAGGAGTGACAACGGCATCGAGTTTACTAACACAAATGTTGAAGAATTTTGTGATGAGTTAGGAGTCAAGCACGAATTCTCGGCGGCCTATACTCTCCAACAAAATGAAGTGGTGGAAAGAAAGAACCGTACATTGATAGAGATGGCAAGGACGATGCTTAATTAATATGGCATGCCGCATGCCTTTTGGGCGGAAGCCATCAACACGGTGTGCCATGCCATCAACCGCCTCTACCTTCACCGACTCCTTCACAAGACCTCATATGAACTACTAGTGGGACGAAGGCCCAACATCTCTTACTTTCGACTCTTCGGTTGCAAGGTATACATTTATAAGAAAATGACTCATTTGGGTAAGTTCCAAAAGTGGTGTGATGTTGGTATCATGTTAGGTTACTCTTCTTGCTCCAAAGCTTTTCGAGTCTTTAATAATACTACCGGGCTAGTTGAGTAAGCTTATGATGTTAAGTTTGATAAAACTAATGGCTCGCAAAGTGAGCAAGACTTGACAAGAAATATAGGTAATGAGCTACCACATGAAGCCATGGAGTTGGGGGAAATTCGACCCTTACCGGAGGAGCCACAAATTGAAGTCGTCTCTCCCACCACCTCCATTGATAATGAAGCTCAAGACACCTCTCCAACAACTCAAGACCAAGCGGTGG
Source organism: Raddia guianensis (assembly GCA_036346415.1). Lineage (NCBI taxonomy): Eukaryota > Viridiplantae > Streptophyta > Magnoliopsida > Poales > Poaceae > Raddia > Raddia guianensis. The sequence continues at coordinate 18,135,753 of CM070534.1, read as the reverse complement.
ACGGAGGTGCAAACTTTGAAGTTGATCAAGCTCAAGGGGGAGCCATTGATCTACAAGTACCCGTCCAACAACACCGCTCTCTCTCCAAGGATTATCCCCTTGATCAAGTCATTGGCAATCTCGATCAAGGTGTAAGAACCTGTTCTCATACCGCTAATTATTGTGAGTATCACGCCTTTGTGTCTATTGTTGAGCCTATGGCCATTGATGAGGCATTGGCGGATGCGGATTGGGTAAACGCCATGCATGAAAAATTAAATAATTTCACCCGCAATGAAGTTTGGGAGCTTGTGGAAAGACCGAAGGATCACAATGTCATTGGCACTAAATGGGTCTTCCGCAACAAACAAGATGAGAATGGTGAAGTGGTGCGAAACAAGGCAAGATTGGTGGCGCAATGTTTCACTCAAATCGAAGGTCTTAACTATGGAGAAACCTACGCCCCTGTTGCTCGACTTAAAGCTATACGATTACTCTTGGCATTCGCTTCTCTCTATTATATTACTCTTTTTCAAATGGATGTTAAGAGTGCTTTCTTAAACGGCTTTATTGATGAACTTGTTTATGTCGAGCAACCGTCCGGTTTTGAGAACCTTAAAAACCCAAACCATGTCTATAAACTCACTAAGGCGCTATACGGTCTCAAGCAAGCTTCTAGAGCATGGTATAAGCGTCTTAGAGACTTCCTCTTAGAAAAGAGATTTAAAACCGGTGCGATTGATTCCACATTGTTTCTTAAGCCTATAGAAAATGACTTATTCATTTGTCAAATATATGTGGATGATATTATTTTCGGGTGTACTAACAAAGCTAAATGTAAGGACTTTGGAGAAATGATGCCCAATAAATTCGAAATGTCCATGATTGAAGAACTCACCTTCTTTCTTGGATTTCGAATCAAGCAACTCCGAGAAGGGACCTTCATTTGTCAAGAAAAATATACAAAGGACATTCTCAAACGGTTTTCTATGGATCATTGTAAATCGATCAAAACACCGATGGCCACTAATGGGCATCTTGACTTGAATGAAGATGGAAAGCCCGTGGACCAAAAGCTTTATCGCTCCATGATCGGTTCGCTTCTCTATCTCACCGCTTCTCGACCCGATATTATGTTTAATGTGTGCATGTGTGCTCGCTTTCAAGCATCCCCTAAAGAAGTGCATCTTGTCGCCGTAAAACGTATTTTGAGATATCTAAAAATTACTACTAGCCTAGAACTTTGGTACCCCAAGGGCGCGCGTGTTGAGCTTCTTTGCTATTCCGACTCGAATTATGCCGGTTGCAAAATTGATCGCAAAAGCACCTCGGGGGGTTGCTAGAACGCTCACTCGTGTCATGGACTTCGTGGAAGCAAAACTCCGTGGCGCTATCTACCGTGGAAGCGGAATATGTAGCGGCGGGGAGTTGTTGTGCTCAACTCTTGTACATGACACGGATGCTTAGTGACTTTGGGCTAAAATTTGAAAAAGTGCCTCTTCTATGCGATAATGAAAGTGCGGTGAAAATAGCCAACAATCCGGTCCAACATTCCCGTACAAAGCACATCGACATCTGACATCACTTTTTACGTGACCACGTTGCAAAGGGTGACGTTGTGCTTGCCTACGTGCGAACGGAAGATCAATTGGCGGATATTTTCACCAAACCCTTGGATGAGGCACGGTTTTGCAAATTAAGAAATTAACTCAACATACTAGATAGGTCAAATGCATGTTAATTGAATTTTGTGGCTTTTTGGGTCTTATTTGAATTCTTCCATTTGCTTTTGACCCTTGTCACATTTAGGGGGAGTTTAAATTCAACTCATGATCTCAAAACTTCCTCTAGTGGTGAAAAGATGAATTTGATTTTGAGTTAGCACATCCTTGTCCAATATTTAAAGCCAAAAACAAATTTGAAATCAAATAAACTATCCTTTATCTTCTTACCACTTCAAACTTTTCAATTTAAAAACACTTATCCCTTTTGAAAAATTTGCTCCATATGCATATTTACTCTCTTAAAAAAATCATATGGCATCAAAATTGTTGAAAATATTCGAAAAGGAGCCAAAATTCAAAAACATGTGCTTATACTTTAAAGTGAACCCCTATGGGTGATTTTCATGCCAATATGAGAAATCGTGGCAAAATTTGGGTTCACACATTTTCTTGATCTATAAGATCAAAATTTAGACTTTAAATTTGCCTTGGTTTCATTTGTCTCATTAGAATCTTATCCTTTCAAAATTAAAATTTAAAAATACTCCAAATTGCTCACATTTGAATTCTTCCTTGGATTTTGAGCAAAAATGGAGAATACCCCTTCAAAACATTATTTTTATAAAACTTTCTCGCATTGGTGGGCCCACTGGTCAGAAGTGCATGCTGTGGCGTTTTCAGCCTTCATCGGACGCCGTTCGGATACTCTCGGATGCCGTCCGACGGGGTTTTGCGCGCTGCATACTTCCTGTCGTACGCCGTCCGGATACTCTCAGACGCCGTCCGACAAGGTCTTATCCGCGCTGCAATCCTCCTGTCAGACGCCATATGGAGTTTCCCGGACTCCATCCGATGAGGTTTTTCCTACGCTGCATCCATACTGTCGGACGCCGTCCGATGGGGCCAAATCGTGCAGTCCGCTCTATAACTTACCCCTCTGCCTCTCTCTTTCCTCATTTCATCTCTCTCTCCACTCCTAACCGGCGCCGCCACTTCCTCTCCTCCTCACCAGGGAGAGCTCTCCGGCGAACTCCGGCGACATCCTCCACCACCACCGGTGTCCCCTCGTCCTCCTCTTCGATTCTCTCCACGGGCATTGAAGGGAGACTGCCCGATTCGTGCGCTCCGTCTCCGTCAAGCTCCCCTCTTTTCCCCTACCGGGAAAGGCCTAGGGGACGATTCCTCGCGCACGACGGCTTCCTCCTCCCTTCTAGGGCTCGGTAACGGCTTCCCGCCTCTTGTTTCCATAAATTCCTTTCATTACCGAGTTCTAGGTTTTGAATAGAATTTTTCCCACGCTTCTGTCTAGGGTTGGCTCGTGGTGTGGTTGGCACTTGGTCGGTTGGCACTTGGTCAGTGGGATTGATTCGAAATGTCTCGTTCGTTGAAGAAACTTGGCAAGGCTCTTGGCAGAACATTAAGTGGTCGTGGTGACAGTGGTAGCTGGGGTGTTCGTGATGATATTGATGAAACGGCTAGCAGTGCTGCTCCTCCTCGCACAAGAAAAGTTACTTGAGAGCATCTACAGCAGCAGCACGATGAGGGATACAACTAGAAACGAGTTGCAGGGACTTCTTTTGCGATAGCTGAGGATATTGATGATGATACTTTTGATGAGGACCCGGCAGATGATGATGTCACTGAGACTGTAGTTGCTGAAGATGAACCAGTGGACAATGCGGTTCTCAAACTGTCTATGGAAACTTTAAGGAAGAAGAGGGCCGTCTCTTATGCTAAGTGGTTCCCTGAGCGGAGAGAAGACACTAGAGATTTCAGGCTCTTTACTAAATTCCAGAAACAGCTCTACATGTGTTTCTCTGCGCCCAAGATTGGTCCTAGGGAACCTCATTGTGTTTATTGGAATGAAATCACCGCAGCTGCAGGACCTGAGGTTCACACCATTTTCAGCACTACTCCAGGCTTGGCAGAATTAATCTCAAATAAGAAGTTGACTTGGTGCAAAGAAAGGCACTGTGAGTTTTTTGCTACACTGCTAGTTGCTGAGGATGAGACAGAGTTTAATTATTATCACTCAGTCGATGGAAATGTTCAGGGGATCACAGTGGCGAATATGAATTATGCTTTGGGCACTCCAGATACTGGCGCTGACTTGAATGAGATGGCCTATGAAGATGCTTTCTGGAGGGCCAAATATCCTCCATTTGAAGAAATCAGGTTCATGTACCTTGATCTTGAGGATGACGAGATAAATGTGGAAAAGGCAAATCAGTTGCGACAGGAGCCTGCCTTAATCAACCTCATTCTTCGAAGCACTCTGTTTGTTCGAAGTGGCAACCGAGACAGGATTCTCCCTATTTGCAGCTGGTTCATGTTATATCTTTTAAAGGGCAGAACAATAAACATTGGAGCCACTATTCTGGGAGAGTTTGATGATGCCATTTATATAGAGGTTAATAGACCACTTCCACTAGCTCCCTATATTGGATTGCTGCTCTCTAGGACTCAGCGTGTCTCCGAGGATGAGGTAAGGAGTTGGGACAACAAGATAAAGAAGCATGAAATAAAAATTTTCTTGAACACTCTTGGCAGCAAACCCAAGTTGGATCGTCTAGGTGATGATGCTCCTCCTCCAGCTCCGGCTCCTGCTTTTGCTCCTGCTGCTTCAATACAGCCCTCTGTGCCAGTGACTGGTGAGGGATCTTCTGCAGCTGCCCCTCCTCCTTGATATGATATGCTATTGGGTGAGATGAGAGGTCTGCGCACTGAAATCAAATAAGAGCTTGCAGCCACTCGCAGGAAAATGAACGAACTGGCAGGGCAGCAGACGTATTTGAGTGATGAGTTTGCGGAATTCAAGTCTGCCTTACAGTATATGGGTGCCATGTTCATGCCCGTGCCAGAAGGGGCGAATCTGTACTCTTGGTATTCTCACTCCCACGATAGCTATCAGGCCTACCAGCAGCATCAGGTGTTTCCTCGCCCACTTGCCTACCCACCACCAGTTCACCCTTGGGTATATCCTCCTCCAGGGCCTGCTTTTGCTTATGTGCCACCATCACAGCCTTTCCCTCCTCCAGGTGCTACAGCTTTTGCTCCCTCAGCTCAGCACCCTCCTCCTGGTAAGATTTCATTTACTGGTGGAGAGATCTGTCGCCATCTCAACTTCTCTTTGCCAAATCCTCCGGCCGGCCCAACTGCCTCCGCCCCCATCTCGTCGTGGCCCCGCACTGAGCCAGGCCGCAAGTCTCCTGCACGCGCGTATTTCAGCCGCTTTCGGTTTGGCCAGCCCGTTTCTATTTTACTTATTTATTTATTAATGCAAATTCATTATTTTCATATATTTTGCAAAGGAAAACCTATGTAAATGAAATAAATTTCTTTAAATTCATAAAAATGCACAATTTAATTTGAAAATGTCATTTGCACCATTACATTCATATTTTTGTGTGTTCCATTTATTGTGTGTTTTTTCTTTTTGCGCTAAATCCGAATATTGACATCGTTGGAATTAAGGATCTATCCAGACGCCCGGAAGACTGCATTTACGACAAGTCATTGTTAACTTTCTCCCTAAAATTATTGTTGATCATGTTGCCACCTAGTGTTGTAAATGATTTGCTAGATTTGTGAATATGCATTGTAATTGAAATATAAAAATGCTAATTAATTAGGATATTAGTTTAATGCCTAGAAATTTAATTACTATCATATAGCTGTGATCCTTGTCAACCCTAGGAATATATTTAATTTGTTTATTGCCATTTCATTGATTAGTTAATCGATTAATGCTTAGGCCTGCTGTTTATTGCTTGTAGTGATCACTGTTATTTCATGTGAAATGAAAAGTTTGAAATGCGTGATTTAAAGGCGGTTAATGCTGCTATGTTTGATAAAATGGGAATATCGGGATACAATTAGTTGGTACTGTAAAAGGGAAAATGATTTTTACAAAACCCTTATTTGGGTGGATGGTTGTATGGTTTGGTGCAGTACGCATGAGACTTGGGCCCAATGTGGGAACCACCCAAATCCCTTAGGACTGAATCCTTGAGGTAGACAAACTAAGTTTAACAGTGCGACCACGAGTGTTGGTATGGGTAGGCCCTGGTTGAGTACCCTTCAAACTTAGTTCGGGCATCTCAGATGGTAGAATAGGGAGCGCAAGATCCGTGGGTAACGGTGTCGCGCAGAATCCATGGTTAATGGAACCGCTCTGAATTCGAGCAGAATTTGACAGTGGCTGTGGGTAGCGGTGTCATAGAATTTGAGTGCAGAATCTGTGATTGACGGTGTCGCTCAGATTTTGACCCTATGGCGCAAGAGGGGGCCACCGGCAACTAAGTACCAGCCAGCGGTTGAATCCTTAGTGGTGATGTCTGAGCTTGGAGTGAGTTAGTTAAAGACCTTGTGGTGGTTTACTTTGTAAATTATTTCTCGTGGGTAAAGCGTACAACCTCTGCAGAGTGTGGAACTGTGTAGACAGTCATGCCCACGGTCAAGGAAGGGCGGGCGATGGAGAGCTATCTCAATGGTAGTTTTTCTCATCTTTGTTTTCGAAATGGCATTTTAAAGAGAAAACCACGACAAAATGTTGTGTCTTGTTTTGGGCCTTCGCAGCAGGACACTGTGAAGTGATTGAGTTAGCATGACGGTTGGTCACGAGATATTGAGATTAACATGGCGGCTAGCCCTGGTATTGTGATTTTGACATGGCAGATAGCCCTGAGATATTGATTTACTTGGTGGTTAGCCCTGAGATTGGATTGCTATGGCGGATAGCCATGTGATTATTGGATGGACATGGCAGGTAGCCATGAGTTGACCGTTGTGGGTTAAAACCGGTGGGTAGCTGGAGTTTCAAAACAAAGAGATTTGTTTTAAATATTATTAACTTTTTTCAACATTTTTGAAGATATAGGAAAATTTGTAAAGTTGGCTTTTCGCGAAATAAACCCTAATCCCTCCTTTGCTAAGCCCTCACATGCGCAAGTCAATTCTACTTGCGAGTATTTGCCCGTATACTCACCCTCGCGTTCGTTCGCGGGGCTGCTCATTTCAACAAGTAGGTTCGGAGGCTCAGTGTTACGGCCCAGACAATGGTGAGCCCGAAGACGTTGACTTCGCCGACGGTATTCAATGCGTGGACTACTCTGACGCCTAGGATCGCTACTACAGCCTTGCCTGTGGAATTGTGTTGGATTTTCCTTTTGTTTTTTGCTATGTATCCATGCTTCCCCAGTTGTATGGCCTGCGTGCCAGTCTTTTGTACTATGAGCCAAAATGGCCGCACTCTGATGTACTGTTTGAACTTTAATAAAGAATGGTTATGATCCAAATTCTAGAAATCTGTGTGTGCTAGCTACTAATCCAGGGACTAGTATAGGAAGGCACATAAGGGACTCGACTCCGTTTAGTGGGGTCGAGAAGGTGTTGGCCGCTCTGGAAGAAGCCGTCATCTCCAACAAGGAGGATGGACACTCGGATGATTGTGAGGATGAGCCGCCGGAGAATGACGATGTCGACTACACCGGCATGTGCTTTATGGCACACGGCGACAGTGGCGACAGCGACTCAGACATCTACCACACCGACGACGATGAGGTAACTGATGAACAAGCTCTCTCCTATTCTGAACTCATGGAAGCTTTAGTTAAAATTTATGACAAGTACACTAGGGTCTTGGTCAAGAAAAATGCCCTTGAAGTTCAATTAAAAAATTTTAAACCTGTTGCTTGCTCTGATTGTGGGAAGCTCACTCTAGAATTGGATGAATTGAAAATGCATTTTAAGAATGTCACTATCCAACTAGAGAATGAAAAATGTAGGATTGTTCCCGAGCCTGTTGACTCTGATGGGTGGATAGAGTTTGATAGGGTCATGACTGATTTCAATGAATTAAGTATAACTCATGATACGGTGCTTGATTTGAATGAACTACTTAGAGAAGTTAATATTAAGCTTGTAGCAGAACTAAATGATACTAGGAAGAATTTGTTCCTCGTCACTTCTGATCTAGAGTTTGTCTGCTTAATGAACCCTAGCATGCTTTGTCCTGATCCCTCTGCACACTCATCTAAGGACCCAGTCAGTCCAGTTGTGGGCTGTAGCAATCATGCTCCACCTAAGGACCCAGTCAGCTCAGATGAGAGTTGTAGCTTCCACTCACTTGATTCTACATGTCGTGATTGCACACTATTGAAGTTTGAGAATTTGAACTTGCAAGCTAAAATTTTTGAGCTTAATGATATTGTTCTTAATGCCTCTGTGTGTGATCGATGTCTTCAGCTTGATGGGGAGATGGGTAGGATCTACCAGGATTTGAGTGATTGATTTGAGGGTAGGTTGACCCAAGCCCAAAATGCTAAGTGTTTTTCCTGTCAGGCTCTCAAGAGGAAAGTTACGATCCTTGGTGAGAAGTGTCGCAAAGCCTTAGGAATGGGTACAACTGATAGCCAGGACTTTTCGGACTTTTCCTCTTCTTGCGGGTTTTGTCCCCAACTCCATCAGGAGTGCGAGTACCTCATGAGCACTCTTGAGAAGTTTGTTGGGGGCAAACGTACGGAAGCTGAACTTGATACTTGACGAAAGCAAGATATCAACGGGTAGAGGTCTAGGTTACAATTGGCTAGAGCACATCAAGAGGCACCCACCTAGAGTGCTTGGAAGGGATGAGAACAGGCAGACAGTTGTTCTTAGGGACAGGGTTCCTGAGACTATTGTTTTCAGGTCCGCAGGGATCGTTAGGGAAAGTCCTACCACACAGTATGTTCAGTCTCAAAACAAATCTCCACAGAGTCCACCTACGAAGAGCGTTCCTCTTACCACTCTTGCCGCTGAAAATGGCAGAGGAGTAGTTTGCACCTTCTGCGATAGGATGGGACACACTGAGCAGAACTGCTTTCGTCATGCTAAGGAAGCACGTGAGGAGCGTAGAAAACAGGCTAGAATTCAAGGACCTCCTAAGAAACCTGCACCTAGGTTCGTTCCTCCTCAAGGTAGACCGGTGGTTAGACGGCCAGGACTTGGAGCACAGCCTTCTGTTGTTCATCCTATTGTCGGTCTGGGGCGTGAGCAGCATTGTTCTCAGGACGTACCTCCTGTGGGTTACAGAGGTGAGCTTCCGCGACGTGAGGTGCCAACTCCATGGTGGAGGAATGGCAAGAAGGGTAGGAAGCGCGGACAGGATGCATCTGCCTCAGCCCAACGGCAGGTTGCTCCTAATCCAGCACCAAGACGTTTCCATACTAGAAGGGATGGCCTAGTCCGAGTAGAGTCTGTTCAGTACAGTCGTGTGACTCAGTTTTGGGTGCCAAAAGATGCACTGGTATTTTCCAATGCTGAGCCACGTTTCTTCACTCGTTGACTCAGGCGCGTCGGGCTAGGAAGGGGGACTTGTGGATCATCGATTCCGGGTGTTGTCGCCACATGACTGGAAACTCTCAGTGGTTCTCCTCCTTAGTCCGTGAGCCCCAGGGTGAGAAAATCACCTTTAGGGATGCTTCGTCAGGTCGTGTGCTCGCTCGAGGCTCTATTCAGATTAGTGACCAGGTTGTACTTAAGAAGGTGGCCCATGTCAGCAAGCTTCGCTATAATTTGCTTTCGGTTTCTCAGCTGACTGATGAGGGTTTTGAGGTTCGTTTTAAACAGAATGAAAGTTGCATTCTTGATTCTTCAGGGAGTTTTGTTTGCGGAATTCACAGATTTGAGAGAGTTTTTCGTGTTGATTTCTGATCTACAGTTGGCTCTTCTCATTGCTTGATTGCCTCAGAGTCCAGTGACACCTCCTTCTGGCATAGGAGACAAGGTCACATTGGTTTTGATCACTTGACCAAAGTTAGCAACCAGGATCTGATTCGTGGTTTGCCCAAACTCAAAATGGTTAATGACATAGTTTGTTCTTCTTGCCAGCATGGGAAGATGGTTGCCGCTGCTCACCCACCAGTCACCCTAGTGATGACTGATGCACCTGCACAATTGCTTCACATGGACACTGTAGGTCCCTCCCATGTGCAGTCTGTGGGTGGCAAGTGGTATGTGCTCGTTGTTGTCGATGACTATTCTCGATACTCTTGGGTCTATTTCATGGTGAACAAGGACGAAACATTTGACCATTTTCGTTCCTTGATTCGTAAGCTTTCTGTTGAGTTCCCAGGAGCGCTTCGCGCAATCCGTTCAGATTCTGTTTTGATTCTGGTGTTGAGTATCAATTTTCTTCTCCGCATGTCGCACAACAAAATGGCGTTGTGGAGAGAAAGAATCGCACTTTGGTAGAGATGACTAGGATTATGTTCGATGAATATTCTACTCCTAGGTATCTCTGGGCTGAGACTGTTTCTACGGCTTGCTATGTTTCAAACAGGGTGTTTCTGAGGTCTAAGTTGCATCGCACATCCTATGAACTTCGATATGGACGTAAGCCAAGTGTTTCACATTGTTTGGATGCAAGTGCTTTATTCTGAAGTCTGAAAATTTGGACAAATTTGAATCTCAATCTTCAGATGGCATTTTTCTTGGATATACAGCTTCTGCGGTTAATTACCGCGTTTGGGATAGTGCGAGGCGTAGGGTAGTAGAGACTTGTGAGGTTATCTTTGATGAGGCTATGCCTGGGGCAAGGCTAGATATCTCAGGATCCGACTTGTCCTTTGAGCCTATCTTTGTTGAGGAGGGAGTCGTTGGAGATGACGGTTCTACGGAGCCTGACCTCGACTTGACTCCACCGGTGGCACCTCCAGTTTCAAGTGCTGTTCCTCAGTCTCACCCCTTACCTTCAGCTTCTACTCAGCTCTCACCTTGTGCTTCTAGGTTCTCACCTATAGAATCTGATTGACTGATTCGCCCGATGGCTTTGATCCTACCTCTCCTGCTCCCGAGGTAGAGGCCATTTCTAGGGCTCCTCGTCATATCCAGAAAGACCACCCCCCTGCACAGATGATCAGTGGTTTGAGCGAGAGGATGCTAACCCGATCGATGTCTGGGTTTTCTCACCTCTACTTATCTGCTGCTTTCGTTGCTTCCTTTGAACCGAAGGGCGTCACCCATGCACTTTCTAATCCTGATTAGGTGAATGCAATGCATGAAGAGTTAGAGAATTTTGAGAGGAACAAAGTGTGGCAGCTTGTTGAACGCCCTAAAAGACATAATGTAATAGGTACTAAATGGGTGTTCAAGAACAAGCAAAGTGAGGATGGGGTAGTGGTTAGAAACAAGGCTAGATTGGTTGCTCAAGGTTACACTCAGATCGATGGGATAGATTTTGATGAGACGTACGCTCCTGTGGCTAGACTTGATTCCATCAGGATCTTAGCAGTATTTATGGCATCCAATGGGTTCAAACTGTATCAAATGGATGTCCGTAGTGCTTTCATGAATGGCTATATTAAGGAGGAAGTGTATGTGAAGCAACCTCCTGGGTTTGAGAATTCAAGATGCGCTAATCATGTATATAAGCTTGATAAGGCTCTATATGGGTTAAAACTAAGGGTGAAAACGGGTCGGATATTTCCCGGACCGGACCGGTCGGATACGGATTCGGATACCTTCGGATCGGATATGATCGGATATTTTCGGATACGGATCGGTACTCGGATATTTTTGCCGGATCTGATCACGGATACAGACAGCGATTCCCGACGGGACGATTCTGAATCGAATATCCGAGGTTCAGTTATTCGGATATCCGACTACGCAAGTGTTGAAACCCATCATGTCCTCGGTCTTCTCGGCCCAAAGGCCCAAACAGCCCACATAACTAGCACGTCTTCGGGATTACCCCATGCGCTGCCCAGCCCAAGACCTCCGTCGCTGCTGCGCGTTGTCGTCCTCGGCGTCGCCGGCTTGCCGCCCCAAGTCCCGCAGAGCGCGAGCACCGCCGTCGTCCTCACAGTTCACGCGCCGCAGCCGCCGCCGCCGTCCCCGTCAAGTGGCTGTCCCGCCGCCCGTCGCCCTCCACTCCTCTAGTGGCTGCCGTGCCACCGTCTCCGTCCAGAGGTTGTGCCGCCCGTCGCCGTCCCCACGCTGCCCGTCGCCGGCGACCTCCATGGCCAGTTAATCTGCTGCCTTATGGACCTTCGATCTAGTTGTCAGGACCCGTCGTCGGCGTGCTCTCCGACGAGCTGCGCCATCGGCCCCCTCTTCATTCTCTCTCTTTCACCTGATCTCCTCTCGCGTGGTTGAGGTGTAGCACTCAGAGCAGTGAGAGGTGAGAAAAGATTGGAGAAGACCACGGTGCGGACTGGGATTTGGGGATTTTTGTGTTGTGGCACTTTTGCATTTTGACCCCTATACATTAACTTAATTCAAAAAGGTGCTGAAACGTATTTAAAGCCCCAAACATTTGTAGTTTTGTACTATTGGCAACATATATAAACGCACATGCATGCTAATCACGTCCTTAATCAGAGAGACATTAATCATGTTTCTAATGTTCACATAATTATCACCATTAATCAACCTTTTCTTTTCTTTTTTTCTTTCATAGAGATATTAGTCCAAAATCAATCCACAAATATTATGCGTTCTTTACAATATATTTTCTATACATGTTATAAATGCTATGATAAATTTAATTGCAACACTGCTTTATTCGATTCTGGACGTACAATTTGTGAGGTTTCTATGTTCCGACAAATTTCCGTGACCGTATTCGATTTGACCCGAATCCGCTCCGTATTCGTGTTCGACATTTCCCGCATCCGTATCCTTAACCGACCTATCCGTATCCGTATCCGGTTCCGAGAAAAACCGCAAAGTTAGGATATGGTTTAACCATTATCCGATCCGATCCGACACGTTTTCACCCCTAGTTAAAACAAGCACCCAGGCCTGGTATGAGAGGCTTAAGACCTACCTGGTGAGCAATGGGTTCCTAATGGGTAAGGTAGACCAGGCCTTGTTTACTCGTAGGGTTGGCTCTGATTTCCTTCTGGTGCAAGTGTATGTCGACGACATCATCTTTGGTGGTTCCTCCTTTGCTCTTGTTTCTGAGTTCTCAGAGGTGATGAGCTCGGAATTTGAGATGAGCATGATGGGGGAGCTCAACTTCTTTCTTGGCTTTCAGTTCAAGCAAACACCAGAGGGGACCTTCCTTCACCAGAGTAAGTACACAAAAGACCCGCTGAGTCGATTTGCCATGTCTGATAGCAAGCCGGTCTGTACTCCGATGGCAACCACTGTTACCTTAAGACCCGATGAGAATGGTGAGCCAGTCGACCGGAAGTAGTATCGTAGCATGATAGGCTCCCTACTTTATCTCACCTCCTCCCGGCCGGACATCCAGTTCGCTGTGTGTCTTTGTGCCCGCTTTCAGGCCTCACCTAGAGTGTCTCACCTTCAGGCTGTGAAGCGGATCTTTCACTATCTCCGAGCGACTGCAGACTTCGGCCTTTGGTTCTCTGCTGCCTCTTGTCTATCTCTCAGAGCCTTCTCAGATGCAGACTTTGCTGGCTGTAGGATAGATAGAAAGAGCACTTCTGGCACCTACCAATTTCTTGGCACTTCTCTTGTCTCTTGGTCCTCTAGGAAGCAGTCGAGTGTTGCGCAATCCACCACTGAGGCGTAGTACGTTGCCGCTGCTGCATGTTGCAGTTAGGTTGTTTGGCTCTGCTCTACCTTGAAGGACTTTGGGTTAGTTCAAGCAAGTGTGCTACTTCTCTGTGACAACACCTCTGCCATCAACATTGCCAAAAACCCAGTGAAGCATTCGAGGACAAAACACATTGACCTGAGATATCACTTTCTTAGAGACCATGTGGAGAAGGGTGATATAGTCTTGCAGTTCGTTGAGACCGACCGTTAGTTGGCTGATATCTTCACCAAGCCACTGGACAAGGCTAGGTTTGAGGCTCTCAGGGAAGAGCTCGGGGTTGTGAGCTTAGCTAGCTTATAGTCAGGGGGAGCTTGGGCTACCTGTATTATATGTAATATATTCTTTTCGCTTTTCCTGCATTGTATTTGGGTTGCATTCGGGCTTGATTATATTGTGTAGGCTGTCAGCACTCTTCACTTAGACTTCAGGCGTGCAGTGGCACGAACCTCTCATCTTATGCTTAGGTTGCTATCATGCGTAATAGGCTTCCTTCTCTCCTCTGGCTAGGTTGATCCCACACAGTCTTATAGGTCTCTGGGTAGACAGGGTCTATGTCGTATCTCTAGTAATCGATATGTAGAGTTGTCTTTCCTTGTAAGTCGCAGGCGGCAGATGAGAGCGAGTCTGAACTTGAGTGGTTTCTGTTCTTACCTAATTCTTTATGTTTTGCCCAGGTGCATTTCCTTGGTTTTCCAGCTCCTTATTCATTGTTGCTGTTTTTATTGCACATTCTTTTGGGATGAAACTGTTGACTCACGTGTTGAGGGGGAGTTTTCGGAAAACTTTGCATTAGCATATAGACTTCTTTTGCTTTTTGGAGCTTTGTCTATTATGCTTTTGAATTTATGCTTTGCAAGATGCCGAGACTATTCACATTTCAGCTTATGCTAGCTCGTTTAATTGGCGACTAGTCCAAAAAATGGCATTGTTTTTGGTTTTCCAAAACTTCGATGTGGCATAAGATTTTTACTTTCTGAATGTTGTTGCTTGATGAGGCCCTTGCAGTCTTCGTTCAGTTATCTTTGCAACTTGGTGAAATCTTTGCTGTCCAAATCTTGCTCTTGTAAATTGAAAAATAAAAAATATGCAATTTGATGTTTTGGAGAGCTCTCACTGGTCATCCTTCACGAGATAGCTTGCCATTGCACAAAAGAGGCATGAACTTGGAAGGGCATTGGATAGCCAAGATGAGTGAATCATTCAGTGTAATGCTGGGCACCGTCGGCCATTGGTATGAGACTAGAGGCTCTCCCGCCTAAATTCAACAAAATGTTTGCAAGAAAAACAAAAAAAATGAAAAATGCTAGTTAGTTGAGCTGTCGATTTGTAACTACTTTGTTTTCAACTGGTTGCATGCGGTGTTCTGTCGAAGCCGTCTTGATGCCTTGCTAGGCCACGGCATTTGATTATGATTTTCTTAGCCACGTCTTCCAGTATGAAAAATCGATTTACTAGCATCTCTTAAACTTGTGAGCACTGAACTAAAATTACATTGCTTCGAACATCTTTGCCATATGCTTCACGTTCAAATGGATAATTTTCAAAACTCCCTAGGACTTGCTTTTGCATTTGCATCATGCCTTGTGCTTGTTCCCTCAAATTTCTTGATGTCTATATTGCCAAAAGGGGGAGAATTAAAAAAGACATCAACATTCATTTCTTGAAAAAAAAAGGGGGATAATTTCTTGCGAAGTTTTGACTTTCACGACTTGGAGATTTTGAACACATGTGTTCCTATCTTCTGCTCCAAGCGTGATTCGGCATTTCCAACATGCCTTGTTCGACAAATCCAAAACGTTCAAAATATTTTTTGAGGGTTTGTCAATATATTCATCAAGGGGGAGTGTTGAGACCCATGTGGAGGGTACCCTGTTTGATGATGAATATATGTGATAAGATGGAATTTAAAGTGTTTTGAAGAATGTTAAATGGTGTATTTATGGAATTTGTCGTGGAATTGGTACCGGCCCATTGTGCTGAGCTTGGGCTAGGTAATAGTTCTGATCGGACGTGGTCCAGTGGATTTTAAGCTGACACGTGGTGTGTTAGGGCTTCCTAATTGTGATGTCTTGAAGGGATTATTGTGTTGGTAATTTTGTGATGGACTAACCTTGCAGGTAAGGTAAGGTGTGTTGGTTTCGTGTGTGTTCACCTCAGTGATGCAGTATCGGTAGTGCGTGGTCGACGCTTATGGGACAATTTGGGTCAGGCTGGTGCGTCCGGGCGTCTGCGATCTGGTTTTGATGACCTGACGGTCACATGAGGTGGTGCACTCGAGAAGCTTAGCCATGGCACGGAATCCGAGGCGTGGGAGGCGTGGCATCGAACACAGTGGCGGCCGGTTCGACCGGTGGGCCAGTGGGCTGGTGACCGAAGATGCTGCGAAGATATTTCCCAGAGGAATATGTGGAGAATATTCTCTCTCGGGAATGTGTCTTGTAGTGTGTGTTGTACACCACTCATCCTCAGATGAAGGGTGGAGATGGGCTCTAGGTGTTAGGGCATCTCACCCATGGGCTATAAATAGAGGTGGAGGGGAGCACCTCCTAATCCCCTTAGAGCTGAAATTTCAGAAATAGAGAGGGTGAGTTGGGTGTGTAAGGGTGGCACTTAGAGTGCTTGTGACCATATGGAGTGTGGTTTGTAATCCCCCAACTCCTATGCAATGAAATCTCTTACCTTTATGATCATCTTGTGTTGATTTGCTCCAAGTTCTTCTTTGTTTTGTTTTCCTCTTTTGGAGCTCTTATTTGGAGATGAGTCTTGGTGATTTCTTGCTGGTTCTTGATGGTCCATGAAGCCTTGAGGTTGCTAATATGATTTGCCACACTCTTTGCAACCATATGAGAGGCAAGAGATCAAGTTCTTGACTTGTTGCAAATCTGTTCAGAAACTTTCATTTGCGCAGCAGTCAGTAATAGATTTTTAGAAAAATCTAAGAAACTAATTTTAGGATTATTCCCGTTGGAAACGATGCGTGACTCATATACCCATGTGTGGTAAAAATTTAAAGTCCACTGGTTTCTCCATTTGGGAGCTGTGAAGTGAAAACCAAGCCCCAAACTTTCTGCTCGAAGTTCTTGACAGCTCGTGGTGTTTGATTTTTCATTTTTTTTTTCTGTGGATGGATTGTTGAGATGATTTTTGGTGGAGTGCTTTAAGACTCATGTTTTCATAGGGATAAAAATTTCCACAATTTTTGAAGCAACAGAAGGCCATCATCTCTCTGCTCCAAGTAGAAACAAACTTCGAAGAATCTGCTTTTGCTTTCCAGAAAGCAGCTTGTGTTGTTTGAATTTTCGTATTTTTCCTGTAAGGAGTTTTAAGGAGATTTTTGGTGGAGTGCTTCAAGACACATTCAAACATAGGGAGAAAAATTCCCATGATTTTTAGAGCATCTTAAATCCACGAACCTCCTGCTCCATGAGAGGACAAGTTCTGAAAGAATCTGTTTTTGCTTTTTGAAAGTTGCTTTGAGGTTTTGTCATGATCTCTTTTCAAAAGCAAGATTTGAATTCATTCCTCTTGTTTGGACACTTGACAACCAGGATTGTGGCTCTAAAATCCCACATATTCATATGGATATCATCCATACAAGTGATGGGTACACATAGTTGTCATGATGTCCATCGCGGTTTGATCACCGACACGAAGCAGTTTGTGTGGAATGCTTAGAGGGGCTGCATGTGCGAAAAGAAAGTGTCAAAATTTATTGGCGTCTATTCACCCCCTCTAGCCGCCTAGCTCGGGTCTTCAGTGTGCCACGTGCCCCGCCGGCGACCGATCCGCCGCCTTGGACCGTCTGATTTTCACCTAGAGACCGTTGGGTACTGACCACCAAATTCCACACGCGATCCGCATCCGTTTTTCACCATCATCATCGCCTCCGCTGTTCAAAAGGCCTACGCTTTAGCCCTGGCCGTTGTGCACTGCTCCTCCGCCGCGCCATGCCTTTCGTTGCCACGCGCGCCCTACCGTGTCGCGTCACCAATGCCGCCCCACGGTGCGCGTGCTTGCCCTGGACCCACACCACGTCCATCCCTGTCTTAAACCGAGGCGAGCCCCCTCTGGCTCCACCCCTTTTCCCATTTCCCCCAATTTCACCCGAGACTCTGCTGGCTGCGATTGCTTCTCTTGCGTGAGCTTCTGGAGCCATCTTCACCGCCCAAAGCTTTCTCCACTCGCCCCTAAACTTTTCCCTCCATTAATTACAGGGTAGACGTTCGGAGCTGCCGTGTTGTCGCCGCCCCTGTTTCGGCCGCTGCCACGCTCACCGTCACCAGCTTCTGCCGTTCGTATTCACGCTTGGCAGTGAACTCGGTGAATGCCTCCGTGTGCCTCTCTCGCTCTACAACCATTTTTCCTAGCCTGTAGATCCCTAGCTAGGTATGCTGACGCCAGCGTGCTCACGGCCTTGCCGCCGCTCGTCGCGTTGCCGCGTCCGGCCGTCCCTGGACTCGATGAGAGCACCATTAGAACCGTGCACACTCATAGAGGCTAAAGCGTGCACGCACATGGCCGGAAACGGAGGTAGACGAAGACCATGAACCGTACAATGTGCACCGAGATTCGTGTAGTCTGGTGAGCTTTGAGTCGCTGCCCTGTGGGCCTCGCTGGTCAGGATAACGTTTCGTGCACACGCTGCTGGCTGGTGATTGTTGGGTCACTAACAGTGGGTCCTGGGTCCTCCGGTAGAGTATAGTGGAAGCGTGACCGAGCGCAGTGGCACTCCCGCACACTGGCGCCATAGCAAAATACGCCTTCGGCGTATGCAGCGGCTTGTAGGCGCGGGAGCGCGCGGGCGGTATTGGCTCTGGGCCGTGTCCATTCGCTGGTTTGGCCCATTGTTGTGAGTTGAATTTCCCACAAATTTAATGAGTTTAATAACTCTAGAAAAGTATTTCGAATTACTAAAAATACCTAGAGACCTCCAAAATTTTTGCAAAAATTTGAGGAAATACTAGAGGAGTATGATTTTATAAAAATGTAAGGTCACCTAATTCCACTGTAATATTTGGGATAGCATATGTCTAGTAATTAGAAATTCCGACTAAAAGGTTAAATGAAACCTTCCTTATTAGAATTAGGTACTGAGCTAGGAAATTTATAACAAAATAACTTAAGAACCAAGATATACCATGTGATTAGGAAAAATTAGGGAAATGCCATGTCTACACCAATAAATTATTAGGGGAGTAGTTTGCTACTATTATTTGTCAGCACGTATAAACCTAAATACACAAATACTACAAAGGATTTACCAACTGGGAAAACATCAAAATAAATAAGTATAGTGGAAAATGTTGGAATAATAAAATTATATTAAACCTAGTGACAACCTTTTCTTATTTTCATAATTTATTAAAACCTATAAATATCTCCTAAATTTCTAGATAAATTATGATTAATACTAAGGAATAATAGAGGCAATATTAACCTAAGAACTGTTCATATGTTTCCTCTGATTAAGTAATTAGAGAACCTATGCAGTACTTCTCTCTATAGAAAATAAACCGAAATGATTTGCTTATTAATAAAAACTAGAACTAAGTTAGGAAAAATGCGAAAGAATTATATAAAATATAATATACACTTACGAACCCAAAGGGAATGTTATAAGCCCTAGAATGTTAAATAGTACAGATTATGCGAGTACTAGACGAGAGCACTATTAATTATGGTCATGCGTGGTTTATTAAAAAAACTGAAGGAAACGTCCTTAGACATGAAATATAATCCGAATAAAGTTTTCTATATATATTTAAATAAGAAATCTATCGATATGCTAAACATTAGTAAAGGGGTCTTCTATGAGAGAAAGATTAGAGAGACTACCCTTGACCTAATAAATAAAAATTGGACACTATGTCGTTTACAAGCCGACTTAGTTACATAAATGCACACACTTAACTTGCCACCTAGCCTATCATAAGGTGATCAAGTTATATCTAGCCTAGTTCCACAAAGCCACTCCAGTTACCTAAGTTGGGTATCCCAGCTAAGGAAAGAGAATAACCTATGTACATTGGATTGACATAGTTCTCGCTTGAATTCGAAATATAACGTGTATGCCTATTTTTCAAACGCAAGATTAAATCTCAGTAAGGGAACTTAATCGAAAATACGACACTTTTTAGTCCAAAGCATTTCATGCATTATTATCTTTAGTCGCACGATCTCGATGACGTCATACCGCACCCGTGAGCTCTGTCGGTGTAATAAATACCGGGGTGCAGAGAGCCCTAGGAAGGCCGAGAGGCCCCAGCGTCGGTGCCAGGCGAGCAAGGCCCAGTGGCGTGGGCAAGCCCTCGAAGGCAGGAGGGCCCCACGCGTCGGCCAGGCGAGCAAGGCCCAGCCGCGGGCGAGCCCCTCGAAGGCAGGAGAGGGCCCACGCGTCGGCCAGGCGAGCAAGGCCCAGTGGCGTGGGCGAGCCCCCCTAAGGCAGGAGGGCCCCACGCGGCAAAGGGGCGAGCAAGGCCCAGTGGCGTGGGCGAGCCCCTCCGAAGCCACGAGGCCCCACGCCGCCGAGCGGGTGCGTGGGCGAGCCCTCCGACGATGAGGCGGGGCCCCACGCCCGAGCGGGTGCGTGGGCGAGCCCCTCCGACGATGAGGCGAGGGCCCCACGCCGCCAGGCGGGTGCGCGGGCGAGCCCCTCCGACGATGAGGCGAGGGCCCCACACGCCAGGTGGATCGTGGGCGAGCCCCCTCTGGAGATCAGGCGAGGGCCCCGCGCGCCAGGCGGGGCCCGCGCGCGAGGAGCATTGCGAATGAGTCTTGAGACGAAGGCTCCCCTCTCGCGAAGGACGAAGCGCATTTAATGATACATCACGGATGATAGGCAATGGAAGAAATGATTACCGCTCTGATGACCCTTGCAGTCTCGGCGGTACATCACTGTGGCGCAGAAGAATTGACCGACAGAGAGAAGGTTTGCTTGAGGAGGCCGCCCGTGTCAGGAGGAGCAGGCAGGGCCCCACCCGCAGGTTCACCGATGTGATTGTCTTGGTCGAGGCCACTGCGGCACGCGAGGGCGGCCTTGGCGCTGGCGTGGGCGCACATTTTCGTCTCTTCTGTCGTGTCTTGTCGATGTCTTGATAGCATTTGTGCCGCCTACCCCTCGGCTCTCTCTGCGGTATAAAGCTTGTATAAAAGGAGGGGAGAGAGAGGGAGAGGGGAGAGGTGCATTCGTGCATTCGAGACACTCTGTAAACACATTCCCATTCAACCACAATCAGAAAAGAGCTAAGGCTCGGCAGGAGTAGGACTATTACCCGCGAGGGGGTCCGAACCTGGGTAAATCTGCGAGTCGCTCCTTGTTGTGCCCGACGCTCAAATCGGATCGAGCTTGATCGAGTTGGCTAGCAGACTAAAAATCTGACCAGGGGTGTGATCCGCAGTGGTTGAGCGGAGAACACGCCGTCGATGGCGCCGCTGTAGGGGCGCTAGCATCGGTTCAAACTCTTGACCCTTCTTGAGAGGCGATGGCGGAGCAGCGATCCGCGATGGGCGAGAAGCGACCGCTAGAGCCGTGGCCGGAGTCGGCCGCGGCGATGGCGGTGAATCACCCGGCGGTGGCCGCCGCCTAGGGTTGGAGCCCTGGCGGAAAGCAGCCGCCTCGGCCAAGCTAGGCGGCGCCTGGCCTTGGAGGAGTGCACTCCAGCACAGAACCTCCACGCGGCCAGGGCCTTGTTGGAAAACCCACCGGTTCCGGTGACTCCGGACTCCGGCGGCCGTGGTTGGCCACTTGCCCGCTCGTCGGCGCCGCCCAGCGGTGGTGCAAGTTTGAGGTGGGGAACCGGCGTTTCGCGTCCTCCGTTCTTTGTTGCCCCCGCACTCTCGCGAGATCTCTGGAGGAGGCGGGGCCAAGATGACAAGAGCGCGACCCCTCACGGGGCTCGGCGGGCGGCGTCTGGTGGCGCGATCTCGGTCCCATCTGGAGGACCGCCACTTGTCAGATGGAGAAGACCTGCGTGACAAGCTCCGCGAGAGCCGCGATCGAAGCGACAGCCTGTCGCCGCCGTGCCGAGGAACCGGCAAGAGGTTCCCGCAGAGCTGCCCCGCCGGTGAGGTGGCGCTTCTTGGCGCCGCCAAGCGACGAAGCGGCGGGCGAGACGCGTTCAGGCAGAGGCTCCGGCGTCGGTGCAGCGCCTTTTCTAAGGAGCTGCGCCCGTCCGATGGGCCGGAACAGTTTCGTCCGGCCCCCATCGAAAAAATCTGACGGCTCCACCAACCCCGATGAGTTTTGCAGATCTATCTGACGGTGATGCAGCCGATCGGGGTCGGGAAGGTTACGGCGAACTACTTTCCCGCGGTCCTCACCGTGAGCCCGCTCGTGGCTCATGAACCTGCCCGAGTCCGTGGGGTCATGGAAGGAGCTCTCGAGCTCTTCGTCACCAACTTCGGGGCACCTTCGAGCAGCCCGGGTAGAAGGCGACCTCCTGGCGTGGAAGCGGAAGAAGGAGAGTCATTGCCGCGACTATATTCGGCGCTTGACCAGTCCGCAACACCATCCCCGACATCTCCATCGATGCCGTGGTCACGGCATTCGAGAGGCGCCGAGACCCCAAGGTCAAAGAAGATGGCCACCCGCAAGATCAAAACGACGGAGGAGCTCTTCACCTTAGCACACAAGTCGCCCTTGATGAGAGCTCGATCCGCCCGGCTGCGCTGGCGGGGCCAGCAAGCGGCGGCGAGGCCGAACCTCGAGAACCCCGCGCAAGGACAAGAAGAAGCGCAAAGGCGGCCGAGACCGGCGGGTCATAGCCGTCGAGCGCTGCAACGACGACGACGACCATGCGCGCCAGCCAGCGCAATGGGCGCGGCGGGCGAAAAGAGGAGGAGGTCGCGGCGCCGGGCGTGGTACGGTCCCGTAAAGGCGGCCGAGGCGGCGGCTATAGCGACGCCGTGGCGCGACGGCCCCACATGACGCGACGAATCGCGAGATCATCGCCCGTGAGTGGGGCGGAAGGCCCTCTCGTCCCATTCACCGCAACAACTCCCACGACTTGGCGGATTGCCATGTCGTCGGCAAGATAGTGGACAAGCGAGTCCACGGCAGCAGCAGCGCGCGTCCGGCGATGGCAAGGGCAAGGAGCGGCTTCGCTTGGTTTTCAGCAGCGGCGCGAGGTTGCCGTCATCCACGGCGGTTCGCCACCTATCCGTCCCACGCTAGCTTTAAGCGTGCGATGAGGGAGGTGTCGCCGCCGTGCCGGCTTTGGGTCGATGAGGCACGGGGCGTGGTCGGAGCAACGATCGCGTTCATCGAAGCCGATCACCCAACCATACCGCCGACCTGGCATCTCCCGATCGTGGTTGCACCCACGGTCCGGAATGTAAAGCTAGGGCGGGTCTTTGGTAGGCGGAGGGAGTTCCTCAACCTCCTGTCGCCGCGGTCGCCGCGGCCTCCAGATCCAGCGGCGGGAGCTTCGCCCAGCGCCCCATTCTTGACATCGCGCGGGCCGAAGTCCGTCCAGCTGGGCGATCGATCTCCGGTAACCTTCGGAGGTTCGACAACTTCCGCACCGAGATGCTCGAGTTGGTGGCGGACTTGACCTCCTACAACGCCATACTAGGTCGGCCGGCGCCGACCGTGTTCATGGCGGTGTGCCACTATCGTACATGGTGGTGAAGATCCCGGCCACCGGCCCCATCGTTTGAAAGTGGACGCTGGGGCGCTCCGCTGCGACAAGGACGCCCTCACGTTGGCGGGGGCGATCGGTGCCCAGAGGGCCGAGGCTTCGACTCTGGGAGCTCCTCCGGCGAAGACCCGTGCCTCCCCCGGTTCGTCCGCGGAGGTTAAGGCGGTCTCCCTGGCGAAGTCGAGACCCGTCGAAGACCGTTCGGGTGGGCGCCTCTCTCAGCGCCAAATAGGAAGGCGCGCTTGTCTCCTTCCTCCAGTCTAACGCAGACGTGTTTGCGTGGCAACCATCCGACATGGCTGGGGTCCCCAGGGAGGTGATTGAGCACAAATTGGCGACATTCCCCGGCGCGCGACCGGTCATGCAGAAGGTCCGGAAGCAATCGGGGGCGCCAGAAGTTATCCACCGTGAGGTGGACAAGCTCTTAAGGCGAGGTCGTCCGCGATGTCGCCCATCGGTGGCTCGCGAACCCGTTCTCGTCAAGAAATCAGCGGGCGTTGGAGGATGTGCGTGGACTTCACCGACCTCAACAAGGCGTGCCGAAGGATCCGTACCAGCGCCTCGCGCCGATCTCATCGTCGACTCAAGCTGCGGGTGCGGCAACAGTGCTTTACGGATGCGTACTCGGGTACCACCAGATTAGCATGGCGAAGAAGATAAAGACAAGACCGCCTTCGTTCGCCCATGGGTGTCTCTTGCTATACAAGGATGGCGTTGATCGAAGAATGCGGGCCCAACCTATCGGCCGGCCATGCATATCGCTCACCGCTCCCAAATAGGGCGGAACACGGAGGTGTATGTCGATGACCGTGGTGAAGTCCAAGAAGGCGGAGGAGTTAATTGGCGACTGGAAGAAACCTTCACCAACTTTGAGGAAGCTTGTATCAAGCAATCCGGAGAAATGCGTGTTCGCCGTTCCGTCAGACAAACTGCTGGGATTCCTCGTCTCGAGGGGATTGAGGCGAACCTGACAAGATCGCGTGATCGAGAACATGAAGCCCCGACGCGACTTGGCGGATCACGGTGCTTGGTGGGCTGCTTGACCTCCCTGGGCCGCTTTATAGCTCGCCTGGGGGATAAAAGTCTCCCACTGCTCAAGCTCCTAAAGAAGACCAACCAGTTCGAGTGGACGGCGGAGGCGCAGGAGGCGTTCGACGGTCTGAAGAAGTATCTTACCTCCCCGCCCGTACTGATCGCCCCAGACCCGGGCGAGCCATTGATCCTCTACGTCGCGGCAAACCCCCGGGCGGTCAGCGCGGTGCTGGTGGCGGAAAGAGAGGGCGTTCAGCGCCCCATTTACTACGTCAGCAAGGTCCTCCACGACGCCGAAACAAGGTATTCACAGCACCAGAAGATGCTCTCGCCGTGTTGACGGCATCCCGAAAGCTACGCCACTACTTCCAGGGGCGAGAAGTCACGGTGTTGACCAAGTATCCCTTGCGGGAGATCCTCTTCAACCGCGAGGCGACGGGTCGCATCGCCAAATGGGCCATGGAGCTGGCGGAATTCGATCTCAAATTCGCTCCCCGAATGGCCATCAAAGGGCAAGCTCTGGCGGAGTTCATCGTGAGTGGACTCGGCGGACCTGAGGTGAAGATACCCGACCTCCTCGCCGTGGACTCTCTTCTTGACGGCTCATTCCGGTTTGGAGAAATTTGGCTGGCGTCGTCTGGTGTCTCCCACCGGCGATGTCATCCGGCACTGGTGGTCTTGGACTTCCGCGCCACCAACAACGTCGCGAGTATGAAGGATCGCTCGCCGGGCTCGGGGTGGCCGACCCTTGGCATCCGTGCGCTACAAGTAAAGCGACTCTCTCTGGTCATCAACCAGCGAGGAAGGATTTCTCTGCTCGGATCCGTCATGGCGGCCTACAGCGGAGGTGCGCCGTTGGGGCGGCACTTTGAGGTTTGGGCCGTGCACATCCTCGCCGCGACAACTACATAGCGGATGAATGTCCCAGTTGCCTCGTCGAGGGCACTGTTCGCCGGGTCTTTGAAGAAAGACTTACGCGGCCGTCCGTCGCAGCCCCCAATTCTGGCGGGGACGACGCTTTCCCTGACGCAGCTCCCACCTCTGGAGGAGACGTCACCGATCCTGCTGCAGCTCCCCGGTTAGAGGGAGGAGGCGGAAGAACTGTTGAGGCGGTTGAGGCGGAAACGCCAGGCCAGGCGGAGTACGTCGGCGACAATGTACAGAACGTCGTCACACTCGTCCGGGAAGGTCAGTGGATGGATCCGATCCTAGCCTACCTGCGGGATGGAGTGATCCCGGCGATGACGCGTCGGTGAGAAGATAGCGCGCAAAGGCCAAGCGCTTCGCTACAGTAGGTGGGGACCAGATCGCCGAGGCGCAAATGGAGTTCTACCGAAGTCGTCACTCGGGAAGCGGGAGTGAAATTCTCTCGAGATCCATGGAGGCATGTCGGGGAGCCATTGAGGAGCCGTTGGTTGGGAAAGCTTTTATACGGTTTCTATTGGCCCACCGCCCTCGAGGATGCCTTCGAGTGGTGAGGAGATGCGAAGCGTGCCAATTTCATGCTAAGCGATCCACCGACCGCCCAGCGCCGCAAACCATTCCGCTCTCTGGCCGTTTGCGGTGCAGGGGCTGAACATTCGGGCCCGTTCAGCGGGCGGCCGGAGGATATACTCATCATTAAATGCGCCATCGACAAATTCACTAAGTGGGTTGAAGCCTCGCGGTCCCGGCGATCACATCCGCAGCGGCTATCAAGTTTATGAGGAGCATCTTCGTCCGGTTCGTGTATGCCATGAGTCATCATGACAACGGCGCTTCGATTCAAAAGCGCGATTTCAAGGCTCGTGCGAAGAGTTGGGTACCAAGCGTGCTTTGCCTCCGTTGCGCATCCAAAGAGCAATGGGCAAGTGGAGCGGCGAACGCGAAGTACTCAAAGGGCTCAAGACAAGGGCGTTCGACCGCTGGAGAAGCGCTGCAAGCACCGGGCGGAAGAAGTTCCCACCGTATTATGGGCGCCGCGGACAACTCCCAACAGAGCCACCGGCGAGACCCCTTCTTCTGGTATATGGCTCGGGCGGTACTCCCATCGAGCTCGCCTTGCTCCCAAGAGTGGCGGCGTTCAGCGAAGACCAAGACCACGACCGGCGTCGGGATGAAGTAAATCTCTGGAGGAGATCCGGACAGATGGCGATCCGGCCGCCAAGTATCAAGCGGCGCTGCGCCGTTATCAAGCAAAGCGGGTGTGTGTGAGAACACTTGGCGATGGGCGACCTCGTTCTGCATAAAATCCAAGTGCAAAGGGCGCAACAAATCGCTCTCCCGTGGGAGGCCCCTTCAAGGTGGTCTCGATCTCCCTTGAGCTCGGTCCAGCTCGCATTCGAGGACGGTCGCGAATTGGCGAACACTTGGAACGTCGAGCAGCTGAGGAAGTTCTACCGTGAGGTAGCGATCCAAGAGTTTTTTTGACTTCCCTTGGAGCCGAGCGGCGAGGTCTTCTTCCTTCACCGCTCGCCTCGGGGGCTGCGTTGTACAAAGCCATCTTCAATAAGAGATAAGTTCTGTCTCCTTGTGGGCATCTGTTTCTTTTCGCCTCAAGTCATTAGAAAGCATTCCGTGAAAGTGGCGCAAAAAAAGTTCTCAAGGCGATGGCCCCTTAGTTGCAAGGATCGAACGCCTCGACTTCATGATTGGGTGGCGGCGCGGACGGAAGGCGGGTTCTAGCCCGTGTGTCGGCTCGGTCTAGGCAATGCGCCAACAATGCACCGCGACTAGACCACTTCCGAAGCTGAGTTCTCGCCACGCGATGTCTAGGGTCGGTTCAAAAAGAGGCTATAAGGGTTGAAGTAACCGGATGCACGAGGAAAAGCTCACTTTCAGCGGAAAGCTTTGTCTAAAGCTTTTGGCGATCGATGGCTTAGCCTTAGAAAGGTCTCGTTAGAAAACATTCTGCTGAAAGTCGGTAGCGAAAGTACTTAAGGTGATGGCCCTTAGTTGCAAAACAAACGCTTATAACTTCTGTTGGTGCGAGGCGGCGGACGGAAGGCGGGCTCTAGCCTGGTGTGTCGGCTCGGTCTAGGCAATGCGCCAACGGCGGCACCAGCGACTAGGACCACTTCCGAAGCTAAGCGCTCGCCACGTAATGTTTAAGTCGGGTTGCGAGAGGCCATAAGGGTTGAAGTAACCAGATGCCTAAGGAAACAGCGCTCACTTGCGGCAGAACGTTCAGTCTAAAACCTTTGGCGGCCAGGTGCCCCAATTCAATTCCGCAAGTTAAAGTTGTGCGAAGTTCAAGTGAGACTCACAACAAAAGAGCAAAAGTTTGTTTGCATTGATAGGCAACATTTACAAGGCAAAAAGGCGGGGGAGTCTCGCTACTCCTCCTAGTCTTCGTCTTCACGGAGCGGCGCCCCATCATGGACCTTGCGTCGTGGCGGTGTCAACCCACGCTGCTCAAACCGTCCACCGGCGCGAAGGCTCTCCGGTGGCGGCGTCGAGATCAAACGCGCGTCTCGAGCAAGACGGTTGCCCAAGATGAACCGCGGCCGCCGAGCGCCTTGGCGACCGTCTTCGATCGCCCGCGTCCAGCGCCACCGGAAGACGCGCAGGGCTTGGCGGCTCGTCCCCACGGCGCCAACAGCATCTTGCGCAGCCGTCTCCTCAATGGGGATGCAAAAACACCAGTGGATGCAGGGCGTCCGGAAGCCCGAGGCGGTCGCAGATGTCGGCGAGGGTCGGGCGCTTCGAAGTGCTCCAGCGCGAGTCTTGATCTGTTTGGCGGCCGAGGCAGCGGCGGCTTACGCCGCATGACCTCGCGGTCATCGCCTCCTTGGCGCGGTTTCTTGGCAAGGCCCGCCGCAGCCGCCGGCGACGCTCCGCCAAGGCAAGGGCTTCCTCTGCGTCGCCCAGTGCGGGAGAGGGTGCGGCGCTTCAAAGGAACGCCCCACGCCGGCGGTCCGGCCGAGATGGCGGCGGCGCCACGGGCGAGGTGGCGAAGGGTTCTCCGCCGCCGGCGGCGAACTCTCCGCCGCCAGGCGACCTCCGTCGAAGGAGCGGCGGCGGTGGGGCTGGCGAGTCGCGTGGAGCGGAGCTCGATGCCCGATGTCCGCCTGTTCAAGAAGGACAAGCAGGTTCGGTATGCAAAACCGTGTAGCATGCTAACCCTAATCGGCGTGTCGCGTGCGCAGGAAAACCAACTGAAGCGGTGCGCCAAGGCGAAGCTGAAGGGGCTCAAATCGCTTGTTTGCGGCAATGTGGCGGCGCGATCGCGATCACCGCCGCTCGAGCAGACGCCGAGCCTGGCGCGAAAGCGATGCGGTGCAGGAAAGCGCCAATGAAGCAGCGCCGCCGCAGCGAGGCGTCGGCGTGGGAGCGAAGAAACCGGCGCAGCGGCGCCAGCTTCTGAAGAGTCGCCGCGCTC
Organism: Raddia guianensis; assembly: GCA_036346415.1. Lineage (NCBI taxonomy): Eukaryota > Viridiplantae > Streptophyta > Magnoliopsida > Poales > Poaceae > Raddia > Raddia guianensis. The sequence continues at coordinate 18,107,472 of CM070534.1, read as the reverse complement.
TTGCCCGTGGCGGAGCGGCGGCGTAGCAGCAGGCTCCGCCGATGGGGCCGGCGGTGGCGGCGGAAGCTCGAGACTTGAAGGGCGCGCTCTCTTCGGGCTCGCCCTCCCTCCTCGTCGTCGTCGTCGACAGCGAGGATGAGGCGGCGCTTCCCGAGAGCGCGGGCGGAGTCGGCCGCCACGGCAGGAGCAGCAGCGTCCGCGGAAGCTTGGGCGGTCGTCGAGGGCGGCTCGCGGATCTGCAGTGGTCCCCGGGCCACTTGGACCGCAGGACCAGAGACCTCCATGGGGGGCAGCGCCTGCAAGTAAGGGTTGCGCTCCCGTGAATCCCAATCGCAGAGGCGGATGCCCGTCGGCGTATGATGTCGCCGGTCGGCGTGGTCGAAGCCCCGCCACCGCCTCGAGCACGCCGCCCGACGCGTTCCCAAATGAACACCCAAAGAAGAAGCAGCGAGTTGGCTATTAGCCAAAAATCGAAAGAAAGAAGGTCTGAAATCCAAAAGAACGCGAGAGTATTCACCTCCAAGAGCGGTCGGGTCCGTCGTCGTCGCCGTAGTAATGCGTCCAGCGGGCGCCCTCAACAGCGGGCAAAGACGGCGCCGCAAAAGTCCGCCACCATGTGGGTTCCGTGAGCCCGGCGGCGGAGCTCGGCAATCGCGCCGCCATCACCTCCGTACTGCTAGATCGTCGGCCGGGCCCCGATCGGCGGTGGGCTCCGCGATCGTCGGGAAGAACCAGATCGTCGCAGCCACCGGAGTCCTCCGCGTCTGACCCATCGCCGGTGCCCCTTCCAGCTTGGACTTGACCGCGGCGAGGATAAAAGCGGCGCGTCGTGGGCGCAATGTAGCGACTCCCAACCGCGCTTCAGCGAGCCTGTGTCTGAGGATGTAGAGTCGGCGCCAGAGCGGGAGGTTTGGCATCGCCCCCACGAACATCTCGCAGAGGTGGGCGAAGATGACCAGGCATGATCGAGTTGGGAGGAAGGTCGCGCTTTGGATCCCGTGAAAGGCGAGCACCCCAAGAAGAATTGGCACGGCGGGACAAGGCCCGCTAGCATCGCCAGAGAAGGTCACGATCTCCCCGGCGAGACTCGGCACGATGGTGCCGGCGCGAACCGGGCGGCGGTCGGTGGCACGAAGACCAAGCCGCGCCACGATCATCATCGGCGGTGGAAGCGAGCGGACAGCTCCGAAGGTGGTCGCGGCGTCCCGCTGGCGGCCCTTCTTCGCTTTGGGAGCCATGGAAAATTTGGCGGTGGCGCCGCGAAAGGTCGGGTAGCGATTGGCGAGGAGGTAGTAGCAGCGAAGGCAAAGGATGGACAACGAAGACTTAGCGTCGCGGAAGGATTGACCGCGACGCCGAGAGAAGTATTTATAGGCGTGGCGAAGCGCGACGGTTTGATTCCGCTTCGCAGCGGGCGCCATCATTGCCCCGCTGCTTTTGGTTTCCAAAAGCGTAGTTCCCCAAGGAAGATCGTGTGCAGGTGGAGAATCAGGCGTACGGCCGCCGCAGGTGGTGGGCCCCCACGATTCGTCTCCCGCCGCACAAGAAACGGAAAAGTATCTGCGCGACGGTTCACGTATCATGGTGGACCCGGCTCTTGTCGGTGTAATAAATACTGAGTCTGAGAGAGCCCTAGGAAGGCCGAGAGGGCCCTCGCGTCGGTGGGCGAGCAAGGCCCCAGTAGCGTGGGCAAGCCCTCGAAGGCCAGGAGGGCCCCACGCGTCGGCGGGCGAGCAAGGCCCAGTGCGTGGGCGAGCCCCTCGAAGGCCAGGAGGGCCCCACGCGTCAAAGCGGGCGAGCAAGGCCCAGCCATGTGGGCGAGCCCCGAAGGCAGGAGGGCCCCACGCGTCGGCCGGGCGAGCAAGGCCCAGCGGCGTGGCGAGCCCCCCAGAAGGCCGGAGAGGGCCCCACGCGGCAAAGCGGGCGAGCAAGGCCCAGTGGCGTGGCGAGCCCCTCTGAAGCCACGAGGGCCCCACGCGCCAGAGGCGGTGCGTGGGCGAGCCCCTCCGACGATGAGGCGAGGGCCCCGCCCCAGGCGGGCGTGGTGGCGAGCCCTCCGACGATGAGGCGAGGCCCCACACGCCAGCGGATCGTGGGCGAGCCCCTCCGGAGATCGGGCGAGGGCCCAGCGCAAAGGGGGCCCGTCGGCGAGGGAGCATTGCGAATGAGTCTTGGGACGAAGGCTCCCCTCTGCGAAGGACGAAGCGCATTTAATGAGACATCACGCGGATAGACAATGGAAGAAATGATTACCTTCTGATGACCCTTGCGGTCTGGCGCGGCACACCTTGGGCGCAGAAGAATTGACCGGCAGAGAGAAGGTTTGCTTGAGGAGGCCGCCCGTGTCAGGAGGAGCAGGCAGGGCCCCACCCGCAGGTTCACCGGTGTGACTGTGCGGGTCAGAGGCCACTTGCGAAGCACGCGAGGGCGGCCTTGTGCGGCGCGCAAGCGGCACGTTGTCTCTTCTGTCGTGTCTTGTCATTATCCTGAGAGCACTGTACCGCCTACCCCCTCGGCTCTCTCCGCCAGCCCAAAGCTTGTATAAAAGGAGGGGAGAGAGAGGGAGAGGGGAGAGGAGCATTCGTGCATTCGAGACACTCTGTAAACACATTCCCATTCAACCATAATCAGAAAAGAGCTAAGGCTCAGCAGGAGTAGGACTATTACCCGCGAGGGGGTCCGAACCTGGGTAAATCTGCGAGTCGCTCCTTGTTGTGCCCGACGCTCAAATCGGATCGAGCTTGATCGAGTTGGCTAGCAGACTAAAAATCTGACCAGGGGTGTGATCCGCAGTGGTTGAGCGGAGAACACGCCGTCAAGCTCTCTATAATTACTCATGGAATTCTCTCTCTTAATAGGAATACCGAAGAGACGCTAAGGTAGTCTACGTAGGCTCGTTACTAGTACGTAGAAGAACTTACATATCATGCATGGCATGACCGTTCGCCGAACTATCGACATGATTCCCTTAGGGTGAAATAGGATCGTCGAACGAAAGCGTTGTTGCATTCATGCATCATGTCTTTTCTACACTATTAGTTATTTATTGAAGTTTATCGGTAATAGACGTAACCGGTTTCGAGGAAAGGTTCGGCGATACCAAGGAAGATCCTCCACTGGACCAAGGCGAGTTAACACTTACTCTTATAGATGTTTACCTGTATTAGGGGGAGATTGTGACTTTCCCTAGTGCGGATTAACATCGATATAATCATATTCATTACCCAGTTTTTCCAAACTATGTTATTTATTATGAAAGTGCATGCTTATTAACCTGACCACTTGTTAATCATGTTATAATTATACATGCATATCCGTGTATCCTCTAGCCTTTATGACTGTTTTGATTATCATATCCTTGTTAACCTAAGAATAGTTTGGTAACAACTTTAACCCTATCTAATGGGTAAAATCTGCTTAGACTTGCTTAGGTCTAAACAAACCTTCTGGCGACTAGCCAAGAAACGGTGAACCGATATTCACCGGTCATTCATTCATTCATTCATTAAAAAGGTTATGACAGGTGACAGTTAGGGCTAATAGATGAGTGATGGGCTAGATGTTGTTTGCGGTTACACCGTTTGGTTGTCTGTCTGGTTTGGTCGGTTGATCAGGATAGCTCATGTGTGGTAATGTCATGGATTGCTGAAGTAGAGATAAGTTGGTTGGAGAGTTGCCCCATGGATTACATCCGAATGGATGATCATTGCACGAGATGTCTTGTGTTGGGGTTTGGCCAGGGCTTACCCAGAGTGCAGAAAAACACGTGTAGCGGAGAATCGCTGCCATCTGGATGTTGGTTCCAGCACAACGCGTGGCCATCGCGCGTAGTTCGGGTTTAGGATCGCCAGCTGCGAGCACTCTGCGGAGGCCCTCTGGGACCACTCCAGAAAGTGATCGGCATTGGTCGTCACCGGATGGTGATGAAGGCCACATTTCCTTAGGATGACGCTAGGCTAGAGTGGGCTGGCAACCCTCCTAGGCCGAGACGGGCAGTCTATGGCAAGTGTGGCCCACAACGGGGTCGCCAATCCCGGAAGGATGGCGGGTTTGGATTGGGGCAACATGAAGTTCTGTTTGAATGAGGTCAAGTCCAAGTCTGTTTGTTGAGTTTGGGTTGGTCGTTTTAAGGTTGGACGTCAAGGTCAGTCGATTGGTGCTTGGGTTGTGTGCTTTGGTTGTGTTTGTTACGATGTTGAACTCCTCATTGTTTAAAGGAACATTAAAACCTGATGCTAGATAGGGTAATTTTAAACTCATCTTAAAAAACTTGCTTTACTCAAATAAAATAACCTCTTCCCCCAATCGAAGCCTCCTATCACAAGGTGCATTAAGGGAAGTGTTAACTAGCCAGAGTTTGGATGACGCTGACCTCGCATACTTCCACTCTTTTAGATGAAGGTTAAACAGAAGGAATTCTTCGAGTGCCATTGAGATGATCTAGGCTGCGATGGTCATGATGCGGTTTAGGGTTTGCTCCAGTCGCCTGCATGAATGCATAGCCGTTGAAGGATTTTACGGATGATCTTATATATGTTCTACCAACTCAGCTGATTTCCCTATAACAGTTGTATGGCCTCTTGGCTTATTAATATTAAGCCTGCGTAACGCAACCAGGTATGTAATACTCTGGATAATGAAACGTATGTTTGTATGATGCTCGGCTATGTGTTGCATGCACTAGAGTATTGATCTAGGGTCTAGTGCATGTGATAAGCGGCTCTCTGGTAAGTATAAAAATGAGGGCTGACACCTTGTACTGGAATGAACATACGTGTATGATGTGAACATATGTGATGTGGTTTCTTGCATGTGATGTGTTTCATGACGTGGATCCGCGGAATTATTCTACGTTATATTTTTAATTTGTGATGTGGATGTGATATCGTAATGTGGATGTGTATTTTGCATTTGTAGGTTGTAACAGCTGCTGCTAATGGGTGTAGTAGATGATGTATTTTTTCATCATTTTTAAAACTATTTTCTTCTGAAAATTGCTATTCTCAACGGCTTGTGATTAGCAGGCCAGAAAGATATCCCAAGGGTTCATGTTGTGGCCAACCCTTGGCGATAAGCATTCTCGATGGCCTAGCCAAGGACGTTAAGAGAAAAGGCCCTCAATGCTTTGGCCCTTAACAAGGCCCACCAAAGCAGTCTCGATGTCCATACAAAACAGGTGGAAACCAATTGTTAATAGTCTCACGTACATTTCTGCTTGTAGATTGGACCGATGGAGGCTTGGCCATCGAGGCTATCTTTTTTTATGGCTATGCGCGCTGTCGATAATAGGTACCTCTCTCGATCTGGCTAACCCAATGACATACCGTCGACGGCCGGCCATCAAGAATAAATACTTTTTTACTTTTTTTTTTATGGTTTTTCAGTTGTTCTCAACAGTTTTGGACGTTAACGTTCCGGTCGTTAGCTACAGTGTCTAGATTTTTAAAAAGCTGAGCTGAATATCATGTTAGAATTGTTGGGCCTGATCCATTTAATATCTAAATAATTTCTGGAAAATCTCAAAGACCCATGTATGCATGAGGCATGTGAAATTTCTTTAGTACCATATTGCTAGTGGGAGGAGTGGAGGACATGCTTAAATAGTGGAGCTTGCTCCCTCCCACTAGAGAATGTGATGGGAGAGAGAAATAGAGAATCACACGCCTCGCCTCGCCTCGCTTGGCCGGGCTCGGGCCGGCGCGTGCGCACGGCACCTGCGTGAATGGTCCGCCGAAACCGGATCCTCGTGCTTGCGCAGATGCAGCCTCATTTTGCAGTTTTATTTCTTTTACTCTCCGGATTTTGCGGGACATATATGGAATAAACAAATCGTGTTGGACTCGGTCGCGGCCCGTTTCGCGATCCGTTTGCCTCACGTGTTTTGCTATATAAATCTGCCGCCGCGCCGTCCAAAGGGATCAGATCAGATCGACCTAGGGTTTGCCACCTCCTCTGGCATGCGCCGCCGGTTCTACCCCATCCGTCTTGGCGTGCACCGCCGTTCGGGAGAGCAGGTCTCCGGAACCGATCGCCCTCGAACTCCTGCACCGGGTAGGGCGAATCAGGTTTTTGGGAAGCGATCGGCGCGACTGCTCGCTGCTTCCTTCTTCCGCTTCGCGAGGACTTCTTCCACTACGCCGTCGCGATCTGCGTCGGCACCACCTTCTCCAACACGGCGTCAGATTCGGAGAACCAGAACCAAACCTCGCCGCCTTCGTGCAGTCTGGCGGACGACGACCAAGTCGATGAAGTCATCACTTTCGCGAGTACACGGAGAGATATCGTGTAGTTTTTCCGCATGTGTATCTAGGTTGTGCTACAATGGCTTTAACCTGTTTTATCTATCTCTCAGACGTTGTGCATGTTATCTCTCTTGATTAAGAATAAACCTGAAAGTGCTAATTATTCCAACAATCTAAAAACCTGATCTTTAGACACTTTGATTTATCGATGGCTCGTTTTGCTGATGCTCTGAAACCGGAGAAATTCGGTGGAGTAAATTTCAAGAGATGACAAGTAAAGGTGCACCGTGGATGGTGACTATGAGCGTGTCTTGGGTAAAGGATGGCAAACCGGAGGAACCCTAACTCCTGAAAAGGAGAAAGAGTTACAGGAGGCCACCACTCTTTTCCGAGGTGCAGTTCTTAGTGTGCTCTCTAATCGTCTGTGTGATGTGTATATGAACATCACAGATGCGAAAGAGATCTAGGATCTGTTGAATAATAAATTGGTGCATCGACATTTGGCGATGAATGTATGTCATGAAGCGATACCACGACTTCAAGATGGTTGATAACCGTTACATTGTCGAGCAGGCTCATGAGATCTTGGTCATTGTGAGGGAACTCGAACTCCTTAAGTGCAAGTTACCCGATAAGTTTGTGGCTGGGGGCATTATTGCCAAGTTACCTCCTTCGTGGAGCAACTTTGCCACATCTCTAAAACATAACGACAAGAGATCTCCGTTGAGGGTTGATCGCGTCTCTAGATGTTGAAGAAAGCTTGGGCTAAAGATGCACACAGGAAAGGAGTCGAGGGGCGATCCAGCGCCAATGTTGTCCAAAGACATGGCAAGAACAAAGGAAAGAATAAAATCAAGCAAACCACTTGCATTCAAGAAAAGAAGTTGAACAAGGATGAGATGCCTTCTTTGGATTTGCGGTGAGGTTGGGCACTGGGCTAAGAAGTGTCCAAACCGCAAAGACAAAAAGGGTAATCCTGGGCAAACTTCAAAGTCTGTCAATGTGACCATTGGCAACACTGGTGAGGGAACCGATAGGTATGTTTTACCTACTATTCTTTCAGTGAATCAGTCTACCAATTGGTGGATTGATACTGGGGCTAATGTGCATGTGTGTTCTGACGTTTCAATGTTTACTTCTTATCAGGCAGCCGACGGTTCAGCCGTTTTGATGGGCAACAGGTCCAATGCTTCTGTTCTTGGTGTTGGCACGGTAGATCTGAAGTTTACTTCGGGAAAGATCGTGCAACTGAAGAACGTGCAGCATGTCCCCTCAATCAATAAAAACCTAGTCAGTGGGTCCCTTCTCTGCAGAGATGGGTTTAAAGTGGTGTTTGAGTCCAATAAGATAGTTTTGTCGAAACATGGTTTGTTTATTGACAAAGGCTATGAGTGCGGAGGCTTGTTCCGCTTCTCACTTTCTGATTACTGTCATAAAGTTGTGAACCATATTTATGATCATGTTATTGAGAGTGAGGCTGATGTTTGGCACTCACGTTTATGTCATGTTAATTTTGGTTCTATGTCTCGGCTTGCGGGTATGTGTTTAATTCCTAAATTTCCTACTGTCAAAGGTTCTAAGTGCCAGACTTGTGTGCAATCAAAGCAACCTCGTAAGCCTCATAAGACCGCCGAGGAGAGAAATTTGGCACCTCTTGAGCTCATACATTCTAATATTTGTGAGATGAATGGTGTGTTGACAAAGGGTGGAAAGAGATATTTCATGACTCTGATTGATGATGCTTCTAGATATTGCTATGTGTATCTGTTGAGAACTAAAGACAAGGCTCTAGACTTCTTTAAAATCTATAAGGCTGAGGTTGAAAACCAGTTAGACAGGAAAATCAAGAGACTTAGGTCGGATCGTGGTGGAGAGTATTTCTCTAGTGAGTTCGACTTATTCTGTACGGAAAATGGAATTATTCATGAGAGGACGCCTCCCTATTCGCCTCAATCAAACGGGGTGGCTGAAAGAAAGAACCGCACTCTAACTGACTTGGTGAATGCCATGTTAGACACTACTGGTTTATCTAAGGCATGGTGGGGGGAGGCCATGTTGACTGCGTGCCATGTCTTGAATAAAGTCCCTGCAAAGAATAAGGAGAAAACCCCATATGAAATATGGAAAGGGAGAAAGCCATCACTTTCTTATCTGCGCACTTGGGGTTGTTTGGCGAAAGTCAATGTGCCAATCACAAAGAAGCGCAAGCTTGGGCCTAAGACAGTAGATTGTGTCCATTTGGGTTATGCTCCTCGTAGCGTTGGCAGTAGATTTTTGGTGATAAGATCAGAGGTGTCTGACATGTCTGTTGGCACGATCATGGAGTCTAATGATGCTACTTTCTTTGAGAACATCTTTCCTATAAAAATTGAGCATAGCAGTTCTGGTAAAACTAGTGAGATAATTCCCTAACCTTCTACTCAAATTGAATATCCTGATCCAACACCTGAGGAAAATCCTGAGGAGGATGACGGTGAGGCTCCGAGGAGGAGCAAGAGACAGAGGAGTGCAAAATCCTTTGGTGATGACTTCACTGTGTACCTCGTGGATGATACTCTCACGTCGATTTCAGAAGCGTTTGCATCCCCTGATGCAGACTACTAGAAAGAGGCAGTTAGTAGTGAGATGGATTCCATTCTTATGAATCAGACTTGGGAACTCATAGAACTACCTTATGGTTGCAAACCTATAGGGTGTAAATGGATATTTAAGAAGAAACTTAGGCCTGATGGTACTATTGAAAAGTATAAGGCTCGGCTTGTGGTCAAGGGTTATACCCAAAAAGAAGGCGAAGATTTTTTTGATACATATTCACCCGTGGCTAGATTGACTACAATTCGTGTACTACTTTTCTTGGCTACCTCACATGGTCTTATTGTTCATCAAATAAACGTTAAGACAGCTTTCCTAAATGGAGAGTTGGACGAGGAAATCTATATGGATCAGCCTGATGGATTTGTAGTAGAAGGTCAAGAAGGCAAGGTGTGTAGGTTATTGAAATCTTTGTATGGCCTGAAACAAGCTCGTAAGTAATGACATGAGAAGTTCGACAGAACTTTAACTGCTGCGGGCTTTGTCGTGGATGAGGCCGATAAATGTGTATATTATCGGTATGGTGGGGGCCAGGGCGTTATTTTGTGTCTCTATGTGTATGACATATTAATTTTTGAGACAAGTCTTGATGTGGTTCACGAGGTCAAGTCTTTCTTGTCTCAAAATTTTGATATGAAAGATGTAGGAGAGGCTGATGTAATCTTGAACATCAAGCTACTGAAGGGTGAGGATGGGATCACTTTGTCACAATCCCATTATGTGGAAAAGGTTTTGAATCGCTTTGGCTTTGCTGATTGCAAAACTTCTTCAACACCCTATGATCCTAGCATTGTGCTTCGAAAGAACAAGAGAATTGCTAGAGATCAGTTGACTTACTCTCAAATCATCGGGTCACTTATGTATCTAGCTAGCGCTACAAGGCCAGACATCTCGTTTGCTGTTAGCAAGTTGAGCCGGTTTACTTCTAATCCGAGAGATGATCATTGGCAAACACTCGAAAGGGTAATGCGCTACTTGGGAGGTACTACAAATTTTGGCTTGCACTATACGGGTTACCCAACAGCGCTGGAAGGGTATAGTGATTCCAATTGGATATCTGACGCTGATGAGATAAAGGCCACAAGTGGATATGTGTTCACTCATGGTGGCGGAGCAGTCTCGTGGAGGTCTTACAAACAGACTATCTTGACACGCTCAACAATGAAAGCAGAATTGACTGCTTTGGACACTGCCACTGTTGAAGCAGAGTGGTTGCGTAAACTCTTGATGGATCTTCCGGTGGTTGAAAAGCCGATTCCGGCTATCCTTATGAACTGTGATAATCAAACAGTGATTGTCAAGGTGAACAGTTCTAAGAACAACATGAAGTCCTCAAGACATGTGAAAAGACGACTGAAGTCTGTCAGGAAATTGAGAAACTCCGGAGTGATAGCGTTGGATTATATCCAAACGGCTAAAAACCTGGCAGATCCTTTTACAAAGGGTTTATCACGGTGTATGATGGACAATGCATCGAGAGAACTGGGTATGAGACCCACGTGAGTTACACCATAGCGGTAACCCAGCCTATGTGATCGGAGATCCCGTGAATTAGGTCCTGGGAAAACAAGCTATTGGTTAGCTGGATGAGAGTATAACCTAACCCATTCCATGTGAGATGCAATACTCTCGAAATCTGTATGGCGGGTTGGCATTTGTCTTAATGTTGTTCTGTTGGCTTTAATTAGCGAAGATGTTATCCTACAGAGCATCTTGAAAGAACACACCTATATGAGCTCGACTGTTGGAAGTCGTAGTCTATGAGACTTGGGTAATCTCTAGTAAGCTCATGAAGAGACCATGGAGTACGACTTATATGCTCCACCCGCGGGGTAGCCTATTGGCAGCCAAGTATCAGTTGGCTTTGAGTGAAACTTGTTCACACAAAACTTACAATTCAAGGCGTACTCCATTGTCCAAGTTGTGAAGAAGTGTAGCTTAAATGTCTAGGTGCAATTCAAGGCATAGTCCATTGTCACCGAAACACTGGTATATAAACAGTTTTGAGAACATGCAAACTTGATGGGACTTTGAGATCTGGTGGGGAATTGTTAGAATTGTTGGGCCCGGCCCATTTAATATCTAAATAATTCCTGAAAAATCTGAAAGGCCCATGTATGCATGAGGCATGTGAAATTTCTTTAGTACCATATTGCTAGTGGGAGGAGTGGAGGACATGCTTAAATAGTGGAGCTTGCTCCCTCCCACTAGAGAATGTGATGGGAGAGAGAAATAGAGAATCACACGCGCGCGCTCGCTCGCCTCGCCTCGCCTTGCCGGGGCGGCGCGTGCGCACGGCACCTGCGTGAATGGTCCGCCGAAACCGGATCCTCGTGCTTGCGCAGATGCAGCCTCCTTCTGCAGTTTTATTTATTTTGCTCTCCGGATTTTGCGTGACAGATATGGAATATACAAATCGTGTTGGACTCGGTCGCGGCCCGTTTCACGATCCGTTTGCCTCACGTGTTTTGCTATATAAATCTGCCGCCGCGCCGTCCAAAGGGATCAGATCAGATCGACCTAGGGTTTGCCACCTCCCTCTGCTGCGCCGCCGCTTAGGTTCTACCCTATCCCGTGCGCCGGCGTGCACCGCCGTTCAGGAGAGCAGGTCTCCGGAACCGATCGCCCTCGAGCTCCTGCACCGGGTAGGGCGAATTAGGTTTTTGGGAAGCGCGACTGCTCGCTGCTTCCTTCTTCCGCTTCGCGAGGACTTCTTCCACTACGCCGTCGCGATCTGCGTCGGCACCCCCTTTTCTAACACGGCGTCAGATTCGGAGAACCAGAACCAAACCTCGCCGCAACTCGTACCATACGGCGACGACGACCAAGTCCAGTAAGTCATCACTTTCGCGAGTACACCAGAGAGATATACGTGTAGTTTTTCTGCATGTGTATCAAGGTTATGCTTCTGTGGCTTCAACCTGTTTTATCTATCTCTCAGGCGTTGTGCATGTTATATCTCTTGATTAAGAATAAACCTGAAAGTGCTAATTATTCCAACATATCACCACTTATTTCTATATGTCTGCAAAGCTCTTATATCACGTGTTGATAGCTCATAGTTTTTTAACATTAGTCAGGAGACCGATGTTTGTCATGGATCCAAGTATCCATGGGTGTCTGCGAAAAACTCATGCTTTTAGATGCAAATGGTCTGAGATAAAAGTCTGCCCGCGTCCGTCATCTTGTGTTTGTTAGTATTGTCACAAAACTTAAATTTGCAACAAACCTCCCAATTAAAAAATTACGTATTATCGTTTCATGAGAGGATCCTCATTTGTTTAATTTAGTAATATAGTTTAGGAAACTAGACAATAATATTTAAATATATTGGGCAAACAAATCATAGCTAATCAAGAAAAAAAAAAGATAACCACATCCTGTTGACTTGCTTGTAAAAGCAGAGAAGATGGAAGACTTTCTTTAACTGGATCGAAGCACTTTACATATATAACGAATTACTTTTGCACTATAACTACTGCCAACATAGTCTGCCACTAACTTGCATCCTTTTGGTTTGCTTTCCATGGACTAACACTTAAGACCGGAAGATAAGCAATTAGCTCACTGGGACCCTCAGCTTCAAATTGAGTTTGGCCAGATTCACTGGGACGAGGCTACAATGCATATCCAGTTCCCTGTTCCCAGCGCAGAGTTGTTCCGAAATTATACGCGAGTGCTGTCAATTGCAGCAGGCTACTGGCGTATGCCTTATAAAAGAGGTCCGCTGTATCACCTTACGCCGATCGTTTTGTACTCTGTGGGCCTTGGGACTTGGGAGTAAAGTGGTGATGGGTTGGATCAACAGCGCTATGTACGATCCAAAAGAGGTTTCGACTTCTAATTTATTTCCAAAAGTCGCTCGTCGGCGGGCGCAGCCCGTGGACGGACGTCAACTCGAAGACGACAATCTAGCAACTTTCGAACGAGCCTTCTACATCAACTCCTCAGTCCTGTTTATCATAAACCAGGGCTAATAAATATTACATCAGTCCCGGTGCAACCAACCGGGACTTATATGCTCCCCAGGTGGCGTCACAAGCCCTTTGCCATGTTTAGTCCCCACGGGCTATCCCAGATCGGAACGAACTTCAGTCACGGTTCCCCTGTTCAGAAACTGGGACTGAAGGCCCAATCCTCAGTAGTGTCTCGTTCTCCCACATGGTGTTGTGACCGTGGCTTCACCAGAATTCACTCACGATCAATTACTAGTCCTTGAGATCAATCCTAGCAATTTATGAGTTACAATTGTTGAACATCATCACACAACCAATATAACTAAGAAAATATTATAATATGCAAAAGTAATCGTTTTACAACCACTTATTACAATAGTTTAACTAAAAATGACAAAAATTCAAATATGCAACGAATAGTAAAAGGTATGATGATGCTCTAATCTGACCCTTGAGCGTCAGCTAATCATAATCGAAGTTCGGGACAGAATCCTCCTGATCCTGAAGGTAGACTGGACTTAGATCCTCTCCTGAATACAAATTTATCCGTGCTATATAGAGGCCTTGTTCTTTTCAGCGTATCGTACCGTTGTGTATTACTGTAGAAAATTCTGTTATTTTTATATAGCCTATATGTTGTGATAATTTGTAATGATTTTTTGTGACTTTTAGTAGTCCTTCCAAAGATCCTAAAACTATTTTTAAATTATATTTTTATAATCTTTAGACCTCATTTCAAGGGCTTTCAAATTTGCTACAGTAATACGCCAACGCAACGATACGCTGAAAAGAACAGGGCCATACAAATTTGCTACAGTAATACGCCAACGCAACGATACGCTGAAAAGAACAGGGCCATAATGAGTACACGGTTACGTAACAAAAATCCTTATAACGATGCAAGGTTATTAACAAAAACAGGGTGGTTATTTTGCATAAACACCTATTATAGTTAAATTATTAAAAGTGTTGCGAAATAGTTTTGTAAAGCAAATAATAGTGATAGAAATTTTCTAATAAGAACACGCAGAGCTCGGCTTCCCAAAGCCACTCTATCAAACTTACCTTGCCTCAAACAACACCAACCCAACAGGTTAAATTAATAACATATGAGACTACCATCTATGACTTTTCTCTCCTCCCATAACCGTGTGAACGGATATCATGATAGTTTTAACCTCTACAGATTGTAGCATACCTTACACATAAGTCTAGTGCTACTTTTATATCTTAACTCTTTCTTAGGAGCCTAGACCAAGTAATGATACAAGGCGATTAATTAGTTCTTTTAGCTAACACTGTTACCCCCTCTATGTTTTTCAACACTACGGGTCCCCCTCTTGATCCAACGGACCCTAGTGTCCAATCTTCTCTAAATAACGTGTGTTAACAGTTTTCCCTAACTACTATGCCAGGAGCCCAGGACTAGCACATGTTGCGCATCATGTTGACGCTAGCACTTATGGTTGTGCTTGTTTGCTTTGGCCGGATAAGCACACGCCAGAAGTCCTTATACCAAGGTGGCTACCTCCACCACGAACCTCATGGCAACAATACCACCCGACTTTCCACCTTTACTCCACACATGTAACGTAAGTTTTAGTTGATTAGGTTATTAAAACAACTCAACATCTCCAATCATACTAAGTTACAAGAGCAATTAAATAATAGTAAACCTAATCAACTACCAACCCACCAGCAGTAGCAAACTAAGCAAAAGTATAGGCTAGAAAATATCTAAGTTAGCAAAAAAAAAAAGGCTAAATTCATAGTGTCGATGACGCTATGTGAATATATTAGGTTCTATCTAGATACATCATTTTATACATGAGGTAAATAAATAAAAATAGTAAACATGGTGAATTTTTGCAAAATAGGAAGAAAGATGCAAACTATCTTGCCTTGGTAGCAATCCTGATCTTGGGATCCTCATCCGGGTTGCTCCTGAAATTCTCGAGAATAGTGCAGACAGGAACGATCTACATGTATATGCAATTTTATAAAAAATAGCAAAACAATCAACGGAACATGTAGTCTATAAAAGTATATAAAATTCTAGGCTATTTATGAAAATTAATAGCTTTGTAATCATCTAATTTGGAGTTCGGATGCTCACTAAACAATGCATGAAAGTTTTGGGTAAATTAGAAACTCGTAAAAAGAATAAACCGGTTTTATTTGGGTTCATTGAAAGAAAACCACGTGAACTGAGTGGTTCACATGGCTTTCCTGAAGGCGGCGCGGGCATCACGCGAGTCAGGACACGCGACACATGTTGGCTGGCTGGTGCGACGCAGGTGCAACGCTTGGCGGCAGGTGAGCGAGTCGGGTGGCGGCACGTGACGCGGCGTGGTCGGCGTGGTGGCGACATCCAGTAAGAGGCCGACGCGTGGTGGTGGGGTCGCTTCGCGACGCACTTGTGCGCACGGGAGCACGGCGGCGGGACATGTGGCACTGCGGGGTTTGCCGGTAAAGAATCTGGCCCGATGATGGCAGCATGGTTTGCGGGGCGGGGTGCGGACGGGGAGTCTGCCGGCAGCGATCTCTTTCATCACCAAAATAGGTGATACATATATCCAAATTGATCATCTCGATGAGCTCTACATCATGGATCCATCTATTGTAGGGTTTGGGTTCGGCGCAGGGAGGGATACGTCCAAAAAGGCTTCGATGTCTAAGGTTTCTGTGGCTAGGGCTCCTATTCCAAGGCTTCTTGTGTTGTAGTGTTGGTGTAGTAGACTTGGGGGGTTTATATAGTGTTATGGAAAACTTGGGTCAGGCCTAGGTGAGGGGAGTTGGATTCAACTCAAATTCTATTATGAGTAGAATTCGGATCCCCCTAAATTAAAGTGAGCTATCTTCGGTTGTTTGGATTGGGTCTCTATCTCTAGTTGGTTTTAGACTTCTAAAAACTTCCCTTCAAGTTTGGGCATGATGTTCGCTCGTTTTCTCATTATTCCATGTGTTTTACGAGCTTTCGACTGAAAGGAGACACCCATGGAATCAAGGGCTAGCTTATAAATTTGGGCTTGAAATTTGGGCGATGCCTTGATTTATGCTTCTAATGCTCCCCTGAATTTTCCTAGGATTTTACCAAAGTGAATCCTAGGGTTTTGGTTTTATACCTAAATCTAATTAATTTATAATAGGGTTTTGTTTATAACAATTCCCTTCTATCTTGTTTGAGGTTTTTAAAATACATGTGACATACGATAAAATGGAGGATGTCACATAGGGTTAGCGTGTCTTCATTTGTTGGCAGTAGTTAGCTACCCAGATTGATCTCCCCAACCCATTCCATCTCCTCCAATATTTTCGTTGTCAGCTCGGTCTTCGAGATGTTGCCCATGGCAAACTTTGAGAGGGTTGATGGCAATGGGAAGAATGGAGCGTCGGAAGAAAAGGAATGGGAAAGGTTCTAATCAGAATTAGGGCATAAAGGAGAGAAGGCAAATGTGCTTTCCAATGCCTCCGTACCCTCTTTTATATGCAAAACTTCGTGTAACATTGCCTCATACGCTGTCAATGGTAACAAACGGCTAGGACCATGATCCAGAGACTGGCACGAGTCTACTGTGTCTGGACTGTTCCAACGGCTAGTAACAAATAAGATGGTTGTAGTAGTCTGACAATGGTAAAAACCCATAGGGAAGCTCGGGTTGCACCACACAAGTCCATTACTCATTTGGGGGTGGAAATACCTTATTTTGTGCAACCCTTGCCAGATGGTACGAAGTTTGTCTCAGTGTTTCTTGCCTGGATTAATTGTTTTCTTCCTAGGCAAAGCATTTCTTGTCCTAGTATGGTGGCACGCCTGGTGATGCCGAAGTAAATTCCCTTCCTGAGTTGTTAGAGACTCAAGAGGAAGGCCCTGGTCATGTAGTATTTCGCTTGAGCCTAGGAGGCTAGCTGTCGAGGATTGATTTTTGCCTTCCTTGGACAGTGAAACACCTCTCGGTATTCCCTAGGTATCCTTCTATTCGTTACCCGTAGGCATGCAGCTACCCAGGATGATAGGTGATGCATCGGGCTAGATATTGCCCGGTGTGGCGTGTTGATGAAGACATCAGAAGGCATGGAAATTAAGTCTTCCTCATTGCGATGGTGGAGTGCATTAGGGTTCCAAGACAGTGCCGACATATCAAATAATTCAGGGATTAGTTACCATATATTTGTTTATCTTTCAGAATTTGTATTCCAAGGGTTGGTATAAATAGCCTTCACTTGCGTGAGGATAGGTCTGAGACATAATAGGCAACATGAATATTGAGAACGATCATCGGCATCATGTCGAGATCATCACCATCACAACCATGGCACACTTTCATTCATCTTGTACTGAGACGAACCCTACTCGGGTCCTTCTCTCGCAAGCTCCTATTTTGTGATCTCTTGATTATAGTAAAAGCACGGAACATAGCACTATTATGCTAAGATCCCGAACAAGGATAAAAATCTCTTTGTTGTCTCTCTTTTGTCTCCTACGCCAAGATTCCTTTGGCATCTTGGATGCCAGGTTGTGGCAGAAAAGGGGCTCTCTAGTCCTAAGGTTTCAAAGTCGGTAAGTCGAATATAGTCGACTGTGTACCGACTTGGAGACTGGTCGTGACTAGGTGAGACTAGTCGTGACTAGTAGAGTCCTAGTCATTAACTACCCTCTCTAATTTTCTATAGGCATATCAATCATTTTCTAGGGAAAAAATATAGACATAGAGGTAGAGAAGAAACTAGATGTGCAACACTTGTAGTTGTTGGTCTTGGCCTCCACGGCTCGACCTTCCCATGACCGATCCCTAATAAAATAACAAGTAACAGCAGTTAGCAATTAGCCAATCAACAATTTCAGCATTTCACCAATAGTAAGAGGTCCAAGACATGAAGAAATGAAGACATGAAGTAAACAAGTAACTAAGTTCGATAGCATAACAAAGAACTTCCACAATCTAAATAGGGGATAGGATACGGAGATCATGTCCATCCAACAAAATAAAATAAGGCATATTGCCATAATTTCATGTGTGGAAATAGAAAATGGCAAATAACATAACCAAATTGCCATCTATCTAAAATTCACGAGTTGCTCCTTCTCCACTAGCCTCAGCATTATCGCTATCATCACTGCTACTGTCCAGGTGACTATGTGTGGCCTCCAATGTAATGTCAGTGATGTTGTTATCTCGCCTCAAACCCTTTCGGTCATAAATGATCATCTAATCTTTGCTAGCACCATCACCACGAGCTTGTCTTTGAAAATTGCGGCCTCCTAGACCATCTGAAGCACCAGCAGCTTCATCAACTTGAGCCCAACCTAGAATTTCATCACCAACAGCACCTTCATGCACTGATTCAGCATTGGTGTCAACCCATTCATTATCTCATTCGAATCCGTCTAGAAGTAGTGGGTTTGAATTCTTTCCTTTGGAGTCTTCTTCACGTAGATTTTGGAACCTACTAGACATTCTTCGTTTGTATGAGATATACACCAATGTGTTCAATCTTTGTTGCTCTAAACGGTTTCTCTTCTTATTATGAATATGTGCACATTCAAAACACATGTCAGATGCAACTGCAATCAAATACAAGCACATAAGAGAATGTACTCCAACGTTCTAGTTACTTACATAAGAGAATGTACTCTAATTTCTCTCGCATCCAAACGACGAACAATAAAGGCCTACTATTTGCTTTGCTAAACATTGAAGCTCATAAGTGAGACCTCCATATGCACTCCACCAAAGGACTACAAACAATTCAGCACATGAAAAATTTAAACATACAAGTTACAAAGTAAAAAGAACCGCAAAAAGATAAATTGGAAACTTACGAGGACTCTTTTTGTCTCTTTCTTTGATTGCCATTTTCTTAGTGAAGCAATCACCTTCTGTCCTCTCATAATCATCAGCTTGCTTACTTATCTTGGCTTGTTCGCCATCATCAACCACCATCTTACATAGCACATCATTAAACATGGATCGTAACATTGTAGCAAGTCTTCTATAGGTCTCTATAATGGCAAAAAACTTATTTGGGTTCAAAAACAGCGCTGCTCCATATAGATTTTGCTCCATTTGATTATCCTATCGCTTGTCAACAATGGCTAGCACTTGAGTCATTAAACCTTCTTTGTGTGCCAAAGCTTCCTTGATGTTTGTCTTTGTAACGTCCATGGCTACCCATGTGTCAGGCATTGCTGGCCTCTCATCGCCATCAACAATCCTTAGAACAATAAGAAGTGGTTGCGAAGCTCCCATGCAATTCTCCACTGATTGCCAAAATGGCACGGACAAACAAGTTTTTTCATATTCCTTTCCTACTTCTGTAGTCTTCCATTTGTGATCACACCATTCATCACTCACAAAAAGAGCTTTCAATTCTTGGCGTTGCTTCCACATGCTAGCCAATGTGAGGAATGCAGTTGCAAAACGAGTTGTTGCAGGCCTCACAAGATCCCTACCATTTGTCTTGCTCCTCTTTAGATCAAGAATCTTTCCATCGCCATAGATGAATCATGTGACATTCTTTGCTCTAGTAATGCAATCATTGAACTTCTTTATCCTCCCTATGTCCTCTAGCATGAGGTCTAAGCGGTGGGCAACACAAGGAGTACAAAATAGATGTGCAATCCTTTCCATGAGCATTATACCGGCTGCCTAATAGTTTGATCCATTGTCGGTGACAACTTGGACCAATAAATCCATCCCAATGACATCAATTTGCTCCTCCAACAATTTTGCAACCAATTTTGCACTAAGTGATTCTGAACAGACATTTGATGAGCCCGAGAAGAAAATTCCTTCTGGACTATTCACAAGATAATTGATCAAATGTCGCCCTTTCATGTCAGTCCCCCCATCTGACATGAGTGTGCAACCGTATTCCACGCCTCCTTGTGCTTCTCATTGAACTCATTCGTCTTCTGCTTTGTCTTTCCAAGCAATGGCACTCTCACCTCATGGTAGTTAGGTGATCTATACCCATGACCATACTGTCATATAGACTATTTAGTAGAACCTCCCAGCTTCTTGAATTGATAACATTGAGTGGAATACAATTCTCATACAAGAAGTTGGCTGCATGTTCATCTCCAATCTGTTTTTGATCCTTTGTCCTTTTAGTGCAATGCTCAAGGATTGGTTGAGAAGAGCTTGAGCTGTGTATTTTTGAAACAACCTCTTCCGGTGTCTTGCGAATCATATCAACAATTATTTTTTCTGTTGAAGACCTGACGCTTCAAAAGAAGACGTTGGTTCCTTTCTTTTGGAAGATGAAGAGGCCCTATAACTTCCATCCTACTGCATGGGTGCCTCATCTTCATCATCCTCATCACTTTCATCACCATCAACAAGGTATAGCTGTGTTGATTTGAACGTCCTTGAATTCCTTCTCAAGTAATCATGCATCTCTTCTCTGATTTCTGGGGTTGTCTTGGGGCATTTTTCTACATTGCTATAACCACCAGCAAGGTGCCTTTTCATTATTTCTGCTCTCGAATACACTTGCTTGCCACATAGTTCACATTGGAGGACTTCCTTGTTCAGTTCTGGTTTTCCCAAAATGCATATTTCCATGCTGGATCCTAGGTCCTAACTGGACTCGGCTTGTTTTTTGTTGCAACTATTTCCTGCACCATAGATTGCATTGCATTAGGATCAGGCTATTAGGGCCGAGAGGGAGAAACTAGTATGCCGGCCGAGAGGGAGAAAGGAATGTTGGAAATATTAGGAATTTTCTCAATATTTTAATCCACAAAATTATGTAAATCATAATTAAACAATTGCCAGTTTCCAGTTCAAGACCAAAGGTACTAGATATAAAATATCTATCTCATACATAAGGGCTAATGAGCAGGCTCAACAATAAGACAAAATAGATATTATAAACAAATATACCCTTGGTCTTGAACTAGAAACGAGCGCAATTGTTTAATTATGATTTACATAATTTTGTGGATTAAAATATTGAGAAAATTCCTAATATTTCCAACAATCCAAAAACCTTATACTAGGAATTTTACAACTACTGGTTTCGCTGCCGCACTTAAGCTAACTGTATTTGACGGTGCAAATTACAAGCGTTGGCGTGCCAAGATGATTTTGTGGTTGACTGCCATGAATGTGTATCATGTTACGCAAGGCAAGCCACAATCTGAGGAAGGGCTTTCTCCTGAGCAGGAGAGTGCCTTAGCGGCTGCGGATAACTTGTTTAGAGGCGCCGTGATTAGCGTTCTTGGGGAAAATCTTGTTGATATGTATATGATTTTGCCTAGTGGTAAAGAACTATGGGATGCACTAGAGGCAAAGTTCGGAGTTTCTGACGCGGGCAGCGAACTTTATGTTATGGAGCAGTTTCATGCCTACAAGATGGTCGATGACCATTCTGTAGTAGAACAAGCTCATGAGGTTCAAGCGCTTGCGAAAGAACTTGAGAACTTTACATGTGTATTACCTGACAAGTTTGTGGCCAGCTACATTATTACGAAGCTGCCACCTTCTTGGAGAGACTTTGCCACTACTCTAAAACACAAGAGACAAGAGTTCAGTGTTGCTGGTCTCATTGGGTCTCTAGATGTTGAGGAGAAAGCGAGAGCAAAAGATACACGTGGAAAAGGAAATGGAAGTTCTAATGCCAATGTGGTACAAAAGAAAAATTTTCAATTCAACAAGAAGAATAAGAACAAGTCTGAAAAACCTGACAACAAGAACAAAGCCAATCAAACTACTAGCTTCAAGAAGAAGAAGAATAAAGGGAAGGGAAACTGCTTTGTCTGTAATGGTACTGATCACTGGGCTAAGGATTGTTCTGATCGTAAAGACAAGCAGAAAAAATCCACCAACGTTGTTATTGGCAATACTGAGGCAGGAACATCCGGGTATGTAACAGTACCTACTGTTCTTTCAGTATGTCGTTCACCTGATTGGTGGATTGACACAGTGGCCAATATACATGTTTGTGCTGATAGATCCCTATTTTCTTCTTACCAGGTCGCAGGGGCTGCCTCTGTGTTGATGGGAAATAGATCGCAGGCATTTGTACATGGAGTTGGCACAGTTGACTTGAAGTTTACTTCAGGCAAAGTAGTGCGACTGAGGAACGTACAACATGTGCCCGCAATAAATAAAAACCTTGTCAGCGGGTCTCTATTGTGTAGAGATGGTTTTAAGTTAGTTTTTGAATCCAATAAATGTGTTGTTTCTAAATTTGGAATTTTTTAGAAAAGGCTATGAGAGCGGAGGCTTGTTCCGTTTGTCGTTGTTGGACATGAATAATGTTGTAAATCATGTTTGTAATCATGAGACTAATGTTTGGCATTCACGACTTTGTCATATTAATCTTAGTTGCATGATGCGGTTAACCAGTATGAATTTAATCCCAAAATTCACCCAAGTCAAAGGTTCTAAGTGCCAAGTGTGTGTGCAATCTAAGCAACCTCGCAAGCCTCACAAGGCAGCAGAGGCGAGAAACTTGACACCGTTAGAACTAGTTCATACCAATTTGTGCGAGATGAACGGGGAGTTGACAAAGGGTGGTAAGAGGTATTTCATGACTTTGATAGATGATTCTACTAGATTTTGTTATGTGTATTTATTAAAGTCAAAAGATGAGGCTTTTTACTATTTTAAGATCTATAAAGCTGAAGCTGAGAACCAACTTGATAGGAAAATCAAACGGGTTAGGTCAGATCGTGGTGGAGAATACTTTTCTAGTGAGTTTAATTCATTCTGTGATCAACACGGAATAATCCATGAGAGGACGCCTCCTTATTCGCTCCAGTCAAACGGGGTTGCCGAAAGAAAGAACCGCACTCTAACTGATATGGTTAACACCATGTTGGAAACCACGGGACTTTCCAACGAATGGTGGGGTGAGGCTATATTGACTGCATGTCATGTCCTAAGCAGGGTTCCTATAAAAAAATAAAGAAATCACTCCATTCGAGGAATGGGAAAGGAAAAGATTAAATATGTCTTACTTACGCACGTGGGGCTGTATGGCTAAGGTCAATGTGCCAGTTTCAAAGAAGCGTAAGTTTGGACCAAAAATCGTTGATTGTGTCTTTCTTTGGTTATGCTTTTCACAGCGTTGGGTATAGATTCTTAATAGTGAATTCTGGAGTACCCGATATGTATGAAAGTACAATTTTAGAGTCCAATGATGCCACATTCTTTGAGGACATATTTCCAATGAAAGAAACACTTGGCTCATCTGGTCAAGAATCTATCTTCTCTCCTAAACCCACCACTCCTATACAAAATGAGCCCACTTTTGAGTAAAATTCAATAGATGAAAATAATGAAGTAACTCGTAAGAGTAAGAGACAAAGGACTGTAAAGTCTTTTAGTGATGACTTCATTATATATCTAGTGAATGACACTCTAATAACCATTGAAGAGGCTTATTCATCTCAGGACGCTGACTATTGGAAGGAAGCGGTCCAGAGTGAGATGGATGCCATCTTGAGCAATGGAACTTGGAAAGTTGTTGAACACCCTTATGGGTGTAAACCGGTAGGATGTAAGTGGGTGTTCAAGAAGAAGCTAAGGCCTGATAGTACGATTGAAAAGTACAAGGCAAGGCTTGTGGCCAAGGGTTATACCCAGAAAGAAGGCGAGGACTTCTTCGATACTTACTCACCTGTTGCCAGATTGACTACTATTAGAGCACTACTATCCTTGGCTGCCTCCTACGGTCTTCTCGTCCATCAGATGGACGTAAAGACGGCTTTCCTTATTGGAGAGTTGGAAGAGGAAATCTATATGGATCAGCCAGATGGATTTGTAGTAAAGGGTCATGAAGGTAAAGTGTGTAGGCTGTTGAAATCTTTATATGGTCTTAAACAAGCACCTAAGCAGTGGCACGAGAAGCTCGATAGAACTTTGACATCTGCCGGCTTTGTTGTGAATGAAGCTGACATTTTGTATTACCACTATGGTGGGGCGAAGGAGTGATTCTGTGTCTGTATGTTAATGACATACTGATCTTTGGGACGAACCTTAATGTGATTAAGGAAGTAAAGGACTTTTTGTTTGAAAACTTTGAAATGAAAGATTTGGGAGTAGCGGATGTCATCTTAAACATTAAATTGTTAAGAGAAGATGACGGTGGGATCACACTCAAGCAGTCCCATTATGTAGAAAAGGTCTTGAGTCGCTTTGGTTTAAGCGATTGCAAATCTGCTCCAATACCGTATGATCCAAGTATGCTATTACGAAAGAACCAAAGAATAGTAAAGAATCAATTAAGATATTCCCAAATCATTGGCTCACTGATGTATTTAGCTAGTGCTACGAGGCCTGATATCTCGTTTGCTGTGAGCAAACTTACCCAGTTTGTTTCAAACCCGGGAGATGATCATTGGCGTGCTCTAGAGAGAGTAATGCGCTATCTAAAGGGAACATCAAGATATGGTATTCACTACACCCAGTATCCAAGGGTACTGGAGGGTTGTAGCGATTCAAACTGAATATCTGATGCTGATGAAATAAAAGCCATAAGTGGATATGTGTTCACTTTGGGTGGTGGAGCTGTTTCCTGGAAGTCTTGCAAGCAGACCATCTTAACGAGGTCAACTATGAAAGCAGAACTCACAGCATTAGATACCGCCACTGTTGAAGCCGATTGGCTGCGTGAACTTGTGATGGACTTACCGGTGGTTGAAAAACCGGTGCCTGCTATTCTCTTGAACTGTGACAATCAAACGGTGATTGCCAAGGTCAACAGTTCAAAAGATAACATGAAGTCATCAAGGCACGTTAAGAGGCGGTTGAAGTCTGTCAGAAAAATAAGAAACTTCGGAGTAATAGCGTTGTACTATGTCCAGACGGCTAAAAACCTGGCAGATCCCTTTACAAAGGGACTATCACGGAATGTGATAGATGAAGCATCGAGGGAGATAGGTTTGAGACCCACATGAGTCATGTCTTAGTGGTAACTCGTCCTATTTGATCGGAGATCCCGTGAATTAGGATGTTGAAACAAGCTAGTGACTGGCTGAGAGGAGAGTACTTTTGTACATAGCCAACTCCGTTGGAGATGCAATACTCTTCTATTCTGCATGGCAGGTTGGTTATACCTTAATGTATTTCGAGTGGATTTTTGATAAGCAGAGATGTTGTCCTACAAAGCATCTTATAAGGAATACACCTATATGAGTTCGACTGCTAGTCACAGTCTATGAGATTGGGTGATATCTAGAAACTAATGAAAGGCCATGGAGTTTGACTTATATGCTCCAAACCGAGGGGATGCATTTTGCAGCCTAGTATCAGTAAAGGACTCTGGTGAAACTTATTCACACAAAAGTGTCAATTCAAGGCCTAGTCCATTGTTCAGTTGTGGCTGAGTGTAACCTCTGTTCTAGATGGAAGTTCAATTTAACAGTCTCCATTGAAACACTGGTATATCAAACTACAGTGGAACTGAGAGTATTTCACATTCGCCTTGGAATTTGGTGGGGATTGTTAGATTAAATTGGGTTGGCCCATTTAATTTAATTAATTAAAATTCCAAAGGCCTATGTGAAAATACTAGGAGTACCGTACGAGAAATTGAGAGAGGGATTGACTAACTTAAATAGTTGGGTCATGTGTCTCTCAATTGCGAGGTTAGAAAAGGAAAAGGTCCTGCCGCGCGCGCGCTGAGCCGAGTCGTGTCATGACTAGACATGACGTGCGCGCTGCCCAGATGCGGAGCGTTTTACCGTTTCTGGTAATTGTTTGGTCTCTTTTAGTACCAGTAACCGACGTCGTTGATGACTGGTAGTAAATGACATCCGTTACGTAACCGACGTCTTAATGGCCAGATTCATGACGTCTGTTACGTAACCGACGACTTAATGGCCAGGTTGATGACGTCCGTTACCAGTGCTTGATGGCGTCCAGGTTCGACGAATCTTCTCTTCCTGGCACCTATAAAAGCATGCGCATTCCTTTCTTAAGGAAGAGCTCTCTCTCCCGCATACTCCACATCCTTCCATCTATAGCGCTGCCGTTTTGCGTTCCCGCCTCTGTTCCCTTGCGCGCACAAGGAGCCGAGGGAGCAGGCCTCCAGAACATCGTCCTTCTCGTGGTCCTGCTCGGGACAGAAGGCTGATAAGGTTTTTGGGGAGCGTTCTCACACGACTGCTCGAGTCCCTGGATCGTTGAGAGGAGGCGCCTGTACATCTACACGGCATCGACGTCCGACTGCATCGACCTATACACTGCATCAACGCTTCTCTGCAACAACTTGTGATCGTCTACATCAACCGTCATGGCCGCTGAGAATGTGTAAGTCATTCCTCCGCTGGCGCCTGTGCCTGCGCCTGTAGTGGCTACGGCTGCAGCTCAAGGGTATATTTGTTTATACCGTGCTTTTGTCTTATTGTTTTTCTGTTCATTAGCCCTTGCGTATGAGATAGATATTTTTATATCTAGTACCATTGGTCTTGAACTGGAAACTGGCAATTGTTTAATTATGATTTACATAATTTTGTGGATTAAAATATTGAAAAAATTCCTAATATTTCCAACAAGGAAGAGGCCGAGAGGGATAAAGGAGGCTGGCCCAGAGGGAGAAAGGATACTGGCCAAGAGGGAGAAAGCAGTACTTGTGGCTGGGTGGCGGCGGCTGGCGATGACTCTGATGCAGAGCACCGGCGGCGGCGGCAGCTAGCGGCGGAGCACCAGTGGCGGTGGCGGCGTTGCTTTCATGCGTTATTTGAAAGAGGCTGTGGCTAGGGTTCACATGTGGCTGGGCAGCGACGCAGCATATAAGACAGTCTCCTATGCTGTGTGGGCCGGCCCACAGCAACTGGTTGTGCGACTCCCTACCAGCTCGACTAGTCGCGACTATGCGATGACTAGGCGGCAAGTCGGCCTACATGGCCAGAGAGTCGGGTCGAGGTTCGCGACTCCCCCTATTGCGCCGACTTGCCGACTAGTCGGCGACTAGTCGCGCAACTTTAAAACAGTGCTAGTCCCGCAATTGAGAATCTCGACTCAAGAAACTTGTTGCCAATCGTCGATAATAATAGAAAATAAAATTATTTTAGAAAATTCTACAAATTTGTAGAGATGTTAGTCTTAATTTTAGAAACATTATAAAATTTATTTCACAATTTTAAAAGCAATAATTCTAACACATTTTATAGATTTAATATTTGGTAATTTAATAATTAGGCCAGCCTGCACAGCGTGGTCCGACACTACGCAATCGGCATGGTCCAACTCGGAACAAGGCTCGCACGTGCACGACACACGTAGGCCGGTTTGGCCTAGTAAGCGAATTTTTTTTGTTAAAATATATTTTTAAATTTCGAATATACACAACAATTTTCTGATTCACAAAATTATAGAAATAGTCTTCTCTGCCGTTTCAATTGGCGGTTTAAATGAGCCG
The DNA here is from genome assembly GCA_036346415.1 of Raddia guianensis. NCBI lineage: Eukaryota > Viridiplantae > Streptophyta > Magnoliopsida > Poales > Poaceae > Raddia > Raddia guianensis. The sequence goes on along the minus strand of CM070534.1, from coordinate 18,080,306 downwards.
CAGTACCATATGACGGGAAGGTGGTGGGTCGCAGTTCAAATGGGCTGTTAGTGACCATTGGACTGGGCGGCACAACCCGTTGTTCAAAACGCGGTTGATTAAAAATCCGTCGTTTTGAACGACGGTTCATGTGTGAGGGAATCGCCTGCCGTTTTGAACGGCAAGTAGGTGGTTGATATAAGGCGCGCACCGGCGCTCCTAGCTGAGGCACGTCTCATTTGCACTTGACACAACAGCATAGAGAACGAAGGAACAGAGAGGAGGACATGGAGAGGGAGAGGAGAGGGAGAGAAATTGTTGTTGCCCCGCGCTAATGTAAATTTTTTAACTTATTTTTCAGATCTCAAAACCTGTTATGTTAGTCACAACAAACATAGTAGTACTGTAAAATGTTAGTATTTGGTTTTGAAATGTAGAGTAATATAGTTATTTATTTGTAGGATTAGGATAGATAATTGTTACGGTAATTTATTGTACATTTAAGGGTAAAGTGGTTTTTTATTTGTAGAATTAGGATAGAAAATTGTTACGGTAGTACTGAAAATTTATACGGTGGTAGGATAGTATAAAATAGGTGGTGCTCAAAATTTATTTCATTAGTTTGTAAAGTGTAGATTTCGTATAGGGTAACGTAGTTACTTGTAGGATAATAATTGTTATGTGCATGATTAGGATAGATTACGTGTAAGGTAATTCAATGTAGTTTTGGATAAAATTTGTTATCGACTCACATAGAAAAAATAAAATGGTATAATCCAAATAATTTGGGTATGTTTTTGATGAGCAGGAATAATGGTAGAAAAGTTATATTTTCAAATAATTCATTGGGAAGAAGAGATTCTTTATGATCCTACTGGGGTAGATTTGTCAAATTTTCAATTGGTAACGATAGGAATATCTAGACCCACAGAGAGGACTTTTGGTGGGTTGCAAAAGTGGCTGCTGGAAAACTTTGTACTAAACCCAGAAGAACATGTCAGGAATGTTAGTGCTATGGTTAGCCGTGCTAGAGAAGGGTATTATTGGGAGTTGTGATCGATAACGTCCACTCTTAACTGGAGGCGTTATGTGGAGATTGTCGTTGAGCGTAGTCTTTCTTTAGCGATTTTTGCTCAGGCTCGGATCAACCACCATGCTGGGTCTAGCCAAGGAGGAAGGATGAAAGTAATGAGACGATAGTTCACCAAGACATACAAATTACGGAGGGTGCGGCCAATTTCAATCATGGAGGAATATGAGGTGGAGGAGGATGTGCACTTTGAAGGTGAAGGAAATGATGATTATGCGACGAAGGTGAACAAATTGAAGTTATTGTCGAACAGATGGAGGCAGAAAATGCAGAGAATGAGCAAGTCCCCGAGGAAGACATTTCGGACGAAGAAAGGTTTTGGAGATCGTCCAGTGCCGAGTGAATGGACATCGTACCACTTGGATAGCCTCTCAATGCATGAAGATACTCACACTACATGGGACTAACACGCGAGTGAGGTGACTCAGGGTGCAATGTATCCGGATAAAGCCTCGGTTCTATCTGCAATGAAGCATTGGGCAATGTAATTGAGGCGAGAATTCAGTGTAGTGAAAGTGTGTACGGCGTGAAGTGTTTGGTTCCTAACTGCCCATGGCGGATCCACGCAATCAAGGGGAAGTGGGTTGATTAATAGGTTTGTTCTATTGTGATGCAGCACAATTGTGAATTGTAAAATGTGTAAGAGAGGCATAGAAATAAAAGTTCAACATTTGTTGCGGAGGTTTTGTATGCTCAGATAGTGGACAACCTCAGCTTCGAGCCAGGATCCATCAGTCGAGCAATCAAGGAAAAATTTGAGTGTAAGATTCGCTATGCGTGCGCATGGAGGGCAAAACAGAAGGTTTTGTAGCTCAGATTCGGCACTTGTGAAGCATCCTACGCCAACATGTAGACTCTAATAAAGCGCACGGAATATGGGGACCTATTTTGATATAAATGAGTATCCTGCATCAGGTCTAGACATAGGAAAGATGGTTTTGTAACGAGTGTTCTTTACTTTGGGCCCTTGTGTCAGAGTGTTCACATACTGCCCGCCGGTGTTGTGTGTGGACGGTACTTTCCTGACAGGCAAGTACAAGGTATAGATATTGACGGCTATAACAGTCGATGGAAACAAAATCAGATTTTACTAGTGGCCTTTGCATTTACGGAAGGGGAGAACACGACAATTGGTACTAGTTTTTGGATCGTGTGAAGCATGTTGTTGTGGTCAATAGGCCAAACGTTTGCATCATACATGATAGACATGCAGGGCTGCTGCGTGCTATCGAAGAAATCAGGAACGACTAATAAACCCGTGGCAACACGCAATGGATAGACATACAGAGCCGATGGTGCATGAGACACATGGGGGCAAAACTTTTTCAGCCATTCCAAAAATAAGTACTTAATGAATCTTTTTAGAGGTTACGCAAATAGAATCAGTAAATAAAGTTAAACAAACTCTATAGGACATTGGACGAGCTAAGAACATGGTAGACCCAAGCAAGAGGGGATGCCTCAGTCATCAAGAGCACGCAGCAGCGGCACTAGTACATTTGCGGACTAGATAAAGGACGATCCTAAAGAGAAGACTAGTCTACCTGCGTTGTCCATAATTGATGTCAAAGCATGTAAAACATGACCTGCTGTGTGTTCCAGTGGTCCCTGGCCGAATTGACCTGTCCCTGCAAAGGTCTGCAGTGACACATTAAATCATCTCGTAGTGTGCATTGCGTATGTCTTGTTCGATTTGAGCATCTTGGACAACATCACCTATTTAAACCCACCAGTCTCACTCCGAACAACACAACCAACAGGTGAGAGGGGGCACGAACACCACAAACAGGAGCATTCTAACAACTTCACTTCACAAACAACCACTCGAAGAGTGACTTGGAGTTCCCATCACCACAAAGGGAGTCTCTCAAGAAAGCTGTCCCACAAGGTGTTTAGCCGTCCATGTCTCTATGCACAAGTCTTTGCAATCTAATAATGTTCAAAGACATGTCCTACACTTCCGGGAGAAGGTATTGGATGTGTGGAAACTATGTGTACGACCAAATAAATGAAATGGAGAAGAAGGAAAAGTACCCTGTAAGTCACTTCTTACATTTTTTTTTGCCCTGACGAACATATACACGCAAAGGCTAACCTCAAACTTATTAGCCTCCATTCTGCGAGTTGTGCAATATTTGTACACGGAGCAGACTCCCGAATAGGAGCATCAAATGCAAAGAGAGGCGGCGGCGCGCAGGGTCAGAGCCGAGAAACGGTGGCAAGATGCACTGACGGAAGAAAAAATAAAGCATTCCAGAGAAGAGTTTCAGGCACAGCGGGTGGCTGACCGATAGCGGCAGTTCAATGTGCGTGAGGCAGATAGTGCTAGAAAGCGCGAGAGGGTTGCTAGAGCCAAGGAAGCAGGACCTTGCACATTTACGAAGGAGAAATACCCCGCTGCACCTAGTGTATTGATTATCGTGTAGCACAACTATGTTTTCAAATCCCCTAAGTCATGTAAGTTTAGCTACGGTGCACTCTTAGGGTCGATTTTTCTATGCATCAAATGTGTCATTGCTTTTATCACGTAATCCTGATGTTTTTATTATTTAATCACCAGTACTCTAAGACAATAGACCAATTACTCGCTCGGACACAACGAAATAATCACCGGTTCGAATTTTAGGATTGTAAACAATTTAATTTCAATGAAATGAACAAATTAATGTAACAACACCACGTACTGGACAACAGCGTACGACGTAACTTGATGAATTTTTCCAAAAGTAGTTAATCACTTTACTAAATTTTCAAATGTATTTTAAACTACAAAATAACAGTACTAACTGGCATTTCACCGAATCATTTGCATTACACTTACATACTTCATCACATGTGGCAACAAAAAACTAATAACAGTAGATTTACAATTAATTTTGTACAAAAAAATGTAACCACCCACTGTTTGGTTTGGTGGGTCAAACCTGGAAGCTTCATCCGCCAATTGAAATGGCAGGTTAACCTTCTGGTTAACCCATCGTTTGAAACAACGGTTTAATATAACCCGCTACTTTGATTGGCGGTTCAAGCTTCTGGGATTAACCCGCCAACTTAATTGGCGAATCTGTCTATCTCGCCAATTCAAACGGCGGGAGAAGACTATTTCTATAATTTTGTGAATCAGAAAATTATTTTTGTTATTTAAAAATATATTTTAATAAAAAATTATAGCAAGCGAGGGAGGTGGTGAAGCTGTGGTCCAGCTAGCCTTGTGGCCTAAGCGTGAGGGGGCGGGTGAGCACGGTGCTTAGGCTAGCTCAACCCAGTCGAGTGAAGGGAGGGGCACAGCCTATAAGGAGTGAGTAGGAGGCGCGAAGGATGGCTTGGTCTCATTGATAGGTGGGACCCACCTGTCGGTGACTGAAAGCAGGGCAGCAGGTGGTGGCGGCTCGAGATAGCGGCGGCGGCGGTGCTCTAGTACGGTTCCGGTGAAGAGGGGATGGGAGAAAGAAGAGGAGGGAAAGGAGATCTTGGGAGTGGCTCCAGCGAGGCGAGAGGTAGCCGCAGGTGGGGATTCGACGGCAAGTAGAGGTTGCTTGGGCGGTGCATGCACAACAGGAAGGATAGTTGGCAGCGAGTTAGGGAGGATGGAGGTTTGGGAGAGATCGGGAGGTATGAGGGACATGGTGGCAATGTCGATTTAGCGCGGGACGACCCAAGGCGACAACGCAACGTGAGGGGTGTGGCAGCAGCCATGGTGTCATGGCGGCGCATACACCGGCGGCGATGTGGGGCAGGGGAGGGGGCAACATCATGAGTAGGGCGAGCGGAAGATGACTAGTGTCCTCGGTTGGGCCCTAGGGCTGCGGATGTGGCACGGTGATGTTGCCGGTCGAAGGGGAAGGAAAGGAACGATATCGACGACAAATTCCGCAATGCTCCAATGATAGTGAACAGCAAAACAAACTATGATAAGCCTAGGGATGACAAGGGTTGGCGAGGAGGGAGTTACATGGATTGGCAACGGTGGTTCAACGATGATTGACAAATACAGCGAGGAGGTCGATGAGGTCTTCGATGAGAAATTCACGGCAAACCGGCGAAGGACTCCTACGACAAAGTAGCAAAACAGGTTCATGTGGGATCGATGATGAACAACAAGGAAGATGAGAGGTCGATGAATTGCAAAGAAGCAGCGCGCGCGCGCGCACACGTACACACAGAGAGAGAGAGAGAGAGAGAGAGAGAGATGGATTGCCGGGGATTTTACAGCGAGGATGGATTCGGCTAATCATCATGATACTAAAGGTTTCCACGCTAGGAATATGTTTATGACTGTTTCCATCGATTAAATCGGCATCATCGAATCGTCTTCTGTTGAACTGTGCGTCGAAAGGTAATGAGATATATGATGACTTATTAGCAGGGTGCTTTATGTTTCTATGATAGAATTTGACTCTGTGCTAGAGTACCAGAGCCATCCTTTAAGTGGTATCGGAGCCATCCTGTTACGTTTTTAATCTAGATCGGTCGCATATGTGATATGCATGGTAATATATTAGATGTATTACCGATTCCTTGTAGTAGATTTGTTGTTACGTTTTTAATCTAGATTTGTTGCTACAAGACTAGATCGGTTTGTGATATTGGTTGATGAGTTCAGGCATGTCATGGGATTGATGGGATCAATCGCTAAAGATTAATTAGATTAGGTTATCATTGATAAGATCAATAGTGATACATCTGGCCCAGGTGGGGTTGGCCGAGGCCCAACAAATTAAGGTTGCCCGGACCCCAACAGTTCCTCAGCACACCCACTCGGGGAAAGGCCCAATTGCCCCAAAAGACTAGTCCAATGGGGAAAGGGTGGCTCTCCCTTTTAAGATGGCTTCCTCCTCCCAAGTTAAGCAAGGTGGTATTATTCAGAGGCTCCACGGTCGTCGCCCGACTACAACTGGGCCAACTGGGTCGTTGCGTCTTTGCCAGCGGGTATTGATGGAGGATGTCCTCATCATTCCCACCCCCTTAAAATGGGCCCTAGCTCTGATACCAAATGATGCGCTCTGATACCAAATGATGCGCTCACGGGTTCCCGATCTTCCGGTGAGAGGATAACTTCGATTTGGGCGGAGGATGTTTTAATTCAGACTGGTCATTGATGGCCGAGTGGAATCCCTTTGCATTCCCACCATACTTCATTGCCTTGATTGGTGTTAATGCCTTGTACCTGGTGCTTGTTGAAGTTCCTATGCATAATATTGTTATTAGGTAGCAATCTATTCTTCAAAATGTAATTATTTAACCCAAGAAACGAGTTTACCTGATAATTGACTTGCCGCGCACTGTCTCATGTTTTTGGTCCTTGCATGATGATCAAAGGTCGCGGGTAACTTGGAATGACTTTGGTCACTGATCCCATGGGTGTAACCGACGTAGTGATGTCCTCATCATCCTCCTCTTCTTTATTTGGAGTCGTCCTCGACTCTAGTTGATCTTCTATTACATAGTATGACGTGAAATCTTGATGTGCTTCGGGGACGAACTAGATTCCGAATAAGGAACACTTCCACATATGCATTGGTGCCATGATCTTCTCATTCTTCCCATCTTCACGAATAGACGTCCTCATCTTTTGGCAATCTGCAAAGGTGCTCGAGAAAAAGAACAATGTGTACGCGTGGTATATATAGGCATCAATTGTTTTGTCATTCTCGCTTTCAATATGGAAACAATTTTGTAATGTTTGTCCTATAAACCATTCCTTCTCATCATTTCGGCGTGATTGAATGAAAGTTATCCTCAACTTTGCTAAACATTGTGTCAACTTGTTTGGATGAGAACATGATTTATTTGAGCCATGCAGATTTTTAACAAGTGATTTACATGTGACATATGAGCAAATGAATGGAGATCTCTTTTCAAAACAGGGATCATCAAATAATTTCTTTCTGTGCGAGCTACCACCATATGACACAATGGATGGCGTGTTGTAAGAATTCAACCTCAAATCAGCAAGCAAATCGGTTGTGATAAATATTTGACATATTTGAAAAGTATTGTCCACACCATAATCTCCAATTAAATAAAATTTGCAAGTATCATCTAGTGATTTGGAACTAGAAATTTCAGCAACTTTGTCAATTATACAAGACAGTTCAACAGGTTCATCAAATAGCACATAGCACAAAGATTTATCACGAAATGCTTTCCAAAGAACTTTGTCGTGAGTAATCAATTCAACATTATGCAAATCAGGAATATTAAATTCAGAGAAAGATATTTTACTTTCAGCATAAGTGTTGTTGCAAGAACTCACCTCTTCTCGATGGATAACTACCGATTCAACACCATTATTACCTTTATTGTTATTCTCAGATGTTTCAGGTGTTGCAAGTAGTTCTTCTTCATGCAAAATTAACATTGAGGCAGCATGTTCTTGTCCAACCACGGATGTCTTGCCATCATTTTCTTCAAGTAGTGGAGGTTGTTCAACACTTAAATTGACATCATCAAATGGGCTATCAAATACCTCAGTTGCAACGGATCGTGCGCCAGCAATGGCGCAATTGCCATCAACCACGATCTGAACATGGGACGTGGATTTCAGAGGTGTAACCACATCTAGCATCATGGTCGAAGGGAAAGTCCCATGCTCGACCATATCAACTTCGATCTCTTTATTCTTTTCAATCTCCTGTAAAAGGTTAGTCGAAGAGGGAGACACAAGAGCATGCAAATTGTCCATTGAATTATCTTCTTCTGCACAAACTACTTCATGAAATTTAGAAACCTCTTCCTTCATAGCATCAAGCATTTTTATTTCTTCCAAAATGTGATTTTCAGCTTTACATGCAAGCTTAACCAAATGAGAGAGTGAGTTATAAATTTTATTAACAAGAATGTTCTGGATTTCTTGATTAAGCCCTCTCAAAAACCGAAGTTCAGGAGCTTCTTCAAGATTCATCTAAACCACAACGCAACAAATGATTTTGCAATTGTCCAAAGTAATCCTTAACACTTTTGTTGCCTTGTTTCAAACGTTGAAGTTTAGTGTATAAAAATCAGCATGGTAATCAGAACATACATATCTCTCATAAGTCGCTTCATGGCATTCCAAATCATGAGGTTGTCCTCTTTTCTAGTATTCCACCATATTAACGTAAATCCATTTAGCACACTAGTGGCAGCCTTAATCTTTTGTTTTTCAGACAAGTCATATTTTCTAAATTCATTGTCAACCGCAATTTCCCAATCAATGTAAGCTTTAGGATCATATGTAATACCGAGAGGTGGCAAGATACACTTCAGATTACCTTGTTCATGATTTGGAGATGGTGCATCGTTCTTATTGGTCCTACTAGCCTTCCTTGCAAGATGATGAGAGCCCTCATGAAAGTTGTGATCCAATTCTCGCTTGTCGCCAGCAGTGATAATTCTTCCGTTCTCACGATATTGCTTGGAACCATTATGTCCATAAAACCCTGCCATGGTTAGTAGCAAACAAGGATAGCACACAAAAATATGTGAAACCCAATCAACTATTAGGTGCTGGAAATATTGAGGGTCACATCTCTCAAACACTTACCAAGTTCTTACCAATTCTTACAAATGCAGCAAGTGGTGCAACCGGTGGCTGGTTCGTGATAAACTGATCTCAAGTGTGACTAAAGCGATTGCAAGGCTATCACCTATATGGTTAGTAGAAAGTGGAGCTTGGACAGGCTATGTATGTGTAGCAATGGAAACAATCAGCTAATTTCAGATTTGCACAAATTGAATAAGTGTTCAAACTAGCACATAGCCTATGTTGCTGATCAAACAAAGATGTATACTAGCCTAAACCAAGTGTGTGGGTATGAAAACAAGTGCTAGACACTCAGCAAGTCACGGATTTGCACTATGGAACAAGAAAACACAAGATATATCAAACTTTGAGTTCACTGTTTTTTTTGCCCACAAGACAGCAGGTTGGTATTTTGGCCGTATATTTTTTTCAGGTGCCTCTTCGATTATGAAATTTTTTACACTTCTTCCTGACGGCTTTTTCAACAACTTTTGTTTTGGGCCAACTTTATGAAAACGAACAGAGAAATTCGCACAAAATTCACAAGTGGACTGATCTGCAGATTTCAGGACAGCAACTAGGTCTGAATCAAACATCCATAACTCCTTGGTTCTTTCATGTATGGGGTTGAAAAATTGGTATGATGATAGAAGAACAAGTCTGGAATCTGCTCCTTTTGGTTTCACTAAAAAAGGATTAGCGAATTGGGAGATATGACGTTTTTGGTGCAGACTGCAGAAATGAAAATTTTCTGGCCGAGATTGATACTTGTTTTTGGGTGTTTTTGGGTGGATTTTAAGGTGGGGGAGATGAACAAGAAGATGAACAGCAACAAGACAACACTAGAACGAACACAAACTCAAATTAACAAACAGAAATAACTGATTGAAATGGCACAAAGGGGTTTGGACAGCGGGTAAACAATCTTTTGTAGGAAAAATTTTCTGTACTATAGGAAGAACACACACAACTAAACAAGATAGAAACTCACCGGTCAACCGTCGCTCTGATACCAAATGATACATCTGGCCCAGGTGGGGTTGGCCGAGGCCCAACAAATTAAGGTTGCCCGGACCCCAACAGTTCCTCAGCACACCCACTCGGGGAAAGGCCCAATTGCCCCAAAAGACTAGTCCAATGGGGAAAGGGTGGCTCTCCCTTTTAAGATGGCTTCCTCCTCCCAAGTTAAGCAAGGTGGTATTATTCAGAGGCTCCACGGTCGTCGCCCGACTACAACTGGGCCAACTGGGTCGTTGCGTCTTTGCCAGCGGGTATTGGTGGAGGATGTCCTCATCAAATAGGAAGATTAATGTTTCGATTAACTATTATTTTGATCACTGTGGTCTTGATTTTCGTTGATATGATCAACTTGAGATTAAGTTGCCTCGTTCTCATTGGATATTATGTGAACATCTTGCATGTTCGTTCTACTGAGATTTGTGTGCCGCTACACTATTGTGTTCCTACTACCGCATGCATGCATGCATGTGCACGATTACTTCTTTGGTTGTGCTTTGTGATGCATGTAGCAGTAAGAAAGCGAGATTGTTGCAGTATGTGTACGTGTATGTGACGTACTGATGAGCCGATGAGTCGTTGCATGCCCGGGCGCGGCTCCGGTTGCTATTGGAGCTGCCGCTGCATTGTGTGCGTGTGCTTTCATTTTTTCATGTAGCTATATGTTGGTAGTTGTCACCGCTCAATTTTAACTTACCTTGAGGGTCGACGATCCCATGCACTAGCCCCTGGATCTGTACGCTAGTGCGGAAGACCAAATAGCCGATACAAGCATACATCGATAAAATAAATTCCTGATTATTACATCACAACGTCGCGCCCTTAGGCGACTTTAGTGAAGCGGCCCATACGAGCCTTAATTACAAAAGGATAGTTCAGAGTACAGCGGACACCAAAATATCTACTCAGAAGATTCCCTATCGACTAAGGTCCAACAGCGACTGGAGCGGCCCCTAAGACTCCTCGGGTCCACCATGGTCCTGTCCGTCGTCTTCGAGACATGCGTAAGGGTCATCTTCGACACCATCATCTAAAGAATGTAAGTAGGCGAGGTCAGCGTCATCCAAACGCTGGCTAGTTAACACTTCCCTTAATGCATTTAGTGCAGCAGGCTTTATTTGGAGGGAAGGGTTATTTTATTTGCGTAAAGCCAAGTTTATAGGACTTTTGAAAACCACCTAACTAGCAATTAACTATCACTTGTATTGTTATGAATAAATCAGAGTTTTCCATCATAATCATGCATTCAACCCAAATGGCCAACCAAACACACCAACCAAATTTTATACTCAATTAATACCACTTATACTCAATTAACACACAAATTGACTAATCCTCGATCATAACCCAACCAGCTTACACAATCACCATACCAGCTTATTTGTTCCTCATGAACTTTCCTCCTGGTTGCTCCCAACCGACTTTCTCTGGTTGCCCCAACCAATCCTAGTTCGCCATCATTCCGAGATTTGGCGAAATCCGTTCATGGACCACACATGCCATGGCATGATCACCCGCCTAGTAGGGTTGCGGCCCTCACTAGCCGACCGTCACCCTGGGGATGTGTGGCCATTATCACCCTCGGTGATGGCCCATTCCGGCCCCTATCGAGACTGGTCCCAGAGGGCCTCCGCAGAGCGCTCACTCCTGGCGATCCCGTCTGGTGCTCCGCGCGATGGCCACGCGTTGTGTTGGAACCAACCTGGGCAGCGATCTTCCGCTACGCGTGTTTATCCACGCTCCTCCCGGGTAAGCCCCGCTAAACCCAAAGACTAGGCATCTCGTGCCTAAATCATCCATCAGGATGTCCAAATCCAACTAGGGGCAACCCACCATTCTTTCTCTACTTCCACGGTCATCGACCACACCATATCACACACTTGGAATTTCCCAACCGACCAAGTATCCCGTATTCATACCCACAAACACAATCAGCCCAACATGCATCTACCAAATTTCTAATCATCATATGTCATATCATATTTAATGAGACTAATGAATGTCCGTGAATATCGGTTCACCGTTCCGTGGCGATTAGCTTGAGAAAATTTGTTAAGCCTAAGCCGGTCTAAGCAAGTTTTACCCATTAGGTAGGGTTAAAGTGGTTACCAGACTAATCTTAGGCTAACAAGAGCAATGACAATCAAGGCAGTCATTAAGGCTAAACATTTCAAGGCAGGCATGTATAAGTATAACATGATTAACAATTAGGCAATCTAATTAAGCATGCATCTTTAATAAGTAAACAACATAGTTTAAGAAAACTGGGTAATGAACATGGTATTAGCGATGTTAATCCGCACTAAGGAAAGTCGCTATCTCTCCCTAATACGGATCACATCTAAAGAGTAAGTGTTAACTCGCCTTGTTCCGGGAGGTGGTCCTCTTCAGCGTCTCCAAACCTTCCCTCAGGGTCGCCTACGTCTAATCATACCAACAAACCACAATTACTACTAATAATGCAATGAAAACTCATGATGCATGCTCGATATAGGTCCTAGCTTCGTCATTAAGCCTAAGATCAATTCGCGAACCTATCTTGCGTATGATATGTTATGCATGCTATTGTGCATTAATAAATAGTATTGGTAATATATATAATAGTCTCTAAACCCAAAATACGATTTGGTACGGTAAGTTGCAAGAGGGTGATTAGGGTTTCTTGTCAACGCAAAATGACGTGCGTATGTTTCTAGATACGTTGGAAATTTCAACTACGCTAGGTTTAAAGTTCAACGAGGTTAACTAGGTAGTAAAGTTTCTAGATAAAGAGTTGATTCTAGGTTTTTCTTGAACATTATTTAAATATATTTCTTGTTCACATCATAACAACTTTTTTAAGGAAAATGCAATTGACTTGTTGGTGTCTAAAATAAAATATCCCTATGAGCATAAGTACGCTACACATACGTATTTAAATGCTAATTCTGAATATTCTCAGATTTATGCGGACACTCTCTAATAACATATTTTCTAATAATTATTTGGGATCTGAGCCATTAATTAATAAACAAAGAATTACCCTAAATTCACTTAATAATTTCTATTTAAGCAACACCTAGTTTTCAATGTACAAGTCTTAATTTTCCTATACTGAGGAAGGCTTTTTCATATTTTTATAAAATCAAATATCATCTCTAGTATTTATATACATTTTTCTAGAATTTTTGGTAGTGGTTAGCTATTTTTAGAAATTCGAAACTATATTCGATATTTAGCTAATTGGCAAATTGCTGGAAAATCCTTTAAAACGGGTCGGGCCGAGCCAACCGCCGGATGACCCAGCGCAGCGATTCGGCCCACGGCCCATTTGCGCCAAGACGCTGCCAACAGCAATCCGGCGCCACCACCAAGGCGTGTTTAAAAGGCGCAATCGGCGGCTTCGCACCGAGGGACGCGTCCAGTTAACCCGCCAGGTGGGGCCAGGGACCCACTCGTCAGTGACCCGGAGGCGGCTCGATCTCGGCGCGTCGCGGGTGATCCGACAGCGGGACCCGCCAACGGTGGCTCTGACCCTTTATCGGTGCACGAATCTCGTCGCGTGATCGGACGGTGCTCCGTCGTCTTCTTCCTCAGGCCGGCGACGTGGCCGAACGGCGGCGGGGAACGACGCGGCGGCGCTACAGCCCTGCTCCGGCCAAGTGCGTTAGCGCATTGGCATCCACACTCCCTAAGGTTCCTATGGCGCTTCGCGTCGAGGTCGGAGGTGGCGGACGCGGCGGCGGCGGCGGCGGCGGCGGAACCAAGGTTCGCCAAAAGCGAGCCGCAACACCGATCTACAAGCTACGGCACGGACGGGAGGCTAGAGGGGGTCCAGGGGGTGCTCACCACGGGCTTTGTCGAGGACGAACGGGCTCGGAGACGACTGGCAGCGAGTAGCCCGACGGCGGCAAACAGGGCGTCAGGGCACGGCTCCACCGGGCGGCTCCACTGAAATTGGGTGAGGGGAAACGTTAGGGACGCACGTAGGAAGCTTCGGGCAGGAGGAATTGGTCCGGGGCTCACCAGAGGGGGCGGGATAGCTCGCGGCGGCAGTGCGGGAGGAATCGGGGAAAATGGTGGAAGACGGGGCCAGGAGGGTCTCGGCTCGACTTTAGGGCGGGGCCGAGCAACCTGTGGGGCCCACGAGCTCACACAGCGCCATGAACGGTCTCGGTGACGCGACGAGGCTGGCCACGCTGGCGTGCGTGCTGCACGACGCGGGCAAGGTGGCACGACGCCCGGACTAGGAGAGGGCATAGCCTTTTGACAATTCGAGCCGAGTGACGAAGGCGGTGTCAAGGAGATCACACGCGGGATCCTTCTTTGACGGACCGACGAGCTCCGTCGTTTCTCCGGCGGTCCGAAGCGGCGGACCGGTCCTTCGGCGAGGCGCGCAGCGGCGAGTCCGAGGCCGGCCAACCGGGGGTCGACACGGCGAGCACGCTGCTGGAGGCGAGCCCACCATGATGCGACGGCGGCGTGCTCCAAAGACGGCTTCAGCGAACGCACGGCGAGGCAAAGGAGGAGAGAGAGAGAGGAGAGAGAGGGAAGGAGAGGGAGAGAGGGCCACCGAGGTCGACAATGGGACCCACGTGTCCGAGGGTTCAAAATTTTAAACGAAATTTGAATTGACACAAATTTTAAATTCATCCCCAAATTGGGGTGTTACAAATCCTCCCCTAAAAGAAAATCTCGACCTCGAGATTGCGTACCTAATTTGCTAACAAGTCGGGTACTTTCGTCGGAGTAGTTCTTGGGCTCCCGTGTTGATGGTTGCCGCTTGATTGCTCCATCGACTTGGCACATCTTGACGACCTTGTTTCGCATTTGCTTCTCCATAGTGTCCATGATTCAACCGGTCGCACCTCATATGTGAGATCCTTGTCCAGGGTTGTTCCGTAGTTCGACCACTCGCTTCCGAACTCAAGACATTTCTTGAGTTGGGAGACATGGAAGACATTGTGAACGTCCCTAATTCTGCCGGTAAATCCAATTGGTAGGCCACTTGTCCTCTCTCGGAAGATAGGATACGCCCCACGTGGCGAGGTGCCGCTTACCCTTCCGGTGGAACCTTTGATTTCCCTTCGTGGTGCTACTTTTAGGTATCTGAGTCTCCAACTTGAAAGGACAGTCTCTCTCGTCGATTATCCGCGTAGCTTTTCATCTGGATTGTGCGACGATAACCTTTCTCTTATAATTGAACCTTATCCTCGGCGTCTTTTAGTGTTTCCACGCCAACACTTGGCCTTCTCGCTTTCAGACCAATGGAGAGGGTTACGTACTTGCGCCGTATAGGGCCTCAAAAGCGACATCTTGAGGCTAGCCTGAAAACTGTTGTTATAGGCAAATTCCGATAGGGCAGCCATTTTTCCCATCGCGGAAAACTCCGGGCACAAGCTCTAAGCATATCTTCTAGAATTTGGTTCACCTGTTCCGTTTGTCCATCGGTTTGAGGGTGGAAGGCGAGCTAAAGGATAGATTGGTGCCAAGAGCACAGTGTAATCTCTCCCAAAAGCGGGAAGTGAACTGTGTCCCTCGGTCCGACACAATTAAGCTTGGGAACTCCGTGCGAGACTCACGATTCGGGCCATGTACGCTTAACCAACTTGTCCCTTTGTAAGTCGTCTTTACAGTATGAAGTCTTGACCTTGGTTAGGCGGTCCACAATAACCCAGATTGAATCGAATCCCGCCTTGGTCTTAGGAGTCCAAGTATAAAATCCATGGAGATTTCCTCCCATTTCCATTCCGAATCTTGAGCGGTTGGAGCGATCCAATGGTCGTTGATGTTCCGCCTTAACTTGCTGACATACGTGGCATTGTGCCACATATTCCGCGATGTCCCTCTTCATCCTAGGCCACCAGAACCTTAGCTTCATGTCTTGATACATCTTGGTGCTTCCTGGGTGCAAGGTATATGGTGAATTGTGTGACTCAGACAGAATCAGATCTCTTAGAATCGGGTCCTGTGGAACGAAGATCCGTTTCCCTAACCAAAGCACCCCATACTTATCCTTGGAAACCTTGTAATTCTTGTCTTTGGCGATGAGCTTTTCGATTCTTTGGGTGCTAGTGTGATCCCTTTGTTTCTCCTTGATCACATCAAGCAAATCTGGCGTGACTTCTAAGGTGGCCAGATACCCTTGGTTAACCACCTCGATCTTTAGCCGATTCAAATCCTTGGTGATCTGCTCAGACACCGAATCGATCTCCATGTGGTTGCATTGGGATTTGCGACTAAGAGCATCGGCTACGACGTTGGCTTTTCCGGGGTGGTATTGAATGTTTAAATCGTAGTCATTGATCAGCTCTAACCAACGCCTTTGCCTCATGTTGAGAGTGCTCTGGGTGAACACGTATTTGAGCTCTTATGGTCGGTGAATATGTCACGAGGTCTTCCCACCAAATAATGCCTCCATATCTTGTGGCATGAACTCTGCTGCCGCAAGTCATGGGTAGGATAGTTGACCTCGTGTTTCCTCAAGCTGCCGGGATCGTAAGCCACCACCCTTCCTTCTTGCATCAAAACACACCCCAGCCATACTTAGAGGCATCGCAAGATACCTCGAACTTCTTGCTCGTGTCCGGGTCACTAGAATGGGCGGAGGTGAGTCGTTGCTTGAGCTCTGAAAGCTCTTCTCAGCGTCTGTCCATTCAAACTTCTTATCTTTCTTAAGGAGTTGAGTCATTGGCCGGGCCGTTTTCGAGAAGTCCTTGATAAATCGCCGGTAATATCCTGCCATCCCAAGAAAACTCCTTATCTCGGTAACGGACGTTGGTGATGTCCATTCCATTACAGTAGCTACTTTAGTTGGATCTACCTTGATTCCATCGGCGGACACGATGTGTCCTAAGAAACTAACATCGCTGATCCAAAACTCACACTTGCTAAACTTTGCATAGAGTTGGTATTCTCGGAGCTTCTCCAGGACCAGGTATAGATGTTGCTTGTGCTCTTCGTCATCCTTGGAATATATTAAGATATCATCAATGAAAACCACAACAAATCGGTCCAGGAACTCCATCAATATCTTGTTCATCATATTCATGAAGTGGGCCGGGGCATTAGTCAGTCCAAATGACATAACTAGGTATTCATATAGCCCATACCTAGTGGTGAAGGCAGTCTTGGGTATATCAATCTCCCTAACTCGGACTGGTGGTATCCAATCAAGGTCGATCTTGAGAATCGCTTGGCACCTCTTAGCTGATCAAAAAGGTCGTCAATCCGCGGTAGAGGGTATTTGTTCTTGATAGTAACGGCATTGAGGGCTCGATAGTCAACCACCATCCTACGAGTCTTATCCTTCTTGTCCACGAACATGGCTGGGGAACCCCATGGGGAGGAACTGGGACGAATCAACCCTTGTCTTTGCATCTCGTCCAGCTGTTTCTTTAATTCGGCCAGCTCCATCAAGTTGGTGAGTAGCGAGCAGCACTTTATCTTCTTCAGGGCACCGAATAAGGGCTAGCTTCCTTTTGATGGTGTGAAGCCAGTCCTCGGCTTCCATTGGCTCATTGGCATGCGTGAACATTGGCGGCTTTGCTCGCAGGAAATCTGCGAGTTTCATTCCTCGTCGATTCTTCACTTGTCTCCTCTCACGGAGCACCTCGCCCAACATTTGGGCTTGGTACGCCATGACTTGGCCTAGGGTTGGCTCCCCCGGTGGTGGTGCCGGAATGTCTCCGAGGCCACGACCCCGTCCACGGCCACGACCTCGGCCTCTTGCAGCGTCCGCTGCGGCACCAGCACCACGAGCCCGTCCTGCTCCTCTACCTCTTGCCATCTATAGTATATATATTGAAATAAATGATTATGCATGGGTTTTTAGTTTTAAATTCAACTGAGAAGCAACAAGAAGCAGAGTCACTCAAGTCAATGAACAAGGCACGCATAACTTTTGAGAAATACGACAGTTTCTAAAGCCCTTGCCACATGGACAAGCAAAAGAGGATACAGAATAATGTTTTGGCCAAACCCCGTTAGGCCCACATCTCATAATACAATAAAAGTGTCCATCTTCTAATGGGACCGCAGCCATCCATCTAACATGACAACTAAAGCCCATCATCTACCAGGGCGGATGGCTCTACAACCTTGAGGAGAGCGACTAAATGATCTAGCCACGACGACGACGCGAGTAGACGTAAACGCGGGCGCTGCGTCTAGCGAAAGTCCATGCCCGGTCACGGTGGGCGGCCTCACGTCGGGCTGAGGGACCGGCGGTGCAGGAGCAGCGTCGCCACCAGCGTCAGTGTCGGAGTCGGTGTCGGAGTCGACGTCTATCGGTGGCTGCTCCTGGGCAGGCCCGGAGGAAGACGCCTCGTGGCGTGGTATCCCCACCAGGGCCCGCGGAGGCAGTGTCCTCTTCCGCACTGTGGTGCGGGGGTTCTCATACTCCGGCGGCGGATAATGCGGCCCCGGAGGTGAGAGAGAGTGGTCTCGCTGATCCTGTCGGGCCATCAAGCGTCGAGCCTCCTCCTCCTGGCGTGCGTGCAAGGCAGCCCTCGCCAAGTCCCTCTGTCGCCTCGCGTAGACGAGACTCCTGTCGTAGTGGTGGAGCCGTCTCCCCGTCACCCTCAGCTCGTTGTCCGCCGCCCGGAGCGACGAACGCAGGAGCCTGATCTCCTCCAAAGCTCCATCGACCACCTGGGTGGTGCCGTGGTGGAGACGCGCCATGCGAATTAGCTGATGCTGAATCGGCGCCAGCGATGGTGTCAAACCCGGGAGCGACCTCATATGCATGGCCGTCGGCCGTGCATAGACTCCCGCAAGTAGACCTCAGACTCCTCTCGGAGCTCAGCGGTGGCCTCCATCGCGGCATCATTGATTGCCGCCTGCAGATGGTCTCGTGGCGTCTCTGTGTCATACTCGTGGGCCACGGCGTCATCGCCCTCGTAGTAGATCACGACCCGCACCAAATAGGCCGTACGAGGGAGGGACCGAGCCTCTCTCCAGTGAAACCGCGGTCTCTCATCAAGGAGAGGGACGCGCCTGACAAATGCTGCAGCCCTCGGACCCACTGCTCGATGGCGGGACTCCTCGTGGCGAAAGTCGACTGTCGTGGGCGAAAGTGTGTCGGCGGCAACGATCCATCTACAGAAAATTTTGACAATAATTTTGTTAGAATAGATAGGCAGAGTATTAAAGGTGTTTTTAGTCATAAAAATAAAGTCACAAAGGATAATATACATATAATTTTCCTAGTTTCGACCTCTAAGTCATATGGGTCCTACAGTCGCAGGCTCTGATACCAGCTTTGTCACCGCTCAATTTTAACTTACCTTGAGGGTCGACGATCCCATGCACTAGCCCCTGGATCTGTACGCTAGTGCGGAAGACCAAATAGCCGATACAAGCATACATCGATAAAATAAATTCCTGATTATTACATCACAACGTCGCGCCCTTAGGCGACTTTAGTGAAGCGGCCCATACAAGCCTTAATTACAAAAGGATAGTTCAGAGTACAATGGACACCAAAATATCTACTCGAAGATTCCCTATCGACTAAGGTCCAACAATGATCGGAGCGGCCCCTAAGACTCCTCGGGTCCACCATGGTCTGTCCGTCCTCTTGAGACATGCGTAAGGGTCATCTTGACACCATCATCTAAAGAATGTAAGTAGGCGAGGTCGGCGTCATCCAAACGCGGCTAGTTAACACTTCCTTAATGCATTTAGTGCAGCAAGCTTTATTTGGAGGAAGGGTTATTTTATTTCGTAAAGCCAAGTTTATAGGACTTTTGAAAACCACCTAACTAGCAATTAACTATCACTTGTATTGTTATGAATAAATCGAGTTTTCCATCATAATCATGCATTCAAACCCAAATGGCCAACCAAACACACCAACCAAATTATACTCAATTAATACCGACTTATACTCAATTAACACACAAATTGACTAATCCTCGATCATAACCCAACCAGCTTACACAATCACCATACCACTTATTTGTTCCTCATGAACTTTCCTCCCGGTTGCTCCCAACGGACTTTCTCTGGTTGCCCCCAACCAATCCTAGTTCGCCATCATTCGAGATTTGGCGAAATCCGTTCACGGACCACACATGCCATGGCATGATCACCCCGGCCTAGTAGGGTTGCCGGCCCTCACTAGCCGACCGTCACCCTGGGGATGTGTGGCCATTATCACCCTCGGTGATGGCCCATTCCGGCCCCTATCGAGACTGGTCCCGAGGGCCTCCATGAGCGCTCACTCCTGGCGATCCACGTCTGGTGCTCCGCGCGATGGCCACGCGTTGTGTTGGAACCAACCTGGGCAGCGATCTTCCGCTACGCGTGTTTATCCGCGCTCCTCCTGGGTAAGCCATGGCTAAACCCAGCACTAGGCATCTCGTGCCTAAATCATCCATCAGGATGTCCAAATCCAACTAGGGGCAACCCACCATTCTTTCTCTACTTCCACGGTCATCGACCACACCATATCACACACTTGGAATTTCCCAACCGACCAAGTATCCCCGTATTCATACCCACAAACACAATTAGCCCAACATGCATCTACCAGCCCTAACTGTCATATGTCATATCATATTTAATGAGACTAATGAATGTCCGGTGAATATCGGTTCACCGTTCCGTGGCGATTAGCCGAAAAATTTGTTAAGCCTAAGCGGTCTAAGCAAGTTTTATCCATTAGGTAGGGTTAAAGTGGTTACCAGACTAATCTTAGGCTAACAAGAGCAATGACAATCAAGGCGGTCATTAAGGCTAAACATTTCAAAGCGAGGCATGTATAAGTATAACATGATTAACAATTAGGCAATCTAATTAAGCATGCATCTTTAATAAGTAAACAACATAGTTTAAGAAAACTGGGTAATGAACATGGTATTAGCGATGTTAATCCGCACTAAGGAAAGTCGCTATCTCTCCCTAATACGGATCACATCTAAAGAGTAAGTGTTAACTCGCCTTGTTCCGGGAGGTGGTCCTCTTCAGCGTCTCCAAACCTTCCCTCAGGGTCGCCTACGTCTAATCATACCAACAAACCACAATTACTACTAATAATGCAATGAAAACTCATGATGCATGCTCGATATAGGTCCTAGCTTCGTCATTAAGCCTAAGATCAATTCGCGAACCTATCTTGCGTATGATATGTTATGCATGCTATTGTGCATTAATAAATAGTATTGGTAATATATATAATAGTCTCTAAACCCAAAATACGATTTGGTACGGTAAGTTGCAAGAGGGTGATTAGGGTTTCTTGTCAACGCAAAATGACGTGCGTATGTTTCTAGATACGTTGGAAATTTCAACTACGCTAGGTTTAAAGTTCAACGAGGTTAACTAGGTAGTAAAGTTTCTAGATAAAGAGTTGATTCTAGGTTTTTCTTGAACATTATTTAAATATATTTCTTGTTCAAATCATAATGACTTTTTTAAGGAAAATGCAATTGACTTGTTGGTGTCTAAAATAAAATATCCCTATGAGCATAAGTACAGTTACACATACGTATTTAAATGCTAATTCTGAATATTCTCAGATTTATGCGGACACTCTCTAATAACATATTTTCTAATAATTATTTGGGATCTGAGCCATTAATTAATAAACAGCAATTACCCTAAATTCACTTAATAATTTCTATTTAAGCAACACCTAGTTTTCAATGTACAGTGCGCAATTTTCCTATACAGTGAAGGCTTTTTCATATTTTTATAAAATCAAATATCATCTCTAGTATTTATATACATTTTTCTAGAATTTTTGGTAGTGGTTAGCTATTTTTAGAAATTCAGAAACTATATTCGGTATTTAGCTAATTGGCAAATTGCTGGAAAATCCTTTAAAACGGGTCGGGCCGAGCCAACCGCCGGATGACCCAGCGCAGCGATTCGGCCCACGGCCCATTTAGCGCCAAGACGCTGCCAATATAGCCGGCGCCACGCCAAGGCGTGTTTAGTAAGCGCATCGGCAGCGGCTTCGCGCCCGGCGGGGACGCGTCCACTTAACCCGCCAGGTGGGGCCAGGGACCCACTCGTCAGTGACCCGGGCGCTGCTCGATCTCGGCAGCGTCGCGAGGTGATCCGACAGCGGGACCCGCCCGGTCGGTGGCTCTGACCCTATCGATCAGCACGAATCTCGTCGCGTGATCGGACGGTGCTCCGTCGTCTTCTTCCTCAGGCCGGCGACGTGGCCGAACGGCGGCGGGGAACGACGCGCGGCGCTACAGCCCTGCTCCGGCCAAGTGCGTTAAGCGCATTGGCATCCACAGCTCCTAAGGTTCCTATGACGCTTCGCGCGAGGTCGGAGGTGGCGGACGCGGCGGCGTTGGCGACGGCGGCGAACCGAAGGTTCGCCAAAAGCGAGCCCGCAACACCGATCTACAAGCTACGGCACGGACGGGAGGCTAGAGGGGTCGAGGGGTGCTCACCACGGCTTCGTCGAGGACGAACGGGCTCGAGACGATCGGCGGCGAGTAGCCTGACGGCGGCAAACAGGGCGTCGCGGCACGGCTCCACCGGCGGCTCCAGAAAATTGGGTGAGGGGAAGCGTTAGGGACGCACGTAGGAAGCTTCGGGCAGGAGGAATTGGTCCGGGGCTCACCAGAGGGGCCGGGATAGCTCGCGGCGGCAGTGCGGGAGGAATTGGGGAAAATGGTGGAAGACGGGGCCAGGAGGGTCTCGGCTCGACTTTAGGGCGGGGCTGAGCAACCTGTGGGGCCCACGAGCTCCACACAGCGCCATGAACAGTCTCGGTGACGCGACGAGGCTGGCCACGCTGGCGAGGCTTGCCGTGACGACCTTGGCGCGGGCACGACGCCGGACTAGGAGAGGGCATAGCCTTTTGACAATTCGAGCCGAGTGACGGCGGCGTGTCAAGGAGATCACACGCGGATCCTTCTTTGACGGACCGACGAGCTCCGTCGTTTCTCCGACGGTCCGGCGGCGGACCGGTCCTTCGGCGAGGCCAGCCCGGCGGCGAGTCCGAGGCCGCCAACCGGGTCGACACGGCGAGCACGCTGCTGAGGGCGAGCCCAACCATGATGCGACGGCGGCGGCTCTCAAAGACGGCTTCAGCTGAACGCCGGCGAGGCAGGCGGAGGGAGAGAGAGAAGGAGAGAGAGGAAGGAGAGGAGAGAGGGGCCACCGAGGTCGACAATGGGACCCACGTGTCCGAGGGTTCAAAATTTTAAACGAAATTTGAATTGACACAAATTTTAAATTCATCCCCAAATTGGGGTGTTACAGTAGTGCATGCACGGATCCTAGAAATTCAAAGCTAATTAACTAATTACATCAACTTTTCTTTGGATTAATTTGATTATTCTGAGCTAATGGGATTAGCCGAGCTTGATGTCTTTAGTAGAATCTATATTTCCATTTGCTATATAGCGCGTAGCGCAGGAGCCTTCCGGCTGGGCCACGTCGCTTGATTTCCCTCGGTCGTTCGTTCCCGTCCACGTGGCCAGCCTCCCTACTGTCCGATCCGACCTGGTGGTTGTGCACAAAAACCCTTGATGTTAATCTATTTTATGTTTAGGTCCTTATCTATTCGCGCACAGGTCCCTCAGCAGTTCTCCCGCGACCTAACAGGCTTACCATGAACCCCCCAAGGTTTTTCGTCCGTCTCATCGCTGCCCTTTTGGCCTTTCTAAGTGCATCCATAGTTCGACAAAATTACCTGCCATGCCACTCCAAACCCTAGCCCCATTCACGCACGCTGCTACCCCGCTCCCCCTCTCCCCGCCGTCCCACTACAACACACCTCCCTCTGCCTCCTCCCCGCCTCCACTCCTCTTCCACCACCTCCCCTCCTCCTCCCTCCTAGCCGCCGCCGGCCGTGGCCTGCCTCACCTCCCTCTGCCTCCTCCCCGCCTCCACTCCTCTTCCACCACCTTGCCTCCTCCTTGCTCCTAGCCGCCGCCGCGCGCAGCCGCCGGCCGCGGCGCTGCGTCCCCTCTTCCTTGCTCCAGATCCGCCTCCTCCTCGCCTCCTCCACTCCTACCGCCTCCCCTCCCCTTGCTCCTCGCCATGCCTCCTCTCGCCTCCACCGCTTCCTCCCAGGAAAGATCCACCGCTTCCTCCCTGCCATTGCCTTCTTCTCCACCGCATCGCCGCCTCCTCCTCCTCTCGCCTGCATGACGCCGCCGCCTCCCTTCCCATCTGGGCAGCACCCCCGCCGCCTCTCTGGCCTGTGCTGCGCCGCAGTCTCTTTCTGCTCTCCAGGCCATGCCGCAGGTGACGGTGTTCATCAAGGACTAAAGGCTGTTTGCTGTGTTAAAATAGCTGCTCTGTATAATGACTTTCCTTTTCTTAGATCTTCTACTGTTATATAGATATCGATCAATTTGTAAATTTAGCATGCCATGATGCTTTGCCTCCTTATGTTGTGAACAAGAAATAGACAGTACTTGGTACCTGTATGAATCCAACTGACATTAGGGATTTTAACTATGTTCTCTTGGTTTTAGTATATCACAGAATGATGACACCTTCTCCTAATAGCAAATGCATCGAAATAGACACTGAATTTGGTACCAGATGGCCAACGTGAGGCTAGGCTAAGTCATTCGAAATGTCTTCTTTATAAACTTACCGATCCCTCTTAGGGACTAGGAAGATGGTGAAAGAGAAAAAATAGCTTTTGTCGTATATCTTCTTTTTAGTTCCTTCTCTTTGACTTTTGTGATATTCTCATTGTTCGCCTACACGGCCGTTTAGACCGTTTACACACCGTTTAAACGCTACTCAGTAGTCAACTGTGTAGGCCGTGTAGGCCGTTTAATCCGTTTTTTGGCCAGTTTAATCGGCCGTGTAGTCTGACTATTCGCTAAACGAAGAGTAGCCGACTGTTTAGCGTTTACCGTTTAGGCTAACACTGGATATTCTAAAATTGAGAGTTCAATCACTTGATTTTCTCCAAAAGGTTGACAACATCCATAGGCCAATGCATCAACATGGTGCACGTGCTAGACTTGAAAGTTTGGCGACAATATTGACTTAAATAAAATGTGCACACTGACATTTCTGCAGTTATTCCAGGCTGATGATGAAACTATATTGTGAGATATCTCATAAGCGTGGGAGTTATATGCAAAGTGCTTGCCACCATAATTTGTTATCTTCTCTCATATTTTCTTTTGTTTACGTAGTTTTCCTTTCTCACATTTAGTCTGCCTCTCACAAATAATCTTTGGTTCTTACTTAAGAAACTTGCTTGACCATGACTACTGTGATTCACTGTATAGGAAATTTTCCCATTAACAATCTTGGTTTTTTATGGACTACAATGCATTGTCCAAACTTCAGATAAGAAGTTTTTTAGATATGTTATTGTTATATTTACTTGATTCTGGTATTTTGTATGTGCTCCATCAAACTATGCCCTATGTGCCTATAACGTTTTTGATGAACCATAGGATTTTAGCCGACCAAAGTAAAACTCTTTTCATTTTTTATGCACATTTATTTCGTAAATTATTGTGGTAATGTGGTGCTCCTTACACCTGTTTTGACATTCTTTTGGTAATGAGTCAATCCGAATCAATTAGGTTGAAATGTAAATTTGTTAAGTTTTTTTAATCAGGGCTTCTCCTTCCAAAATTGACATTTTTAGTATTTGTCTGCAGTCTGCACTTTGTTTTGATTTGATTTAATCATCGTTTCGAAGGATTTGAATAAATGCATGCCTTTCCACAGCTGGCAATGCTTGGAATATCGAATTACTGCCCCTTTTTTTTTTTACTTCCTAATGCATTTTAAAATTTGTTTGACGCTATGTTAGTAGAAATATAGGCCGTGCAAGCACGCACGCGTCATAGACGCGTGTTTGCTTGCTAGTAAAGTACAAACGCGAACACTCGCCTCCCTCGCTCGCCACGTGGCCCGCCTCCCCGCTCGGCGCTGCCACGGCCGATCGCGGGAGCCAGGCAGATCCGGCCGTCCGTTTTGCTTTACTGTATAAAGCAATTTTTACTGCCCGTACATCAGGCATGCGGGTGGTTCGGCCGGTTGGTTTACTCCGTCGCTCCGTTGCATGGGAGGTCCGGGTTCGACTCCCGCGGGCTCCTCGCATGCTCCATGGGCCGCGCGCGCGCCATGGGCGCGCGAATGCAAGTAGTATACTATATTTGTATGCATGTACGTGATTAGTCTAATGGGATCAAGACACGATTATTGGATTGATTGTACGTAGGGGCTAACTAGTTGTTGATATCAACGATTGACATAGCCGATGAGATATGCGGATTTACTTTCTTCCGTGCTCGTGTAATCGGAAAGTCAGTGTTCTCGGGCATCCGAGGAACGTCGACATCATTGTTGCGATAGCCCGTTAGTCAAACAGCGGAATTTTCATAGAGTTGATAAGATCAATTTTATAAAACTTCTATGAGCCAAAGTTATGAACATGATTCATGATTTTATGCGGGGTATCTCCTGTCTACTCATTGGAGAGCACCGCCATGTGCTGAGATTTGGATCATGAGCAATACATCGGGTCTCCACCTCTTTTTATACTAATAAATTGACTAATTAGGGTTTTAGGCAAGGTCCAATATGAAAAGTTCCGGTTTGTTGGCCGACTAGGATACAACTTCTAGTCGTACTCGATATGGGCTGGCCATTCGGTCCATAAACCGGTTCCGCAGCACCTTCTTGTTTGGATTCTTAATAACCATGACTATAGTTTGAAAATTCTCACATCCATGCATAGATTTTATCAATATTACTTGGGGTGTATGAAGTTATTAAGTGTTGGAAGTGTTTGAGTGACGGTGGATTCAAGTCTCTCATTCACCCCTTTGGTAGCCAGTTTCGTCTTTCAATTAATTTTATTTCTTTTTTATTTTGTAGACTATAATGTTTTACCATTTTTATTTTTATCCTGAGAGTAACCGCAGGAGGACCATACATTTCTCTTGATCCGTGGATGGGTTCGGTTTTATTTAGTTGAGCCAAAATTTGTTATTTTAGTATAGACCTTTCGGTGCAATATTTTATAATAATTTTTGGGGCTTTGTATGGTTTTACTTAAAAAATCTGTAAAATATTTTTAAATATTTTTTAATTGTTTCATAGCTCTTTTCAAAATTTTAAATTTTTTGCTTGATCAAATCAAATCCAACCAAACCATGAACCAAAAGAGAACAGTAATCTGTTCAGGAGGACTACGCGAGCAGCCGACCTGTGTGTGCCACGTAGAAAGCTAGCAACACATTCGCATGTTGATGTGTAGGTGCTAATTAGGGCATGTCATCGACTAGCACATGTTGCACACGCCTGCCTTCGCAGCGAGTATGTGCATGATCGGCACCACATCGAGCAGCTTGGCGAGGAGCTTCACATCCACGATGTCGTCGGATCACCGAATCCGATCAACTGAAATGTTTTTAGTGAATTCTGCTTTAAACACTCCCTATAATTAAGGTGGTTCAACTCGAATTTGCAGCGGCAATGGCTAGAACCGCTTCATGTCAGATTCAATGACAGTGTCGCCTCAATTTTCATCAGTTTTGGCAGGCGCCGCTCCATTATGGGTTGCAATCCTTCCGGCAGTGGCAGCTTGTTACACTAATCTAAGATATGAAATATAAGAAATTTGATCATCGGGACCCATCAACTTCAATGGAATTTTACCATATTCAGGCCTTATCAAATAAGAATTCCAGACAGATCATGGTACAAACCTACAAATTACAATCCATCTCCAGTTCCCGCACCGGTTCTGGTATAAATGCTCTACGAATTGAGGCTTGTTCCGTTCTCTATCTACAGTTCTACAAACTACGACAGCATAAGAGAAGCTATCACCTGCTATTATTCTCGATGAGACATTTGCATATATGCTTTGGAAATTGTCCTATCTAGCTATGCATGCAGGATTGGCCACCCAAGTGTCCTTAGCTCTTCGCTTACTCAAAGGACACCAATCCTATCAATACAATTATGTACACAGCTGATAAATGAGAATAGACACACAAAGGAAAATACAACTAAATAAATTATTAAATTAGTGGAGATTTTCGATTTGATGTAGTGACTTTCTTAGGCCAATTCAAAGCATAAACAATTTGATCAATTTGATATGATATCCACTTGTTTGACTGTTTATATATGACCCTCTATAATGCTCGTTTGCAGCCTGGGACATCTGAAGATGGATTTTTGGGTTGTGTTGACTATGATTATGTATTTATGTTGATAATTTAAACAAAAGAAGATGCCTTGCTAGTTATGTATTCATCTTTGGTGGTTCGAATAAAAGTTTGCAGGCGACTATTGCTTTATCTACCGTGGAAGGCTGGAAGCTAAGTAGATGGCAACTATTGCATCATCCGCAAAGGCATTCACACTGGCAAACTTGGTGATGGCAAAAAAAAAAAAAACATGGAGAATGTGTGCTAATTTCGCGGATCAAAGAATGCATGCTCTAAGACAACATCCCACCTCCACGGATTGATCGGTTGGTATACTCCAAAGCACGAAATGACGAGCATCCTTGACGACAACTCAGACTACCATGAAGTTTACATGCATTGGGAAGACGATGGCAAGATGGACTTGGTCACACCATTTTTCGCATGTACTGCTTCGTACATATGTTGGCCTTGTACATTTTACGTTAGTGTAGTGTAGCGTAACGTTTTAACAAAATTTATCTTTTTTATGTAGCCTATTTGGTGTAATAATTTGTAATGATTTTTTCCAGGTTCTTAGTAGTTCTCTTAAAAATCTTAAAATTATTTTTTAATTATTTTTTTATAATATTTAAACCACTCTTTAAATACTCTTTAATTTTATTGAAACACTACGCTAAGCTGAAATATACGAGGCCGTCATTCAGCCTTAGGAACATTGGGGCCACATTCGCCCACCTGGTTGTAGTATCAGGTTTCATTTGTGACATTATCGTAAAGAGTACCCGTAACAACCCAATTTTGGGTCAAATTCAAAATTTGTTTCTATTCAAATTTCGCTCAAATTTCATGCTGACACGTGGGCCATACCTCTTTCCCTCTCTCTTTCTCTCTCTGTTGCTCTCTCCCTCTCTGCTTAGTGGCCCTGCCCCGCCGCTCAACTTGCTGCTCTGTTCTGCCGCTCTGTCGCGCTGTGTGCCGCATCTGCCGCGCCGCACCCATCCCATCGCACCGCGCCGCTGCTGCCCCATCACCGCGCCGCTCACTCCTCGTGCCGCTGAGCGTGCCCTCAGGTTTGCATCGTTGCCGCGCACCTATAAAACCAAGAGCCTCCCCACCGGCAACATTTTCCCCACTTCCCTAATTTCCCCACGTCGGTGCTGAAGACCTTGCTGTCGATTCCGTGAGCTATCGACCGATTCTTCTCACCCCGAGCCTTCTCACCTCCTACCTAAGATTTCCCCTCGATCAATTTTAGGGGAGCTGCCCGGTGTTGACGTGCCCGCGGAGCCCCTGTTCGGCGCGACCCGTGGTGAGCATACCCGTAACCCTCCTTCACCCGCCGTCCAAGCTTGTAGCCTGTAGATCCGTAGCACGGGGCGGCTTCTCCGGGGAACCTATGGATTTGCCGCCGCCGTCTTGCCGCCACGTCCGACCATCTCTGGCCTCGGCGCGTGCGTCGTTAGGACCCTTAGGAGCCATAGGTGCCGGAGCACAAACGCTCTTGGCCGGAGGTAGGCCATAGCACCGCCGCGTCGATTTCCACCGCCAGCGGCCATGTCGACGTTCGAAGGAAGAATATGACGGAGGGCCGTCGATGGTGTGCTAAGATTCGTGCAGGCAGTGAATCGATGAGTAGATGACGTGTGGGTCCCACTGGCCAGAAAAACCCCGCCTGCGCTAGCTTAAACAGTGGCGTTGTGTCTCTTTCAGGTGGGCCCTGGTCCAACTGGACAGTTTAAGTGGTGGCGTCTCTGGTTATGGGCGCCTTCTCCTCACGTTGGCGCCCCACGAAAATACGCCTTCGGTATAGCCACCCCGGCCGGCGTAGGCGCGCGCGTACGGTCTGTTGGCCGAAACTGTCGACTGGGCCAGCTTGTTGGTTGGTTCGGCCCGGTGCGAAATAATAATTTTCAGCATTTTACCAGTTAATTAATTCCATAAAAGGATAAAGATTTATCTAAAATAGTTAGAGGCTCCCAAAAATTTTAGAAATATTTGGATAAATACTTTAGGCCATTTCTGATTTTATAAAAATATAAAAACAACACCTACGATCGAGGAGTGGCACTGCTTCATGAAATGAGTAGGTTTCCTATATAGAAAATGGTTAAACTATATCTAGGGTTATTATGGTTATATTAAACAATGAATCTGACCCTAAAAATTCATTAGAAAATATAAGGGGTAGATAAATGCCACAATAATTATAGAACATAAAAAAATGACATGCTTGTCCAAGGCATTTCCTAAAGAAAATTAATTGCTTAAAACCAATAAATAATTAGTAAACCCTCTATTAGTTAGAATAGGAACTAATTAGAGATAATGCACTAATATAACCTAAACTTAGGGTTACATACTAAATTTAGGAAAAACTTAGAAAATGCTAACACCGATAAATCTTATAAAGGTCATATTTCGTTGAGCCGTCATCGTATGTCGCTTTAAGACCCTGAACACCCAATTACTACTATATCTTACGAAAGCGTATTTTGGGTATAGCTAGGCTATTATATAATGATATTGTTACTTAATAATTGCATCAGGGCATACATGGCATAACATACGAGAATTAGAATCGCTAATCGATGTTATACAATAGTGTCAAAGGTAAAATCTAGGGCACGTGCATGCATCATGTTTTCTACTTGCATTAGTAAGTAATTATTGGATTGTATGTGTGCCTAGACGTAGGCGGTCCCGAGGGGAGGTTCGGAGATGCTGAGGAGGACCTTCCACCTGAGCAAGGCGAGTTAACACGTACTCTTTAGATGTTTACCCGTATTAGGAAAGGTTGGCGACTTTCCCTAGTGCGGATTAACGTCAATATATTCATTGTCTATTACCCAGTTTTCCCAAAATTAGATTGTTTTAATATTTAAAATGCATGTTTACTTATCTGCCTAATTATTATTCATGTAATACTTATGCATGCCTATCCTTGGATCATTTAGCCTTTATGACTGCCTTGATTTGTCATAAACCTTGCTAGACTGCAATTAGTTTGGTAACAATAACCCTGCCTAGTGGGTAAAATCTGCTTAGACATGCTTAGGATTAAACAAACCTTCTAGCAATTAGCCACGGAACGGTGAACTGATATTCAACGGTCATTCATTCCTTTCATTTAAATGTGTTATGACATGTGACAGTTAGGGCTAATAGATGCATGATGGGCTGTATGTGGTTGTGGGCATGGATATGTGGGGGTCGGTCTAGTTTGGTCGGTTGGTCGGGATAGACCTGATGTGTTATTGGCTGGGATTAAAGTGATGGAGACTAGATGGTTGGAAGGTTGTCCCTAGATGACATCTTGATGGATGATTAAGGCACAGGGTGCCTATTGCTCGGTTTAGCCAGGGCTTACCCAGGAGGAGCGCGGATGAACACATGTAGCGGGGTGATCGCTGCCATCAGAGGGATGGTTCCAACACAGCGCGTGGCCACCGTGCGGAGTACGGGTTTTGGATCGCCAGCTATGAGCGCTCTACTGATGCCCTCTAGGACCATTCTCGATAGGGACTAGCATGGGTCATCACTGAGGATGATAAAGGTCACACTTCCCTAGGATGACGCTCGGCTAGCGTGGGCTGGCAACGCCCTAGGCCGAGGCGGGCAGTCTATGGCAAGTGTGGTCCACAACAGGATTGTCTAGTCCTAGAAGGATGGTGGAATTTAGGAAATGTTGGGGGCAACAAGAAGTTTAGTGTGGTGAAGTACAAAGTCGAGTGCTTGTTGGTCGAGAGTTGGTCTATTGTGGGTTGGTCGGAATTGTCGGTTGGTCAGTTGGACTTGGGAAGCATTATTAAGTGATTAGACTCTTGATGTACATAACAACCAATTGCTATTTGATGTTAGATAGGATAATTTCAAAATCATTTAAAATCTGGATTTATGCAAATAAAATAACCCTTTCCCTAAATAAAGCCTTATATTCACTAAGTGCATTAAGGGAAGTGTTAACTAGCCAGTGTTTGGATGACGCTGATCTCGCCTACTACATTCTTTTAGACGATGGGATCGAGGTTGATCCTTAAGAATGCCACGAAGATGACGGACAGGACCTTGGTGGACCGGATGAGTCGTAGGGAATGTTCCAGTCGCTTGTCCGACACCTAGCTGATAGGTTATTCTTTTGGGTACATATTTTGGGATAGCTGCAAACTCTGAACAATGTTTTGTAATATAAGGCTGATATTGTTAGCCTTACTAAATCCACCTAAGGGCGTAACTTGGTATGTAATATTCAGCGATTCTAATTAATCGATGTATGCTTGTATCAGCTACGTCATCTTCCGCACTAGTGTACCGATCCATGGGCTAGTGCATGGGATTCTGACTCTCAAGGTAAGTTAAAATTGAGGGTTGACACCTAGAAGGATGACAACATTGTGAACCTCCTGGAAACTTTTGCATGCCTCTGGTGTGAGGGAGTATATTAAAACCCTGACAAATGTCTCTTTGGTGTGAAAGCATGAAAATTGCTCTTCTTCCTCGTATTTATGCAGGATATTTCAAGAAATGGCAGTCCCCCAATCCACATGGGAAGTCGAGCGCCAAGTGTGATGCGTGCTCAACCATTTTCTTCTAAAATCGGCGGAGTATTGCCTACCGCTTTTCTATGTCCTCAAAGTGTAAGGCCCCTCTGGAACATTATGTGTTGGTGTGCTAGCACCAAGTCGTGCAGGTGGGGCTTGTATGGATGTCTGGTTCACATGCCACACCGCCCTAGGCCTCCCCTTGTATGGAGGTACTAACATGCTCTATGTTAGTGGCCCACTAGGACTCCAATTGCTACATGGATCAGTATCCGCGTGACACCCACTAATAGATCAAATCCATTAGGTATGTTAAAACATGTTAAAGTGTGTGACCCGTTAGCTTCCTGCACAAGGCGGTTATGAATTCAATAACCTTTTCTAATGCACAGATCCATAACTGTACCTAGTACGACATATTGACCCCTGAATGCACAGAATAATCTAATCGACCGAACATTAATACACTCCACATACCTATGCTTTTGACACATGAGTGCCACCCTTGTGATAGCTCGACCATTTACTCATTAATGTTATGGATATAGATAATATGATTGCCCTTTAATCACGTTGGCATAGCCATGTACTTTTTTATGCATCCACACCGAGGGGTCCAGTGATATATCTCTCGTTACCAAGGAGGGGAAAATTCCATATTGATCAACCACACCCCAACACCATGTTTCATTGCATATATGCAAGTCACGTTTATAAATATGCTGTTACAGTACGGCGTTTGATAACCCTAAAGTATGCAATTATGTATTTTTGGACTATGACGATCTCGGTCTAAAGCCCATATAGTCGTACCACTCGACACAACAATTTGATGGTGCTTTTATGATAATAATCTCAGTAGCGTCTCAGAGTAGCTGTATCCAACTATCTATGTTCTGTAACACGTGCCTTGGAATAACTCTATCCAACAATCCAATTTTTGTAACATGTGTCCATATTATTAATTTGATATATCTACTTCTATGCCATGTAAAACATTACTATCAGTAAATACATGTGATGATTAAATCATTATTGCTCCTCATAATGATATACAATCAAGGATCATTTAGGTCAATGCCACATTAACCAGTCGTACTTGATGAACAAAGTCATGGCATATGTTCATGGGACCAATAACCATGTTATCATAACTACATAAATAAAAATGTAAAACAATCATATTATATGATTGCTCTAGGGCATATCCCTTTCACTACCGCCGTCAGCATGGTCCTGGTTCACGAGGAGGAGGGCAAGCAACTACCCATCTTCTTCTCTAAAGTTTTGCAAGGGGCAAACACCATATACGCAGAGCTCGAGAAGCTTGTATATGCCCACCTCATGGCGTCCAAAAAGTTGCGACACTACTTTGAAGCATAGGCCATAAAGGAAAAACTATGGTGATAAGTTAGGAACCAAGCATGAGATTTACGCCACATACAATACTTTACAAAATGGTGTGGTTGAAACAAACAATAGGGACTCATTGAGATGGCTAGGAGTATGTTGGATGAGTATGGCACTCTCGAAACTTTTTGGACGAAAGCAATCAACACAGTGTGTTATGTCATTAACCATCTCTACATTCAACGTCTACCCAAGAAGACATCCTACGAGCTCTTGGTGGGAAGGCGACCCAATGTGTCCTACTTTCGACTGTTTGGATGCGAGGTGTACATCTACAAGAAGAGTGAACACTTGAAAAAGTTTTTTTTAAAAAAGATGCAACTCCTCAGAGTCTAAACTTTGTCATGTTTTCAATAAGTTTATGGGACTAGTAGAAGAATCCTATGGTGTTGAGTTTGAATAATCTAATAGCTCACTGGGTGAGCAAGAGAATTTAAGTGATGTAGGTGATGAATCTTTAGTTCAAGCTATGGGAAGAATGGACATTGGTGACAAAAGACCATTGAAGGTGGATAAAGACAAAGAAGAAGCTCCATCCCATTCCATGATGCCTCAAGGAAGCTCAAGCAATGCTATGGAAGAAGTGGATGCACAAGCTATACCATCTCAAATAAAAAAGACTCATCATAGCATTACAAAGGATCATCCTGCGTATCAAGTAAGCTAATACACACAGATTTCACAACTTTAGATCAAATGCCATCATTGAAGTACTTTATTACATCGGAGTGTGCATGCCAACGTTATAATTATTACAAGTATTTGGCACGCATGCCTGGAACAATCAAAACATTATATAAAAGTTCAACTCCAAAATAAAGCAATAACAAAACATATCCCACATACAAGCTACAAGGCAATCTCTTAGATGTTGTCAAAGTTTTCATCCTGAACTTCGACAGCGAGTTCCTTCGGTACTCTTATCCTTTAGACTCGTAGCGCTACGAGTTAGGAATTGCTCATTGGATTGAGCAACCTCGCGGTTGAAACATGAGGATTAGTATATTTAACATACTCACAGTCAATTGACTAATGCATGCAAAGGGGTACAAAGGAATGGTTAGGTCTATTTGCTTAAAGCCAATTTTAAAGAATGGCTACTATTTATTTGGAAATGTTTTAGAAAGAGTAACATCATTTCAATCATTTGAATATGTTGTGGAGTCATGGTGTGATGAGCTTGTTTTGTAAAAATGATTTTGTTGGTGTTTTGAGTTGCTCTCGGCAAGGTTTAGTTACCTAGACAGGCTTCAGATAGTTGGTTAAGGCTTTGAAAAGTTTGGTTGATGTTTGACAAGGTTGGAGTAAGTTGGAGCGAGAAGGGCAGAGAGGAAATGCCATAGGACGGACTGTCTGGGCCCCTTGGCCGGACTGTCCGGCCTCTGCCCAGGTTTCCCAAGGTTTTGAGTCAGCTTTGCCTAGGTTTGGGCCGTCCGGCCCTGTAGGCAGTACTGTCCGGCCATGTCAGTATGAGTTGCTATTTTTGTATTTTTGATGGTCTTTTCGTGCTCGGATTAAAAAGTGTTCTACATGAAAGTTGTAGATAATTTTGAGTCTC
Organism: Raddia guianensis; assembly: GCA_036346415.1. Taxonomy (NCBI): domain Eukaryota; kingdom Viridiplantae; phylum Streptophyta; class Magnoliopsida; order Poales; family Poaceae; genus Raddia; species Raddia guianensis. Next base: position 18,045,109 of record CM070534.1, on the reverse strand, counting down.
ATCTTTTTTGTGTTGAAAAGTTTTCCATCTGAGCTACAAAAAAGTTACAAAATCCAAGAAGCTCTGAGCTATATTGGAAACTTGTAGTTTCAATAGGGCGCTTTACTGTTTTTGTTGTTTCTCGCTCATTCTAAACCCGACTGAGAATCAGTTTGTTGCATTGGGTTCGTGGTGATGCCGTAAACATTATGGATGTGCTTTTGTTGTTGTTATGGATGTAGGTGATGGTCCAGGTGCATGCGGCACGAAGAAGTCTTCGGTAAGGCGAGCTCACGGCCCGGTTGAAGGCCGCGTGCGGAGTCTTTGGTGAGGAAGATTATTGCGTCAGGCATGTGGTTTCACGAGAACCACATGCTTGGAGGCGGCTCGCGACGCTTGAAGATTCGTGCGTGAGTAAAACCCACGTGTTAGATGGGCTTGGCGGGTCGCGCAGGGTTTAGGCCCAAGTGTGGGCTGTGGCTATATAAGAAGTTGCTGGGTCTGCCACTTGCTTAAAAAAAAAACCAAGTGTGTGGTGCTCTTCTTTCATGTGTGTGCAAGAGAGGAAGAGAGGGTTTAACTTGTAATCTTTGTGGGTAATCAAAAAAAGCAAGTTGTGTGAAATGCCATGTGTGTTCGTGATGTTTCTTTGCTGCTTTTGATGGTTTGAATCGTTCCTTTCCTTTCCCCCACGTTTCATTCTTGATTTGGATCGATTTTAGATCGGTTTTGGCATGGATTCGAGCTCCTTTTTCTTGCTGCTGTTTGGGGTGTTTATACCATGGATTTGGATCTCATGAGGTCCTAGAATCACCCCCTTGAGTCCGAAACACAGCCCCTGTTGCAGGGCATGAATTTGACACGTTTTGAGCTCGGTTTCGCTACGTTCTTGCGCAGTTCGCTCATCTGATTTGTGCTGTGTTTAGGGGTTGTTTCCCACATGGATTTGGGTCCCTTGGGATCCTAGAATCACCCCCTTTGAGCCCTCAAACGCAGCCTCCTTGCTGCTCCTCGTTTGGACACACGACTTGGACTCGTTCTTGACCGTTCTTGCACCGTTCTTGAGCTGAACTTTGTGCTGCGTCCTTGGGCCATTTTGAGGTGTGGAATAGGGTCACAAAGGACCAAGAATCATCTCCTCAAGAGCCCTTGGATCTCTTTCGGTTGGTGCACCTTGCTGTTTGGAGAAGAAAAAGGTAAGTCTTTGGCCAAGTTTTTGGATGATTTTCGAGGGTAGCTAGACAACTCTATCATCTAGTTGCTGTCCAAATTTGGTTGGTTTTCGTTGAGCCGTTTGATTGGAATCGAATTTCTTGCCGGGCTAGCTTGTGCTGAAGTTGAATAGCCTAGCGTGTTCAGTGTTGGCTTCATGTGCATATCACCGAGTGCGAATATTCCTTGAGGGAAGAAAAATTAGGCTCTCCCATTGACCCCCCTCTGGGTCGCCGTGGTGTGTCCACATATGTTCCTTTGAAATTCCGGCACCAACCGGATTGCCCAAAATCTGATTATATCAGGGTGCTAACCATTGTTTTCATTTTATTCTCTAGCATCAATTTTAGAATAGTAAAACTCATTCGAAAACAAGTAGAAGAAAGAGGGAATATAACTACCATTGTGATCATGTTACCGTCGTCTACCCTTGACTGTGAGCATGACTTTCATTGAAGATTTTACTCTGCAGAGTTTGTACGCTTTACTCACGAGATATGAATATTCCCTGGAGTCACCCAAAGCGGGACGAGCACTACAATTTCTTTGGCCAATCTTCTTCTAGCTCAGTCATTCCAACTAAGGATTCCACCATTGTGCTATTGTGTTTGGTTGATAGAAGCCCCCTGTTATGCCATGTAGTACGTGGTTGATCTCCATTTATTATGTGCATTTGTAAGTTCAAGCCTCCCATGGGCTAATTGATTTTGGTAATTGATGGCAACTAGGCCGTACAGCTGGAACGCCAAGGATAAGGACTTTGTGTTTCATAGTTTCTCTAAGTTTCTTGTGTGCGTCTTCGGCCTAACTCAGCAGATCGACAACATCTCTCTGGTTGCAGGGTCCCACTGAGCACAGGTCATAGGGGTTCCTAGAGTGCCAGTTGTTAGCCTTTAGCGAATCATCTAGAGCGAGTCCACCTGTCTAGGTTCGAGAGAGTTCGGGAGAGTTCGGGGGAGTGACAGCTGTCCAGGGTTTCGTAGCCGCCAAGTTCCCAAGCCAAATATTCTGTTTAGGCGCGAAACCTTCCGCCCAAATGATTTGAACCTCCCACCGTGTCCACAAATCGACAAAGTGTCTCTTGACCCGAAGCGTGGTGACGAGAGAGGGCGAGCGAGGCGAGTCGGTTAACTTAGCCTCTGTAGGACGGCGTCCGATCGCCATCGGACGGCGTCCGGTGAGCCCAAGCCAAAATTTGGATAAGTCCCGGAAACACCGCCTCTGCCGGACGGCGTCCGACAATGGGATTCCCAAAGGCGAAGCTTCGATAATGGCTAAGTCTCAACGAACCGTCCTGCTTGACGGCGTCGATCGGGACGGACGGCGTCCGGTGAAGTAGAAAATCGACGGCGAGGAGCATCGGACGGCGTCGGCGAAGCGTCCGAGCCGCCACCCACACTGTCGGACGGCGTCCGACCAGCACGGAGCGCGTCCGATGGCAGCTAAACCAAGAATCGAACACTTGGCGGGCGCCTGTTCACGCTGGCGATGCCACAGCCGGACGCGTCCGGTCAGCCACCGGACGGCGTCCGACGAAGCACAAAAATGGCCCTGACCTTCTGTCGGACGGCGTCCGACGGCGACCGGACGGCGTCCGATCGGGCGATCTGAATCTCGCGATTTAATCTGGACCGTCCATTTCTAGGGTTTCGCCTTGGGGCTATAAATAGGGGCTAGGAGCACGGGAGAAACTTGAGAGAGCCTACCCTAGCAGCCACCTATTGCCTTAGCCACCTAGAGAGCTCCTCCCATGGTTCCCACCTCCATCTAGGGTTCCATGTGATTGTGAGATTGAGGGAAACGAAGTGAGGAAGAAGAAGAGAGCATCCCCTAGCCTCCTCCTCATCATCTCCAAGGTTTGTGTCCTCTCCATGGTTCTCTACGTGCCACAACATCGCTCTCAAGCAGATGGATGTGAAGAGTGCCTTCCTCAACGGGTACATAGGAGAGCTAGCGTATGTGGAGCAGCCTCCGGGGTTTGAAGATTCACGTCACCCTGATCATGTGTACAAATTATCAAAGGCTTTGTATGGTCTCAAGCAAGCACCCAGGGCATGGTATGAAAGACTGAGGGACTTCCTCATCGGCAAGGGATTCACGGTTGGAAGGGTCGACTCGACACTATTCACCAAGGTGGTGGATGGAGACCTGTTCCTGTGCCAGGTGTATGTGGATGACATCATCTTCGGCAGCACAAATGAGACCTTGGTCAAAGAGTTCAGCGGCATGATGAGCAAGGAGTTCGAGATGTCGATGATGGGCGAGTTGAACTTCTTCTTGGGATTTCAAATCAAGCAACTCAAGACCGGGACTTTCATATGCCAAGAGAAGTACATCCACGACCTCCTCAAGCGCTTGACATGGATGACTGCAAGCCGATCCGGACACCAATGGGAACGAACTGCCACCTCGACCTCGACAAAGAAGGTAAATATGTCGACCAAAAGCTTTACCGTTCCATGATTGGTGCTTTGCTCTACTTGACTGCATCTAGGCCGGATATCATGTTTAGTGTGTGCATGTGCGCTAGATTTCAAGCCTCCCCTAGAGAAATGCATATGACTGCTGTGAAACGAATACTTAGATACCTGAAACACACACCTAGCATAGGCCTTTGGTTCCCGAAGGGTGCGCGGTTTGAGCTCCTAGGCTATTCTGACTCAGATTATGCCGGGTGCAAGATCGATCGCAAAAGCACTTCCGGGGCATGTCACTTTTTGGGTAGGTGTCTTGTGTCATGGGCGTCAAAGAAACAGAACTCCGTGGCGCTATCTACCGCTGAGGCTGAGTATATAGCGGCGGGGAGTTGTTGTGCACAGTTGCTTTACCTGATACAGTCACTGTTTGACTTTGGGCTAAAATTTGACCATGTGCCTCTTCTATGCGACAACGAGAGCGCGGTGAAGATAGCGTGCAACCCGGTCCAACACTCACGGACTAAGCACATTGATGTCCGTCACCATTTCCTTCGGGATCATGTGACAAAGGGCGACATTGTGCTTGAGCATGTGCGGACAGAGGACCAGCTTGCCGACATATTCACCAAGCCACTCGATGAGGCACGCTTCTGCAAATTGAGAAATGAACTGAACATTTTAGACAAGTCAAACATAGCATGAGTTGGTCCCGTGGCTATGTCATTCATTGCAAATCTTTTGAAGCCAGTTTGAGCATTTAGGTGCCTTGCCTGTTATACTGGAGGTTATTCATTGCCTATACTTTCATCACAATAAATTGATCACTATAGCATGTGTTTACCTTGTCACTAGCTCAACTGGTGCTTAACTCAACATATCATGTAATTGAAAAACCATGAGCTTGTGTTAGAAGAGCTATAGCTTCTAGTCTCATTTGATTGCTCTGAACTCTTTGATTGATCATGTGCTTCTTAGTCTAGAGTGTGTCTCTCCTTTTTGCACATATCTTTACTTCGCTAATTTGAGCAATTTTGAGAAAATGTTGAGCAAAACTTGTAAAATGTGCTAAAACGAGAATGCATGTCTCACCAATGTCTCCTCGATGAGATAGCTTGTCATTGCACTAGGCATGAACTTAGGGGGAGCTTTGGATGACCGAGACGTTCACCTTCAGTGTCATGCTGGGTGGCGTTGCCTATGGTTTGAGACATGGCAAATTTGAGAAAATTCAAGGTTCAAAATGTGAAACCTTTCAAAAATGAGCTCAACCAAAATGTTTTTGGTCTCAAATAGGCTTGGTGATAGTTAGTGTAGCTTGGAGCGTGTTTTCTAGTGCTATGGTGCATCATGTGTTCCTTGAAGTTTTGGAGCAACTCTTGACACTTCTCGCTATTGTTCATCTTATACTTGCTCTAGGTCATAAATAACTTGAATCACACATTTAATAATTGAGCTTTAGTTGATCTTGTGACATTGTGACCTTGAGATGGCTAGATTTTGAGTGTGATGAACTTATGGGCATCGTGCACTAGTACAACTTCCAAAGCGCTTCATTTGCTAATCCCATACTTTGCTACTTTCGGTTATTGATGCCAAAGGGGAGAAATTAGTGCAAATCCATGTTTTGGGCATAATCATGTTTTGGGATGCAAAGATGGGAGAATGGAATTTGGGGTGTTTATAAGTGGTAGATTCAGGAGATGCTTTGCTCCTAGAATGAAAATGTGTTAGGTTACAAGTGGTAGACTTAGGAGATGCTTTGCTCCTAGGACAAAAATTAGGATGGAGATGCTTTGCTCCATGTGATGTGATGGTACTATCGTGTCTTACAAGTGGTATGCATTGATTTAGGGGAGCTCTTGTCTACATATACATTGCATTTCATTCTTTGGCATAGTCTTTGATCTTGTGTTTTGCTAGGATGCAATGCTTCGAGCTAACCCATTGCACCGAGATTGTATTTGTGCCTTGTCATGTTGGATTTGCGGTGTTGTCATCAATTACCAAAAGGGGAGATTGTAAGTTCAAGCCTCCCATGGGCTAATTGATTTTGGTAATTGATGGCAACTAGGCCGTGCAATTTGGAGCGCCAAGGATAAGGACTTTGTGTTTCATAGTTTCTCTAATTTCCTTGTGTGCGTCTTCGGCCTAACTCAGCAGATCGACAACATCTCTCTGGTTGCAGGGTCCCACTGAGCACAGGTCATAGGGGTTCCTAGAGTGCCAGTTGTTAGCCTTTAGCGAATCATCTAGAGCGAGTCCACCTGTCTAGGTTCGAGAGAGTTCGGGAGAGTTCGGGAGTGACGGTGTCCGTGGTTTCAGAGCCGCCAAGTTCCCAAGCCAAATATTCTGTTTAGGCGCGAAACCTTCCGCCCAAATGATTTGAATCTCCCGCCGTGTCCACAAATCGACAAAGTGTCTCTTGACCCGAAACACCGCCTCTGCCGGACGGCGTCCGACCGCCACCGGACGGCGTCCGACAGCGAGGGATTCCCAAAGGGCGAGCTCGATAATGGCTAAGTCTCAAACGAACCGTCCCTGTCGGACGGCGTCCGATTAGGACCGGACGGCGTCCGGTGAAGTAGAAAATCGACGGCGAGGAGCATCGGACGGCGTCTGGCGAGCGTCCGAAGGCCGCCACCCACACTGTCGGACGGCGTCCGACCAGCACCGGACGCGTCCGATGACGGCTAAACCCGCAACCGAACACTTGGCGGGCGCCCTGTTCACGCGCGGCAGCGCCCTGTCGGACGCGTCCGGTCAGCCACCGGACGGCGTCCGACGAAGCACAAAAATGGCCCTGACCTTCTGTCGGACGGCGTCCGACGGCGACCGGACGGCGTCCGATCGGGCGATCTGAATCTCGCGATTTAATCTGGACCGTCCATTTCTAGGGTTTCGCCTTGGGGCTATAAATAGGGGCTAGGAGCACGGGAGAAACTTGAGAGAGCCTACCCTAGCAGGCACCTATTGCCTTAGCCACCTAGAGAGCTCCTCCCATGGTTCCCACCTCCATCTAGGGTTCCATGTGATTGTGAGATTGAGGGAAAAGAAGTGAGGAAGAAGAAGAGAGCATCCCTAGCCTCCCCTCATCATCTCCAAGGTTTGTGTCCTCTCCATGGTTGCCTTGCCATCCTCCATGGTGGGTTGAGGGTTGAGTGTCTCCGGTCTTGTGCTCTTGGGATTCTTGTCACCGTGAGACACCGTCATCGCCGAGCTTCACCAAGTGTATCATAAGCAAACCCTTCTCCGTGAAGGTCACCGTGCTTCCCACGGTGCTTCCTCTCCGTTAAATCGGGGTGTGCAAAGTCCGCCGTGTGTCGGCGGCCATCTCCGTGTGTCGGAGGTGCCAAGGCGTCCGTGTGTCGGATCCAAATCCTCCATGTGTTGGGGGTACCTCATGTGTTGAGGTGAAACCCCCCGTGTGTCGGTGGTCGATACCGTGTGTCGGTGCCGTGGGTGTGAGAACTCTCGCGTGTGAGGGAACTCGCCTCCGTGTGAAGGTCTGGAGCTCGCCTACCATGTGTTGGTGAAGAGCTACCACGAGTGGATTGAGGGCTAGGGACGAAAGAGTCCCGACTTCTCTGTGTGAGAAGTTTCCTCAACGGAGACGTAGGTGCTCATGTGTTGAGCACCGAACTTCGGTAAACAACTCGGTTTGCGTCTCCCCGTCTCATCAATTTACTTCCGCACTTTGAATTAATCGCATGCGTGTGAGTGCCATCGAGCCTCCTAGTAGTCGCTTGTGCATTATTGTGATCACTTCCGCAACTAGACTCTGGGCCAATCGATAGCTTGGGTTCCTAATTTGACAAACTAAGCAAGCAAATTAAAAGAAGTAAAACTTGAAAAGAGCCGATTCACCCCCCTTCTCGGCCTAGGATCCTCACAAGTGGTATCAGAGCTCGGGTCTCTAGTTGCTTAACCGCATAGAGATGGCTGACGGGGGTAGTGTAGCTGCCAATAGGATTCCTCTGCTTAGTGGCACTAATTTTGGTTTTGGAAGTTAGCATGAAAGTATTTCTCCAGGCCATGGGAATGGATGTTTGGAGGGTTGTAGAGTCTCCTCATGGTGTCACACTCACTAACAACATACCTGCCACACCCGCACAAAACAAACTCTTAGAGCCCGATGCTAAGGCTATGAACGCTTTGTTTTGTGGTTTGAGCATGGAGGTCTTTGATAGAGTTAGCAATCTCACTAGTGCACACGACATATGGATCACACTCATTGAGATTCACGAGGGCACTTCTGCTGTTAAGGAGGGTAGACTAGTAGTTGTCAAGGAGCGTTATGATCAGTTCAGAATGCTTCCAAATGAGAATGTCAATGCTATGTTTACTCGGCTTAACCCCATCCTTAACGAGCTTAAGGGGCTCGGTCACACTGTTGCCAATGATGAAGTGTGCAGGAAAATGCTGCGGATCCTCCCCAAGAAGGATTACCGGGACATCATTACCTATCTCACCAACAGCGGTGATGTGGAGAAGCTGGCACCCACAGCTCTGCTCAGCAAGATCACCGCACATGAGATGATGCTCCTCAATGATCCCGAGGTTTCCCCTGCTCCAGCGAAGAATCAAGTGATCGCACTGAAGGCTAGTGGATCAAGGCAGAGTGCCCCCGAATCGAGTCAAGCGGGGGATGGTTGTGAGATGTCATGGAGCGAGCTCGAGGAGGGCTTCCAACACTTTGGTCTGTTCATGAAGCAAGCTAGCCAGTTTATGAACAAGAATGGCTATGGAGGCAGGAAGAGGATGAGCAGAAACTCGCATGCATCATACCGATGCTATGAGTGTCAGGAGAAGGGACATATTGCTTCGATGTGTCCTCAGAAGGGCAATACCAAGTACAAGGACAAAGGAAGGGAGAAGGGTGATGGCGAGAAGCCAAGACAGAAGGACTACAAGAAGAATCCCAGTCAGGATTCAAGGGTCGCTCCTCACAAGGCAAGAGGCTAGCCTTTGTGGGGGAATGGGTGACCGATGATGACTCCAGCGACACGTCAGTTTCAAGTGATGACGAGGAGTCAAGTGGCCAAGGATTGGCCGGCATGGCAATCACTCAGGCTGTGCCACCACCGCCAGCCTTCCCTCCAAGATGTCTCACGGTCGTCCACCGAGCCTCAAGAGTGGTTCTCCGATGATGACGAGTCTGCTTCCTCTACTTCCACTACACGGAGGCGACATCGACTCCGGCCCGACATCGCCAAGTGCACGATGGTCAAGCCATCTAGAAATGAGGTTTGTGACTCGACTCGAACCCAAGATGAGGCGGAAGTTGCTAGAGGTTACCTTGCTCAAGCACTTGACTTTCTTGAAAAGGAAGGATCAAGAAACATGAGACTTCAGGAGCGTCTTAATGACTTAAATGCTAGGTTCAATGATCTTGTGTCTAAGTATGAATCACTAGAAACTGAACATGACTCCCTGATGGGTTCTAGTAATGCTATGACTAAGAAAACAAGTGTGCTAGAAGAAGAGAATAGGGCTATGAATGAGTCGGTAGAACATCTCCTTGCTACAATTCATGAGCTTAGGGCTAGTAATGAGCGGCTTCTAGCCGATAATGCTTCCATGATTGCTTTGCCTGTTGCTCAATCTGTTGATGTCCCTGATTGTCATGCTTTGGTTGATGTTTTGCCTACTATCTTGCCTGTTCCTAGTGATGTTGGTGATGATGCTCCTGCATGTTCCATAATTGTTGCACCTCCTAGGGTTGATAGCTCTACTTCATGTGATGATTTGATTGACTTGACCCTGATTGCTTCTAGCTCTAGTGGTTCCTCTAGCAATGCTCATCACTGTACTCCTGATAATTGCAAATTTGCTTTAGCTGCTAGGGAATTAGCTATTGAGAATGGTGAACTTAGAGCTAAACTTGAAAATTTTGATAAAGGACTTGGGAAGTGCTATGAGGGTAGTCTAGCCTTGGATAAGATGCTCAAGGAACAAAGAAAACCTTCCTTAAAGGGTGGCTTGGGTTTTACCCCTGAGAAGCCAAAGGGGAGGAAGAAATCCAGTGTTCCTCGAGCATCTGCCAGTAGGCAAGGTTACCATCATGCTCATCCCAAGAAGAGAAGCAACTCTGGGTCTAACAAATTGCACACTAGCAACAATGCTCCTAGGATGCACAATGGATACCGCACATGGTAAGGACCTCCTAGGCACTATAACTCCACATGGCAACAAAGAAATCATAGTGCCTGGCAATATGGTGCTAAGTATAACACTTGGAATGGTCCTAGGTTTCACAACAACTGGCAAGGTCCTAGGTTCAACACTTGGCATTCACCTAGGCAAAACTTCTGGAATGGTCCTCCTAGGCACATCAATGGTAGACCAAACCGTCCTAGGAACCAAAACCGTAACACTCCCAACCACACACACCCAAGACTTCCTCGAGCACATTCTGAGCTATACGGTCACTACTTGCTCAAGAAAAATGATCAAGGTAGGATGACTGCTAGATTTGTTGGGCTCAAGGTTGAGAATGAGCACAAGGCACATGTTTGGGTGCCTAAGTCATTGATTGATCGCTTTGCTCGTGTTGCTTCTGGTTTGAAGGCTAATCCTCGGGGACCTCCTGTGTGGGTCCCTGAGTCACATAAGTGATCTTCTCTCATGACAGGTGAATTACCGGAGTGGAGGGTGCCATTGGATCATTGACAGTGGATGCACCCAACACATGACCGGCAACCCCCGGTTGTTCACCTCAATAGAGGAGGAAGGCAAGATTCCCCCCAAGGTCACTTTTGGAGATGGAAGCAAGAGCAAGGTACTTGGAGTTGGAAAGGTAGCAATCTCTTCTGATCTTTCAATTGACAATGTGCTGCTAGTAAAAACTTTGAGCTATAATCTTCTCTCTGTTGCCCAAATATGTGATTTGGGGTTCCATTGTAATTTTCACCTGAGGGCTTGTTGGTTTTGGACAAAAATGAAAATCTTGTGTTTAAAGGCTTTCGGTTTGAAAACTTGTTTCTTGTGAACTTTAATGAACCTGCCGCATCCGTCTCGACTTGCCTTGTCGCCAAAGTCTCTCTTGGTTGGCTTTGGCATAGGCGTCTTGGGCATGTCGGCATGGCAAATTTGAAGAAACTTTTCAAAAATGAGTTGATTCTCGGGGTGCAAGATGTGACATTCGAGAAAGACAAGCTATGCAGTGCCTGTCAGGCCGGCAAGCAAGTGGCAAGCTCACATCCTGCCAAGAATGTCATGTCTACATCTCGACCTCTCGAGCTTATACACATGGATCTTTTTGGGCCAACAACATATGTGAGTATCGGGGGAAATCTTTATTGCCTGGTCATTGTTGATGACTTCTCCCGATACACTTGGGTTTTCTTTTTACCTGATAAAACTCCAACTGGAGATGTTTTCAAAAAGTTTGTAAAGAAAGCCCAAAATGCTTTTGAGTGTACCCTCAAGAAGGTGAGAAGTGACAATGGAACGGAGTTCACTAACACTTCATTGAGTCGCTCGTGATGAGTTAGGGATTGATCACCGTTCTCGACCACCTACACCCTCAAAAAATGGGGTGGTTGAGAGGAAGAACAGGACGCTCATTGAGATGGCAAGGACAATGTTAGATGAGTACAAGACTTCACATCTGTTCTGGGCTGAAGCAATCAATACAGCTTGTCACTGCATCAACAGGCTGTACCTTCACAAGCTTCTGAAGAAGACGTCCTACGAGCTGCTTGTGGGAAGACGACCCAATGTCTCCTACTTCAGGGTTTTTGGCTGCAAGGTCTACATCAAGAAGAAGCGGGAGCACTTGGGCAAGTTCCAGAGTAGAGTGGACACGGGAGTCTTCTTGGGATATTCAGCCAGAGGGTCTACCATCAGAGTGTACAATGAGAACAAAGGGTCGATTGAAGAGACACAGTGATGTGAAGTTCGACGAGTCGAATGGAAGTCAAGGGAGCATGAGAACACGGATGATGTGGATGGTGAGCGCTTGGCTAGAGCGGTGGAGGAGATGCCAGCTGGTGATGTGAGACCGGTAGAGGTTCAGAGGGAGACCGAGGTTGTTGCTCCACCCCTCACACCTGAGCGAGTACCAGAGTCAGGGGGAGCTTCACCTCAAAGGTTAGCTCAAGCCTTGATCAGATTCCAGAGGCGAGAGACAAGATGTGAGCGGATGCGAATCGGATGAGCTACCACCCCAGTTGATCAAGACCCATCACACCATTGCTCGTGATCACCCGGTGATCAAGTGATTGGGGACTTGACTCACGGTGTCTGAGACAAGGTCTAGGACAGCCAGTTTCTGTGAGCACACGGCGTTTGTGTCTGAGCTTGAGCCAAAGAAAGTGGAGGAGGCACTGAATGACCCAGACTGGATCAATGCGATGCACGAGGAGCTGAACAATTTTGAGAGAAACAAAGCCTGGACTTTGGTAAAGAGGCCGAGCGACTGCAACGTGATTGGCACCAAGTGGGTATTCAAGAACAAGCAAAATGAGTTTGGATTGGTGGTGCGCAACAAGGCTAGGTTGGTCGCTCAGGGGTTCACACAGATCGAGGGTATAGATTGTGGAGACACCTATGCTCCCGTGGCCCGTCTGGACGCTATTAGACTGCTTGTGGCGTTCTCTACGTGCCACAACATCGCTCTCAAGCAGATGGATGTGAAGAGTGCCTTCCTCAACGGGTACATAGGAGAGCTAGTGTATGTGGAGCAGCCTCCGGGGTTTGAAGATTCACGTCACCCTGATCATGTGTACAAATTATCAAAGGCTTTGTATGGTCTCAAGCAAGCACCCAGGGCATGGTATGAAAGACTGAGGGACTTCCTCATCGGCAAGGGATTCACGGTTGGAAGGGTTGACTCGACACTATTCACCAAGGTGGTGGATGGAGACCTGTTCCTGTGCCAGGTGTATGTGGATGACATCATCTTCGGCAGCACAAATGAGACCTTGGTCAAAGAGTTCAGCGGCATGATGAGTAAGGAGTTCGAGATGTCGATGATGGGCGAGTTGAACTTCTTCTTGGGATTTCAAATCAAGCAACTCAAGACCGGGACTTTCATATGCCAAGAGAAGTACATCCACGACCTCCTCAAGCGCTTCGACATGGATGACCGCAAGCGATCCGGACACCAATGGGAACGAATCGCCACCTCGACCTCGACAAAGAAGGTAAATATGTCGACCAATAGCTTTACTGCTCCATGATTGGTGCTTTGCTCTACTTGACGCATCTAGGCGGATATCATGTTTAGTGTGTGCATGTGCGCTAGATTTCAAGCCTCCCTAGAGAAATGCATGTGACTGCTGTGAAACGAATACTTAGATACCTGAAACACACACCTAGCATAGGCCTTTGGTTCCCGAAGGTCGCGGTTTGAGCTCCTAGGCTATTCTGACTCAGATTATGCCGGGTGCAAGATCGATCGCAAAAGCACTTCCGGGGCATGTCACTTTTTGGGTAGGTGTCTTGTGTCATGGGCGTCAAAGAAACAGAACTCCGTGGCGCTATCTACCGCTGAGGCTGAGTATATAGCGGCGGGTTGTTGTTAATACCTGATTTACTTTACATCCATCCTTTGTTTGACTTTGGGCTAAAATTTGACCATGTGCCTCTTCTATGCGACAACGAGAGCGCGGTGAAGATAGCGTGCAACCCGGTCCAACACTCACGGACTAAGCACATTGATGTCCGTCACCATTTCCTTCGGGATCATGTGACAAAGGGCGACATTGTGCTTGAGCATGTGCGGACAGAGGACCAGCTTGCCGACATATTCACCAAGCCACTCGATGAGGCACGCTCCTGCAAATTGAGAAATGAACTGAACATTTTAGACAAGTCAAACATAGCATGAGTTGGTCGGCGTGGCTATGTCATTCATTGCAAATCTTTTGAAGCCGTTTGAGCATTTAGGTGCCTTGCCTGTTATCTTTGGAGGTTATTCATTGCCTATACTTTCATCACATTAAATTGATCGCTATAGCATGTGTTTACCTTGTCACTAGCTCAACTGGTGCTTAACTCAACATATCATGTAATTGAAAAACTATGAGCTTGTGTTAGAAGAGCTATAGCTTCTAGTCTCATTTGATTGCTCTGAACTCTTTGATTGATCATGTGCTTCTTAGTCTAGAGTGTGTCTCTCCTTTTTGCACATATCTTTACTTCGCTAATTTGAGCAATTTTGAGAAAATGTTGAGCAAAACTTGTAAAATATGCTAAAACGAGAATGCATGTCTCACCAATGTCTCCTCGATGAGATAGCTTGTCATTGCACTAGGCATGAACTTAGGGGGAGCTTTGGATGACCGAGACGTTCACCTTCAGTGTCATGCTGGGTGGCGTTGCCTATGGTTTGAGACATGGCAAATTTGAGAAAATTCAAGGTTCAAAATGTGAAACCTTTCAAAAATGAGCTCAACCAAAATGTTTTTGGTCTCAAATAGGCTTGGTGATAGTTAGTGTAGCTTGGAGCGTGTTTTCTAGTGCTATGGTGCATCATGTGTTCCTTTGAAGTTTTGGAGCAACTCTTGACACTTCTCGCTATTGTTCATCTTATACTTGCTCTAGGTCATAAATAACTTGAATCACACATTTAATAATTGAGCTTTAGTTGATCTTGTGACATTGTGACCTTGAGATGGCTAGATTTTGAGTGTGATGAACTTATGGGCATACGTGCACTAGTACAACTTCCAAAGCGCTTCATTTGCTAATCCCATACTTTGCTACTTTCTGGTTATTGATGCCAAAGGGGGAGAAATTAGTGCAAATCCATGTTTTGGGCATAATCATGTTTTGGGATGCAAAGATGGGAGAATGGAATTTGGGGTGTTTATAAGTGGTAGATTCAGGAGATGCTTTGCTCCTAGAATGAAAATGTGTTAGGTTACAAGTGGTAGACTTAGGAGATGCTTTGCTCCTAGGACGAAAAATTAGGATGGAGATGCTTTGCTCCATGTGATGTGATGGTACTATCGTGTCTTACAAGTGGTATGCATTGATTTAGGGGGAGCTCTTGTCTACATATACATTGCATTTCATTCTTTGGCATAGTCTTTGATACTGTGTTTTTGCTAGGATGCAATGCTTCTGAGCTAACCCATTGCACCAGAGATTGTATTTGTGCCTTGTCATGTTGGATTTGCAGGTGTTGTCATCAATTACCAAAAAGAGGGAGATTGTAAGTTCAAGCCTCCCATGGGCTAATTGATTTTGGTAATTGATGGCAACTAGGCCGTACAGCTGGAACGCCAAGGATAAGGACTTTGTGTTTCATAGTTTCTCTAATTTCCTTGTGTGCGTCTTCGGCCTAACTCAGCAGATCGACAACATCTCTCTGGTTGCAGGGTCCCACTGAGCACAGGTCATAGGGGTTCCTAGAGTGCCAGTTGTTAGCCTTTAGCGAATCATCTAGAGCGAGTCCACCTGTCTAGGTTCGAGAGAGTTCGGGAGAGTTCGGGGGAGTGACAGCTGTCCAGGGTTTCGTAGCCGCCAAGTTCCCAAGCCAAATATTCTGTTTAGGCGCGAAACCTTCCGCCCAAATGATTTGAATCTCCCGCCGTGTCCACAAATCGACAAAGTGTCTCTTGACCCGAAACACCGCCTCTGCCGGACGGCGTCCGACCGCCACCGGACGGCGTCCGACAGCGAGGGATTCCCAAAGGGCGAGCTCGATAATGGCTAAGTCTCAAACGAACCGTCCCTGTCGGACGGCGTCCGATCAGGACCGGACGGCGTCCGGTGAAGTAGAAAATCGACGGCGAGGAGCATCGGACGGCGTCTGGCGAAGTCCGGCGCCGCCACCCACACTGTCGGACGGCGTCCGACCAGCACCGGACGCGTCCGATGACGGCTAAACCCGCAACCGAACACTTGGCGGGCGCCCTGTTCACGCGCGGCAGCGCCCTGTCGGACGCGTCCGGTCAGCCACCGGACGGCGTCCGACGAAGCACAAAAATGGCCCTGACCTTCTGTCGGACGGCGTCCGACGGCGACCGGACGGCGTCCGATCGGGCGATCTGAATCTCGCGATTTAATCTGGACCGTCCATTTCTAGGGTTTCGCCTTGGGGCTATAAATAGGGGCTAGGAGCACGGGAGAAACTTGAGAGAGCCTACCCTAGCAGCCACCTATTGCCTTAGCCACCTAGAGAGCTCCTCCCATGGTTCCCACCTCCATCTAGGGTTCCATGTGATTGTGAGATTGAGGGAAAAGAAGTGAGGAAGAAGAAGAGAGCATCCCCTAGCCTCCTCCTCATCATCTCCAAGGTTTGTGTCCTCTCCATGGTTGCCTTGCCATCCTCCATGGTGGGTTGAGGGTTGAGTGTCTCCGGTCTTGTGCTCTTGGGATTCTTGTCACCGTGAGACACCGTCATCGCCGAGCTTCACCAAGTGTATCGCAAGCAAACCCTTCTCCGTGAAGGTCACCGTGCTTCCCACGGTGCTTCCTCTCCGTTCGTCGGGGTGTGCAAAGTCCGCCGTGTGTCGGCGGCCATCTCCGTGTGTCGGAGGTGCCAAGGCGTCCGTGTGTCGGATCCAAATCCTCCATGTGTTGGGGGTACCTCATGTGTTGAGGTGAAACCCACCGTGTGTCGGTGGTCGGTACCGTGTGTCGGTGCCGTGGGTGTGAGAACTCTCGCGTGTGAGGGAACTCGCCTCCGTGTGAAGGTCTGGAGCTCGCCTACCATGTGTTGGTGAAGAGCTACCACGAGTGGATTGAGGGCTAGGGACGAAAGAGTCCCGACTTCTCTGTGTGAGAAGTTTCCTCAACGGAGACGTAGGTGCTCATGTGTTGAGCACCGAACTTCGGTAAACAACTCGGTTTGCGTCTCCCCGTCTCATCAATTTACTTCCGCACTTTGAATTAATCGCATGCGTGTGAGTGCCATCGAGCCTCCTAGTAGTCGCTTCTGCATTATTGTGATCACTTCCGCAACTAGACTCTGGGCCAATCGATAGCTTGGGTTCCTAATTTGACAAACTAAGCAAGCAAATTAAAAGAAGTAAAACTTGAAAAGAGCCGATTCACCCCCCCCCTCTCGGCCTAGGATCCTCACAGCATCATATTCACATAACGACTAGATTGTGGAAGCCTTCTCGATAAGTAGATTTCTTTATCCTAAATATTTTTGATAAAAAGTATCACCCTAAGTTATGTGCATCCCATGCATCATATATTTGTATGTTTTCAAGTCTTTATCGTGTTCGGTTAATTTTGTGCGATAGCTACGAATGACCGGAATGGAACACCCGAAGAACGGATCTATGACTCCAACACGCTCGGTCCAAACAAGCCAATATCTCTAGCTCATCCTTACTTAGTTTTCCTTAAATGTATATTGTGTCAAATATGAAATTTCACGCAATATGATTTATGAAATACCTATGTTGTGAACTAAAAAAGACAAATAGAATTGGTCTACTTAATCCACTTGATTACTAGTGTCATTAGACACAACCCCATCCTTGACATATTTTTCCTTTCCCTATTATTTGGGACCTAAAGATTAGAAGTTAAACTCCTTGCATAGACTTGGATAAGTCTGAGTCCAATGGGTTGATCCTAGCTAGTCAACGTTGCGGTATGGAATGACGGGCCAATCCTCTTGCATTGGTTATGCTATCAACGCTATTAATTGGACTGACCATGGTGTGTATGAGGAACATATTCAGTCTAATAAAGACAACAATACTGCAACATCTGTATGCTAAAAGTGTTGGATAGTTTAATTAGTACCAGAATCTCGAGTAGATAATGCTTTCTGCCTCGTTCCCCGAGCTTACCTTGCTACCCGACATGTCCCGGATATGGCTCAAGCACTTAAGTGCAAGTTCAGACCGATTGTGAAAGTTGTGTCAGTCAAATACTCTCATTACATCAAAGAATTATCAGACCATGGAGTCCTAGCCTTAGTTGAGATCAACGGGATCACGCCTCTTCTAGAATGGTGAGTCTACCACTATGTCAGAATATGTACACCATCTCATTAGGTATGATCTCGCTTGTTGTTGAGCATAGTACTTTGCAGGGTGCTAGACTGCTAGTACGCCAAATTGTGGTGAGCACGTGTTTGCCACCTGGAACATGTATTCTATTATCATAGTTACGATGTCGCCACATAAACCCCCTTATATATTATATGAACATATTGCATATATTAGCACAGTTTGTCAACTGGCTTAGTCAAAGATTTTGGTATTTTACGCAAATAAAATAACCTAGCCTTACTAAAAAGCATGTATCATTAAAATTGCATTTAGACAGGGAACGGATGATTGTGAGCACGGTTGCTTATGTGCTCTCCCTCGCCCACATTCACTCTTTTAGGTAACAACATTGGAGACTAATATCCGAACTACTGCAATTAAGATAAGATGATCGAGAAGGCTAACATGCAGGACATGCGTTAGGTGGGATCGTTTGCCCGATGGATTGGGCACAGCCTTGACCCGAAGCTTATGTTTCCGCTTTGGTAAAACTCTTATAAGAGTATATTTGGAAACTGTAATATCTGCCTAGACGACCAAATTAAACAGTCATTATGTACTTAATGTAACAAACAATACGTTGATAATATGTATGAGCTGATCTAGCTTTTGTATGTTACTATGTCGTACTAACAAGACAGATCATGGGCTAGCACTAATGGTATGGAGGTTCCCGATTGGACAAAATCAGGGGCCGACGGAACACTACTCGTCTACTCCCCTATTATTTCATGTGGAGAAGTTAAGCTTTGCTAGGTTTTATGCAAAACCAAAATTAGGATGTTACATCTTCCACATCAAGACGTTGTGTGGGGATCTCCCTCATATGCTTACACCCAAGGGCCACCTTGGGCCAAGAACCCATGCAGGGACAACCTTAAGAAGCCTACGACCACCGTTAGAATCCAAAGTAGTTGTTGTGTGAGCCAATCTCTTAATTACCTATCTATGAGGTTAAAGGTTGGAAAACTGAGCACAAAGGGAACAAATATAAGTAGACAAGCTACTACAACGGAACAAATACATGTAGGCAAGCTACCAGACCAAGGCTAAATAGGGAATTATGCGCCAAAAGACCATCCTATCTTAGAGATACCTACCATGATCAGAGGTATGGAACAGATAAGAAACTTCATAAATAAGGATTACGATGCCCATTCACTACAACATAACTAGTCTATTCAAACACATAGTTAGCATCATATATGGCTTGTGATGCAGAAAACTTAGAGTACATGTCTACTCCAACACACACTAGCATCACATAATATTATGTGATGCTAAGAAATAGTTCTGCATAATATGTGTTGCTGACACACATATGTTGAAATATTGAATTTACTATAGAAAATCTTTCTTGTCACACAACCGAGCATCACTTAATAAACTTGTTGCCATGCATTAGATAAATAGGCCATATTTAACATAAGAAAAACTATTATATTTAGTCAAAAAATACAGAAACTAGGTCATAATGCAATTTGAGAGAAATAACAATTATATGAGGGAAGATTTTTAGATTTGTGCAAGAAAACTATGTATTTTGAGTGGTGGTAGTGAAATACTATGGCATTATTAAAGATTTCTAATTTGAGACTGAAAAAAATAGGAAATTTTATATAATTTGTTTAAAATTTCCCTTTTGGTACAAAAAAACTATGATTTTTACTGGTGCGCTAGTGAAATAATATGGCATTACTGAAAATTTGTAATTTAGGACTGAAAAACAAAATTAGATATATTAGTAGCTGGAGTTTAACTAATATGGTGTTTTTTCAGCAACTTCTGATTATAATATAATAATTATAGAGAATACGGTCAGAAATAATTCCTGGGATAGAATTTGCAAGTGTAAAATGGTAAAATGCCTCTAAAAGGCACTCGTTGGGTAATCCTATTTGTTATTTCTTTGATCAAGTTGAGAACCGTAAGCACTTATTATTTAACTGTTTTGTTTCCAAAGTGGTTTGGAATGCTATAGCTCGTTGTTTTAACTCTAATTGTAGACCAAAATCTATTAATGTTGCTTTCTGTTGGTTTAAGTCTTTTTAGCCGTTTAGGGAGAATTTGAGGGGGTTGTGTATTTCTGCAATTCGCTAATACCGGCCTATACGGGCCTAAATAGCCAGGATCGACCACATCGCTCAACCTTAACCTTATCCCTAGCTAACGAAAAATTTTCTTCGCGAATGATTTTTTTTTTCAGATTACCGCCATAGGGAATTACTTTTCCCTCTTCCCTGTATCCTCTTAGATTTTCCCATCTAGATCACGGAGGAACCCATGGCATGGCGGCGGCGTGCCCGATGCCTCTACGAGAGGCTGACGCTACTGTAGCGCTCCTCTCCTCCGTGCCCAGCTGATCGCCTCCTTCATCCAATTGAGCCGCCAGGCAGATCTTCTGCCATTGGCACCGAGAAGATCGTGCCACAGGGTCACAGCCCTCCAACGACTAGCAGCACCAAGGCGTCCTCCTGTCCCTCAACAAAGATCTTCATCCTACCTCCCGTGAATTGGTAATTGATGCCCCAATTTCTGTAATATGCTTTCAACATCTATCATTTGCATACGCTTGTCTGCTGCATCTTGACACCAATTACCAATTTTAGTTGACCCCAATTTCATCATCTTGTTCTGCTGCTTGCCACTTGCGTGTTGTCCATGTGTTTGATCTATGAGCCTCTAAGTTAATAATAATGCCTAACATGTTGGGGCATGCTTCAGAGAAAAATGGTAAATGGAAGAGAGGCTAAGGATGGAGATGGGAATGCATATGAACTCCAGAGAAATGAAAACATAAAAAAAAACATGGAGTTTATGCAATCTCTTAATCTTGTTTCTTTGAAAGCGGCTATTGGATCCGAAGCAAGCACATCGTGTCGCGGCAAGAAAAAAGCAAAGGTTATGGCTTACTAGTCTTTTTTTCGGCTCATCATGTGTATACTGAAAATGCCAATAGCAATAAACATATATGCTTAATGTTATGCAATTATACATTTTGTTCATTTATTCTACCTTTATTTGGCAATCTAATAAATTTGCAATATTAATTTTCTTGTAGACAATTCCACGCATACATGTAGCTGCATCCGAAGGGCCTATTTTGCGGTCAACTACAAGAGAAGAAGTAGCTCATCATGAGGATGCTTGTGGTGAAGATGTAGAATTCCAAGACAGGGAACGCTCATATGACCAAGGAGGTAATTAACATGCAATCATTTACTGAAATGGACATATGGCTACAGAATTAAAATTATATAGGAGCTACATGAATAAGGCTTTCATTTTTACATTATGGATAATGTTGTTATTTTGTTTAATTATTTCACTGTATAGGGAAAATGCATAAAAGAAAACGATTCAATGTGGTAGAAAGTAGTGATCCTTATGCATAGGAAGTTCAAGTTGAACAGCAAGATCATGATGACCCTGACATGTTAGGTAAAATTGATATTATTAGAAGCATTGACAATCTTATTAATATATGTATATATCATCCTTAATTTTATTTCACTTGTTAATATATAATTATATAGGCGAGGACAGTTCAATACGTAGACGGGCGGAAACACTTCTGCCAGATGTTTGGAATCTTGCACTAGGAAAACGAATAGTAGTGCAATGCAATAGCCTAGGACAACCTCTTGGTTGAGAAGGGGAATTCTAGGACAATTTGTAGGCACAGTTGCTACAAATGGAGCATATTGTCCTATTGGCAAGACTGATTGGAGATTAACCAAGCAGAAAGGTGGAGATCAAACTATACTTCAGTTAGTACAGGTATGTATATTTAGTCTAGTGTTAAAGGCATCTTGCTTAATATATTGTTTCTCAGTTTCCGTGTTAACTTGTCACTTCTAAATAATTATAGACAAAGTTCTTGTATCCTCGTTCCAATAATAGTTCCAATAAATTATGTTACATATAATTCACGATCATTTTTAAATAATTGCTACATTAATTTAAATACAGGTTGGAACCACCGTACTCCTCATGACTACCAGATGTCCAAATAAAGTGGTAGTCGCATATGCTACTTTCCAAAGTAGTAGTCCAGATGATGAAGTTGGTGGCATCAAGCTAGGCAATCAATACTGGAAAGTGCGTGTAAATCATCATATTGCAGAGCGTGAGATACTAGTAAGGCCATTACAGAATGGCAAGACAATTGGAGAAGTCAAAGGAAAAAAACTATTCCCTGGCCTTCAATTTGTGTATGTTAATTCTATCTTAATTTGATTTACTATCTTACATATTATCTTAATATTTATATCCATGTGTTTTTTTTTGTAGATTGAAAAGATCAATGGTTGAATAATGCATTTGGATTTTTACTTCACCGGAAGGGATGAACAAGCAAAAAAACCTTAGTAGAAGCAACATCAACACTTGTCTTCCTTGATTCTAGTAGCCGGTTTAGTTTTATGTGTGTTTATTCCAATCTAAACGGTTTAATTTTATATGTGTGTCACACATTTTGAAGTCAATTATTACTTGTTAGCTTCTATCTGTATTGACAAAGGAGTTGTTGTTCATTTCTATGTGAAGTGATGTACATTACATTGTACTATTTAAACGAACAAAATTTATTTTTTGATTACTGCACATATTTAGAGTTGTTGAAGATCAATTTTAGTAAATTCTTTATGACAACAATATTATCTACCAAAAAACAATATGATTATATACACACGTATTTAATGATGTTGCAATAGACCGTTTAAGTGATGCTATCAGATATTGCCAGCTTAATGCGTACATGTGATGCTAAATGTATGTTGCTAGCTAGCAACACATATACAAACATATTGCACCATATAGTTTGTGATGCAATATACAGCTAGCAACACCACCTATAACAACACTTACGTTATGTGATGCTGTTGATGCCTGCAACACATATGCGTACAAATAGCAACATGTGAGTATGTTGCTATAGGCTAGTCCCCTTGTAGTGATTGTATACTAAGCCTAAATAGAATAAAAATTCTTCATCATCTTTACTCACTCGCTCTTCTTCCAGCTTGCACTTCCCCACATAGATCACCCCTCCTAGGCTCGTCATTAAGACAGCTGTCATTAAAACAGCTCCAAGGGGTTGCCCCTAAAACTTGTCGACCGAGGCAACTTGACGACAGTATGTAAGTTAAACACTAACGACAATCCTACCTATATGATGGTCAAGCCAGTTTTTCTACTAAGTTTGAGTGTTACGATTTAAGTCTTATTGTCTTGTGGGTGTTATGTTTAGAGTGTGAAAGGGTTAAATCTATTGAACAACCCAATAGAGCAATATACAAATTATAAAGTACAAGAGTAATAACACTAGAAAGGGAAAAACCTAACTACCCCTACAATACATAAAGACTACAATACTCTTAACACCCCTGCATCAAATGTAAGGCATATGCAATAGCTTTGCATTTAGAGGAAAATGCACACTCCAATAAAGGGAAGATCCAAAGTCCAAGTATTGTGATATCGTCGAAGTGTGTGTCTCTAGGAAAATATGCCAAACTCCAGAATGATCTCATCCATCTGGTGTAAGGGACAACGAATGGTACGAAGGAGAAAGTAGTGCAGATAGTACCTTGAAGGAATCATCATGAAGAAGAGTGTGATGCGTCACGATGGAGTAAGGAACGAGATGGTGAAGGAATATTAAGAAGCGACAAGCTAGTGGGAAGCTTAAAACAAGTCCTTTTAGAGATAAAGACTTCTATAATTTGCAAGGAACTTCGATGGTGCTAGCCATGTCTGCAAAGGACAACCGTGAAGATCGAGCATGAGCGATGATAGTGGACTAAGAAGACGAAGCCAAGTTTTTTTTGGAGATAAAGACTTCTATAATCTTCAAGGAACTCCGACGGTGCTAGCCATGTCAGGAAAGGACAACCGGGAGGATCAAACATGAGTGGAGATGAAGGTGGCAAATGAGAGGTCATCAAATCGCAACCTTGAAAGGCATCATCATGAAGCGAAGAGCCTGATGTGACACGAGTGGGGAGATTGGGATGGTTAATGATCAAGGAGCTACAACCATGGGAAAAGGGAGGACAGCAAAGCAATCGATGGGTTGTGGAGAAATGAGGCAGAAGCACTAGCGTTGATGATCTAAGACAAAGCAATAGCGAATTTAGATGGACAGAACAGAAGCTATAAAAAAGAAAGACACAAAGGATACAGGCAGCAGGCAGCGAGGAGAACAATAGATCTCATCGGAGGCAAATACAAAAACTACAGAAGCCGAAGGCAAACACCACTACCAATGGCAGGAGCACAAATGGCGAGGACCAAAGGATGGCAATGAGTAATTGTGGTAGACCCGACAATGGTGATGTCAGTGATGTCGGGGTATATATAAAAGAAGACGAGATGACTAAAGATATATAACATAGGTCGAAGATGAGAAGAAGGCAGGCTTGTTGAGACTGGAAATCCAAAGAGATGGAGATGATCGAGGTTGCACAGCGTGCTCTTCACCCAAAGATACATGGGACAATTATATATGGGATATATGGTGTGCCAGTGGTTGAGGTGTTAGTTGACTCACGAATAAAGGGTAATGGAATGGATGGTTGGCTGAAATTCTCATGAATCTTAAGGGTCAATGTAGCCAAATAAAGTCGATTACAGCAAGCTTCAGTATGATTAATGTAGCCAAAGCGTAAGGCCCAATGACAGTGCATGCTTGTAACACCCCAATCAGGGGATAATTCAAAATTTGTTCAAATTCAAAATTCTCGTTCGAATTTGAATCAAACCCGACACGTGGGTCCTACCTAGACTCTCTCTCTCTCTCTCTCTCTCTCTCTCTCTCTCTCTCTCAATGGCCGGTGGCCCTCTCTCCGCCGCTTATGCATGCTTCTGCTTTCTGGCCTTGCTGCAAGGCCCACTCACCAAGACAAACCCATCATTGCATGCGACGCACACGTCACGCCGCTGTCCGCCTAATCGCTGCGCCGCTCATGCATGCGCCGAGCCAGGTTGTCCGTCGCGCGGCCACAAGACCTCTCCACGTCACCACACGCTCCTTCGGGCCACAACGCTCGCCCTGTGCCTATTTAACCATAAGCGCCCCCGCCGGCCCCGGTTTACCATTTTTGCCCAATTCCCACAGCGCCGGTGCCCGAGGATCTCCGCTTCGATTTCGTAAGCCGCATCTCGATTCCCCTCGCCCCGAGCTTCCTCCGCTCAGCCCTAAGCTTTTTCCCCTCTAATTTTTAGTTGAGGCGCCCGGAGTCGCCCTACCGGCTTTGCCCCTGTTTTAGCCGCGGACAAGCTCTTCACCGTCAGCCGTCTTTGTCCGCCTCCGCGACCGCCACTGAGCTCCGTGAGCATCTCCATGGTTCCCTCTTGCTTCCCGCCCCCATTTAGTGGCTTGGAGGTGCATAGGGCACGCTTGCGCCGCCGGTGAGCCTACGGCTCCGCCGTCACTGCCGTGCCGCCGCGACCAACCATCCCCGGTCTCGACGAGGGCACCCATAGGGTCACAGGGAGCCGTGGATGCTAGGGCACGCATATGCATGGCCGGAGATGGCCCGTAGCGCCGCCGCGTTGAATCCCGCCGCCATGCTAGAGGTAGACGACAACCCTAGGACCGTCGGACCAGCTCCTAGATTCGTGCGGTATTAGGGCTTAGAGACGCTGCCATGCGGACCCCACCTGCCAATTTGAAACCCCCACGCGCAACAGATAAAACCTTGGCCAGAGTCACTGCCATGTGGGCCCCTGGACCCACATGTTTTGGACACCAACTGTCCTTTAGAAAATATTGGCTAGATAAATGCTTTAATACTTTTGGAATGATTTAAATTTGCACTTCAATTTAAATATAATCTTAGGGGTATCTTAGTAGGAAACATTAACCAAATAGCTAGTCTATTCCTTATTAAATCTATCGATAACACGATTTTGGGAAAATAAATTAATAAATAAATATATCCTAGGTTTATCTCGTTTATTAGGAACCTTTAGTATAATGTCAACTCCAATAAACTTTACCTCGTTCGTAGGTGAAAATTCCGATAAGCCGTCATTTTATGTCGCCGAGAAACCTTAATCATCCTAATATGACCTCATCGTATTTTGGGATTAGTAGACTATTATATACTAATAATATTATTTATTTACACACTATGTCATGCATAGCATATCATACGATAAGTAAGTTTGTTAAATCGATCTTAGGCTTTAATGACGAAGCTATGACCTAGGTCGAGCATGCAT
This sequence comes from Raddia guianensis, assembly GCA_036346415.1. NCBI lineage: Eukaryota > Viridiplantae > Streptophyta > Magnoliopsida > Poales > Poaceae > Raddia > Raddia guianensis. The sequence goes on along the minus strand of CM070534.1, from coordinate 18,019,305 downwards.
CATGTTTTCTATCGCATTATTAAGTAATTATTGGTTTATTGGTATGATTAGACGTAGGCGATCCCGAAGGAAGGTTTGGGGACGCCGAGGAGGAACACTTACCTGATCAAGGCGAGTTAACACTTACTCTTTAGATGTGATCCGTATTAGGGAGAGACAGCGACTTTCCCTAGTTCGGGTTAACATCGCTAATATCATGTTCATTACCCAGTTTTCATTAAACTATATTGTTTAATTATTAAAAGTGCATGCTTATTAGTTTGCCTAATTGTTAATCATATTATACTTATACATGCCTTCCTTGAACTGTTTAGCCTGAATGACCTAATTGTTAATCTTGATTGCCATTACTTTTGTTAGCCCATGATTAGTTTGGTAACCACTTTAACCCTGTCTAATGGGTAAAAGTTTCTTAGACTGGCTTAGACTTAACAAATCTTCTGTCTAACCGCCACGGAACGGTGAACCGATGTTCACCGGTCATGCGTTCACTTCATTCGAATGTGACATGACATATGACAGTTAGGGCTATTAGATACCTGTTGGGCTGATTGTGTTTGAGGGTATGGTTATGTGGGAGTCGGTCGTGTTTGGTTGATCGGTTGGGAAAGTCCAAGTGTGGTATGGTCGATGACCGTGGAAGTAGAGAATGATCGGTGGGTTGCCCCTAGTTGGACATCCTGAGGAATGATTAAGGCACAAGATGCCTAGTGCTGGGTTTAGCCAGGGCTTACCCAGGAGGAGCGCGGAGTAACAAGCGTAGCGGAGAGCGCTGCCATCTGAGGGATGGTTCCAACACAACGCGTGGCCATCGCATGGAGTACAGGTCTTGGATCGCCAGGTATGAGCGCTCTGCGAAGGCCCGCTGGGACCGTTCTCGATAGGGACTGGCTTTGGTCATCTCCGAGGGTGATAATGGCCACACATCCCCAGGGAGAGGGCTGGCAAGTGGCAACCCTACTAGGCCAGGGTGGGCAGGCATGTGTGGTCCACAACAAGATTGCCAAGTCCTGGAATGATGGCAGAACTAGGAAGGGTTGGGGGCAATCGGAAGAAAGTCATGACGAAAGGATAAGTTGGTATGGTGATTGCCTAAGCTAGGTTGTGTATTTGATCGAGAGTTGGTCGATTGTGGGTTGGTTGGTATGTTTGGTCGACTAGTTGGGCTTGGGTGCATTGGTAAATTGGTAAACCTTGATTTCACATAAACAAGATAAATTATAAATGATGCTAGATAGGATGATTTAAAGGTCTTACTAAAACTTGGCTTCACGCAAATAAAATAAACCTTCCCTCCACAAAAAGCGTTCTAAACACTATATGTATTAAGGGAAGTGTTAACTAGAGCCAGCGTTTGGATGACGCTGACCTCGCCATTCTTACCTCTTCTAGTCGATGGAGTCGAGGATGACCCTTACAAGTGTCATGATGACGACGGACAGGATTATGGTGGACCCGAGGAGTCTTAGGGGTCACTCCAGTCATGGTGGCACTTAGCCGATAGGGAATTCTTTTGGGTAGATATTTTGGTGACCGCTATAACTCTGAACATTGTTTTGTATTCTAAGGCGTGTATGAGCCACATTACTAAAGTCGCCTAAGGGAGTAACAAGGATTGTAATATTCAGGATTTTATTTTATCGATGTATGTTTGTATCGGCTATGTGATCTTCCGTGCTAGCATACTGATCTAGGGCTAGTGCACAGGATCGTTGACCCTCCAGGTAAGTTTAAAATTGAGGGGTGACAATGCTCCAAGAAGGCAACTTCCGAAGGGAGATGACAGTATGAATGATGTTGCTCTTCATGAATGGAGATGGAGTGGTGGCTCAAAGTTGTGCTCAAGAAGAAGCGATTGCTGCCATGAAAGGAGCAATAACAACCATGACGAGAACAACAATTGGTGATGACACAAGAATAGATTAGGGAAGCACAAAGCCTCATCAGGTATAACACAACCGTGAAGATGGCCAACACAGCTATAGGCATAGAGACAAAGCCTCACATACATGTGCAGCGACGACTGAAGCTTGACCGGCAAGGAGTGTGGATATTGCCCATGGTAGGCCAGATCCGGTACTGCCCCAAGAGTACGTAAAGGAGCGGACATATTAATTCTAATCTTATATGGTAACAATAGCTTGTATAGTTTAAGTAGAATTTTATCTAAAAATAGAAGTATTAGAGATGGAGTTCATTCAGAATTAACAGTTCTAATTCGAGTTCGAGTCTTGTAATTTTTCTAGTACAAATAGAAGGTGCAAGAGTAGCACCAAAAAATTTCTTCTCATGTTTCATGTGTGTTGGTGCAAAACTAGCTTGAGTTCAACATGTACATGTGAGTATTGAGCGTGTGTGCATGTGCTGGCCGAGACAGGATGTGATGAGCTACAAACCGTAGACGATGAGATGGTTTCATGTATCATTTTAAAATTTCGATCAATTGGCTAATTTCAACAATTAGTACCAGAGCTTGAGTTTGTATGCCAAAACTCCCCTGATTCAATCAAATGTCGATCGTCATGGCGCGGTGGCGAAGGATAGCGGCGGTGTGCTGTTCATATATCTGCAGCTAACGAAGACGAACCACACAACCTGGTTGATCAAGGTGGAGGCGATAATGGAAGCCTCGGGTGTCTAGAAAGTTGTGGATCCAACGGAGGATACAATTGTAGATCCAAGGAAGGACAAGACGGCTAAAGCATTGCTATTCCAAGCACTTCCAGAGGACCTCCTATGGTAGGTGGCAACAAAAAAGATGACCAAGGAGGTGTGGGACGCGCTAAAAACAGTGTTGTTCGAGTGAAGACAGCGCAACTACAAACACTCAATGTTGAGTTAGATGCACTGCGCATGAAAGAGGAAGAAACCCTAGATGAATAAGCTAGAAAGGTGAGTGGGGATGGCCGTGAGATATGCTCATTTCGAATCAACCCTAAAAGGTGTCGTCATGGTAACAAAAGCTTTTCAATACTATGGCTAGCAAATATTATCCTATTATTGCTGACATTGAGCAGTTCTGCGATCTCGACACCATGCCCTTCGAGGAAGCTATTGGGCACCTGAAGACGCACTAGGAATGCGTGCGTACGCACATATCGGTTTGAACCACCGGTGATAGCCAGCTTATGCTCACCCATGCAGAGTGATACTCATGAACTCGTGACAAAATGATGGGTGCGAACGTGGGGTCCCGATCTTCTGGTGAGAGACGGTAAGGATAATTCGGTAGGTGTCACGGAGACCTAATCGATCCGGCTTCCTACCCCTCAAGGAACTGGAAATCTCGGCGATCGCAAAACCACCACGACGAGTGTTATCGACCGAACCAGAGGCACGATCGACCTATCCACAAATGACGGTTCTTGCAAGCAACTGAAGAACGAGCAAGAACACTAGATAAGCAATCTCAATTGTGAATATATATTAAGGATAATGGGGTTCAAAAACTTGATCCTATTGGTCTAGCCGACACAAGAAGAACAAGACGAAATCTCACACAACCGTGACGAAATCAACTAAACAAAACCCAACAAAGACAAAGCACGGCGTGGGACTTATAAAGGGTAGCGGCCAGAGGAGGGGCGCCCAAACAGGTGCCCACACGTGCTCAACCCTAACTCTTGGGATACACGGGCTTTGGGCCCAAAAATACGGCGACGCAGCGCAGGGAAGTTTCTGTCCGTCAGATTGTTCTCGTGATTCCCATTGACTTGGATTGAATTTGGAGGCGTTGTCAGATCCGTTGGAAAGCTTATCTCGTAAGCTTTTCATAGAGTCCTTATTTGCCTCATTTGGACGTCGTATGTGATCTGGACGTCCGTTTGAAGGTGCGCTGGTCCTGGAAGTCCGAACCGGACCCTACAGCAAGTTCGTCGTCCTCTCGTCTTAGGCAACCGCGTCAATGATGTCATCATCATCCCCTTTCTTGAATTGGAGTCGTCCTCGACTCCTTCTTATGCTCCTGCAAAAAGTTAGTGACAACAGGGGGCAAAGCAATAGACAAATTTTTCAAATCATGTCATGTTCTTTAGCTATCTCATCATCTACACAATTTTTTGTAGCTAAACAAACAGGACCTTTTAATTTAATTCCACAATTAGTCTCAACAGGTTCGTTTTGTTTTGTTACACTTTGTTTATCATTGACACCACTTTTATTTTGTGATTTACGACTTGCCTTTGCTAACTCAGCCGGTGTCATAGGTTGTAGCACATTTTTTTTCCCTTAAACATAGATTTATATTCATTAGACCTACCATGATGAACGGCATCTGCATTATAAATCCAAGGTCTACCCATTAAAATAGAACAAACATCTATGGGTGCAACATCACAATCTATGTAATCACGATAAGTATCAAGGAAGATGTGAATTCGAACAGTTTTAGTTACCTTGAACTTACTGCAAGAATTGAACCATTCAATGCAATATGGATGTGGATGCGGATGTATGGTCAAACCAAGCTTCTTGACCATGTCAACGCTCACAAAATTGTTGCAACTTCCTCCGTCAATGATGATGGGCACCTCATATTCGTTGACGATCATCTTGGTTCGAAAAAAATTATGCCGCTGACTTTCTTGTGACCGTTCTGGTTGTGCAGTCAATACACGGGTCACGACAAGTGTTGGAAAAGATTTGTTTGTCGAAGTATCAAACACTTCTTCGGCAACTTCGAGACCTGCGGGGTTAGCGGAAACTAAAGCAAGATCATCCTCATGTTCACTAGCAGAAGAATACTCTCCATCCTCATGAATAATGAGAGCACGTTGACTAGGATAATCAAGCTTTGTATGTCCAAATCCCTTGCAACGGAAACATTGAATGTCGCGAGTACGGCTTGTGAATGCGACAGAAGAAGCACTTTGGCGGGAGCTTGCATCGCTGAGTTCTTACTTACACTTGTAGCTCGTGTCGGAGGGGTAGGAGGAACAACGGACGGTGATGCTTGATGAAGTGTTGACGATAGAACCTTTGAAGCCTTAAGGTTTGATTTTGATGAACCACTAAAGTTTTCTCGCATCCTGATTTGTCGTCCTTATACTTCCCTTTCTGCTTTGCAAGCAAGATGGAACAAATAAGTGATAGAATTGTATTCTTTATAATCAAGAATATCCTGAATCTCCCGGTTTAACCCATCCAAGAATCTAGCCATTTTTGCATCCTCACTCTCTTGTAAACCACATCACAACATACCAATTTGTAGTTTCTGATAATACTCCTCAACTGTTTTGCTATTGTGATTTAAACGTTGCAACCTATTAAGCAAATATCTCTCATAATAAGAAGGAACAAATCTAAATCGCATGGCATGTTTTAAAGCTTGCCAGGTTGTAGGTTCATTTCCTCTTCTACAAGTTTCATGCCACCAAATAGATGCAAAATCAATGAATTCACTAACAGCAACCTTAACTTGGTTTTCAGGTGAAACAGTAAAGCATGAAAATTTTTGATCTACCAATAATTCCCAATCAAGGTAAACATCAGGATCATATCTACCTGCATATGGAGGTATTGTCAATTTAACCTTGGCTAATGAGTCATCACGTACCTCATGATTACCTTGACGATTTCTAGCCATACCTTGCCGATTGTGGCGTAGCCTTCGATGATCTCGATCATTGTTCGCATCGAATCCATCGTCAGCTTCGGAATCAGCAGCGTAGTCATTCTCAGCTTGTTCAACCTCATCAGCCCAAGAGCGACGATCAACAGGGGCTGCAGAGGGTGCAGGAGGTACACGGGCAGTAGGGGCAGGAGTTCTTCTTTCAATGTCTTCTATTCTCGTAATCAAGTTAACAATCCTTCTCTTGAGCCGCTCCATCCCGTGGGCGTTTGCATTTGCTAGTTGAGTGATGCTATTGGCCATATCAGCCATGGCCTTTTGCTGGTCCTCCATGTACTTCGCGAACTCAGCATTAAGTACAGACTCATTATTACTTCCTTCTGACATGGTTAGCGGGAGCAAAACGAACACACAAGAATATATATTGTATGGTACTGTTGTGTGTGGATGTCAACAACTCTCTCTCTAACCTATCCTTTGTTCTTACTAGTTCTTACCGTGCAAGCAGTAGGTACAAGCGGCAACTGGTCGGCGATAACTTCAACGCACAGGGTGGTAAAGCGGTGGCTAGAATCCGTCCCTGCTTGGTTAGTAGATGGTGGAGCTTGGACAAACTTATATATGTAGTAAAGGATAAACAATTGTTCAAACAACAATACAAAGTTGAATAATAGCCCAACGTAGTACAAGTGCTAGAACTCGCCTAGTCTTAGATGTAAGTCAAGCTGGAATATAGGGATAGCACACAAGAATGGCACAAAGGGCTAAGATCAGACTAAGCACACTGTAATTGAATATAGAGAACTCCCTTGCCAACTTCTGTTCTCTCTTTTTTTTAATCTCTATGCGGCTCTTTTGTCGGCGCGGCCTCTTTCTTTCACCAAATTTTTTATTTTTGTATGATTTTTCTAATATTTTTTCAGCCTCAGCAACACAGAAATATAGATACAGAGATGTTCCCCCTCAATTTGGAGGTTGGGGGGTGGCCGATACAATTTCTAGAGTGTGCTCTGAAAAGCGTGTAGGAACTTTGGGGGCCGGATAGGTGGTCTTCCTGGTTGGATGTGTCTTGTCGAGATCTTTCCAACGAGTGGTCGTGGACCCAAATCGGAGTTCGTATGAGAAAGTTATGACTGTTTTACCGAAGGGTCTTCGTATCAGGGTTCCTGGATGGGCTGTTTTGTCGTTTTTCTACGTTTCGGCGACGAGCAGTGGGTACGCGGTGGATGTATTGGAGGGCTAGCGACGCAGGGCGATTGACACAAGGCGGTTTGCGACCTAACTATGGTTTGCGATGGCGGGACAGCAACACAAGGCAGCTAGCGGGGCAAACCGAGTAGGACTCAATTTGGATCAAAGACAACTAAAACCGATCTAGACTCGACTAACCAGCAACACGACGAACTGTGGGCAAAAACTCAACGACGTATACAGCGAGATCAATTGCAAAGGCTAAACGTGGCTTGGATAATAGTAGATGCAAAACTTTTCGGGTGTGGCAATTTTCTGGATTCTAGGTATAAAACCGATCTACTAAACAGAAAACGAAAATTTTCTCACCAGGCAACGGATGCTCTGATACCACTTGATGGGCGCGGACACGGGGTCCCGATCTTCTGGTGAGAGATGGTAAGGATAATTCGGTAGGTGTCACGGAGACCTAATCGATCCGGCTTCCAACCCCGCATGGAACTGAAAATCCCGGCGATCGCCAAACCACCACGACGAGTGTTATCGACTGAACCAGAGGCATGATCGACCAGCCCACGAAAGACGGTTCCTGCAAGCAACCGAAGAACGAGTAAGAACACAAGATAAGCAATCTCAATTACGAATATATATTAAGGATAATGGGGTTCAGAAACTTAGTCCTGTTGGTCTAGCCGACACAAGAAGAACAAGGCGAAATCTCACACAACCATGACGAAATCAACTAAACAAAATCCAACTAAAACGAAGCACGGAGTGGAGAGCCGCCCAAACAGGTCCCACGCATTCTCAACCCTAACTCTAGGGGTAGACGGGCTTTGGGCCCAAAAATACGGCGACGCAGCGCCCAGATGTTTCTGTCCATCAGATTGTTTTCACGATTCTCGTTGACTCGGATTGAATTTGGAGGCGTCGTTGGATCCGTTGGAAAGCTTATCTTGTAAGCTTTCCGTAGAGTCCTTATTTGCCTCATGTGGATGTCGTATGTGATCTGGACGTCCCTTTGAAGATGCGCTGGTCCTGGAAATCCGAACCGGACCCGACAGCGAGTTCGTCGTCCTCTCGTCTTGGGCAACCGCGTCAATGATGTCCTCATCACAAAAGAAGGTTAGTAACATGGGTTCTAATAAAGGATCCATGTCAAAGAACATTTGTATCCATTGTCATGGACATCAATGCGACATGGGTGGTCATGACGATGATAACTGGTCAAGCAACACTGACAATTATTTTTAGTTTGGTGATACCGACTATAACAAGTCAATCAAACACAAACAGAACTTCTGAGGTGCAAAGTACAAGGGCAAGATCATGTGCTTTAACTACAATATATATGGGCACTATACATCCGAGTGTTGTAAACCTCATCATAATCGAGATTGGCATAAGGAAGAGGCGAATCTCATCCATATAGACGTCGATGATCAACCATGCCTACTTCTCTCCACACATGTGCAGAAGGTACATGATGCAGTGCTTTTGAGTAAACAGGAGGTGATGTCAAGGTTGTGTGTCAAGAGTGAAACACAACCTAAATCTATGAGTGATACTTGGACGATGGTTCAAGCAAACACATGACAGGGCAAATGTCATTGTTCGAGAGTTGGATGAGAGTTTGCATGGAAAAAATCCAATTTGGTGATGGATCTATTGTGGAGATCAATGGGAAGGGGTCAAATCTTCTCCAGTGAAAGAACGGAGGACGACATGTGCAATTCCATATATATTTTATACCGAATCTCTCCTAAAGCGTTATTAGTTTTGGACAATTTTTCAAAGGCGGTGCAAAGTGATCATGTACCAAGAAAATCTATGGGCCTATGAGTGAAGCACAAAGTTTCTCACAAAGGTGGAAAGATCCAAAGATAGGTTATATATGATTCAGTTGAACATATATAACAATGACCATGGTCAACAAGAAGCGCATGCAGAGATTGTGACACATTATATGTTCAAGCAAGAAACATCCAGTACAACTCTAACCGACCTACCAAACGTGGTGGTGTAGATCCTTTCTGTCGCATAGAGGAGGTAGTAACTAATATAGAAAAGGAGGAGAAGGAGGAGATGATGATGGCACCAACGTGCGTGGTATACCAGCATAGTTTGGATGACATTGTCAGTCTAAAGAGGTTCAAGTTGAATCTCATCTTATTTAAAGTGCTATACTTTGCAAGAAGAAAAAGAATAAGACTAAGAAGTGAGTCTACGGAAGTGAATTGATAGACTAGTTTGGGCTGCAACTTGTCAAGGTTGTGAACACGTACGTTAGATGGGCGTGAAGGACAGTTCAAGGAGGTAGATTCATCAAGGTATTGGATTGTGTAAAGTTTGCGGAGACACGCCAGGAGGCTAGCATCAAGATTAGGGGTTGATTGTTAGTTTAAATCTTTATATGGTAACAATATCTTGTCTAGTTTAAATAGAATTATGTTTCTCTAATACTAGAAGTACAAGAGATGGAGTTTGTTTAGAATAAGGTGGCAGAAATACCCATGGGTCTAGGTACCTGTGCATACCCGACCCAATGGGTCTAGGTCTGGGTTCAAGAATAGGCCCATGGTATGAAAGTTCGGGTATGGGTCTAATTTTAGACACATTGGTACCTAGATCCAGACCCGAACTATAGCACTACACCTTCTAATTCCCAAATCCCTCATCGATTCTTCAATGCCCTTCGCCGTTGTGCCAACCCTAACTCCCTCTCGACTCTCGTCACCTCGTTCCTTCCTCCCCTCCAAACCCTAGCCGCTTCCAACGTACGCCGACTAGAACCACCGCTTACCCCACCAGTACCACCGGGATCCAATGCCTCGCCAAGGTATCTAGATGGCTGGATGTATTTTTTTGCTTACTTATATGCTCTTAAAATGCTACTAAAATGCTACATATGTGACATAGTTGTAATGTATATTTGTTGTTGATTCTGAAACGGTATTTAATGTTCTTCTGAATTTTTGGGTTTGGGTAGACCGGTCTGGACGTAGGGTCTAGGTTTGACTTTAAACCCATCACAATTTTTGGTTCTAGGTCTAGGTCCTATCCTTGGGTCTTGAGTCTAGGTCCATGGAGGCTAAACCCGGAGTATCCAGACCCATTGTGATCCCTAGTTTAGAATTAGTAGTTCTAATTTGAGTAGAAGTCTTGTAAATTTTCTAATATAAATAGAGGAGCAGGGGTCAAGGAAAAGATGCAAAAGATGGACCGGAAACATTTATTCTCATGTTTCATAAACAAGCATAGATTAAGAAGTCTAATTTACCTCCCTTAACTATTGCAGAAGTTTATTTTTCGCCAGATCTCACCCATTTAACACAGAGGGAGGAAAAGTGAACTTTTTCAATAGTTGAGGGAGGCAATGTGGACTTCTTCCTAGATTGTAAGACTAGCTAAACCGATCTGAGCTAGCCTAGCCTAGCTCGGCTAGAGAAGCCTAGCTCGGCTAGAGAAGCCTAGCTCGGCTAGAGCTGAGCTAGCAAAAAAACCAAACGCACCCTAAACGCAAGACACGTGGCTGAGCTGAGCTGAGGAAGCCGTCATGCATGAGGCACGTGGCCGCTGATTGCGGTTGGCCGAGTCCTCAGGAGAGCAGGCGTGGGGATGAAGATGTGGTCATTTAGTTGCTTGCATGCAGATCATGCCCAGAGTGGCCGGTGTTACCTGTGCTATTTAAACCATTTACTTCCGTTGATTTGATTTAAGAAGAAAGAAAGAAAGAGAAAAGGCACGGGGTGTGTGTGCCCACAAGTTCCTTTGTGTTCTTCTTCCTATGCTAGCTCAATTATTCGTACGTGTGTGTGTGTTTATACCATTGAGCCGAGTGTTGTCTCTTGAGCAAGTGAGTGCTCAAAGCCTACATTTGATATCATAGCCACATATCCTACGGCTAAGGCGAACGATGGCAGCAGCGACGATGCGGTGTTGAGAACACCACTGGTGCTACCACATCCTCAGGCGCGCACCGACGATGACACCGGTGGCAGCGGCGTCGAGCTACCGTTGGTAGCAACGACCAAAGGGAGAGTTTTACCTTATAGTATCCGATGCTCTCTAAGAGCAATTATGTTGTTTGGGCAATAAAAGTGAAGGTGTATATGAAAGCACAAGACGTGTGGGAAGTTGTCGAGCCCAGCGTCACCGACACTCGCTTGGAACATATGGCATTGGCGGCCATATACCAAGGGATCCCCGACGAGAATACGGTGAAAGAAGCATGGGAGGCGCTTAAAAGCATGTATGTTGATGCCGACCGTGTCAAGGAGGCGCGTGCACAGACCCACAAAAGTGCATCCAAGGGTTTGCGCATGACGGATACAAAGTCGGTGGTCGACTTCGCCATGAGATTGATGACACTCGTCAATCAAATCCGTGGACTTAATTGGTGACAAGATGGAGGATAGCTACATCGTACAAAAACTTATCTGAGCTATTCGAGCAAATACTTGCAAATCATCTCAACCATCAAACAATTTGGGGACATGAAGACGATGATGGTGGAAGAAGTGGTTGGGCGTCTTAAAGCATACGAGGAGCATGTGCGCGTCCACGACACCGACACCGATGACGGGCACCTTCTTCTCACTCATGTCCAATGGGAGTTTAGATTAAAAAATAAGAAAGGTGGTCCTAGCTTTGGGAAGAAGAAAAGCACTTTTGATAAGTCGAAGGTGCGTTGCTACAACAGTACAATTGTCAAGAGTATGGGCACTTCGCTAAAGAGTGCTGCTAGCCGAAGAAGGATGAGGCGCTTCTCGTTAATGCGGATGAGGAGCCAACGTTACTTTGAAGATCATGTGGTGGTGCATAAATAAAAGTAACAAGATTAAGGGGGTGATTGTGAGGAATTAATCTTGTTGTAAAGAGTGTTCTTGTTTAGTTCTATTTCATGTTGTTATTTGCACGTAGCTAGTTAATAGGATGCATGGATGTTTGATTGAGATAGAGAGTGTTAGTCTGACAATGTTCGCATTATCGCAGCAGCTAATAGGATGCATGCATGTTTGATTGAGTTAGAGAGTGTTAAGTCTGTTAGTGTTTGCATTATCGCGGTAGCTAGTGGCCAGTACGGAGTCATGAGGAGGTGCATGCAGCGACTAAGTGCAAGACGTTGAGGAAGCCAAGTCGTGCATGAGGCGCATGGCTGCAGGTTTGCGGGTGGCCGAGTCCTTAGGAGAGCAGGCGTGGAGATGAAGACGTGGTGAGTTAGTTGATTGCACTCAGATCATGGCCGGAGTGGCCGGTGTCACTTGTGCTATACCATTGACCTGAGTGTTGTTTCCTGAGCGAGTGCTCAAAGCCTACACTGGTTGCATAATAGAGCGTAGTTTCGGGATTAAGGCACCACAGTGGTCAGTGGTGTTGGAGCTCGTGGTGGCCAAATCTTCGCATGTAACATCCCAATTTTGGGTTTACATCAAAATTGGCTTGAATTTTAAAAATTCGTTTGAATTTGAACTCAAGCTGACATGTGGGCCAGGCCCTTTCTCTCTTTCTCTCTCTCTCTCTCCTCTTCTCCTCTCTCTACCCGGTGGCCCTGCCGCCGCATGCCTCTGCTGCTTCTGCACATGCTGCTCTGCTGCGCCGCGCGCCCCGCTAGCCGGCCGCCGCTCGCGCCATCATGCGCGCGTCGCACGGGTCCCGTGGTCGAGTCGCTGTGTCCTCGCCAGACTGCCGTGCCGTCTGCACCTGCCGCCACTCCGCGACACCGAGTGCGCCTCGGGCTAGCCAACCCGCCCGGCGCCTATAAAGCCGCATGCTGCCCGCCGGCCCGAGCTTTCCCCATTTTTCCCAATTTTTCACCGCACCGGCGTCGGAGAAGTCCCCGAACGATTGCGTGAGCGTGGGTCAAATTCTTTTCACCCAAAGCTTCTGGATACCTTTCCTAAGCTTTCCCCCCTCTCAATTTCAGCGGAGGCGCTCGGAGCCGTCGTGCCGCCATCGCCCCTGTTCCGGTCGCCGCCGGTCCTCTGTCGCCAGCCGCCCATGAGCCCGCTCGTCCCCGTCGAAGCCCGTGGTGAGCACCGTCTTGACCCCCTCTAGCTCGATGCCCATGATCATAGCCTGTCTGTCGACTGGTGACTAACTGGGGGGTCACCGCCGGCAATGAATTTGTACGAGGGGACACTAATCAAGAACTAAGCTAGATGGTAGCACAAGACAATGGTTTATACAGGTTCAAGCCCTCAACGGAGGTAATACCCTACTTCCTGTGCTCTGGGATTACATGGTGGATCAAGATGCGGGATGCAAAATGATGTTGTATTTCTATATGGTGATTCGTCGTGCCGATGGCCTCTACCCCCTCCCTTTATATAGTGTAGGGGGAGATAGAGTTACAGGATAGCGCGTGGTACACGGTAGCTAATTCTGTTATGCTGTTACATGTCATGCATGTGCTGATCTCCTAATTACATGGAGATAGATCATATCTTCGAGAACTTCCTTGGAGTTCAAGGCGCGTGTAACCCGAGTGGTCTCTATCCTTGGTCGGCCGACTTGGATTGCCCCCATCTGCTCCCTTATGGGCCTTTTAGAGGATACCCAGGGCCCATGTAGTCCACAGTAGCCCCCGAGTGCTTTACGATCAAGTCAGATATCCGGCCGACTGGTTTCACTGATATCTCCTGTAATCTGAAAAGAGATTGTAAAGAACTCAAGAAATCTTAAGTTTTTGTGTTGAAATAACGCCTGGATTGGCAATACCAAACTCCAACTTACTCGGCCCAATGGGCACGTCACCTCAACAGATGGATCCGGCTACTGGACACCCACTCTTGTGATGCAAAAGCAGCAATTGGCCCATCATGGGGCATGCCTTAAGCCACGCTCTTACAGCTTCTGTCTTGCAGCATGCTGTAGTTAGGTGTTTCAAAGTGCATCGACGTCTGGTGCCTAGCCTTAACTTGTAAGAACTAGCACTCGGTCCAGCGTGGGGCGCACCTTTCAGCCGAGTGGTACCTGTCCCAACCAGAAAAGGGATCAGCATAGGCCCCTAGGGGCGTACCGATTGAATACAGTTTGGCCGAGAGGCATTTGAACCGGGGAGCGGTGTACAACTGTCGACCTTAAGAAAGGCATACCTCCGAAACTTGTACCCAAATTTCACCAACACCCAACCTCGTACATGCGAAGTTGGCTAGTGACCCGATATAGGGTATGCCGTGAAATACCTTTAATTTTGACGCTGATGGTCATATGCCCTCCAGGGTGTACCGAGGCTGAAATAGGCTCGATTTTAACACATTGCCACCGTTAGCGCCGTGTTAAGAAAGCCTGTTAAGGGGATTGCCCTTTACAGTTTTAGCCCAAGCCCAATTAGGGGGAGGCGAAGCGTTTTCGCGCCTTTTTCTCGCACAGCCGGAACGACACGCGCTTCGTCGGAAACCGTATTCATGTCCACTTCCGTCCCATCGCCATGATGGTTTTACTGTGTTTGAAACGGATTACAAGGCACGCTCTTTGAACTTTCTCTGTGTATAAAAGAAATCCCAGGGGTAGAGTACTACTTCACCACCAGCTTTCGAGTTTTTGAGTCTTCCACTTCCCGGCGACACCCAGAAACTCTCCACCTTCTAGATCCACAGAGCGATGGCGAACATCATGGAGTTGATAGAGAAGTGGGTTGCCGAGGCCAAAGCGAAGGCTGACGAGGAGGCCGTAGCCAAAGCCCGCGGGGATGAGCTCTGGCGGGATTTTGCCCTGATGAAGGCGGAGATCCACGCGGAGGAATCCATTAGGGTTCTGATCCGCGGATTCCCGCAGCTCCATAAGGTGCGCTTCCCCCTCAAGGACGCACTGGTCGCAACCCTCCTAGCTGACGGGGGATTCTGAAGTCCTCCCGCCGGGGGGGCTTCTTCGTTTGCTCCTCCGCGAGCCAGCGACAAGCCTTAGCTCGATGTGCTGCGCCGCGGAGAAATGTAATTAGGCCTAAGTGCCTTTTAATGAAAAACTTTTGGAAGTCCGAATGCCTTTCTTCTTCGTTTTGAATCTTGCTTTGATCTCGAATCTGCGACGCTGCTTCTTCTTGTTTTGATCACGAATCCGCTGCATTGCTTCATCCGAGTAGTTAGGACCGCCCGCTCCTAGACCGGCACTCGGTGCTTAACGCGGACCTCTCGGAAGGAACCACTCGGCCAGCCGAGTGGTTATCCGAGCCCTTCTCAAAAAGGCCGCATCTAGTGCTAGACTAAGGCCCGGCCCAGAATGCGAAACGCTGCCCGTTACGATAAGTTAGGAACAGGGGAACGAAATTAGTTCACTCGCTCACTTTTCGCGCCAGTATGTTAGCTTCTCCCAGCGAACTCCGCCGCTAGGGTTCTTCTCCGTCGCAACCTCCGCCGCCACCGTCTCCGATCCGCAATGGCTCCACCTTCTCCCGCCGCCCCAAAGGCTGCCAAGAGAGGGAAGGAGTGGGCGAAGTCCATCACGACCGAACAGAGGTTACAGCAGCTGGTCTCCATCGGTGTGCTCCCCTCCGAGGAGTTTCTGTCTTGGCGCGCCGCCGCCGGCGAATCCTGCCCCACCCCTCACTCCGACGAGGTAGTGGTCTTCGAATCCTTCTTCCTCCGTGGCTTCGGCCTTCCTTGTTCTCCTTTCTTTCGGGGATTATTGCATTTTTATGGGATCGAGGTTTCGCACTTGAATCCCAATTCCATTTTTCAATTCGCAATTTTCGTCCATATCTGCGTGGCCTATTTGGGGATCGCTACTCATTTCAACCTTTTCAGATATCATTACCTTCTCAAGCCTTTTCCCAACAAGAACTCTCCCAAGGCCGCCGGCGGCGCGGGATTTCAATTGCGGGAAGGGGCCCGAAAATATTATTTTGATCTTCCCTTTAGAACCTCCAACAAGGGTTGGCACTCGGAGTGGTTTTACTAGCCAATTCTCCTCCAGTCCTCCCTTCCTTCTCCGGAGAGTACCCCACGGTCCGTCCCTCCTGGTCCTCTCTTCTCGCCGATGACGTGGGAGGCCAAGTGCAGGAACTTCTTGTTCTTCTTCATCGTGCGAAGACCGCCGGGCTGACTGGCATTGGCGTTGTTTGGAAAGGGTGCATCTCGCCTTTGAGTACTCGGGGCCCCAAGACACCACTCGGGAAACTGGAGAGAGTCTTTCGCAGAAGGAAATCATCAACTGAGTGACGGAGCTCTTCGCTCCAGGCTCAAAAATAACTCACACATATTGCCCAGCTGCGTACCACTTGACGTATTTACCACCAGCGGTAAGGAAAAGATCCTTCTCAACTCAATCGCGGTTTCTTGCGATGATACCAGAACTAATATAATCTGATATACTCGCAGGGACGTGAGGCCTTCTTCTCCACCCATCCAGTCCCAGAAGCTCCACACCACAAGGAGGCACCGCGTAAGCGTCCTGCGGAGGACTCGACTAGTGCTCCTCCAGCCAAGAAAGGCAAGGGGGTCGCTTCAAGGGACTCGGATGAGGTTGACGACGAGGATAACGTCCCGCTTCTGCACCGCCGCCGCCCAAAGAATGAGGTCCCCTCATCCCAGCGGCAACAAGAAGCCCTCCGCCTCCCGATCCGCTAGCCCGGCGGCGCGTGAAGCGGAGAAGCCTCCAAGCTCGGGCCCGAGTGATTCGGGCGTCCGATTTGGGTTTAAGTCTTTTATGTCATCGCGGAGGTATTCCCCCACGCTATTTTTCCTTCACGATTTGCAAGGAATTTGTGTCTTGAATAATCTTCGGATTGTTTTCAGAAAACCCGTCGATGATGATGACGAGCCGCCAAGTTCGCATGGCGGCGAGGTACCAGCCCCGGCGCCTCCAAAGTCCGACTACCAAGCCAAGCCCCAATCTGCTGAGGACTCGACTCGTCACACCACGCCTCGCCAAGATTCCAGCCCATCATCTGCCACTCGGCGATCCTCGTAGGCGAAGGGGAAAATCCCTGCTCCGGCCCCAGGGAGCTCGGAACCAGAAATCGAGGAGATTCCTCGCCCCTCTGCCAAAGCTCACGCTCCACCCCTCCGACTGAAGTGGAGGAAAGAGATGGAGGGCTGCGAGGTCGACGACGGGCAAGAGGCCGAAGAGTGGGAAGTGCTGGACAATATGGCAGCAGCTCAAGCTGTAATATATAAGGTAAGACCTTTCCATGCCACGCATCCTCATCTTGCATAAGGGGATCCTGCTAATCTCCCTCCCGTCTCCACGCAGCGCATGAAAGAGAGGTCGAGGCAGAAATCTGTATGCATGGAGAAAACAGTGGGCGAATTAAAGACCCGCGACGAATATGACAACGCGTTGTACGCCGCTAAGTCACGATATCATGACTGGATTGAAGAGCTCCAGCGAGAAGTCACTGAACTCCGGTTCCGCCACGTAGAAGAGTCCAACACCATCCGAGGTATAGATCCCGAATAGTCTTAAACCTTCACCAAAATAATGCTCCTTAGATGATAATCCTTGAGGCTTGTCTTCGAATGTAGCGCTGGAGGTGAGGCAGAAGGCCCTGGAGGATGAAGTCTTAGCGGCCAAAGAGAAATCGGCCAAAGAGCTAGAAGGTAACTTTCCACCACTGACTCTCCCTGGCTCAGCCTCGAGCAGTCCAGTTGGTTCGTCACATCCGATTGGTTATGCAGAGTATCAACAGAAGACCAGGGTGCAATTCCAGGTTCTCGACGAAGAAGTGTTGAGACCCATGTGGTGGGTCCCCTTGTGTTGTGATGAATATATATATGACGGGTTTGATTTTGATGTGATTTTGAAGTGCTTTGAGTTGCATTTGGTGAAACTGGCATGAGTTGAGTGCCTGGCGGACGGTGTCCGATGCCGACCGGACACATCGAGTTGTGACGGGTTTTCGCGTTGTTGAGCGTGACCGAACGTTGTCCGATGGGGTCGTGTCATGTTGACACGTGTGCATCGTTGTATGCTTGTGTTGATGTTGAGCTTGGTTTTGGATGATCTTATGTTGGACTAACCTTGCAGGTAAGGTAAAGTGTGTTGGTTTCGTGTGTGTTTACCTCAGTGATGCAGGTATCAGCGGGTACGTGGCTGACGCTTCGTGTGGACAGCTGGAGGTTGGTGCGTCCGGAGGTGTGCAGGCGACCGGGTTCGATGACCTAGCGGTCACATGAGGTGTACTCGAGAAGCTTTCGCCATGGCAAGGAGTCCGAGGCAGCTGGAGGCTGTGGCGTCGGTAACCTGATGGCGGGTGGTGTACTCGAGAAGCTTTTGCCATGGCAAGGAGTCCGAGGCACCGGAGGTCGTGGCGTCGAGAACTCGATGGTCAGTGGTGTACTCGAAAGCCTCGCCATGTCAAGGAGTCCGAGGCGGTGGAGGTCGTGGCGTCGGTAACCATGGTGGCGGCGGTCAAGACTGATGGGCCTAGGCATGGGCTGGCGACCGAGGATGTTGCGCGGAAGGTTCTGGGTTATCCCGTTGTAAAACCCTGGTTCGGTTCTGGGTTATCCGGTGGTAAAACCCTGTTCGGTTCTGAGTTATCCGATGTGTGAGAAACCCTGTCAGGTTCTGAGTTATCCCGTGGAAAATTCTGGTTCGGTTCTGGGTTAGCCGGTGTGGTTAAAACACTGAAGGTTACGGGTTAGCCTCTGCGAGAAAACCCGGGTATAGGCCTTATGCGTGGTTGATGACGGATATTAGGGATCTTGGAATATTCTAATATCTTAAAACTTCGCTATCTGAAGAGAGGGGTGGGGCTTGGAAACAATTCCACCATCATGTAGCCCTAGGTGAGAGAGGCGTGGGGGAGCGGAGGGGCTCTCCCCATGTGTGTATAGTGGACAAAATTTCAGAAAAATATATCCAGAAAATATTCTCAAATATTTGTGTCTTCCCATTCTGGTCATCCTATTGTGTGGGAGAGAAATAAAAAAAAAAAGGGTTGCTGTAGTTCATCATGTTGAGGCAGCTAGGTGCATGCTCCTGTTATCCTGCCTTCGTTCTTCACGAGCGCATCCTTGCGTGAGTGAGAGGGACCTGATTGATAGATGGATTCATGAGAGAGGAAGGATCGGAGGGAGATCCAGTGAGAAAGCTCTTGCCTTTGCTCTTGTTTCCTGCACACAACAAATATACAGAGAGAGAAACCGATCTGTCCTCCACATCGCAGAAAGAAAAAGAGAGAGGGATTGGGTAGAAAGAGAGATTCCAGAGAGAGGGGAGGCGCCCCTGTCCTGCTCTGCTCCCCGATTCAGCGCCATGAGAGAGAGTTTGAGGGGAGACACAGAGATCTGAGAGAGAGACCCAACCTTGTTCCCTCTGCCTTCACACACCGGCTCAGAGAGAGAGGAATCAGTAGAGAGAGGAGGCCGGCTTCCCTTGCCCAGCCGCCGGCCGATAGTGAGAGGGGGAGGCCGGTGCTTGGGTGTAGAGAGAGGAGGCCACCCTGTCTTTGTTACCCTGTAACCCTGTTCACCATGCGCAAGTGCCAGAAAGAGAGGAACTCAGATCTGAGTTTGATGAGGAGAGGGAGGCCGTGAGAGTGTGGAGAGAGAGAGATGGAGGAGGACCGGCTGGGCATGGCCTTGGGCGGCGCCGGCCCTAGGAGTGCAGTGGCGCCGGCCTCTGGATGGCAGCTATGTGGGCAGCGCCTCGGCGGCGGCACGGCTGCTGGCCATGGCAGCACTGTGCGTTAGTGTACCCCATATGTTTGTTGAATTGCTTACACAGCCAGGGAGAGAGCACCAATCTTAGAAGAAGGAATGCTAAGTGTTCGATGTTTTGGAGAGAAGGGATTCGGGGTGATTTTAATTTGGGAAAAATTGTTGGGCTCCTATTCACCCCCCTCTAGTCGTCGATTCCGGTCTTTCAAGAAGTGAAGACCGCCCATGAGTTTCGCCGCCGTGCTCTAGTAGGAATAGTCCCAACGCTCCAACGCCTTTACCCTAAAGAAGAGCTACCGACTGATTCTGACCTCTTTGTGGCCTGCCTTGATGATGTTCTCGAGCGGATCAAGGTCTTCACACGAGAGGCAGCCATAACATGCACCAGCCAAGGCCTCGCCATCGCAAAGTTCAACTTCCCCCTCCTAGACTGCGAAGCTGTGAAGGAAGGATTTGCGTGCACCGAGGAGAAGGCCTGTGCTTTACTAAAAGAAGTCTGCCCGACTGCTACTCATATTGTCGAACACTTGGACTTGTAGATGTATCTGTAATGAAAACACTTGTTTGATTCTCAATACTGATGATCTGGATTATCCAAATAATACGCTTTATACTTTTTCGTGAAACGTATCCGCCGACTGGTCCAGCCCCCGAGTGCCAGAAATTAGCACTTGGCTTTCTCCCCATTTAACTACGGAGTAGCTAAACGTTGTCATTGGGATATATACGTACCATTACTCAAGAATTTTCATAATACCCGAATTTGATCAACACATGTAGAGAGAAAACAACTTTTATTGATGTGATAGGGTGAGGTTGACTCCGCACACTATTTAGTGTAGCCCCCGACTTACTGCTTGATCGTTTACGGCTAAGTAGCAAGTCAAAAGAAAGAAACTAATTACATGCTGCTTGAATACAAAACTTTAAGAGTAAAAACGACGTAGCTGCCCGATGTTCCAGGTGTTAGGCACTTCGGATCCATCTTCACGCTGTAGCCGGTAAGCCCCCGGGCGAGTCACTTCAACGATTATATAGGGGCCTTTCCAAAGTGGGGAGAGTTTATGCTCGTGCTTCTGATTCCTTCGGAGGACCAGATCTCCCTAGAGAATGCACGGCCCCGTACGTTGCGCTGATGGTAGCGATGCAGGCCCTGTTGGTACTTTTCCGACTGGATCATTGCTGCTTCTCTGGCTTTCTCGAGCCGATCGAGATCTTCACATCTTACCTCATCCGACTGATTATCGTCGTAACCGGCGACCCGGGGGGACTGGAACTTCAATTCAGTCGGGAGGACCGCATCTGAGCCATAAACTAGGAAAAAAGGGTGTCTGCCCGGTGGCTCGACTTGGGGTTGTTCTAAGCCCCCAGAGCACCGATGTCTCGGAAGAACTCGCGTGCATTGGCAGCCGTGATGACAGCAACCGGTACTCGAGAATCTCCTTTGCTGCTGGGGTCTGAGCCTCCGTCCACTCGGCGACGAAATCAGCCAACGCTTGAGATTTTATGGCTAGTCGAGGCCTAAACTTTATTTCAAAGGCTTCAAGCTCAACTGCCTACTTTGCAATCCTCCCAGTGGCTTTCCGATTATAAATTATGTCTCCAAGTGGGAAAGAAGTGACCACCGAAATTTCATATCTTGAAAATAATGTTTAAACTTCCGCGATGTGAGTAACACAGCATACAGAAGTTTTTGAACTTGTGGGTACCTTGTTTTGGATTCGTCCAATACCTCGCTTATGAAGTAGATCGGGCGTTGTACCTTCTGGAGGGAGCCCTCCTCATCTCGTTCAACCACCAAGGCGCTGCTGATGACGTGAGTCGTGGCACCGATGTAGAGTAAGAGGAGCTCCTAGGGCATGAGAGGGACCAACACCGGTGACGTGGTGAGGAACCTCTTTAGATCTTCAAAGGCTTCCTATGCTTCCACTGTCCACTGAAAGTCGTCTTGTCGGCGTAAGACCATAAAGGAAGGCATGCCTCGCTCTCCGAGTCGGAAAACGAATCGGCTGAGTGCCACGATGCATCCAGTGAGCTTCTGCACATCCTTCTGATTGGTCGAGGGCTTCATCTTAATGATGGCGTTGACCTTCTCGGGGTTGGCCTCAATCCCCGTTGGGAGATGATGAATCTGAGTAGTTTATCGGACGGAACCCCAAAAACGCACTTCTCGGGATTTAGTTTCATCCGAAATGCCCTTAGGCTCTCGAGCGTCTTGGTCAGATCCGTTATGAGATCCCATCTAGATTTTGATTTTATGACAACGTCATCGACATATGCCTTCAAGTTGCGTCCGAGCTGAGTGTGAAAACACCACTGTATGGTGCGCTGATAAGTCGCGCCAGTGTTTTTCAGCCCGAATGGCATTGTGATATAGCAAACATCACCAAAAGACGTAATAAACGACGTCTTGATGCAATCTTGATGAGGACATCAGCATGAAGGATATGACCGCTGCCTCTACTTCGTCTACTTCCTCTCCGACCGCACTGTCTACTGCTCTGTCATCGTCTAGGGGCCCAAATCCAGGAGCTCGGCCTTTCAAGCCCAAGAAGAAGGACCAGCGCATCAAGCATGCACCACGAGGAAGGACCACGCACCAAGGAAGGCCCATATGGAAGCCAAAGATGCTAGAGAACCCGTTTCGGCCATCTAGCAACCCGTCGACCCCAAACGGGCATAACTCGGGCTCCCAAACTCCGATTTCGACGTGTGACCACTCATTGGAAAGCTTTCGAGATAGGCTTTCCAATGGATCTGGCCCCACATCTGAATTCGTCCAGCAGTGTCGGCAAAACACAGAAGAAGGTCACGGACCTTCAGGGTGTTGCATCACCTTATTTTTGGGCCGATGGCACATGTATCTTAGGGTTTTGGTGGTAGCCGACCCTAGGGTGGTGGACGGCGCCACTATGCTGGTCGCCACTCTATATATGGCCTCCGCCGTCGTATGTCGTCCTTTAGGTTTTGTTGTGTTTGGTAGACCCCTAGTGTGTCCCTCCCCGAGATTGCGCGTGTCGACTAGACCACCCGGTACGGGAAACAGAACCTCACCTTTCGTTTGAGAGATTGATTTGTTTCAATTGCTATCTACTTAATTCTTGCAAGTTTCTCGATTGCTCGCAGGGATTAAGATCGATCGTGTTGGACACGGTTGATAACACGAGTTGGTGGTATTGCGATTGCCGGTTCCTTGCCCTCGCTGGTTGGTAGCCGAAAATTACAGCATCGTCGTCTCGCAAATCGACGTATCGTTCCTCACCAGAAGATCCTCCTTCAGACTGATCTGATGATAGCCTGAGTAGGCGTCCAGAAAACTCAAGAGCTCGCACCGGCGGTGGAATCCACCACTTGATCGATGCGGGGGAGCCCAAAAGGATCCTTGGGACACGCTTTGTTTAGATCCGTGTAGTCGACACACATCCGCCATGTCTTGTTTTTCTTCTGCACCAGGATCGGATTGGCGAGCCACTCGGGGTGATACACCTCCTTGATGAATCGTGCCGCCAACAATTTGGTGATTTTGTTTCATATGGCATCCTTCCGATCTGGAGAAAATCTTCGCAGGCGTTGCTTAACAGGCTTCACCTTTTCGTCGACGTGGAAAGAGTGCTCGATCACCTCCCTCGGAACACCAGGCATGTCCGAAGGTTTCCAAGCGAACACGTCCCGGTTGGCCCGGAGGAGAGTGACGAGTGTGTCTTCCTATTTGCTATCGAGCCCTGTCCCAATCACGGCCGTCTTGGCCGGATCAGACGGGTCCAACAGAATCTTCTTAGTCTCTTCAGCTGCCTGGATGGATGTTTTGGCCTGCTTCTTGGCGGGGACGTCCCCCTCCTCTTGAAGGGATGCGATCTCCAGCCAGATCTTCTCCATCTCAGCAGATGAGTCCAGTGCCTGCGCCATCTCATAGCTTTCGCTGTCGCAGAGCAGGAACTGTTTAATGTCACCAGAGAGGGTGATTACACCATTGGGACCTGGCATCTTTAAGACGAGATAAGTGTAGTTAAGAACCGCCATGAATTTGGCAATCCCCGGCCTTCCCAAGATGGCATGATACGCCGTCTCGAAATCAGCCACTTCGAAATTCAGACTCTCGGACCAATAATTATCCTTGGTTCCAAACGTGACGGGTAAAGAGATCTGTCCGAGTGGTATCGCGGACGTCCCGGGGATTACCCCGTGGAAAGGAGATGATCCCTGCCGGTGCTCGGAACGTGAAATACTCATCTGGTCCAGGGTCTTGACGAAAAGGACGTTAATCCCGCTCCCGCCATCGACCAGGACCCTTTTTAGTTTACTTCCTCGCACGACCGGATCCAGCACGAGAGGATACCTCCCAGGGAAGGCGATCCGATCCGGGTGGTCCGATCGGTCGAAGGTGATGGGCACCTCGGACCAGCGCAAGTACTTTGGAGTCACGGGCATGATAGCGTTGATCTCCCAAGTGGTAAGCTTTTGCTTCCGCTTGGACTCGTACGCATCAGAGCCCCCGAAGATGTAGTTGATCTCGCGCTCAGCGTCCTGGTAATCTGCATCGGGTTTCTTGCCTTGACCGCCTTTAGCCGACTAGTTCGAATTCTCGGCGAACTTCTGTAGAATAAGGCAGTCTTTGGCAGAGTGCTTTCCTCGAAGATGAAAGGGACATACCGAATCCATCACTTTTTTTGTAGTCGTTGTCATTGGGGGGCTTTCGTCGGTTGCGTTCCATGTTGGCGACCATCTCTTCCCCCTTCCGCTTCTTATCCTTGGGTTTGCCTTGCTCATCATTAGGCTTCTTCTTGGGGCCTCCGTCGTTGCCGCCACGATGATTCGTGATGGCCTCCTCGGTTTCGGCCTCCTGATCCGCCATATTGAACATTGCCTTGAGATTACGCGGGGGGTCCTGGGTTATCTGTCTGATTAACTCCTCGGATTTGCATCCGGCGAAGAAGGCGTCAATGACTGTTTGCTCCGAAACGTCTCAGATCTCGTCCTTCTTCTTGGTGAAGCGTTTGTTGAACTCGCGAAGAGTCTCGTTCTTGCGCCTATGTAGCTGTCCAATCTCCCATCTCCCTTCATAGGTCCCTTGGAAATTGGCGATGAACTGCTCCTGGAGGTCGTCCCAAGACTCGATAGAGTTCTCCGGGAGTCCCGTCAGCCAAGTCTGGGGGGTTGGGGTCAAAGCGACTGGCAAGTAGTTTGCCATGACGTTCTGATCATCTCCTGTCGCGCTGACTGCTAAAGCGTAAACTTGCAGCCAGTTCTTTGGGTCCCTCTCGCCATCAAACTTGTCGATGCCTTTGAGGTTGAAACCATTCGGCCAAACCACTCGGCGAAGAGCCGGGGTGAAGGCCCAAATCCCCTCAAGCGGTCGTGGCCGCCTCCGCCTCCGCCTCGGGGATCTGCTGCAATGCTCCCGGCGCGGGCCTTGGCGATGCTCGTGATGGTGGTCGCGCCGACTAGCGGTGTTCTCAGCCTGGTCATCAAGGCGATGGCTACGAGAGTTCCGCTCGCCGTTACTGCACTCCCACCGCTTGGCTTCAATGTCCTGACGAAGATCGTGGGCTGGCGACTGGTGGGAACCGCCAGCTGCAGAGGCGCGAACCCGATTCCGATTACGCGTAGAACGGCTGCGAGCCGAAGCAGTCGGAGCGGGGACTGCCTCGTTCTGCTGAATGGCCGCCATCTCCACCATGGCCGTCGCCCGAGCGAGGGTTTGGGCGAACGGGCTGCCTTCTGGAAGTTGTGGCGCGATGATCTCAAGAAGAGTCTTCGAAGCGATGACGTTTGCCTGGGGAGTTGTGTAGACCTCCTGATCCCTTAGCTTTACCACACGAAGCTCGTTCTGGACGTCGCGGCCACGGGCGCGAAGCTAACGCATGCGATCCTGGTTCTCCGGCTGGCGAGGATCTGGGTTCGCGCCAGTGTTAGTGGCGGTTTCCTCATATGCAACAATCGGAGAAGAAGATGATCCCCTACGCCAAGGACAAAAACTTCCTGGTAGTTACGGACCTCAGCGCTCTCATCAGACTCAGAGTCAGAAACAGAGAGGCTGACTTGTTCACTCTGTCCAATGGGTTGGCCAACGTTGATGACACCCACGAACATAGATGGATCTGATCCGAGTGGATCTGCCGTGCTTGTCGACTGGTTATCTCCTATCCAAATCCCAGATGAGATCCGTGCGGAGGCCGCATCGAAGCTCTCGAGTCCGGAGGGAAATCCAGCCGAAGGCACTGAATTGTTGCTGGCCGGAATATAATCCACGCCCATACGGCTGAGCACGCCGAGTCCTTTTTCGTCTTCCTCGGGAAGAGGTGCGAAGGCGAACAGCGAGGGGGTCAATCCGCCGAAGGCGCTTGCTAAATTCTCCAAGCCAAAGGGCAATGGGTCACATTGATTGCGCGCGCCTTCTTGCGAAGAGATCTCTCTAGGGAAAGAGAGGTGAAGATTGCCAACGCCGTCGGCGATGAAGTCCAAGGTGCCGAAGCGAAGAGTTTGCCCCAGCTTCATGGTGACATGCGGCGATCTCCAAGGAGCCATCTAACTTGAGAGATGATCTTGACGCTACCCCTACCTGGCGCACCAACTGTCGACTGGTGACTAACTGGGGGGTCACCGCCGGCAATGAATTTGTACGAGGGGACGCTAATCAAGAACTAAGCTAGATGGTAGGACAAGACAAGGGTTTATACAGGTTCAGGCCCTCAACAGAGGTAATACCCTACTTCCTGTGCTCTGGGATTATATGGTGGATCAAGATGCGGGATGCAAGATGATGCTGTATGTCTATATGGTGATTAAATGTCGTGTCGATGGCCTCTACCCCTCCCTTTATATAGTGTAGGGGAGATAGAGTTCTGAGGATAGCGCGTGGTACACGGTAGCTAATTCTGTTATGCTGTTACATGTCATGCATGTGCTGATCTCCTAATTACATGGAGATAGATCATATCTTCGGGAACTTCCTTGGAGCTCAAGGCGCGAGTAACCCGAGTGGTCTCTATCCTTGGTCGACCGACTTGGATCGCCCCCCATCTGCTCCCTTATGGGCCTTCTAGAGGATGCCCGAGGTCCATGTAGTCCACACTGTCGATCCGTATCGCGGCATAGAGTTTCCGATGAATCCACGATTTTCGCCGCTGCCGTCACGCCGCCACGTCCGGCCACCTCTGGCCTTGGTGCGTGTGGCATTAGGGCCTTTAGGGGCTGTACATGCTGGAGCGTGAACACTCTTGGCCGGCCATGGGCCATAGTGTCGCCGCGGCACGAGCCGTTACCGCCGGCCACGTTGCGTAGTCCAGAGGAAGACGATGACTGTGAGCCGTCCGTCGAGCACCAAGATTCGTGCTGAGACCGAGCCATTGAGTCGCTTACACAGGGGCCCACTGCTAGAAAAACGCTTCGCGCGCTGAGTTGAATCGGTGTCTCCGCCATGCGGGCCCTAGACCCACCTGTACGATGAAGTGGTAGCGCCATGAATAATCGCTAACCGCGACGGGCGCCCAAAATCGCCTTGGCGTATCGGCCTGATGAGTCTTGCAGCGTGTGGGCCGTGGGCGTTTCTAAATGGTGCCGCTTCAATGGTTGGATCGACCCGAAGGATTTTATCCTTTCCAGAGATTTAATCGTTTATTTAAATGTCCATTTAGCTTATGTTTTGTTTAAAATAGCTAATGGCACCCAAGAATTCTAGAAAAAAATTAGATAAATAGTTTAGACCACTACTGATTTTATAAAAAATATGAAAATAGCCACTGTAATGGGAGAATAGCACTTTTGCTTAAAATGAGTACTCCCTCCGTTTTTTTGTTTGACTCCTTTGACTTTTTGGCACGTTTTTGACCATTCGTCTTATTCAAAAAATTTAGTGCAAAGTTGTAAAAAATAAGACATATTTAACGTACCTCCATTGATAAAACAAATCACAACAAAATAAATGATATTTACAAAAATAATTTGAATAAGACGAATGGTCAAAGGTATGTCGAAAAGTCAAAGGCGTCAAATAAAAAAAGGAGGTAGTATAATTTATATATAAGATAATTATTAAATTAGGATTTGGGAAATTCTAGGTTATCTTAAATAATGAATCTCACTGTAATAATTTATTAGAAAACTAAATGGGTAGATAAATGCCATATTAGTCCCAAAACCTTAATAAATGACATTCTTGTCCAAGGTAATTACTATAGATTTTTATTAGGTAAAAACCATCAAATAATTAGTAAATCATTTAATTTCTAGAATAAGAGTCAACCCTAGAAAATGCATTACTTTAGCCTATAATCTAAGGTTAAACTTTACTATAGAAAAATCCTAGAAAATACTAACTTCGATAATCTTTACCTCGTATTTAGGTCATTTTTCAACGTGCCGTCATCGTATGTCGTTCCACAAACCCTAATCGCTCTATATTGATTGTACCGTACGATAACGTATTTTAGGGTATAACCATACTATTATGATAATATTACCTAATAGAGCATGCATGTCATATCATACGAAAATTAGATTCGCTAATCGATCTTATGCAACAATGTCGAGGGTAAAGCCTAGGTCGTGCATGCATCGTGATTTCTGCTTGCGTTAGTAAGTAATTATTGGTTTGATTGTGTGATTAGATTGTAGTCGATCCAGAAGGAAGGTTTGGTGACGCCGAGGAGGACCACCCACTTGAGCAAGGCGAGTTAATACTTACTCTTTAGATGTTGTCCGTATTAGGGAGAAATTGCGACTTTCCCTAGTGCGGATTAATGTCTCTAATATCATGTTCATTACCCAAATTTTCTGCTAACTATTTTGTTTATTAATTAAATGCATGCTTAGTAATTTGCCTAATTGTTAATCATGTAATACTTATATATGCCTGCCCTTGATCTGTTTAGCCTTAATGACTGTCTTAATTGTCATTTATCTTTTTAGCCTATGATTAGTCTCATAATCACTTTAACCCTACCTAATGGGTAAAACTTGTTTAGACTAGCTTAGGCTTAAACAAATCTTCCGGCAAATCGCCACGGAACGGTAAACCGATATTCACCGGTCATTCATTCTCTTTATTCAATTATGATATGACATATGACAGTTAGGGCTATTAGTTGCATGTTGGGCTGATTGTGTTTGAGGGTAAGGTTATGTGGGATGTCGGTCTGGTTTGGTCGGTTGGTTGGGATAGTCCAAGTGTGGTTCGGTCGATGACCGTGGAAGTAGAGATGGACAGGTGGGTTGCCCCTAGAGAACATCCTGATGGATGAGTGAGGCACAGGGTGCCTGGTGCTAGGTTTAGCTAGGGCTTAACCAGGAGGAGCGCGGAGTAACACGCATAGCGAGGAGATCGCTGCCATCTGAGGGATGGCTCCAACACAACATGTAGCCATTGTGCGGAGTATGGGTCTTGGATCGCCAGGACCATTCTCGATAGGGACCGGCTTGGGTCATCACCGAGGGTGATAAAGGCCACACTTCCCTAGGGTGACGGTCGAATAGTGAGGGCTGGCAACCCCCTAAACCGAGACGGGCATGCCATGGCAAGTGTGGTCCACAACAGGATTGCCAAATCCTGGAATGATGGCGGATCTAGGAATTGTTGGGGGCAATAGGAGGAAAGCCGGGATGATCAGTCAAGGTGGTTTGGGTATTTGGTCGAGAGTTGGTCTATTGTGGGATGGTTCTAAGAGTTTGTTGATCAGTTGAGATGAGGTGTATTATTAAGATGGTAAGCCTTTGATTTATATAAACAAGATAAATTCTAGATGATGCTAGTTAGGATGATTTCAAAATCTTATAAAATCTAGCTTTACGCAAATAAAATAAACCTTTCATCCAAATAAAATCTTCTAGTGTACCAATCCAAGAGCTAGTGCATGGGATTCCGACTCTCAAGATAAGTTAAAATTTGAGCGTCGACATCGCTGAGCACAGCGGCTGAGGCTGTCCTGCAGGTCGTATCAAGCGATAACTCAGACGGATTCGGGCTAGAGAGGAAGTAGCGGTGCGTGCAAGTGGACAGCAGCGCGTGGCCTGTGCGGGCAGCTTCTCGCGGAGGGGGCGTCGTGTGGAGGTGACTAGTGGTTTACTGTTGGATCCATGCACCGGCTGGCCAGATGCGACGAGAGCCAGCAAGAATGATGCCCATGTTGGACAAATACATTTGCATCAGCTGTATTTGGAGTTAATTGGTCTCGGTATCCTATGGATAAATATCTGGCAGCAGTTTGTTATTGAGATAAGTATGGTTGTTGTAGATTTTCATGTAATCAAGATAGGTATTAGGCCGATCATTATCCGATGGATGCTTAGGTAAATTAGCCACGCGAAGGGCTATTCACTACAGGAATCTCCTTAAATTCCGAGGGCTAAAAACCCTCGCGAAAAAGGAAGAAGCCCTCGTAATTTACTATTTACGGTAACCGCCTCGTGAATAAGCGGCCGCGTCCGCCCGCATGAATAACAAGAGAACACGAGGACATGGCCCTCGCGAATAGTTAATTGTGAGGGTTTTAATATGCCCTCGAAATTAACAGGCCTGCAGGTTTATCGCGAGGGCCTCACAGCCCTCGCGAAAAGTATGCGGGGCCCACCTCCCTAGCGCACGCAGGTGCTGGACCTCAGCTATTCGCTAGGGCCAAATAGCCCTCGCGAATAGCCTGCTCACTGTTAATCACGAGGGCCCTCGTGAATAAACTTGCCGCCCTTTTTTGCGAGTGCTGCGTAACCCTCGCGATTAACTTTGAGTCACTGCCGCGTGGGCCCGTCTCTGCCCGACACCTAATAACGAGGGCCATATAGCCCTCGCGAGTTAAGCTCCCGCGCATTTATTCGAGGGCTTTTACTGTGGCCCTCGTGTTTATATGTCTTCAAATACGAGCGCCATGTTAGCCCTCGCGTATAAGCCTTATATGCGAGGGTTTTCGAAGGAACCCTCGCTATTAATAAATATTTTCTCTTCCTCCTCCACTCAAATTATTTTTAAAAAATACCAAATAATAGTTTAAAATATGTTTGAGTTAATAATATTCTTTGATGTACCATTTGTTGCCGTAGGAAAAAAATAAAACATAAAATAGTTTTTTATGATATTAGCCCTTTCATATCCCACACTATCAGCTTATCGATATACTAAGCATTCTGGTATACAAAATGGAAATTCATGTCACGAAATTATGGAATACATTATTTTTGAATTATAGACATTACGCATTACCCGTTACACACTATTAACACTTGTCTCCTCTAGAGACAGACGATGACTCCGTCTTTTCTTTATCGAATTCGAATTCGGAGGTGGATTCTTCACGTTATACCGGATTTAACCAAGTTTCTGTGGAAGAACGAGGTAAGACCATAATGTGTGGAGATTTATGGCTTCTGAGAGGGGTTTTTCAATTTTTGTGCCTTTTATTCGCGAGGGCTGAAGTAGGACCCTAGCGAGTAGTTGCTGAGCAGTCTTTATCGCGAGGGCCACTTTATAGCCCTCGCGAATAGCAGTTATTCGAGAGGGCCAGGTGGAGGCCCTCGTAAGTATGCTGCTGCTCTTCGTTTTTTGCGAGGGCTTCTTTGTGGCCCTCGTAAGTATGATATATTTAACGAGGGCTGAATTATACCCTCGTGATTTTATGTTTTATTACGAGGGCTTTGTTTTAGCCCTCGTGTTTAGTTGTTGGCCCTCGCGAAATTGGGAGATTCCAGTAGTGATTCTTCGCTGATATAAACACGTAGATGTGGCCTCTACGAAGGTTGAGACGCTTACCTATTCTCTTCTGCTCCTCTGAGTTCTCTATCATGGTATCAGAGCCACGTATACATCCAAGATCTAATCTATGGCATCCTCCTCCTCTTCAAACTTTGGCATGAGCTCCTTGCTCGGCCTGACTGTCACGGAGAAGCTGTCCAAGAGCAACCATGCGACATGGAAGGCACAAGTCCTTGCTGCTCTCCGTGGTGCACGCCTCTATGGCCATATCACCGGCACCAAGCCTGCACCGGATGCTGAAATTGATGGCAAAGATGGTGACAAGGCTGTGAAGGTGCCAAATCCAGCATACAAGGAATGG
Source organism: Raddia guianensis (assembly GCA_036346415.1). Classification (NCBI taxonomy): domain Eukaryota; kingdom Viridiplantae; phylum Streptophyta; class Magnoliopsida; order Poales; family Poaceae; genus Raddia; species Raddia guianensis. Next base: position 17,987,905 of record CM070534.1, on the reverse strand, counting down.
TTTGCCTTAGATCAACAAGTTCTGAGCTTCATCCTCGGATCACTGTCAAAGGACATCCTGTCCCAGGTTGCGTCGCAACACACCACAGCGAACGCTTGGAAGGCGATCGAGGTCATGTTCTCGTTGCAGACACGGGCGTGTGCGGTGAACACACGACTCGCCTTGTCTACTGTCAATAAAGATAGCCAGACGATTGCAGAGTACGTCGGCAAGATGAGGGCTCTTGGTGATGAGATGGCTGCCGCCGAGAGACCCTTAGAAGATGAAGAACTGGTGGAATATATTCTCACCGGACTCGACTACAACTTCAACCCAATTGTGTCCGCTTTGCTTGCAAGATCAGACCCTGTCTCGGTAAGTGAAGTTTATTCGTAGCTACTGCCCATCGAAACAAGGATGGAACTCATGGGCCATCACTCATCCTCGGGTTCATCTGCCAATATGGCAAACCGAGGGGGGCGTAGTGCCCGTGGACGGGCCTCGTGGGCGCGCGTTAGGTCGCGGCCGTGACAACGGAGGCAACATCGCTCAACATAATGCCAGCGCCAATCAGCATCATGGGGGCAGTGGCCAAGGGCGCGACAACACCAAAACGGGCATTGTGTGTCAAGTCTAAGGCTGGTCAGACCGCTGACAAATGTTGGCACAGGTATGATGAATCTTATGTTCCAGATCAGAGAAACGCAGCTGCTGCCACAAATTCATATACTGTGGATACAAATTGATACACCGACACTGGCAGTATTGATCACATTATTGGGGAACTGGAAAAACTAGCAGTTTGTGACAGATATAATGGCACAGATCAGATTCACACCGCAAGCGGTGCAGGTATGAACATTAGTCATATTGGATAGTCAACTATTCATACCCCTAGTCGTAATCTCAGTCTTAAAAATATTCTACATATTCCAAAGGCCAAGAAAAATCTAGTTTCTGTTCATCGCCTTGCTGCTGATAATAATGTCTTTTTAGAATTTCACCACAATTTCTTTTTAATCAAGGATCAGGACACGAAGAACACTCTAGTTAGAGGAACGTGTCAGAGAGGGCTATATCCTCTTCCTTCTACACCATCTATCAAGCAAGCTTTTGGAGTCAATGAACCATCTTTTGACAAATGGCATAGTCGTCTAGGTCATCCTGCTGCACGTATCATTCAGCGAGTCATTAGAAACTTTGATCTTCTTGGTGTGAGTGAGTCCAACAAGAACTCTGTTTGTGATGCTTGCTAGCAAGCAAAGAGTCGTCAGTTGCCATATCCTAAATCCAACATACAACTTGTGTTTTTAGATGTTTGGAGGCCTGCGCCTAACTCTGTTGGAAGATACAAACATTATGTTAGCTTTATTGATGATTTCAGTAAATTCACTTGGATCTATCTTCTAAGGTATAAATTTGAAGTCGGATCCAAGATTGATTCATCTCCTGCTTCCTCTCCTGGATTGGCTTCTGCAAGCACATCATCTTCACCTGCAATGCCGCAAGACTTCCAGTCAACTTGCTGCCGCGGCCAAGGGCTAAGGTGATGTCGAATTCCCTGTCGTTTCACTGTCGGTTTCCTCCCCTACTTTTGCACCAGTGTATGTTGCGGCTCCTGCACCGGAAGCTTCCACACGCCCACAGACACGACTCCAGCATGGTGTTCGAAGACCAAAACCAAAGTTATACACATATGGCACTGTTCGTTATGGTTGTCTTGCATTATCTGGAAGTGAGCCAAACAGTGTTGGTGAAGCTTTATGGGATAACAATTGGAAGAATGCAATGGATATTGAATATGACACTCTCATAAAAAATAAAACTTGGCATCTTGTTCCACCACAGAAAGGAAGAAATGTTATAGATTGTAAGTGGGTATACAAGATTAAACGTAAGGCTGATGGAAGCTTAGACAGATATAAAGCTCGCTTGGTTGCAAAAGGATTTAAGCAAAGATATGGTGTAGATTATGAAGATACTTTTAGCCATGTTGTCAAATCTACTACCATCAGAATAATCTTGTCTATTACTATCTCAAGAAATTGGAGTTTGAGGCAACTAGATGATAAAAACGCGTTTTTACATGGTTATTTAGAAGAAGTCTATATGAAGCAGGCCCTAGGATATGAAGACAAAACCATGCCAAACTATGTTTGCAAGTTAGATATAAAGCACTCTATGGTTTAAAACAAGCACCACGTGCCTGGTATTCTAGACTAAGTGACAAGCTACATGATCTTGGTTTTAGTGCTTCAAAGGCAGACACATCTCTATTTTATTTTAGTAAAAATAATGTCACAGATTTTGTGCTGATATACGTTGATGATATAATTGTGGCAAGTTCAACACATGAGGCAACGGCAGGATTGCTGCACAACCTAAAACAAGATTTCGCATTGAAGGGTCTTAGGGACTTACATTATTTCTTAGGTATAGAAGTGAACAAGGTACGAGATGGAATTGTTTTCACTCAAGATAAGTACGACTTAGATTTGCTTAAAAAGGTTGGTATGTTTGATTGTAAGCTTGTTACCACTTCTTTATCAGCTAGTGAAAAATTGTCTGTTTTTCATGGTACACCTCTTGGTGCTAATGATGCAACTCAATATAGAAGTATTGTGGGTGCTTTGCAGTATCTGACTCTTACTAGACCTGACATTGCCTTCTTAGTAAATAAAGTATGCCAATTCTTACATGCTCCAACAACAACACATTAGGCTGCTGCGAAAAGGATACTGAGATATCTAAAACAAGGCACAAAGGTTGGACTGAAAATTTGCAAGTCAAAGTCTTTACTTGTCAATGCCTTTTCAGATGCAGACTGGGCAGGATCTCTAGATGACAGGAGGTCTACCGGAGGTTTTGCTATTTTTCTAGGATCAAACTTAGTCTCATGGAGTGCATGTAAGCAAGCAACTGTTTCAATGTCTAGCATAGAATCAGAATACAAGGCTATTGCTAATGCTACTGCTGAGGTAATGTGGATACAGACTTTACTGTTAGAACTTGGTATACAATGTCCATCTGTTGCTAAGTTATGGTGTGATAACATTGGTGCAAAGTATCTTCCTGCTAACAATGTGTTTCATGCTCAAACCAAGCACATAGAAGTTGACTATCATTTTGTGTGAGAAAGAGTATCCTGAAAATTACTTGAGATTGATTTTATCTCCTGAAGATCAAGTTGAAGACGGATTTACTAAGCCACTACCTTTAAAGCAGTTTGAAAATTTTAATCACAATCTCAACCTAGCACAGTTGTTATTGAGGGGGGTTGTTAGACAAATAGATTTGCATCAGCTGTATTTGGAGTTAGTTGGTCTCGGTATCCTAAGGATAAAGATCTGGCCACAGTTTGTTATAGAGAAAAGAAGTACGGTTGTTGTAGATTTGCATGTAATTAGGATAGGCATTAGGATGATCTTTATCCTAAGGATGCTCATGTAAATTAGCCACGCGAAGGGCTATTCTTCGATGATATAAACACATAGATGCGGCTTCTACGAAAGTTGAGATGCTCCTCTAAGTTCTCTTTCTGTCCAAATCGGCTGAAGCTCAGACCAACCTTGCGTTGCGGATGGGGTCGGTGGCTCGTCGACACCGGATGGTCACCGATCTGGAGGAGGCTCTGCCCTTAGCAGAGGGAGCTCCTCCTAGGGGCGGACAGCAGTGGAACTGCAGAAGATCACAACGAGCTAGAGCAACTTAGTGGCGTGATACCCTATTTTGAGTGTGTAAGGTTAAATCTATTGAACAGCCCGATTGAATAATATATGGATTATTGGAACCGTATACCACATAATCATCTAAAAATAAAATAAGTACAGATCAATTTTGATAGAATTGCACAATAACTATACTAAAACTACACATTATTAATAAGTGCAATTTTTGTATTACCAGTGTGCAATTTTAAATTGATTGAAACAAACATGATGACTTTAAACATAGGAAGATAAATAAAAATACGTGAGCATGTATATTTAGCAAACCTACATTTTTAGTAATAAAAAATAGAAAATCAATGAATAAAAAGATAATTGACAAACAACAACTTTATACTAAAATCGCACCTTGGTTATGAAGGCCCGCACCTAAACTTATGAAGGTAGGGAGGATCCCTAACCATCTTCGCCTCTTAGAATTGCCATCGCCGGGGAAGCCTCCAAAGCCATCGAATTAAGGACGTTGTTGCTGTTGTTATTGCAAGACATCATCGTCGTCGGAGTACCGCCTACCAACGTTGAAGGATGTCGTTCATGTTGTAGCGCCTCTGCCCGCTGCCCACACCATAGCATCATTTGTGACAAAAGATAATACATGGGGTGGCCATGCTATGGGTAGAGTCAAGAGGTGTAAAGTAGAAAGTAGGGGAAGAGAGATGATGGAGGAAAAATGAAGAGAATGATCGATGAGATATGGAAAGCTAGTTAGAGAGAAGTGGAGGATGAGTAGAGGAGATGATGGAAAGAAGAGGAGGAAGCTAAGAAAAACCTAGGGTTTGTATTTATATATGATTTCTTCCATAATTTTCTTTGAGCGATGGGATTATATGGGTTCTCCTAAATTTCCTCCTAATTAAATTATAGGTTTGTAGATTTGTGGGGATTAAGGTAGGAAGTGAAGTTTTAGTACATCAGTTTTATATACAGTAGCTTTAGAGGAGACTTTGATCTATTTAACGAGCTGATGACTTGGTCATATGAAAGAAATTGTGCATCTATGTCTTAGATCTTCGTTTTGAGTACAAGAACGCAGAAACACAGGTTGTTAGTATGGTTCTTTTAGTGATGCTGTCTAGAAGTTAAAATTAATGAATTCCTAGATTTTTATGGTCGTAGAGATGTGATTTAGTTCCTGGGGGTGAAGGAGTGGGTGTATGTGTGATGGAGTTTATTTGTTGTGTTAGTTGTAGAAGCATTATATTGAGAAACACCATTTTTTGTAGGTGTTGGTGCGGGATCGACATCATCTATGCATCATGCCAACTCTTACAATTGAAAGGCAAGTATATATTAAACAAATATTTACTTGTTTGTATATAGTTAATTGGTACCATGCTTGGTGTTTGATCTAGGTTGGATGGTTTTAATAGCTATGTGGTGCTCTGATGTTGAGTTGAGTATTATGCTATTTATCATTATATGATGAACATGTGTTAGTTGGATGATGTGGAGGCATTATTGCATCATATTGCATATGAGCCAGGTCGGTGAGAAAGTCGTATAACTAATCCGGTAAGGTCGATGAGAAAGTTTTCTGACTAATCCTGAGCGCTCTTAAGAAAAGACCTACTCGGTAGACACTACACTCCACGTGAGTAGAGTAAATTGGTCCCCGTTTGAAATAGAGCGGGCAGGAGTGTTGAACCGACGGACGGCACTTGACTATAACGATATAAGCTTAAAAAGAAATGGACATGTGCATCGCATTGCATCGAATGCATGAGAAGTGGGTTCAATCGAGTGGTTGATATAATTGCTATTTCTTTGAATAGAATTATTGATTAGCTTTCATTGTTCTTTATGTTTATACATATACTTTGCTGGGTATTTTCGAATACTCCGTCTTACTTATATTTGGTTTTTAGGTACCAGATGGCATTAACATACATGAACTTTGGGAAAGTAGCACATTGTCATGAGTACTCACTACATCTCATATTAAAATGAATAGATCGATTTACTTAGTGTATAACTTAGATATATTTGTTGCTTATTCCATTTTAAGAGCAACTTAGAATGGAAGGTTTTGTTGCAATTGTATTTATTAAGTCCTTGTGGGTTGTGTTGACTATTCTTATTGATCTCCGTAGTCATTAAAGGTAAGAGATTATTGTTTGTTGTGTTGGGTTCCCGTTAGGTGGAACCGGTAATTGGCTTAAGGACACTTGACTGTGGTTGAGACTTGATATGGTTGTATATTGTGAATATTATAAATATTTACATTGTGTCTATATGTGCTTGATTTAGAGAAAACATGGGAGGTGGTGCCAAAAATTTTATAGTTCTTAAATAGTTAGTGGCATTCCAGGCTCAGAAGGAGCTGGGCTAGTGTTACTGAACAACTCTAGAAAGAGTAAAGACCTAATCACCCTTACAATACACAAAGAATACAATACTCTTAAAAATGGGCATGGTGTTTCCTTTGCTATTAGTGGGTTTTTTTTGCTACAAGATGGAATCTAACTAATGTGAAGCTTCTTGGTATATGATGTAAACTCTAAGTAAAATAATGTTTAGTCCTTGATACGTTTTATGGATTAGTTTCCTTCTTGGATTCTAAGTGGCCTCCCACTCATTATGAGTTTCCATGTATTTTTTGACTCATAATACAGTAAAGCTTTTGCCGGTCAGCGCACTTCATTTTTATTCACGGGGTTTTAACGTAATTTGATCTACTTCTGTTTTGTATGTTGTTTTCCAGACACTGCCTTTGGTTGGAAGCAACTCAACAAGCTATTGGGCAATTGACATTCCATGCTACATTGTTTCGTTGATTGGATATCAAATTAAAGGTTGGATTTCAATGTAGGAATGTACTAAAAGAAGTTGGTAACATTTGTTATTCTCGATGAGAGATGGTTGACGTCTTGGAGGGCCATGATGTCTCTATGGGTTTAGTTGTACAAGTATGGCATCTTTCCTAGTAATGTGGTCATGAAATAAAAAAAATAAATATGACATCCAGAAAACAATATGCAGGCATGTATGGACGGCGGAATGGTGTATTATTAAAACCTTTTAGTATTAATTTTATGAATGTCATACATCTTAGTGAAAGCACATTTTTGCACTTTGTTTTTAATTTGAGTACGTACCAACATGCTCTTGAAAATAAGACCAGTGTTATTGTTGTTTTTGATACAGTCTAAAACTCAACGGCTGATTGCATGCAGGACATAAATTAAATTTCTATAAAAATAAAATAAATATTACCTGCAATTTGACATAGCACAAACATGGGTTCGGAATACCTTCATCTCTTTCAGAATCTAATCAACAATTCTCTGTCCTTCCTGAGTACCAGTGTACACTACTAGTTGAAGAATATTGTTCCGAAAAAATATTCTCGACACTGATCTGATCAAAATATATATGGAATGTTTTCCCATTAAAGATTCTCCAAATTCCAAATAGTAAAATCGATCTGCCCATTTGCCGTAGCCACTCTTGCCCTGTAAATATCATGCCCATGTGTTACATTGTTCCTTTCTTTTTCAGTAGCAAGTTACAAGCTGACACATATCAGATCTCTCCGTGCTAACTTTGCCTGGAATCCCTACCCTCTCTGATGCTCCTTATCCATACAAAAATGCCACCCTTCTGGCGAGTATCGAAAGATCAAGAGCAAAAATTCAAATTAAAAAGGCGACTTCGGAGCGCGGCATCGCATACCTCTCTATTTCTGATGAGGTGTAAGGAACTTGCTTTTCGTGAGATTCCAGACACACAGGATAAGAGCTGAGAGGCCATTGCTGTTCATGGTTACCTCTATGGAATCAAGCTCCTTCTCAACGCTGACTTAGACTGACGACGATGTGATTCCCACTATGGTCTCCGTATGATCGGCGTCTGTGGAGTCGGCATCGCTGATCACGTGCTGACGTTGTCAACATGGAGGGTACGATCTTATCTCGATGTGAAGTAATTGAATTTGAATAGATACCAGAGATAACTATTTCAAACGAGTGTGGTTTTTCCTTTACATTATAGAATTCCGCGACTTATCACTCGCCTTTCGTCATGCGCCAAGATCCATGTGCAGCACCCACCACTCTCTTAGACTTTGGAAAACCAAAAATTTTGAATCAAACACAATCACGTTCTTTCTCTTCCTCTTCTCTCCTTCTCTTCCACTCTTCCTCTATGCACCGAGTCGGCCGCCACCCACCGTTGACGGTCATGGAGTCGGTCGTGCATGACCACAGTAGTGTCTTCGTTATGGGCTCAGGGCAACGCAGCATGATGTAGTAACCTGCTATGTCGTGTCGAGCCCAGGTCGTGTGTGGATTCAATTATTTTTGGTTCAAAAATCCCGAGGGTTTCATAAGACCAATAGGAGGTAGGGGGTTGTGCACGACCAACAACTTGAGGTAAGCATAATGCCATAGGGGAGTGAAAATGAATTTTCTATTTAGAAATTGCCATTCGTTACTATGAACTACAAAAATAGCCGTAAGTTCCAAAGTTGAATTCTTATTAGTTGTAGTTTCATAAACTCTAAAGGGCACTTCTATAGTACAACATCTAATCCCCAAGGTGAAGACCTTTTAATTAACATTTTCAAACATAGGAGGTGAGCGGACCCCACTTTCATCTTTTATTATGGATTTGCTTTATTCTCGCCTATTGTAATTTGTAAACCAAATCACAGTAAAACTAAATTAATTTCAATTCATTGTAATTACCCACAATTTTGAAATTCTCAAGAAAATACATATTCAAAAAATAAACTTCAGTTTTGAATTTGGAAATTCCAATTGAAAAACTGTTGAATTGTCAAAACTAAAGGTTCAAATTTGCATTTTAAATGTTTAAAATTTAAAATTTGCATATTTGATGGCATAAAAATATCAACAATTTTATATTTCATATTGAAAATTTTGAGTACCAAATTATAATTTGAATGCCCCAAAAATTCCAAAAGTTTGGATTTAAAATTTAAAACATTAAGTTTTATGTTTAATTTTAAAAAGTTTCAATTTTTTTTCTTTTTTTAAAAAAATGAAGTTAAAAAAATTCAAAACTGTCATATTTGAAAATGAACTTGAAAGTTATAATCATGATTGCGTGTACGTACATATATAAATCCATATATGAATCTGTCATGCATAATATTGATAACTCCCCTCACTCTTTATCATGCATGCATAAATAAAGATCAAATGGATTAATGACATTTCATGCATGCATTAATCTACATCTAAACTACTCTATAATTGAGCAGTTGGCATAGATCCAACTACAAATCACATCCATCTATTTATTCAATCCATCATCCAACGGCCATAATTTTCTAAAAGTTTGCTATCAGGTATAGACCACAGACTCTTACTCGATACATATAGACCACGGACTCTTGCTCATAACTCGATACGTATAGACTACGGACTCTTGCCGATATATACATATACGTAGAGACCACGGACTCTTCACTCGATACGTATATACCATGAACTTTTAACTCGATATGTATAGACCACAGACTCTTACGCATAACTCGATACGTATAGACCATGGACTCTTGCCCATATATACATATACGTAGAGACCACGGACTCTTGACTCGATATGTATAAACCAAGGACTCTTGACTCGATACATATAGACCACGGACTCTTGCCCACAACTCGATACGTATAGACCATGGACTCTTGCCCTTGCCCTTATATACATATACGTAGAGACCACGAACTCTTGACTCGATACGTATAGACCACTGACTCTTGACTCGATACGTAAAGACCACGGACTCTTACCCACAACTCGATAGTATAGACCACGAACTCTTGCCCATATATACATACACATGAGATTAATTTTTATTCTCCCATTATAAATCTTTCTAATTTTTTTCTAATTCTTCCTAAACTATAACTAACAAACTAGCACCGTGGAGACCATGGACTCTTGCCCATATATACACGGGATTAATTTTTATTCTCACATTATAAATTCTACTAATAATTTTTCCTAATTCTTCCTAGATTAGAACTAACAGGCTAGCACAGTACACCATAAATAGGGTGGGGGCAGGCATGTACGGCCCCAATCATACATACTCATACATATAAAACGTATGCCCGGGCCAGGCGGTGGAATAAATTCAGAACTCCATATAGAAGTACGGGTATTACATAGCTCTCTTAAGAATACGCTCCAGTATCCTCCCCTCCATGTCAATGCGTGCGGGCGTATACAACCTTTTAATTAAGCTTGCAGCATGGTAAATAACAATTGTTATGCACATATATAATTACAATTTACAACCTGACGGCCCATCGAGAGAACACATGCTACTTTTAATTAAATGAGTGTCACATGTATTTATACATACATCCATGCACATAATTGATCTGTTAATAAAAAACAATTATTTATATGTTATTGCACCCGTTAATTAATCTATATCTATATCTATATCTTGATTATCTGTTATTTAATTTTGCTTGTTCAGATGTTTCATGAGGGACATTAATATCAACCGAATGAGACAACCAATGCAATAAGGAATGCTTCTACGCCTGCTCCATGTAGATATAAACAAATAGAAAAGATCGCATGTGTCCTAAATGTTACTTTTTTCTACAGATTGTTGCTATCAACATTGTTCCGACGTGCTTTGCACGTGCACGCTTGCTAGTGGAAATTAATTGATTGGTTATTTTTTATGGATGAGCTCTTAACCCCTATGTGTTAAGATCTAACCAAAGTTCTTGCATCAAACAATATCAACGGTGTAAAACAATTGTCAGGGGTTAAATCACGGCCCATTGCCATGGCCCACTCCCTGACGGCCCGATCAAACAGCCTACCAGGGCCCAGCTCCCTGGAAGGTTCTATCTGGCCCATATGCATCCTGCCGAACAGCTTCCTGGCTGGCGTGGTGCGTAGTGGCCAAGGAATCGTGTTTGAGTCCGACTCGAACAAGAAGTTCTGCACGGCTACATGAAGACCCGGACGTTGGTTTCCCGGATTGGATTAGGAGTCGTGATCCTCAAGACTAGGAGTATGCCTTATCTGCCTCGGGATATATTTGGCATGTATGAGTTCGTTGCGATCTCATAGTTAGCCCGGCCCGATATTCCCTCGGTAGGTCGGTTTGCTCAGCACTATATAAACAAGGCCCCTACGGCGTGTTGAGGGGCTCCTGGCACTTGATCTTCGCATTATTGCTTCCTGTACACCATAATCTCGCCGAGACTTGTTCGTCTCGCCGAGCCATCTCTTGTATTCATCTCTGATATATAAGAAAGGCCGGCGTGAGGGCTATTATCTCTCGAGAGGCTGAACCAGGATAAAACCCCGCCTCCTGCTCGTTCTGTGTTACGTGGTTGTTCGGCGTGTCTCCTATCTCCTCTTTGAAGAACCTTGGTTGACTTGGGTCGATATCCCAACCGTCGACAGCTGGCGCCGTCCGTGGGGACACACAGATCGAGCATGTCGAACTCCGTCGGCGATCTGAGAGATACTTCACGAGGGCTACGACTTCGGAAGGGCGGGATGTCTCATCCTGTCCGATTCAGATCGATCTGTTCGGTCTCGAACACTTTCCGCATCCGAGGCAGATGTCTCCGCTTATATGGCAGAGATAGCCTCATATCGCACTCCCGTCATCGGCAGCGACTACGGAACGATGATCTTTACGACGGTTTAGATTTGTCGGACTCAAGGCTATGTCGGTGAGATTCCACTGTGGAGACACAGCGATGACACCGTCTAGCATACCTTCGCATGGCCCCGCAGCATTAACATGGCCGATGTAGGAACCTCTGAGGATCCTGCACGGGCTGTGGCGGCTGTCGAGGTCGGGCAGATTAACTCCGCTCGGCATCAAGGCGAGGTCGCACAGTCGCTTTCGCGAGCAAGATGTCGTTCGCCGCAGCCTCGGCGATTCCATCAATCGAGACCTTAGCACGGTTTCGCGACCGTGTAAGCGCGGCAGCGTCGCGACCCACCTCGCATGCGGGCGCTAAATCTCCGGCGAAGCTTCCTGTTCGGGTCAATTCCCGCGTGACGGACTCGGCCGGGCGAAACGCGGATGGTTCGAGATCCCGGGACCCATAGATCAAAGTCGGAACGGCTCGAAGCTATAGCAACGGTCCTTAGATCCACCAATCAGCGGATCTCGCCCGCATAGGCGTCTTTGTTGCGACTAACCTAGAGCGGCCGGTGAAGGCCTAAAGTCTCTAGGAGAAGTCAACAACTCCTCCGAGCGGCGCAGCCAAGCTGCCGGAATGATTCGGACAGCTCGATCGATCGCGTGACCCGTCACCATCGAAGGATCATCGTCCATGAGCGGGCTACCCGTGGTCGCCGCCGCCGCCAAGTCCTCGTAGTCATCGCGACCACGGGGGCAAGCGCGCCGCGATGATCACGGACGGTCCCCTCGTGAGGAGCGCTCGTCGCCACCACGAGGAAGGGCGTGGTGGATTGTCCCGAGAGAGTTTCTCCAGCCGAGTCATCCGTTCAGCAGGAGTTCCCCGCACAATAAGACCAACGTCTTCTCAAGACTAGGTTACAGCCGGGAAGGTGGCGATCATATGCTCAGGGCTGCGGGGCTTTCTCCGACGAGCCGGGCTGTCCGGTGGCCCTCAAAATTCAAGCCCGTCACATGGAGAGGTACAATGGGACTCGTAACCCGGAGAATTCCTTTCCATCTACGCCATCGCCATCATGGCGGCGGGGTGACGAGCTTGTTATGGCCAATTACCTCCGATCGTCCTTAAGGGTCTTTGCTCGGACGTGGTCATTCAATCGGCAAGAGGGTTCCATCACTCATGGAACCAGCTTTGTGACGCTCGATCGCTAATTTCGGAGGCATTACGTGCGTCTGGGCAAGGAGGATGATCTGCACCAGATGATCCGGATGAGCGGGAGACCCTCCGCAACCGTGAAGCGTTTCATTAAGATCCGCAACACGATCCCGAACATCTCGGATGAATCATTGTCCGCGCCTTCAAAAGCGGAGTCATGACGAGCGCTCACCGGATCTCGAAATCAATGAGACTGGACCGCCAACGACTTTATTCAAGGCGGTGACCGCTATACGCTTGGCAGAGCGTTCATCAAAAAAGGCGTTCGACAAGGCGCGAGCCGCCTGCCCGACTGGTGTGAATGAGAAGAAGAAGAAGCGGCGACAATGTTCCCGTGACAAGAAGTCCCGGAAGAAGAAAAACAAAGGTGGTGCGAACAATACCGTCGCGGTATGGATCGCGCACCTCCTCCCAAGGACGGGCGTAAGAAGCCCAACAATAACTACAAGGGCAAAAAGCACGCTTTCGGGGGCGACAAGGCAAGAAAGGTCCGAGCGACCGATTTTGCAAGTTCCACCAAAGACTACGGGCACGATATCGCCATTGTAGAACTTGGGCTGCAAAGCTCGAAGATTTCTACAACGGCAAGGGCCCAATGCCCACCCCGCCGAACAAGGTGATCTTTGGTAAGGCCAGCGCCAAACCGGCGATGGTGATCGGAAGATGATGATGAATATCAAGAGCCCGTGAACCATATCACCGTCATTTTCGCGGCTCCTCGGCTTATACCTCTCGGCGCGACCTCAAGGAAGCTGCCGGGAGGTCCACAACATCGAAAAGGCAAAACCTCGGCTGAATCGATGAAGTGGACGAGGTCCCCATCTCCTTCTCTCGGGAGGATTGCCCCATTTGGGATGACCAAGCCTCGTGGCTCCCATCGGTGGTCGCCCGACCATCGACAACGCGAGAGTTGGCCGTGTCTTAGTGGACGGCGGGGCGCTTTGGACTTGCTTTACGCTAAAGTCTTGGGCGAGATGCAAATTCCTCGTTCCAAGTGAAGGAAGTCACTATGCCCTTCTCGGAATTGTTAGGGAGAAGGCATCAAGCCGTTAGGCGGGTTGTCCTATCTGTCACCTTGACAACCCAAGCAACTTCCGGACGAGTTGATCACCTTTGGCGTGGTCGACTTCACATCGGCGACAACGCAATCTTGGGCGAGCCATCTCTCGGTAAGTTTATGGCAGTATCCCACCACGCTTACCATTGCGTGAAGATACCGGTCCTAACGGTGTGATCACGGTCAAGGGCAACTACAAAGTCTGCCGATTGCGACGAGCGATCCCTCGCCTGGTCGACCAACTTCCGCCGTGGTCACGAAGTTCCGCAGACCAAGTCTGCGCCCTAGGGTCTCCCTTCACCAGGGGAGAAACCAAGAAAGTTCATTGTAAACAGCGATACTTCCAAGATAGTTCACTTGGGGCCAATCTAGACCCCAAATAGGAAAGCGAGCTCATTGCCTTCCTCCGAGCTAATGCAGATGTATTCGCCGGGAACCATCGACATGCCCAGAGTCCCAAGGAGGTGATCGAGCACAAACCGGTCAGTCCGACAGACAAAAAGCTGTTCGCCAAGCTTCGTCGCTTTTGAATTCAAGCAGGGATCATCAAAGATCGACAGCAAGCCGCTTTCGCCATTGGTTCATCCGCGAGGTTGATCACACCGAGTGGTTAGCCAACCTGTCATTGTAAAGAAGAAAGGCGGCAAGTGGAGGATGTGTCGATCACACGATCTGAACGCCGCTTGTCCTAAGGACAATTTCCGCCGCCTCGTATTGATCGGTTGGTCGATCGATCGCGGACGCCTAACTTCGAGTTTTTAGATGCTTACTCGGTTACCACCAAATAAGCATCTCCCGAGGATGAAGAGAAGCGCCTTCATCACCCCTTTCGCACTTTCGCTATAACGACCATGTCTTTCGGTCTGCGCAATCTCGGTGCCACGTTCGGTAACTTTAATGGAAAGACCTTCCCGAGCAATGTGAAAAAACACGGAGGTCTATGTCGACGACATAGTTGTAAAGAGCAAGTATGCTCCAGATCTTGGCCTTTTTCCAAATGGGGTCTGGATCTGCTCGGTCCATTCCCTAAGGGGTACAAGGGCTATACACACATGCTCGTCGCCATAGACACTTTTACAAAGTGGATTGAGGCAGAGCCCGTGTCGTCTCTTCACGCCAAAACGGCTGTTCGCTTTTTCAAAAGCAACGTGGTCACGCGCTTTGGGATTCCCCATAAGCTGATCACGGATAACGGTACCAGCCCGAGCGAGCTATTCGAGAATCTGCGAGCATACCGGTACCAAGGTCTGTTTCGCCTCCGTGGCACACCCACAGAGCAATGGAGCAGTCGAGCGAGCTAACGGACAGATAGTCCAGGGTATTAAACGGCGGGTATTTGCTGCTCTCCGCGAGCACAGCAAGGCCTGGGTTGACGAAGTCCCTTCCGTCCTACAGGCGATTCGACTACTGACGGCCGGGCGGCCGGGAAACTCCTTTCCAATTGGTTTATGGTGCGAAGCCATCACGCCTCCCGAAATCGTACTCGGTTCGCCCCAAGACGAGCTCGGTCAACTTAGTTGACGGCGAGCAAGCGCCTCTCGATCTCGATCTCCTCGAAGGCACACGCGACCGGGCACAAGTCGAATGGCACGCTACCGGCAAGATCTTCGCCGCACGCGCGCCAAGTCGATTCGACCTAGGGCTTTGAAGGCGGGCGACCTCGTTCTGCGCCGTGTCGAGAACTTGTCCAATGCCAACAAGCTAACTCCTCGTTGGGAGGGCCCGTTCACGGTCGTTTCTTACGCCGCGGGGCTGTTACGCCGCTATGGAGGGCGGGAGAGAGTTGACCAGACTTGGAACATCGACCACCTTCAGTAAGTTCTTTGTGTAGGTCTTTTACGTGTTTGCTTAGCTGCGCTTTTGTAAACTTCGCGCTTTAGTTCGTCCAAGTCTCTCGGGCACCATGTAAGTTCAATCCAATTCTTGATGAATCCTCGCGGCCTCTGTGCCCTTTTCACTGCTTTGTCTACTCGCACTACTTTCTCTCTGGTAACACTTGATGGTGCCGGTCTTGCGAACTCTTGGCTCCGCAATCTTAAGGATTTTTCCCTACCCTTGTCTAGTCTCGATAGGTTCCTAAACTCAGGGTTGCGTAACACGGCCTTTCCACCTTGCGGCTAAGTCTGCTCTCGTAAGCCCTCCGCGGCAGAGGCACTTCTCGCCGGCGCGACCACTTGGCAAAGCTCGCTCGTAAGCCCCATGCAGCAGGCACTTTCCTTGTTCGGTTACTCTCGGGCGCCTAACTTACGTCAGCGGCGGACTACGGAACAGATCGAGCAAGGTTCGGTGTCGCTCTTTCTCTCTCGCGCGTGCTCGAGTTCGCAAGCTTAGGTTCTCGAGCATCGTCCGTGCGGGGCTAGGTGTCGCCCTTTCTCTTGTGCACTGTTCGGGTTCGCAAACTCGGTTTCGGCGATGCACTGCGGGGCTGGAGCTAGGCTAAGCGCTCTATCGGTTTTCTTAAACTTCCTAGCGCTGTTGGCTTTTCTCTTAGTTTCTGTTCGTTCTTGTCTTTTTGCTGCTCTTTTTTGCAGGAAAAAAGGTAAGAGTACTTTATTGCATTACTCAAAGGTCTCAGGTACAAGGCCCTTTCGGGTTACAACCGCGGTGCTACTTAGGAGCAAGCTGCTCCTTCAGCTCCTCAACTTCTAACTTGAGGCGCACGACTTATACTCGAGCCTTGATTCCTTCCCGGCTTCAGCTCGGGCGTTCGATCTCCTCCTTGCTCGCTTGGCTTGCGCGCAGCCTCTGCCGGATGGCCTCGACCTCCTCGGTCTTGGCCTTGCAATGATCGTTCGAGCCTCGCTCTGGTGACTTCATTGCTCGGCCGTCTTGAGCTGCTCGTCCAGCTCCTTGACCCTTTTTCATGGAGATCGCCCTCACCGTCATCCGCGCATCTCCTCGATCTCTTCTGTGAAGCCCATGGGTTGAGATCCTAACACGAGTCCCGCGGATGTCTGCTCCTCCTTGGCGGTGGGCTTTTAGCTTCTTGGCTTCCTCCATGAGCTGGTTCCGCCGATGGGATCGTCGACAAAAGTCGCTCTTCAAGGCACCGTGCGGCCTAGCTTCTCCTCCGCGGTGCTCGCCTTCATGGCTTCTTGCAAGCTCCTCGGCTTCTCGTTAGGAGAGCCTCGGAGAATGCCTCTCCTTGGTCACTTGGCCTTGAGCCTCTTCGCTTCGCCTTGACTGCTCGGCTTTGGGCAGTAGAGCGCTCTGCCCGGTCCCCGTCTGGAGACGCTCCGGAGGGACGCCAAGATCTGGCCCTGTTCGATGGTAACCCCATCCTCGAGCTCGCCATGGTATCCCTAAAGACACGAGGAGAAGATCTACTCGAGAACACTGCGACAACACATTCAAACCGAGCAAAATTTGGTCTTGGTGTTTACCTTGCCAAGTCGGCGCTTGATCCAACGCAGCGGTCCTCGAGGCCATCGTCACGAAGCCCGCTCATGCGGGATGAGGCGGCGCGTCCTCGCCGTCGCCGCCTTTGTTCGCTCCTTCTTCTTGCGGAGCGTGTCTGCTTTCGGGAGCGGAGCGACAGGCGGCGCTTCGTCTCCTCGCTCCTTCTCCTCTTCCTCTTCCTCTTCCGCCGAACGTCTTGGGCGAGGCCGAGCTCCCTCCGCTCGGTGGCGCCGTTGTTTCGACCGGCGGGGCGACACCTTTCGACCTGCTCGGGGGCTTCTTCTTGCTCTCTGGCGGCGGGGATTTCACCCTGATCGCCGGAGAATCCCGTCGCCTCAGGGGTGAGCTGCCCCTGCGACGAAGTGCCAGGCAGGACCGGCTGCTCGGTCCATACTGGCGCTTCCGAGCCATCGCCTTGGCCCCGAAGTCCGTGGCGCCACTCGCCGCCACTTTTGCCTCCAGCCGCTCCACCGCGTCTTTGAGCGCGTCGATCTGCTCGCTGGAGCCAGGCGGCAGCAGGCTCCACGCCGCCAGCTTGTCCTTGAGGCTCGCCAGCCTCACTTCCCGTGACGCGCCGTGCGGATGCTCGGGCGGTGCGACGATCGCGGCGCCTCCTCGGCGTCGTCATGGCGGTCTCTTCTCGGGCGGTGATGAGCGAGTTGATCGTTAAGTCTAATACGGTCGGAAGGTGGAAAGATCAAAAGATCGATTTCTACATACCGCCGTGGAGGGCTTGATCTCGATCTTCCTCGCCGAACTTTCCGCCTTTCCTCGGGGCTCCTTAGCGGCTTCTCCGCTTTGGCCCTTAGGCGTTGCGGCGATGATCTCAGCTCCTGGTGGTGAGCACTCCTCTCGCGCAGCGCAAGAAGTTTTTCCTTCTTGCGCGACTTCCTCTTCGAGCCTCCTCGCTCGGCGACTGTTCGAGCAGCGCCAAATGGCCCGGTGAGTCTGCGAGTAACGCCTAAGCCGAGGGTCATGTTCTTTACCTCTTCGTCGCTTTGCTCGGCGAGGAGGGAGGGGCTTGGTCTCTTCCATTGGGTTGACCGCTACCGCTTGGTCTGCTTTCGACGCGCTCCGTCGCCGCAGGTGGTCTCTTGACGGTGACGACCGCCGTGTCAAGGCGAGAGCTCAAGTCGGCTCGGCCGCCACCTTGGGCTTTGCGACCGCCTTGGTCTTGCCCTTCTTCACCTTCTCCTTCTCGGACCGGAGAGGTCCTCTCGATCCCTCAAGGATCACCGGTCCTCTAGCGTTGTCGAAGTGAGCTTTAGCATTAAACAACATTGCAAGTCTAGCAACACGGTCGGGTGTAAGTAATTTACCTCGCTTTGTCGGACGAGCACGTTCCTCGGACAAGTATAGGCCACCTCGCCGGTGACCTCGCTGTCCTTCTTCGCCGCCTTCAGCATAACGTCAACCCGCTCGGTCACCCATGCGTCGGTTAGCTTCTCTGCCCGAGCAGATGGAATCGTCAAAATCCTGTTCGGAGAAAAACGATCAATGAAGAGGTTGAGTCTTAAAGGCACTTACCCGTGCTCTCCCTTGTGATGTCTTCCCATCCCTCTATCTTGTAGAAGGGATAGGACCTTCTCCGCAGCGGACAGATTCTGTTCGCTGTGAAGTCCCGGATAATCTCCCTGCCCGTGAGCCCGAGGCTCACGAGGGAGGCGATCTTCCTTGTCAGGTACCAATCCTCGGCGGACATCTCCGGCCGAGGCATTGAGGTTCCCTTCGCCGGCGCCTTCCCGGTGAAGACGAGTTTGCTGTCGCCGCTCCGCTTGCTGTAGAACCACCTCACCCACCACGCGCCCATCGAGTCGAGCAGGGGTGGGCGAGGATACGGCGCGTCGTCGGCGGTGGCCCGGAGCTTGAGTAGTAGCACCCAGCGCCGAGCGGCGGGCTGCTCCTCGTTCTGGCAAAGAGTAATGGAGGAACAACCCCGGCGGATCGATGCTCAGATAGCCCTCGCACAAAAGTGCGAAGACGCCATCCGGAGGATCTTTATCGGATTGAGGTTAGCCACCTCTAATCCGCTAATGTTTAAGAAGGCCTCAACGAAGTCGCTTTGGAGATCGCAACCCGAGCAGTCTCGCTATTGCGAGTTAACGAACTCTCCCTCCAATGACTCCGAGTATCCTCCTCTCCGCGACCTCCACTACGGTGTCAATGTGGCCCTCTTCCTCCCGGACCTTCGTCCTCCTCGGTCGAGCTAGTGCCGGTGAACTTGGCCATAGCGTTTCCCAGATCGGACGAGCAAGGTTGGTGGTGGAGCTTGGGTGCTTGATCTTGGCGTGGTTGGAATTAGGGCTTAGAGAGGAAAGGCGCGAGAACAGTGGCTGGCATGAGCGACTTGGGTGCTTTTATAGTCCCGTATAAGCAGCTCGCAGCGGTTTAGTCCCAAAAGCGGCTAGTTTTTACTACAACGGCTAGGTAAAACGGTCACTTTGTTTTCATTCTTGCAATGATAGGAAGTTACCGTTGGAGTGCCGCTAACGGCTATTTTTCCCATGGTTGCGATTTGAAGGCTAAGTGCTCGCTGCTCGGACGGATGTCGTTCGCTCGACGCCTTAGCAGAGTTGCTCGGCACTGATCGGGTTTATTCGGTCCCGAACAAGTCTTGTTCGGTTGAACCATGACCTGTTCGATCTTTGTTACATGTCTTTGTAGCAGGAAAAATACCCTCTTCGTGACTTTGAGTCTCAAGGGGCGACCCGCTCTAGTGAGTCCTTCCACTTGAGTCTCGGGGGCTAGCTGTCGGGGGTTAAATCACGGCCCATTGCCATGGCCCACTCCCTGACGGCCCGATCAAACAGCCTACCAGGGCCCAGCTCCCTGGAAGGTTCTATCTGGCCCATATGCATCCTGCCGAACAGCTTCCTGGCTGGCGTGGTGCGTAGTGGCCAAGAAATCGTGTTTGAGTCCGACTCGAACAAGAAGTTCTGCACGGCTACGTGAAGACCCGGACGTTGGTTTCCCGGATTGGATTAGGAGTCGTGATCCTCAAGACTAGGAGTATGCCTTATCTGCCTCGGGATATATTTGGCATGTATGAGTTCGTTATGATCTCATAGTTAGCCCGGCCCGATATTCCCTCGGTAGGTCGGTTTGCTCGGCACTATATAAACAAGGCCCCTACGGCGTGTAGAGGGCTCCTGGCACTTGATCTTCGCATTATTGCTTCCTGTACACCATAATCTCGCCGAGACTTGTTCGTCTCACGAGCCATCTCTTGTATTCATCTCGATATATAAGAAAGGCCGGACGTGGGACTACTATCTCTCCGAGAGGCTGAACCAGGATAAAACCCCTGCCTCTGACCGCTCGTTGTTTGTTAAGTGGTTGTTCGGCGTGTCTCCTATCTCCTCTTTGAAGAACCTTGGTTGACTTGGGTCGATATCCCAACCGTCGACAACAATCTAGGTGCGTGCTAAAAGTCCTCAAATCTTTTTCAGTTCCTCTTCCCTGATGTCTACTTTTATACATTAGAGCATCCCCAACATCCCCCTATCCCATCCCATAAAACACTATTTATGTGTGTACGAATAGTGTTTTAAGGGTGAGATAGAAGGGTTGTTGGGGATGCTCTTCCGGCTCTTGGTGGAAGGTAATACTTGTTTAAATGTCTAGTAGACCGCTCACATTTAATAGAGCTATGGGGCTAGCTCTCTTCATAAATTTTGATTCAAGCTTGTTGGACTTAAATCATGTTGTGGTTTCATAGTATTACATATAATTGAATGAAAGTGTGGATTTTTTGAACACACACTTAAACTATTGTGGGTTACACTACCAGGGAAAAGAGCTGTACCGCTTGTAATGGTGTCTAAAAAGGCAAATAATATTGGAGGAGGTGGGATTTGAACCTCTAAAAAGGCAAATAATATTGGAGGAGGTGGGATTTGAACCCAGGACCTCATGACTCACACCTCACCCAGCTAGCCAACCCATTCACGCGTGATATCTGATGAGATAGGGGAAGCTTTCCTTTTATCTATTCGAAAAAGGACCCTTTAGAACCGGTTGGGGCTATTAAACCACTTAAAAAGGCCAGCATCCTAAGCGGTTTGTGTGCCCAACCGCTTCTAGAGCTATAGCAATGGTTGGGGACATGAACCACTTAGGATTCTTGGTCTTTAGAAGGGGTTCGCGTCCCCAACCGCTTATAGAGGTCCACTCCTGGCTTGGGCTGGTTTGGGGCTATTAAACCGCTCGTAAAAGTTCGCTTCTTTTTTTTCAACCGCTTAGGAATGTCAGTTCCCTAGTAGCGTTATTTATTTTGCTTGCTACAAACGGTGCAAAGAACTCTTACGGGTAGACCTAATTCATGTATGTTTGATCCAGTGTAGAAAACTCTTAGCCCCTAGTCCATTGTGTTAAGTGCTTGGTACATAAAGAGAGAACCAGCCACTTGGATCTTACTACGAAAGCATACCAACTTCAATCTGGTTTCAGCTTTGCTTTGGCATTTCACTCCTTATTGAGTCCGTTCTTGTTTGTTACGCTCACGAAAAGAAGTGTATCCGCAAGGTGGACGTTATCCTTATCATACTTTCAGAGGAATTCTCGTTCTCCCGTAACTCTTGAGGATGTTCCCTTGTTCACCCATCTCCAATATCTACCATGTGAAATATGTGATGACGTGGAGGGGAGAGCGCATGTATGGATATTTGAGCTGTCTTCAAAATAAGAGTCAACTCTACACGAGAATTAAGAAACTTTGTATGCGAAGAAATTATCTATAAAAACCTATAGCCATCTCTACTGAATATGATATCTAATTCTCTGTCTTCTGACTTGCCGAATAGGATAGAAGACAACTACAAAAGGTGAGCCCTGAAAGCCTTATCAGCACCCACGGACCATTTCGCATTTCGGTATCAGGTTGCTGCATATCGCCAATCGCCATTGCAATCCAAATATTCGATATTCCACACTAAACCCATCTGTGGTGTCGCTAGAAAGAAGCTTGGCCATTATCCGGACCCTCCCGTATCAACTTTTCCCCCATAAAATTGCTGCAAAATCTCATTCTCCCAGTGCACATCTCCATGCCTATATAAGCAAGGCCCCCAATGTCAATGCATAGCAAGCAAGCACAGCTCAGAGCCTTGTACACATTAAGGTACTAAGCCATCGATCACTAGCCTTAGCACTAGCACTAGGTAGCCTACATTTTCCACACGAGATCTTCCGAGTTCAAGAAGAAGAAGAAGAAGAAGAAGAAGAAGAGGAGGAGGAGGAGGAGGAGGATCGATGGACCGGGTCACGAGGCTGGCGGCTCAGCGCGCGGTGGTGATCTTCAGCATGAGCTCGTGCTGCATGTGCCACACGGTGACGCGGCTCTTCTTCGAGCTCGGGGTGAACCCGACGGTGGTCGAGCTGGACGAGGACCCCAGGGGCAAGGAGATGGAGAAGGCGCTGGCGAGGCTCCTCGGCCGCAGCCCCGCCGTGCCGGCGGTCTTCATCGGCGGCAGGCTCGTCGGCTCCACCGACAAGGTCATGTCCCTCCACCTCAGTGGCAACCTCGTCCCGCTGCTCCGCAATGCAGGTGCCCTCTGGGTGTAGCGCCCAGTGCTTGGTAATTTCTGGTTGATACATGCATCTTCAGCCTGATCGATACAGTGGAATAATGCATGTATCAATAATAGTGCATGCGCGTGCGTGCTTTTGTACCAGCAGGTGATGATGGAGATGAGTATAGCTATGGGACAAGTATGCAGACCTTTTTTGTGCTGTAATAACTTGAGAGGAGATCGAGTGTCGTGTTGGGGGTCTTTTGCACTGTAGTAATAATAATAATGCATATTTTGTAGCACCTCTTTGTTGTCAAGTGATCGACCGCGTAGAAACGTGAACTATTAAAAAAAACTTCATCACTAACTGTTCAGAGCTACTATCACTAACGGTTTCTAAACCGCTAAAGATTAAGTGACAGTGATAATCAAGGATTTATCGTTAGCGGTTCCATAACCGCTAATGATAATAATTTTCATTAGCGGCTCTTCGATACAACCGTTAATGGTACAAGCATATCGATAGCGATTCTTTACCAGGATAGATATTTATCACTAACTATCCCCAACTATCAGTGATAAGTTTGTACATGTAAAAAAAGACTCACAAAAATGTTTAGCTTGAGGTTTTGTTATCCATGCCCTCTGTAAACACAATCAGCAACACATATTTTACTCATCCATACGTACTCACATATATCACAAAATCATATATACAAAGCTCTCACATACGATCATCTATACATCTATGTATCTACATCCTTTCATATAGCATTGCAACATCAATAAATGCAATGATCACATGAGGATCCACGGGTATCAATATCAGAAGAGAATGAGATCCACATAAGCATCACAAATAACTTCAATACAGGTACAATTAGATCCACATAAGCATCCATATTAATTACTTTATATCCATATGGGCGCATAAGTTTTACTATTACATTAAGATTAATTCCACCATTACAACATATAACAAGTTTACAATATAGAGAAGTTTACAAATTTACATCCAGATGAACATATAAGTCTTAGAAATAGAAAACAATAAAACGTGCAAATAAGTTCACAAGCGTACCTTGTCATTTGCAAGTAAATAACAATGTGTTTCTTGTCAGCGGCTAAACAAATAAGTTCACAGGCTACAAATAAATCACAAGCAAATATATAAGAAGTATTAAATAAATGAAAGGACATTTAGAATAGTACGAAGGGTTCAATTCATAAAGTATACCAACATCGCACACGAGAGTTATCAGATCCTCTCCATATAACGTGCCATGACTCCTCGGACACATACATAGTTTCCCGATCTGAATCAGGCTTCAATGAATCACATTTTTCATATACTGAGGATGATGAATTATCCAATGAGATAAATAACATGTCTAAATAACACGATGGTAGACCCCGGTAGCGCTCTCGCTAAATGAATAATACAAAAAATAATTCATATTGTTGGATAATATATGACACTCCGATTCTAATATATTCATGAAAACAAAAAAAAAAGCATCCAACAGTTAAGACAGAGAAAGGAAGATTTGTTAGAGATGCTATAGATATAGCAGGGCCGACGAAGCATATTTTTAGCACCTGGAAGGGGTACGGCAAGGAGAAGGCGTAGGTGAGAGACGAGTGGATGGTGGCTACCGCGCACAAGAAAGGAGTGGTACAGTTGGCTCTCCTAGAGATGCTCTTGACCCCCAAATTTCTTGAAACCCTAAATTTCATATCCAATTTAAATTGGGGCAAATTGGGACTCTTTAGGGGTGTGCCTATTTTTTTTTGTCACCGGCGATAGGGAGGACAACGGCAATTGTGAAGCCGGTGACACCAGCGGCGAGTTTGGGGATGGCAGCAATAGAAAGAATTACACGGGGCCCAGAGACGAGAACGCCGGCGATGAGGAGGACGACGGTGACAGGGAGTCCGAAGGCACTGGGGACGGGTTTGGAAACGACGGCAACAGAGTGTTCGAGAGGAAATCTAGCTAGCATATGACTTAGGAAATTTTGGAACGGAATGAATCCCACACACTACCAAGTATTTAGTTACATAGATATGCCTATCCCTAGCGGTTCACACAAAAAACCGCTAGCAATACAAACTAGCATCAGCGATTTTATGTGTGAACCACTAGTGATACTTAGGTTCCAGCTCCGCTTGCGCCAACCCACACATGACTATCACTAGCGGTTGCATACATGAACCACTAGTGATAATAAAAAAGAAAAGGGGGTGCAAGTAGGGCTTTAACCCGTTAAAGGACCGAAATCGATGACTAGAGAGGATGAATAGGAGCCCAATCTTTTTCTCGATCAAAATCACCCCGATAATTAACCTTCTCAAACAATATGTCGAATACTTGGCATGCTTCTAAGATCTTGGTGTTGATTGCTAAGTTCACTATGGCTGGCTCCAACAAGGTCCCTTAAATTTGATCCCCTATAGCTTGATATAGGGGATCCCCTAAAAAAATCCATCCCCTATAAACATGCATGTCTCCAACAGTAATCCCTAAAAGTGAACTCTATCCAACTAACTATAGCTGCCACGCCCTGGAAAGATTACTTTGCCTCCGCCGCTGGAAAAACCTCGCACGCTGTCGCCGCCTGTACCCGCGGTTGTACGTGAGACGGCGAAAAACCTCGCACGCCGTCGCCGCCTGTACCGCGGCTGTACGTGAGACGTACGCCGCCGCCGCCGTTGAAAAAATCTTGCATGCTGTCGCTGCCTGTATGTAACGTACGCCGTCGCTGTGGTAAGTACGTACGCATCACTCTCTCTAGTACTCCGTGAGTATTTGCATGCATATTGGAAACTAACTCAAGATCGATCTATGTATTGATTAATCAAGATTCATATGTGTATTGCAAGCTAACTGAAGAGATCGATCTATGTATTAGAAGCTAGCTTAATCAAGATTCAGTAGAAACTAGCTAGATGTGATTACATTAAACTATACAGTAGATTCTTTTTTATTTAAACTTTGATCCTAAGTCAAAGAGAAGAATATAAGTAAACAGAGGGTATTGAAAATCTATAAATTTATTAATTATTACATCTTGTGTTAACCCTGTAGGTTATAGTTCGCCACATATAGTTGATGAATAAAATATATGATTGCAAATTCTTATACTCGTTCAGCAGATGAAATAACAACCGAATATAAAGATAACATGAAAGGTCACCAAAAAGGAAAAATAAAAGGAGCAGGATAAGTGCAAGCTAATGCTAAAGGCTCAACTATCATTGTCTGTAATGCGGGCAAGAATTTTGTCCTGCAACGCCTTGTAGTAAACCTTCTGCGCCGGGTTGCATTGATCAAGATTGATAACAAGTATGCGCTCGTCCTCCCTTTGCTTCTTCATCTCCAATCTCTCCATCTCGATCGCAGCTATCTTAGCATTGTGCGCATTAATTTTATATGCCTTCTTCTCCTCAATATATAGCATCTTGTTTAGTCTAGTCTCCTTCGCTTCAGCTGACCTCTGCATGACAGCCATTCTCTCAACGTGCATGTCCTGCATACTAGAGACGTACTCAACAGAAGATGAGGCCGATGTAGCTCTCTTCTTTGAATCCTTGGCAGCATCTCGACCCATCGGGTTCTTACGAGGCGGCTCGTCACTAGTAGCCTCCACATCAATGGGGACATTCTTGGAGGCGTCTGTAGTAGGGTCATCGGCAATGTTGTCGTTTCTCTTATTTGTCTTGTCATACAAATCTATCCACTTCTCTTCGTTCTTTAGTACTTCCCAGCAATGGGACAGTGTGAAAGGCTTCCCCTCCATGGACATGTATAGAGTGTGGGCACGCGATGTCTACAGTTTCAAACAAACAACAACATGTATATGTAAAAAATTAGAAATTTTAAGAGTACAAACATAAGAGTGATGGACAATAGGTACCCTATCCATATCGGTGAGGCCGCTCTGATTCTCGTACAACACTTGCTGATAGTACCCCACAAACTTACTGACATGCTCTTTAATGAAATCCCAACGGCCATTTATGCTCCTCTGGGTCCTTTCCGGGTACTCACCTCGATTTTTGTTGTAGTTTTCTGCTATGCTCTTCCATAATGACTCCTTCTTCTGTCCTGTACTGATGATCGGGTCCATGCTCACATTAACCCAAGATGATATGAGGATCAAGTCCTCCTCCACACCAAAGTTGGCCAACTTCGTCTTTGTGTTCATCTTCTTGACACGTGCCTTGCTTGACTCCTGAGTCATGGTGACAGTGGGCCCTGAATAAGGAGGGGATGTACCGACTGGGGTATCCCCTGTGCCTGACTCACCTGCATCGCTGAAATTGGGCAAAACATGGGATTCCGACCTGCCCAAAGCCTCCGACCCCTCATGCAGACTGCTCAAGAATGAATCCATCAACCTATATAAAAGTCAAAAGCAAACAAATTACAAAAGCACCGATAGGGGCACACACTCATATAAATGTTGAGTTATTAGAGGAGGAAGGCATGCTGAAACAATAGCATGCCTTTGCTATAGTTCGGTGTAATCTATCCCTATAATCTACCATGGCTTAAGCTGAATCAAACAATATCTTCAATAAAAGACTAGCATGCATTCAAGAGCTATTTAAACCATCCTCTACATAAACATCGCAGATGCATAGGAAAAAATTGAACATCAAGGGAATTCCTACGTAATTAAAGGAGATGATTGTGCTTCTTTCTTGGAAAGCAAATTCGCAAAGATTTTTTTCTTCTCTTCAAGGACACAGATAAGAGTGCAGCTGATTCGAGTAATTAAAGGACGCCCTAAAAAAAGTAATGAAAGGGCAGAAGCATAGCAATGAATAAGGTTGAAAAGAGAAAAAAAAATATTAAGCCAATGATGTTTCCAACCAAAATGAACCACTCGATCAGCTACAGCTCAAGACCTAGGTTTCGGCAGCGAAAGAGGTTGTAGCTTTTTGACGAACAAAGTTCGATCACCAAGTGTTGAGGCCAAACTTAGAAAAGAAAATTGAAAGGCACACACGACAAGTAACTACACTATGAGCCTAACAGGCAAGGTTATAACTCTGTATAGATTCCATACATGATAGCTCAGTCCTTGGGGTTGCTTATATAAACTATATTCTCCTATAATGTAATACTACTGCACATAATTTGCCTGTAAGCTGGGATCATTACAGGATAATGTTTTTGTTACTGTTCTTGCAACCATCCAATATCGAGCAATGGAAGACAAAGCAAGTGATGCATACTATAATCTAAGCAACACAAAATCTCAAATCCAGCGGAATACTTTTAGCCAATTGCTTGCTATATTAACAAAATCTAGATGCTAAAAATTGACCTTGCGGGAGGAGGAGGAGTTGGGCGGCGTCGGGAGGAGGAGACGGCGGCGCGAGGCGAGAAGGGGCGGCGGCGGGAGGAGGAGGCGGGCGGGTCGGCGAGGCAGAGGAGGCGGACGGCGGGGGAGGAGGAGGCGGGCGGCGGCGCGAGGCAGAGGAGGGGGGCGGCGGGAGGAGGAGGCGGACGGCGGCGGGAGGAGGAGGCGGGCGGCGAGCGAGGCAGAGGAGGGGGGCGGCGGGAGGAGGCGGTGGGGTCGGCGAGGCAGAGAAGGCGGACGGCGGCGGGAGGAGGAGGCGGGCGGCGGCACGAGGCAGAGGAGGGTCGGCGAGGAGGAGGCGGGTGGCGGCGGGAGGGGGGCAGAGGAGGCGGCCGATCGAGAGGAAGAGTGGGAGGAGGAGAGGAGCGACGTTCCTGGATTCCTATCTCGCGCGGGAGGGACTTCGGTTGAGGATACGGGAGGGAGAGCGGTCCCGTACATGTACTGTTTCTCTCTCCGGCCCGGTGAATTACAGGCTGATATAGGGGATGCTGTTGGATGTTATAGAGGGGTAGTTCATCCCTTATTTTAGGGGTTCAGTGATGTATACAGGGTGCTGTTGAAGTCAGCCTATGGTCGACCGGCATCACCTAGGACCAGCACTGCTACCGAAACAGCCAGAAGACATCTACTTCCTCGCCAATGCCCTCTACATCGATTTGGGGCCCTTGGTGTCTTGCTCCAGCTTGTCATTGCATCTCAATGCCTAGGGCCGGTGCCACCTCCTGCGCAGCCACGCCGCCGGGTCACTAGGCCGTCGCGCCGCTGTGGCCGATAGCCGACGCCGCCAAGCCACCATTGCTGCTAGCGACACAGGCCAAACCTGCTGCCTCGTTGCCGAAGTCTGAAAGCCGTCGCCTTGGAGCTGTGGAAGGAGCAAGAACAGGGGCATGCACGCCTTGCTCTTCATCTTCTCTAGCTCACGTAATCACAAAATCCAAGGCCGGCACCGCCTCTCCTCCTGCGGCCGTGCCCAGGACGAACCGCCCCTTGGCCGGCCACGGACTACCTCAGACGGCCGCCACCATGTCGAGCGCCGCCCTCATCTCCTCTATCTCTCTCTCCCATGGCTTCTCTCCCACAATCTCTCTCTCTCATGGCCATGGTCGGCCTCCCCTGGAGCCAAGCGCCAGCCCTGCCTCCTCAGCCTAGCACCGTCGGCCATGCCGCACAGCCTAGTGCCGCCGGCTACCACCATCGGTCACCCAAGGTGCCATCTCTCTCACCTCGGTTCCCTCCCCCTCTCTCTCTTTCGAGCTCTCTCTAGGCAGCAAGGGAGGTGGCGGTTGGAAGGGGGAACCCTAGTCGGTCACCTCTCCTTCCCCTATTTTTTTCTTTTCTGTTTCTTTTTGTATTGCTCTTTTTTCTCTCTCATGAAAATTGATGCTAAAACGGAGGAATAACACACAAAGATAATTGGGAAATTCTAATATTTTATTTCTGATTTTTGTTCCACCTTATAGACTACGCCCCAAATCCTAGGTCATATTCTCCCCAAATATTTCGGCATCCCGGGAATATCCGGTAACGAGCCACGAGTGCTCGCACCTGGGTTTTCTCGCAGAGGTTAACCCGTAACCTCCAAGGTTTTAACCACACCGACTAACCCAGAACCGAACTATGGTTTTACCAGATTAACCTAGAGCACATGGTTTTTCCACATCGGCAAACCCAGAACTGAACCATGCATGAATCTTTGATCGACTGCCGACCGTCTCCAACGATCCATTCGCCTCGAAGCATCCGCACATCCGTAGCCACATGCCCTGGTCTGAAACCCTCCCGCCTTGTCAAACGCGTCCGGGTCCCACCGAACCGTCTCGACTCCCAGCAAAGACTTCGACCACCAGCTGGCACCACCACTTCCAGACCGCCCTGACAACTGGTCCCAACCAACGACACCACCTGCCACCAGCAAACTAACAGACTCAGGCAAACCGTGATCCGAACCCAAGTCTTACCACACTTGGTTTGGGGTTAGTCCGAACCGACCGTAGTCGTGAAAAACATCGCAACTACAAAAATGTGCAAGCACTTCATTCTGGTACCTCGCCCATACTTTCACAGCAACTCCTCAGCCTCAACCGTCTTCAGCACTAGACCGAACCTTAGCCCTCCAAGCTTAGTCCCAGTCCTTAACCTCACCACGGTGTCTAGCCCCGTCTGTGTATGACCGTCCCGCAACTTCCTGCCGTTACGGACTCTCGAACCTCCAATTCGCATCCCGACACCATCGCCCCATAGTACATACACTGAACTTGGCCTCACCCGTCTAAACCATGCCTCACCACGGCTCGCCCAGCTTCAAAGTCCTGCAACAACATAGACAACACACCATCAGGTAGCACTGCACATATAGCCAACTCAAATCAAACACATTCAAAACCTCCATTAAGCACCAAAGCTTGTCAATATACTCATCACAAAAAGGGTCAACCTCCACATCATTCACCACCCGTCCTCTAGAGGGTAAGCCTACGCTCAAGCGCAATGCCCTAGACAATGTGCTGTTTAGGTTTTAGTCAACATATATAGAGAAATAATTATTTTATGTACTCGATTCTATGCCATTTGAATAAAGTAGTATGTTTTATGAGCCTTTTCAAATCCTAAAATAACAAGACACTATGTAAAATTAGTATATAGCTTCCCTACACCTATATAAAATAAGAACCTTATGAGGTTTAATATAAAATCCGAATACCAAATTGTCGGGGATAAAATCACAGCCCATTGCCATGGCCCACTCTCTGATGGCCCAATCGAACAGTCTACTATAGCCTCGCTCCCTAGAAGGTTCTATCTAGCCCATGTGCATCCTACCGAACAGCTTCCTGGCTAGCACGGTGCGTAACGGCGAAAAATTTATGTCGTTGAAGCAATTGGCTGAGAAGTTGTATTTGGTCTTCACCGCCGTGAGACGCGAAACTGCGGAGAGTACGGTCACATCAGTATGGTCATGAAGCGGCAACTTGGCAGACTCGAGGAGTCTCTCGAACTATTCAGCGAGTGGCTCGGACTCTTCCTCGGGGGAGAGATCGAAAGCCCGAGCTACGTCCTCCGTGAGCTCCTCCAACCGATAGACATCGACTTCGTCAAAACCCTCTCCAAAATCTGCAGGGCTAAAGACCGGCGCCGGCCGACGCTTCTCTCCATGAGCTACCCATATAAGATAGTTCGCTTTAAAGCCATGCCTTAAGAGGTGCATGCTAATTTCACTCTTGCTCCTCTTCACAGTGTTCGAGCAACAAGCACAAGGACACCAAACCACCGCTGCATTTGGGTCGGGGACACTTCCGAAAGCATGCTCCATGAATGCCCTTGCCTTCTCGATCCACTCGTTCGAGTGATGTCCAGACCTACTCCATCCATCGTACATCCACCGCCGATCTTCCATCGCAAACTATATAACGTAAATGCATGCAACACAACTTTAAGTTTAGACGGTTTAGGCCTAACTAAATAGGAGGGCTTACCCACCCACGGGTGCGCGTTTGAGTACGGTGGTCCCGGCACTATGGGGCACGGGTCGAAATTCCGGCAGCATAACCCCGCAGCTCCCCCGGTGCAACGACGGGTACGGTGTACCGCTTATGTTATGCACAAGGAGAACGACGGGGTCATGCAGCCAGAATTCCAACCCGTACACCATAGTCCCGAGACCACCGTACTCAAACGCGCATCCGCGGGCTGTCCAAGAACGTGGACAGCTCGGAAGCACACCCGCTTTCATAATGGAACCCAACGAATCACCGCCCGAGCTCCTTATGAAAATGTGCGGGTGTGCCCCCGAACGGGTTTGACTATGGCTCGGTTCATGTTACAAATGCATTGCAAATAATCGGAATCACGTAGGATCTAATTACATCTACAAATAAATAAATAAAACTAATTATAAAACATGTACTAATAGCACTAAGACTAATTGCAATGGAAATAATTAACTAATTATAAAATATGTACTAATTGCACTGGAAATAATTAACTATATCTACTAATAACGTCGGTTCACAGAACACCGACGACACAGCTTACACATGTTGTAAAAAAAATACACACGGACATACCTCAAAGGCGGAGGACGTCGACGTGTCAAGGGGGAAGGCGGCTGCGGCGGGGAAGAGACGGGGCACGGAGGCGGCGAGGTGGCGGGGCGGGGGAGCGAGGCAGCCGGCCAGAGGCGGCGCTGGGAGGACTAGGCGGTGGGGGAGAGAGGCGGCGGAGGGGAGGAGGCTCAGGCGGGCGGAGGCGAGGCGGCGCGGCATGAGGAGGTGAGGCGGAGGCGGCGCGTGGGTGAGACGGGCGGAGGTGGCGCGGCGGAGGCGGCGGGGCAGGCAGGCGCGGCGCAGAGGCAGGAGAGGCGGCGGGGAGGCGGCGCGGACGGGAGGCGAGGAGCAGCGGCCGGGAGGACAGGGAGGCGGAGCGGGGGACGGGAGGCGCGAGCGGCAGGGGGACGGGGAGGATGCGGCGGGTTCGGGGCGGCGAGCAGCAGCGGGGAGGGCAGGCCAAAGCGGCGGCGGGTCGGCGGAGTCGTCTCGCGGGCGGGACGACGCGGTCGCCGGAGGCCTCGGACTTGGAATTTTGCGAAGTGTGAGGCCGTGGACTTGGAGTCCTACTCAATTATTGGTGCGGGGGCAACCAATGTCGTCGGGGCGCAATGGGCCGCCGACACAGAGAGAGGGGCCGCGATCACTGCTTGCCTCACGCCCCCTATGTCGTCGGTAGGGAGAGTTGCCGCCGACATAGCTTGCCCCTCCCCCTGCCCCTCCCTTCAGAAATGTCGTCGGCCAGGCCAGAGCCGACGACACAAACCACTTTGTGTCGTCCGCTTTCATATGGCCGACGACACAGCCCCGTTCCACCCCACCTCCGGCCGCAGCTATCAATTCCCCTCTCCGGCCGATTAGCGCGCCACACAGGCTTTCGTATGTCCGTTGTGACCACATATGGACATCTCAAAACGTCACAATCCATTACACGTTCCTCCTTCGCCCAACCTACCATTCTCTAGGGCTTACGGCACTGCTCCATCCTAGCACCGTGCGATCTCCTTCACTGCTTATAAAAGACACGTCGTAGCTACATCGGATCAACTTGTACCTAGCTAAGACTTGCCGCTTGGCGAACGAGGTGTGTGATAAGATCTTGGGTGGGTAGTTTACCCAGTACAATTAATCCTAGAGTGTCCCTACTAGTTGAGAGATGGAGCAGTTGGAAGCCCAGCAAGGCTATCAGTCTTTGGAGGCGGGGGCGCTGTTACCCACTTGTGACGTCGGCCAGACAAAAACCGCCGACACTGACACTACCTATGTCGTCGGCTAGCCCCTGCCGCCGACACTGCTCCCAGCTATGTCGTCGGTAAAGCCTTAGCCGCCGACACATAGCCCCCACCCTCTCCAACACTTTCCGACGGTGAATGATACACGTAATAGTACTCCACACTAGGGCCCACATGGCAGACAATAATTGTGCCTGCCATGCGGGCCACGGTGAAATTGCCGGTATAAACTCCGCGACCAGAAGAGCTGTGTCATGACCTTTGAAACTTTGTCGTGGCTGTTCCCCGACGACGGCGCGTACACAAGGCGACAGACGCTGCTCGTCGTCGGGGAACAGGCCACGGACAAAGCTCGAAAGGCCGCGGACGAAAATTATTTGGCGGGATCATAATTTGAAAATTTCGGAATGGCGCGATCGGAACTGCAGGCTGTGTCGGCGGTTTATCCTTGGCCGACGACACTGAGTGCCTCCAGCTGCCTATGACGTCGGCCTCTCTTTTGGCCGCCGACATTGGTCATCGTCGGCTTCCTGGCCGCCGACATAGAGTTTTCTGGCCGCCGAGACAAATATCTTTTTTCTGTAGTGGGTGGGAGTTCGTCCACGCACGGCATGCGCGGTCATTGCCGCATAGAAGATGAGGTACCAGATGTTTTCGAACTAGGCATTTGGCCTGTCGGAAAGAGCTACGTCTATGCCAACCGGTACAAAAGATAACTCATTCTAACTGCATTGCTCGATGCTAGCTATTTTTATTGGAACGCTCCGGTAACAAGTTTTGCATGCAGACAACACAACCGTTATGCGAATTTGAGAAGTGGCTTGGCACCGAGACCATCCTAATCCGATGAGATCAACCCCGACGAGGACAAGAGAACCCTAGCTCGAATGTCTCGAGCGTAAAGAAGTCCACGAACAGCATGTGCACTGAAAGAAGGAGGAGCGTGGGAAGGAGGCACCGGAGAACGAGGAGTATGTCGTGCTACGGCCACGCACCTTGAGGCTTGGGAGAATGGGAAATGGCCTTGGTGCGCTCAATAGACGTGATGTGCTACATTCTTGCCTTATTTTCTTCTTGTTTCAACGAGATTTAACATATCTTCTTTCTGTGTCAGCCATCGATGTTTGTACTACTAAACTATTGTTGTGTTTATTAAGTTTCGTTTTCAACCCTGTGTTTAATTGAATTTAAATTATCGAATTGAGTCCTTGTGGTAGGGTGAATTGGTTCACATTTCCATATTTATTTTGTTTTTTGTGTTTTCCATCACAAAATAGGCGGCGAGAAAAGCATGTTTAAAGAAAAGGAGATACTCCAAGTCGGACATTCGAGAATAAGAAAAAAAAGGTGCTTGTTCAAAACATGGACGCACCATGCGGATCGCGGCAAATCTCAGTGGACAAAGCCGTCGAGAAAGCCCCGAAAACCGTTGAGAAAGCTAAATCTTGATGGCTAGCCATTGAGATTCGGCCCTCGGCATAGCTAGGCCGGAAGAGATGACCTGTCTCGACAGCCTGGCCATTAAGATTATCTGTGTCGACGGCTTCGGGCCAGCTATCGATAGGTGGAACCCGTCCGACACAACGTGTGGGCGAGAAGCTGTCACAATGGTCGTAAGCCATCGAGATAGATTGAAGGCAGGCCGCGCAGCCTCCTGACCTAGCCCAATTCACCTTTCTTGATGGCTTACGGCCGTCGAGACTCTCATATCAAGCGCAGCCCACCCGGCCTCGTCCATTACTACCAAGTAGACCCCCTTATTGTTGGGATATGCCCAATAAAAATTAAGAGATACATACAATGCAAGCTCATGGATAGCGCGGGCTACATATGATATGGATCCGGATCTAGATGGGCATCTAGCGTAGAGGGCCCAATAGTGTGCGCTATATAAAGGGAGGTGGTGAAGAGGTCAGCACATGCCTGTGAACAAGCTCTCTCTCTCTCCAACAAACCCTAGCCGTCGTCTCCCTCATTTGTGCACAAGTGCTAGCACACCGTGCATGGATGGATTCCAATCCTTGTATGTGTGGATACCGTTGAGGTGGCGCTATCAACGCGAACCAGAGAAGTAGATGAAATATGCTCGCAGACACATTATATATGTGATCGTGTCTCATCGATTACCGTTGACCGAAAAAAATTTGGGGCGAGACTAGATGCATTGAATAGATAATTTTGTTAGCTTTCCAACAAGTGGTAGAACATCGATAACAAAGTCTCGATGTGTCCAGGGCATCCATTTGAAGACAGACTACGCAAATAGGTCGCGAATCCCGACGAACTCGTAAAGCTTGTCGACAGCCTCCACAACGTAGGAATCGGGCACGACGCACATCGTGGGTGCTTGCTGACCAGTGAGGAGGAGGCGATGGGATCACTGTGAACGACTACTTCTATACGACTACATGTAGATCGATTTAACCTACTTGATTGACTTTTCTTCCGCTGCACTTTATGTCGTAAGGTAATCTCGATCTATGGTCAATTACTTGCAGGGTGTCATAGGTTTCGCCCGCTAGAATTTGATTCTGTGCTAGCATAGTTTCCCGCGTTTCCTTTCACTTGTCAGTTAGTCTTAATAGCCAAGTCTTGGCCATCGAGGCAGCTCATCCCCACTACATCCCACCCCGGCCCCGTCAGTCATTGACAAGTGGCCCACCTGTCAATTAGTCTCGACGGCCATGCCCTAAACGTCGAGAATAATGGTAAAATAGCAAAAAAAAAATTAAAAGGCAAGAAAACAGAAGTTTGTAGTTGTAAACCCAAAAAAAATTCGCACATTCAAATACCCCACGATACACACAATTACGCACATAATTCACATCAATATCACAATGTCACATATATTACAATCACATTCAAACGGTTACAAAGGTCCACAATTAGTTTAAATCACAAGTCCACAAGTAGTTCATCACATCACAAGTCCAACAACACAAGCACATAACAAGTCAAAGCATCAAGTTCATTTTAGTTTCGAGCTTTCTACCTCAATTACAGCTGCGACGGTGGTGTGCCGAAGAGCTGATGCGTAAGGTGGGCGGCCAAGTTCTCGAAGGCGTTGTCACCATGCGGCGCGTCATCCTGAGGAGATGGCACGTAGGACGGAGGCATAGGCATTGTGGTAGAACCTGAACTCTACGAGATATTACAATTAGGCATTTGATTTGGCCCAAGTGACTCACCGCTGGCTCTCGGATCCAAGGGTGTTCGGTGTTCGGGTAGTTCAAAATATGCCCAGTGGTGGTGCCGTCTGTCCCACGTAGGCGCCCTGGCCACGTAGTTGCATGTAGGCGCCCTGGTCTCGAGGTGCTAGCAACAAGACCAGCGTAACCGCTTGGCTCGGCCTGCACATATATTTGAGTTCATTAGTCCACGTGATAAGATATGCATGTCGAGAATAAAATGAAGTTGTGCGAACATGTTAGCACAGCGACGAACGCCTCAAGCTGTCGAAGCCTTCTGTCGTACTCTTCTTGCACAGTCCTGAGGCTCTCCTACATGGCCCTCATCATCTCTTTGTGATAGGCCCGCTCCTTCTCTGTTGCATGGCCCTCATCATCTTTATATGATAGGCCCTCTCCTCCTCATGCCTCCTCTGCTGCTCCTCTCCCTCTGTAGGCGCTCCTCGAACTCGCGATGGGTCTCACCCCCGCTCTGGCTAGCCCGCAACTCGGGCGTGTACTATGAAGACCTGTAACATGTGTAAAATAATAGCCAGCTTTGTCACCGTACAAATGAGTGAAAGCGATCACACCATAGGTGGTCGCCATAGATCGCCAGCCGCCCATGAGCCTTGCCCCTAATGCGCTTATAGATCACGTGAGGGTTACATGATCAAGGGGAACCGCCTCTAGACTGCTCTCCACCCCATGATCTCGTCTATAGCCAATAATATAAAAACAATGGCGTGAAGATGTTTCACGTACCTCCAACGGAAGGGATCTGTCTATTACAATGTTCCAAATTACAACATTTTACAGTATTTTCTATGCAATTTATTATTTTAAAACACATATATAGATATTATACGGCACAACATGTACAACAAAAGGCATAAAAAATTTAGAAAAATAACGTGATTTCATTTTGCAAGCTTATCTAGTTTTTTGTTAAAAATGAGAGTTCCACCTATTTTTACAAATTATAAACATTTTTTAAAGGTTTAAAAGGGAAATAAAAGTGTATGTAAATTGTAAAATATTTTTGAATATTCAAAAAGAGAAAAATGGGGCAGCCCAATATACCTCAGCCCAACGGCCATCAGAGAGGCTGGTCCCTCTCTCGAATGCTCGGCAGTGGCCGTGGAGATAACATCCTCTCCAGAGCAAACTCAGGGGCGAGAGAGGGAGGCCGGCGGAGCAGGCTAGCTGACCATGGAGGCGGTGCGCCAGTGGCACGGCAGTGTGTTGTGGTGGTGACCCCGGCGGCGACCCTCAGCACAAGGCTATGAACGGCTTCCACGGCGGCACAGCGAACGGCTGGCCAGGAGGCAGCGCGGAACCGTCCAACCCCCCGACGGATGGCATGCTTGCGCAGGGTGACCCACAAGGCGACGGCTTGGGGCAAGGCACGAGTGCACACCCTGTGTTTGTTAATATGCCCGAAAGAATGATTTTGTTTGACCGAGATGCATACGAATTGTTCGATCAAATGTTCGAAGGGGTGATGGGGTGATTTTGGTAAGAAATCGAGTTGGGCTCCTATTCAACCCCCTCCCCCCCTGTAGTTGCCGATCCCGGTCCTTCAACTGGTATCAGAGTAAGGTTGGCTCTTTCTTGATCTTCACCGATCCAAAGAGCCGGCGACTAGAACGGGACTTCACGTTGACGTCGACTACTTCCTTCTACGGATCGTCTACTACCACTTCGTCATCAATGGTAAGTGAGGTGAGTCACCTAGCATCTTCCGCCCCTTTGTGATTGATTGCCTTGTTAGGTAGCTCTCTTTATGTGTGATTTTTGCATCACATTCAAGTTTAAAAGTCTTACAAAAATCTGGAAGTTGGAGCAAAGGTGATGTTGTTAACTTCTGTTTTAACAAATTGAAGACGTTCTCTTATGATTGTCCCCAATGGAATGTAACGCCCTTTTTTGTCAGTTCATTCAATGGTGCGGCAATGGTGTTGAAATCCTTCACAAAGCGACGGTAGAAACCGGTAAGTCCATGAAAACTTCGCACTTGTGTGACTGTTTTAGGAGTCGGCAAACTCTTGATTGCCTCAATCTTGGCTTCATCAACCTCAATTCCCTGCGGAGTCACAACATAACCAAGAAACGAGACTCGATCGGTGCAAAAGGTACACTTCTCGAGGTTGCCAACAAACGTGCCTCTCTCAAAGCAATCCATACCGTCTTGGTACTTCTGCTGTCACGAAACTCTGATGTGTATGTTAAACTTATTGTATGGATAACAATCCATATTATCTTGTAACATAAAGTTATGCCTCTTTATATGTTGCTTTATCGATCCATATCAGGATATGTGTGTGATGGTAGCAGATCTTGGCAGCCATCACTAAGCGCATATCCGGCACCCGAGTTCGCACTCGTTTAAATAGAGATTGCTTGTGCTGTGCAGTCAAATTGAGTGTTAACGTACTCGGCTCACCTTGGGTTGGCCTATACGTTAGTATTCAATCAGCGCATATTGCAACCAAGTTATATCTCTAATAAGCCGAGTGAAATCTAAAGGGGTACCTACATTTAGATTTAATAAAAATCATATTAATTTCAACCAATACAATTATATTAATTAGGGAGATTGACTTTAAACAAAAATTCTGAAACTATTAAATGGAAATTAAAATCTTATTCCTGGCAGTGGGCCCCACCCCTTCTCCTTTTCTTTTTCTTTTCTTTTCGCATTTCTTTTTCTTCTCTCCTCCTTTTCTTTTTCTTTCTTTTCTCCTTCGGCTTGTCTTCTTTCCCCAAGCCGAAGCCCTCCGCGCCACACATCTCGTCGTGGACCCTGCCATCGTCCTCGCTGGCGTGGCGTTTAGGCTACGCCATTGCCCACTTGCAGCCACCGCGGCCCCACTTCCGCCAGCTCACCGTCGTTGTCGCCATCCACCGTCGCGGGCTATAAAAGCCGATGCCATCTCGCCATCGCTCTCATCCCCTCCCTTTCTCTATTCCGGCACCACCGTGCCGTGGTTGCTGCTGTAAGGTAAGCTCTGCCCTTCTCCCGGCGCCACCAAGCCCCTCCACCGCCCCTCTCCCTGGAGCTACTCGAGCACCTCCGCCGTTGTACCCCCCTCTGTCCCGCACCACCCGCACGCCGCCACGACGGCACCATCCTCCCCAGCCCCTAGCCGTGCCCTCCCGAACTCCCCCTCACCTCCCCGTAGCTTCACCGAGCACATACACCCTATCCGCGCCCCTCAGCGCCGACGCAGGCCACACTGGGCCGAGCTAATGTGGTAGCAGATGCCTTGAGTAAGCTACTGCAACAACCTCATGATCATGCAACGTTAGCCTGAGTTGTATAGCGAATTCGAGAAGCTGAACTTGGAGTTAGCTGAGGAAGGTTGTGTTAACATGCTCGAACTTCGCCCGACTCTAGAGGAATAGAATCGGGAAGTACAGAAGAATGATGAATAAGTGTTGGACATTAAGAAGAGGTTAAGTGTCGGAAAGGCTCCTGGTTTTGTCGAGGATAAAGATGGTACCATGTGGTTTGGAAAGAGAATTTTTGTGCCAAATAAAAAGGAGCTTAAGGAGATTATTTTAAAGGAAGCTCATGACTCACCTCTATCCATCCACCCTGGAATTACTAAGATGTACCTGGATCTTAGAGAATCATATTGGTGGACTAGTATGAAACGAGAAGTGGCCGAGTTCATAGCCTTATGTGACACCTGTCAGCGAGTAAAGGTTGAGCATCAAAGACTTGCAGGATTGCTGCAACCTTTGAGAGTTCCTGAATGGAAGTGGAAAGAGATCAAAATGGATTTCATAGTTGGATTACCTAAGACGCAGTCTGGACACGACTCGATTTGGGTCATTGTGGATCGACTAATGAAATCAGCCCATTTCATTCCGGTTGAGACTATGCTTTCTGTAGATAAGTTAGCTGAGTTATATATGTTCCTAATAATTTGTTTGCATGGTGTTCCTAAGAAAATAGTGTCAGATAGAGGAACTCAGTTTACATCCAGGTTTTGGCAGAAGTTGCATGGCTTGTTGGGAACAAACTTGAATTTCAGTTTTGCATATCACCCAAGCGTGCGCCGCCGCCTCCCCTGTTTTGGGACGCCGACAGGTGGGTTTATCCCGTCAGCGTCCCACTCACACCCTTCGGTGCGGCGTGAGCGTCTCGGGCCAAGCCAGCGCCACAAACCACGTAGCCACTTGGGCTAGCGCGCCGGCCCAACCACGCCAAGCCAGCCCAAGGCCACGGCCCGGCCAAGCCGCAGCGTCCCCGCGCGGTGGCCTAGTTCCCTCCCACGCTCGCTGTGCTCCTAGGCCACTTTCGGTTCAGCCGGCCCATTGGCCTTTTGTTATTTAATTTAGCAGCCAAGTTTTGTTATTTTTTGTATCTTTTAAGATATAGCTCCAAATTGAGTAAAATAAATTTCAAAACATTCATAAAAGTGCCTACTTTTTACAAATATAATGTGCATCATTTTCATCCATATTTTTGTATGTGCATTTATTGTGTTATTACTTGTTTGCGCTAGATCCGAATATCGGCGTCGTTGGAGCCGAGGACCTTAGGAATATATTTGTCTTTTTTATTGCCATGTTATTGATTAGGGATCGTTAAATGCCTAACCCTACTATTTATTACTTGTAGTGGTCACTGTTATTTCTTGTGCAATGCAATGTTTGAAATGCGTGATTTAAAGGCAGTTGGCACTGCCGTGTTTGATAAAATGGGGCTATTGGGACACCATAGTTATTATTATAAAAGGGCAAATGATTTTTGCAAAACCCTGATTTGGGTGGATGGTTGTATAGATTGGTGCAGTACGCACGAGAGTTGGGCCCAGTGTGGGAACCACCCAGATCCCTTAGGACCGAGTAGACAAACTAAGTTCAACAGTGCGATCACGAGGGCTGGTATGGGCAGGCCCTGGTTGAGTAGTCTTCAAGTTCTTAGTTTGGGCATGTCACTTCGTGGAATAGGGAGCGTAGACTCCGTAGCACATGGTGTCACACAGACTATGAACCTATTGGCGCAAGAGGGGGGCCATTGGCAACTGACTACCAGCCCAGCGGTGGAATTCTTAGCGGAGATGCCTAAGCTAGGAATGAGTTGGTTAAAGACCTTGTGGTGGTTTAGTTTGTAAATTACCTCTCGTGGGTAAAGCGTGCAACCTCTGTAGAGTGTATAACTGTCTAGACAGCCGTGCCCATGGTCAAGGGCGGGCAACGGAGCTCTGCCTCATGGTAGTCTTTCACACTTTTGTTTTCGAAATGATGTTTTAAAGTGAAAACCATGGCAGGACATCGTGAGATTTGTTTTGGGCCTTCGCAGCAGGACGCTGTGGAGTGATTGTTATTGCATGGCAGGGGACATGAGTTGACATGGCAGTTAGCCCTGAGATATTCAGATTGACATGGCAGGTGTCATGAGCTTATGAGCTTGGCATGGCATGTGCCATGAGATTTTTTTTGACTTGGCAGTCAGCCTTGAGTTCTGTATCGACATGGTAGGTAGACATGAGTTGACCTTGGTGGGTTAAAACCGGCAGGTAGCCGGATTTTCAAAAGAAAGAGATTTGTTTTACTATTCTTAACTCTTTTCGACATTTTCAAAGATATAGGAAAATTTGTAAAGTTGGCTTTCCGCAAAATAAATTCTAATCCCTCCTTTGATAAGCCCCCATATGCATATGTCAATTTGACTTGCGAGTATTTGCACATACTCAATTTGACTTGCGAGTATTTGCACATATACTCACCCTCGTGTTCACGCACTGGGTTGCTCATTCCAATGAGCAGGATCGGAGCCTCAGAGTTACTACCCAGACGACGTTGAGCCTAGGGACAACCACCTCGTCGATGGTGTTCAAGACGTGGATTACTCCGACGCGTTGGATCGCTACTACAGTCTTGCCTATGGGATTGTGTTGGAGTTCTATTTTGGATTTTACTATGTGCCCATGCTTCTGCAGTTGTATGGTCTACGTGCTAGACTTTTGTATTATGAGTTTTAATGTCCGCACTCTGATATAACATTTAATGTTTTAATGAGAATGATTATGCTCTAAGTTTTGAAATCTGTGTGTACTAGTTACTGTCCAGAAAATAGTACAGTAAGACACAGAAGGGACTCGACTTCGTTCAGTGGGGTCTCGACAATGGGCTCCAAACATACAAGCTTGCTTCGGAGAAATTTGGCACCAACTGTTTGAAATAGGCTGGACCTAACCGAATTTAGGCTTTCCAAACAAACTAGACACTAGCCCACTCATCTTAATTCGCATTCCCTTCTACTACAGTCAAACAAGGCCGGAGGAACAGAGCGAGGTGGAGCTTCGGATGGGAGAAGGACGGTCGGATAGCTTCCTGCGCGTTCCTTGTAGCCATAAGTGCATCGCCGTTGCCGTTGGGCTCGGCATGGGTTTTGGCGAGCTGCGAAACCCCATCATGTCGCTTCTCCTCCGCCGCCGCGCCATCCCTAGCCCTATCGTCCTTGTTCACCGCCGCCTCCGCTCCTCTACTCCTTCTCCCTCACCATCCATCCCCGCCTCCTCCAAACCCCCCTCCCTTTCCGCCCGCCTCTCCTTCGTCTTCGACCAGCTCGACGCCCTCGACCGCACCCGCTCCTCCGATGTCTCCGCCCGCGACGCAGCCCTCCGCCGCATCCAATCCTGGCGCCGCGCCGCCCCTGCCCCTTCCCTCGAAGCACCGCCGCCGGAGGTCGACCCGGAACCGGACGCCCCGAAGAGGGAAGCTGAGTCAGTGGCGATAGCCGAGGCGGAGGTGGAGACGATGAGCATGGCTGAGGTGCTCCGGAGGGAGGTGGAGCTCGTGCACCCCTGGCCCGAGTGGATCGAGCTGATGGAGCGGCTCGCGCAGCAGCGGTATTTCGACCTCGGGGGAGCCTCAGCCG
Organism: Raddia guianensis; assembly: GCA_036346415.1. Classification (NCBI taxonomy): domain Eukaryota; kingdom Viridiplantae; phylum Streptophyta; class Magnoliopsida; order Poales; family Poaceae; genus Raddia; species Raddia guianensis. Next base: position 17,944,704 of record CM070534.1, on the reverse strand, counting down.
ACGAGGGCTGCGTTGCGTCTTCGGTACCCATGGACCTCTCGGAGGTCGCTGAAAAGGCTGGTTTCGACTTCACTAGAGACTGGACCACCGTCAAGAATGCCTGCATGGACTTCGGCCGTGACCGGTTCGACATCCTCAAGTACGTTTTTCTTGGCGCATTTTGTGGAAAGTGTATGATGTGCCATTGATTACAAGATTTGATTGTCAAATTTCGTCGAGCAGAAAGTTTTGTGAGAACCATTTAAGCATGAACAAAATGGGGAAATTTTTATATCATACGCACAGATGTTGACCTGCTGTTTGGTGATGATGAACCCTATTATTAGTATTTTGTTGGCATACATTGGACTGGTTGAAAATATCTTCTTCATACACATTTTAGGTATCATTAATTTTTTGATTCAGGTAACAATCTGTGGCATTTCAAATTTAAGCAAGGAATGTAGAACAACTATTGAAGAGTAAGCTCTGATATTTATGGTTTCTGTACAATTTGTATAGCGTGCTGCTAGGTCCCTTGACTTATTTTTTGGGACGCAAAGATAGCCATGGCATTAAAAAGTCAGGTATTGCTGGGGCCTTTTCATATGACAGAAACTGCATACTATATTTGGATAATTTTTTTTTTGGGTGAACCCATACATAAATAACATATAAACAGAGACCAAATCTAATTTATTTGAAAATAGTGAAGATCGTTTAAGAAAAATTTGATATCGTATCTAAAAAATTTGTGTAGACATTCTTTCCATGACAATGGATGTAGTTTATACTGCAGTCACTCAAACAATTTCACACCAAAAATACAGAGAATAGATTTAAAGCATGGATATATAATAATATACTAACACTCAAGTTAATGACTCATTTTAATGGTTTTCCAATCTTGTGCAGATCTTTGCCTAGGAAGGATCTTCAAATATTGGTTGGTCATGGGTGTCCCAGCATGGATCCAAAAGTTGTCTTTTCTGCAAAACTAATAAGGAAACTTGTCCATCTTGATGAGGGTGATGTAAGTTTCTGATAAACCCGTAGCTGTCCATACTTGATCATATGTTTTTGTCACATTAAACAGTGCCATATGCACAATAAGTGTCATATATTGGGATTGCATTCATGATACAATTTTCAAATCTACAGTTTCTGTTTTCAACCAAAAATGGCACTATTACATAATCATCTGCTTATTGTAACTATTCATGCATTTGATTGCTGCTAATGATTACACAAATCTTTTGCTTGTGCTGATTTCTTTATAATTTCTGTTTGAATAATGGAATTGACTAGTGACTATGGTAAAGACATCCTTTAGTTACATAATATTGAAATGTTTCTTATTTCAACGTTTTTTTCTCTACTTGTAACTCCCATGTAAGATCATCAATAAATCTGTAATGGCTTGCGATAACTATCTTCTGTTGCCTGCGCAAATAACACCCAATCCCAGGGTTGGGTCACGAGCCACGACAGGGGAGAGAACGAGAGAACATGAGAGAGATTTTTGTATTAAACTTGGCTTGCCTTATGCCCTTATTCCGCAATAACCCAGCTTTTAAATAGGCTAAAGAGTCCTATTGGTGCTAACAATAAAGAAGTGATGTCATTACATTTCTTATACTATCCTTAAGGTATTTGTCCTATTGCATCTAATTCCTATACTAATTGGATTTGAACTCTGATTCCTATAGTAATACTAATCTGACTTAGATGCTGATTTCTAACCAAACTCATGTGCCATGTTGGACTAGGATTCTGTGGCTTGACTCAGAAACTAAAGATCCTTGCTTCATGTGTTACTGGGACACATATGTCCAATTTTGTTTATGAAAAAATTGGTTTTCTAACACTGAAAGATCATAAGTTCTTTTTACCATCAGAATTTTCTAGTACAATTTAAAAGCACTAAAAGATTTCACCGTTCCTCCTTTTGCCATTCCATCCACTAAAAGATTTAATACACTTTTACAAATTTGGCACCTCAGGTCTTTTCTTGTTTTGTTTCGATTTCTTTTGAATTTTGTTTGAAATTTGTTTGACTTTGACATTTCAAATGCTGAATTGTGTAGAGTTCATGGTTTGGAGAGCTGGACGCACCCATTTTGACACCTGAATTTTTTCTTTTTTTGTGTATTTGGTATGAATCTCTCAATAATGGTAGCCTTTAGAAGTGTCTTGTGGCATAGCATCTTCAATTTACACGATGTAACGTTGATTTAGTAGTGTTTCTTAACATAGCCACCACTACTATGATGTCCTACACCAATTTCCCCTAATTATGGAATGTGCTTAACAATGGTTTTGGGAGATTCTCGCACATCTAAGGTTTCTACTAAGATATGTTATGAACTTTTTGATAACTTGCTGAGCAACTATGCTTCACTGCGAAGTAGAAGATATCATACTACCTCCGTTTTTTTTATTTGACGTCTTTGACTTTTCGACACGCCTTTGACCATTCGTCTTATTCAAATTATTTTTGTAAATATCATTTGTTTTGTTGTGATTTGTTTTATCAATAGAGGTACTTTAAATATGTCTTATTTTTTTACATCTTTGTACTAAATTTTTGAATAAGACAAATTGTCGAAGACGTGCCAAGAAGTCAAAGGCGTCAAAAAAAAACCGAAGGGAGTATTATATTCCACCACTGTGATGTGCTTTGGCTCTTCCACACCCTTGGCTTTGTCGCACATGTAATTAAGTACAATAATTGGACTTTTTGCATTCAGTGCAGTAGTATTATTCTTGTAAATTAATAAATTAGTACAAATAAATGTTCTTTTGTATTTGACTACTTGTTGAGTTTTTTTGTGTAACAGATTTCACGAATTGCCTATATAGGTATTGCTAGAGCTTCTAAACCTTAAATATTGAGTGCATGCATTTCTTAAGAGAAAATTCTATTGCCTCCTCTCCTTGTAGCGATGTATCACTTAATACCTTACCTTTTTGGCCACTCAAACTTGTATCCGTTGTGGTAAACTGTCAGGGCCTTCATTAAATGCTTTGGTGGCTCCCAAGTGTTTGTTAAATGTTGGCATGTCTTCCACATCACCATTATATTGTGGCGTGGGTGCGTGGCTAACCACCTAGGCAATTAGGTATTATCATTTAGGTGGGAATTAACATTGATGTGGTCTCAACATCATCTTCCACCTCTCTCCCATCACTCCTATCTCTGTGTTTATGAAAAGTGAAAATTGCACTGTAGCCCTCGAACTTTTAGTGGTTTGCACTTAGCACGCTCTCGAACTTGCATTATACTTTCTTGACTCCCTGAACTGTCTTCGTATTCACGATTACACCAAAGCCGTTAGCGCAACTATCAAACAATGACGTTGCAGTCTAGGTGGCCGTTAAAGACTGAGGTGGAAGCCACATTATAGTTAAATGCTAACATGGCTAGCCACGTATGCACAAAAATTAAGCACATTGTGAAAATTCGTTTAAATTATTATTTAATTTTTTTTATTTTTTTAAAGATTTCCAACTTTGAGTTTTCAAATCTCTGAAATTTTGCATTTCAAAATTTCAGCAATTTTAATTTAAAATTGGAATTTTGAAACTCATCTTTTGTAGTTCTAAGTTCTAACTATCAAAATTCATTTTTTCAAAAAAATCAAATTTAATTTTTTAAAATTTGATAACATGTGAAGATTCGAATTCAGAAAAATTAATTTGAAATTCAAAATTTTGAGGTTAATTTTTCAATAAACCTTTTTAAATTTTTCGAAAATCAAACTTTCAAATTTCAATATTTTGAAGTTTAAAAATTTAGATGTGTTTTTTGAAAATTTGAAGTTGGAATTCTTGAAAACAACGTTGGTTTTTTTTCCCAAAAATTTGCAGTTTTGTAAAAAAAAAATTGAAGCGAATTTCGCTGATCCTTGATTCTATTACACATGGCTAGCCATGTCAGCATCTTGTCATCAATGGAGCATTCTCTTGGCATTGGTTAACTAGTTTTTTTACATAAACATTTCTCTTGGCAGGTTGGATTCCGGTGGGAAAGCCAAACCTCATAATTGATAATCCTTGTTCAATTGGATGGTCCACACTTAGATGCTTCCTCTAATGAAAAATGAAGACTGAAAATATTCCAAAAATCTGGCCATCTATGTAATGTCTTGGTCTTGGAGGTTGTGTGCAGTGGCACTATTGTGATGTATAGCAGATTGGCTTTAATCTCGTTAGAGATAATGGTCTGCGCTTACATGTCTCCTAGTAATATCTAAATAATGGTGAAAGATGAAAATACGCTAACAAGTTCTGACTCTGATTATTTTGAACTCTTATCCTTATATGCAGGTATGTAGTTCTTGTAATCTACGAAAATTATGCTCAAGGGGGTATATCCTGACACACAAAGAAGATGAAGCTCGAACTCTTGATGTTATGCGTATTTTATTGATCTATGGTTTTAATCATGTAAAGGGAACTGTAGAGAACAAACCACTTCTCAAACTAAAATCTGTGAAGACTGTTGTTCGAAAATTAATACACGAGATTGCCAAGCTCGGTGCTGTTCCTATTGATCCTAGTCTTCCGCCCCCTGTAATCAGAAAGCCACCTCCTAAGGTCAAGCAACCACCTCCACCACCGAAGAAACGAGTGGGTCGTGATGATGTAGAGATGAAGAAAGGAGATTGGCTCTGCCCAAAGTACTTAAGTTTTTAACCACTTTTACATGGTTTTAGTATCTTATCAATTTAATTAAGGCTATTCTCATTTATTGGACTATAACTACAGGTGTGACTTCATGAACTTTGCGAAAAACACTTGTTGTTTGCAATGTGATGCTAAGCGTCCAAAAAGGCAACTTCTCCCTGGGGAGTGGGAGTGTCCTCGGTTAGCTTACTCGCTGCAACCTTTTTTATGATCTATTTTTTGAAGTTATTTTGCAGTACATGTGTGCAACACACACTAGTAACCCCCAATACATTTCAACCTTTGTTTTATTCCACCCTTGATTATTACCTGCTGAAAACCATACTTGTTAGTATCTGAGATGTTACAATGTCCATCATTTTATTTGCACTACCAAGGTTAGAATGTTTCTTTGTAATTTGATCAGTTGCTGAAGAGAATATATTAATCATGAATAGGAAAAAGGAAAGAAAATAGGAAAAATGCACCATTCCCGTCAATAATGAACACATTTTGTGATTCTATATTATTTTTTAATATTTAGCTAATCTGCCCACCAAATTTCAGGTGCAATTTTTTGAACTACAGACGGAATATGTCATGTTTCCATTGTGAACTTGATCGCCCTTCGGATGAATACACCAACAGCCAAATGCAAGCAAATCAATCTCCTTCCCGAAAACGATTGGAAAGACCAGCTCGCAAATCTGATGTTTCTAGTGCATGGAACTTTGATTTTGATGATAATGAATCAGATGGTGCTGATGTTGCGGCATTTGAGTGTGCTGATTCATCTAAGGTAAGAGGGAGCTCTTCTGGGGACATGCCATGTAGAGATGATGTTCAAGGCTTTGAGGATGAGGAATTTAGAATGGATAAAACAAGGAGTGAGGGAAGAGAGCAAAAGTTCCCAGAAAGAGATAGCTCACACATGTCTAGTGTTGGTTTTGATGACTTTGATGATGAAGAGGATGATATTGACAGTTATGAGTAGGAGTGCAAGTGGCGGCGGGCCGTCCACTAGCCTGCAACTGAGGCCCACAATAATACCCGCTTCGTTCCACATTGCTATAGCGGCCGAAGCAGTCAACCCGCAACTTCCCATCATGAGACCGCTATGCCCAGAACCCTAGCCGCCTCCTCAATTCGACCTCTCACTTTGTCCTCTCGCACAGCCACCCCACCCGCCTCCTCATGTCCAAGAGCTCGCCGGCGCCGGCCCCCGGTGGTGCTCTCAAGGAAGCATAAAAAGGAGAAGAGGCCTCATTTGACGGCAATGTTTCACGACGGTGGTGTTGAGAACAAGGAGCTTGCAACGAAGAAAAATGTCTACATGGGGACTGGAAGGGCAGGAAGAAGAGTTGGGGATTAGATGACCAGAAACAAGTCCTCGTGAAGCCAGATCTGCATTTTCTTTTGTGTTTTCTGATTCCCATTCGCTGTTGAAAGTTTCTTGTTCTTTGTACATGTTGCTGGCCAAATCTAGCACTTTAGATTTTGAAATATTTCTGTCTTGTCGTTTACAACTGAAATTGGATCTCCCATTATTTGCTATTGCTCGTGAACTATGTTCTATGCAGCGTTCAGATTTTGTTTGTGCTGAAAAGTCGAGAGAGAGTTCAGATTTTGTTTGTGCTTAGATAAGACAGCTCGTTAATTTGTAAAGCTACTTAGTCTGATACTTATAGTTTTGTTTCAATTGACATGAACCGCACTAGCGGAGATCCTTCTCTATTTTTATCTCTGTTTTCTCTAAAATTTCTTTGAATATTGGTGCGATTATGAGATCCTTCTCCTATTCCTTGCTCTGTTCGTTTGCCTCCAATTCATCCCTTTCCAAAGCTTGCGCCGCCCCTCTGCAGGTCTGCTTTTGTCTTCTCTTCTTCAGATCTAATTTGTCGACCTCTCCTCTGCAATTTGATTAGCACGAGATGACGCTGAGGTCTCGGTGGAAGGCCACGAGCATGGAGATTGCGTTGACGGCCTCACCTAGCTGTCGAAGTGGGTATTTGCAAGTGGTTGCAATTTCGTCGCGGGTTTTGAAGCGGAATTGTTGCGGCCCGCAACCTATGACGCGGTTGGTGTGGGCGGGTGTGGGCCACCCACAACCCGCCCCACTTGCACCCCTACCTCTGTTTTGCCTATGATGCCATAGAGCAAGCTTTACAGGGACTTCTTTTAGATAAAATATTAGATAGAGTGAATTTTAATTCGATTTGTAAGTGATTATGATATCTTTATTAATTGGAGTGGTGCAATTGCCTAGCACTAGCAGTCAGCAATCAGGACGCACAGAGCCTGGGTCCGTCTATCATCACCTCCAACCTCAGGTCACAAGGGTTAAAATTCACTCAGAAAGTTATATCTTATGCATATAATCTAATAAATCAGCTTAAATGAATTTATGCACATGGTTAAAGAGAAGAAAAATCTCAGGAGCTGGCAGTTACAAATATTCAATTAATTAAGTGGCGTAATTTAGCTTTTCAAGTTCAACAGAGTCCGGAGGCATAAAAGATGAAGCGAGCAATGACTATCCATTAAACAAAAAGCCATGCTCTTTACATTTCAATGGTGCCTACGTCCTCGCAAGATGCTTAATTGATCCTCTACAAATTTGGACACATGTGTTCATTTGGTTATTAGAGGTAAACAAAAAACATAGTTCCAATAGAATTTTTTTTTAAAAGAACAACAGAACTTGGCAATTTCATTTAGAAGGGCTGAAATAATTACAATGGCACTAAGGCCAGAAGAACCAAAAAGAAAAAGAGAGAGGCAAGAAATACTCGCCTACCCTCCACAGTTTGCAGACCTAAGACTTGAGAGAGCAGATTCGTCAGAAGCCTGCGTCCATAGCTTGCGGGCAAAGGCACAACCAATGAATAAGTGATAGGTTGTCTCTATTCTGCAGTTACAAAGGGGGCAAAAAATGTTGCTCGGCCATCCCCAAACAGATAGGAGATGGTTCTGCGCAAAAAGCCAGGCAAAAAGTTACATTTTTTGGCGCCCATGGCTTCCAAACTATCGCCATCAAGTTTGAGCCCTCGCACCCCTGAAATTGCATGAGATAGGTCGTCTTTGCAGTGTAGCTGCCACTATTCGTCCATCTCCAAATTAGCCTATCTTCCATACCCTCCTCCTGATGAGTGTTTGCCGCATCTAGCCTTCCCCCATACGGCGAAGAATTCAGGTATCGTTTGAGCTGAGAGACTGCCCTTGATATCTACAACCGAAGCATGACCGTCTAAAGCGTCAGCCACTGAAACCAACTTCTTTCGAAACTTTCGGTACAGGATAGGCGTTGTACGGCTAAGGAAAGTGGGACCAAGCCATGACGAGGTCCAGAAACTGGCTTTCCTACCATCCCCTATTATGATGGACAAAGACACATTGAAAAGGTCCTGATCAGTTTGATCCAAGGGACATAGCAGTCCTACCCATTGACGGTCTGCTACGTGTCATTGTGACCATAGCCATCGCAGTCGTAAAGCCCTTCCAAAAACTTGAAGTTCCAATACTCCGAGGCCTCTCAACCTCTTAGGAGAGCATACTTTGGCCAAATTTACTTTACAAGTGTCCTTACCAGTCCAAAGAAATCTGCGAAGCATACTATCAAGGGAGCATACAAGTTTTGCCAGTGGCTTCATGACGGTTAGTAGGGGTGGAAACGAGCCGAGCCGAGCCGAGCCGAGCCTGGCTCGGCCGAGCTCGGTCAAAAACGAGCCGAGCCCGAGCGGCTCGCTATTTTGGCGAGCCCCAAAAGTGGGCTCGGCTCGAGCCCGGTAACACCTCCGAGCCGAGCCGAGCCTGTCCGAGCCGAGCCGAGTCGAGCCCGAGCCGAGCCACGAGCCAAAGGCGTTTCACGTTCAAAATATGACAACGAGCCGAGCCGAGCCGAGTCGAGCCAGACCGAGCTCTGTCAGAAACGAGCCGAGCTCGAGCCGGCTCGCTATTTTCCCGAGCCCCAAAAGTGGGCTCGGCTCGAGCTCGGAAGCACCTCCGAGCCGAGCCGAGCCTGTCCGAGCCGAGCCGCGAGCCACGAGCCACGAGCTATTTTTCCAGCCCTAACGGTTAGGAGGTATATCGGCAAGGCACTCAATACCGAGTTAACTAAAACCAACCTGCCCCCTGGTGAAAGAAGCTTGTGTTTCCATCCTGCCAACCGTGAGGCTGCCTTATCAAGAATTGGCTGGACGTCCACCATCCTGAGACGACGGATAAAGAGCGGTAGCCCCAGATATCTCATCGGCAAGCTCGTACATGTTCCATGGAAACCTTGTAACACCTCTTGGAGATCAATACCTTGGCATCAAATGGGTTAAACCGAGCTCTTTTGCATGTTGATCTTTAGGTCCGTGGCCTTGCCAAACTTGTGTAGGATGGACAATAGCGCCCCAACTTCTTCCTTGATTGGGTTGAGGAAGATCATGACGTCATCTGTGTAGAGCGAACATCGTAACGTCCTAACTACCCTCCCACGTCCTAGTAGTTTGAGAATCCCTTGTTGAGTGACCATGGTAAGAAGGTAATGTAAAGTATCAATGGACAAGATAAATAAGTACGGGGAAATGGGATCTCCTTGGAACAGCCCACGACGGTGCTTGATCAAAGGGTCAGGGATTCCATTTAGGAGGATGAACGATGACGAAGATTCCAGCATGGCTGCCAGCCAATTCCGCCACCTAGTGCTAAATCCCCTATGCTCCCACTACTACGGAACGGGCGTTCATCCGGTTGAAACGAGCTTCATCCGGTTTTTGAACCGGACAGCCCTGAAGATCGATGCTCTTGGGCATCGATCCGAATTCTGAGAACCGACTAAATCTCTCCTCGATAGGGCGCGAAATGTCCGAAGCAATATTAGGTCCCGGTTGGTTCCTCCAACCGGGACTAAGTTGTATGTATTAGTCCCGGTTTTACCTACCAACCGGGACTGAGGTGCTCACACGTGGCCACCGTGGGTGCCCAGCGGGGACACTATTGGTCCCGGTTGGTTGTTCCAACCGGGACTGAGCGGTGTATTTTGAATGTTATGCTTATTTAGTCACTAATTAAACCACATTTAACACAATTAGCAGATGCACAGCTGGTTGATAACTAAAATCGAAATAGCATTAAATATTTCAAATATGTATTACATCAGACCGACTCTGAGCATGGTAAGGAAATCAGCCATACTGTGCAATTACAAATATTCAGAGTTTACAAACATGTTTTAGAAATATTACACTTTCTCCCAATTTGGCAAGATCAGCTAGTGCTTCCCTTCCTGAAATGGCTAGAAGCAAACAGGTCCCGAACGTGACCATGGCAACAAAAGCAGGGCCAGCAAAATAAGAAGACAGATATGAGCATAGCAGAGATGTATACATCCTTCTTGAGCCAGTTCATCTCCTCTTTCCTGAGCTCCTTGATCTTCGACAAGAAGACCATTTCCCACCCTTGAAGCTTGAGAACACGCATGTTTTGTAAGACCTCTGACATGGCCCTCATTCTAGCATCCTTGGCACCCATCGTCTTCTCTTGGTACTTAAGCTCAATCCTCACCGTCAAGATAGTGGCAGCAAGGGCAGCAAATGCTGCGAGATCAAGAGTAGAATACAAGATGAGCATCGCCAGAGCAATCTGCATAGGGAACAGCCAGAGCTCATGCTAGGTTCTCGGCGTCGAGGCCCACCACATTGATCGTCTCCCCAGTTGAGCGTTGACCCTAGCAGCCTCCTCCTACAATCCAAATTAAACACTATTATTTATCAAAAACAGTAGAAATAGCAACATGCTAGTATTTAAAATTTGCAGCGCCACATGAATAACACCACCAAGCCCACAACAGAACGGATATATAAATTTGATCTTTACATTCTATCTTCCAGATTTCGTCAAGAACATAAGCAGGGGAAGGGCAGTTCTCAAAAGATAACCTTCCAGGCCCAAAGACTCCAGTCTCCAAGACTCCACGCCATGAAATCTTCAATCTGCTCCTTTGTTAAACAACAAATATGTATTAGGTAGCTAGCTAGACATAAGTATCATACAATGTACACAGTGCACATACACTTTTTATCGGGATCTTTTACGTGCATCGCTCCTCGACGGTTGGCTAGTATTTTTTGAAGGCTCCGAAATCTTATTAAGTATAGGGTGGTGATGCTCGCCCATCGGATTTATGACCTCATCTAAAAGGAAGCCGCGATTTGCTCTTGAATTGCTTTGACACGCACCGCGATAGTTAGGACCTTTTTCCAAACCTTTTTTTGCCAACTTTAGGGGAATCTATCATTAAATAGGGGATTAACTTATCAATCTATCAAACTATACAAAATGTTTGCAGAAGCTACCTAGGCGTTATTAAGGTAGTAATTATATATTACTCACCCCAAACCCTGCATTTTTTCTTGTGTACTCAGCGGTGCCCCCGATGAAGTTGTGCATCATCTCGCACACATAGTATCCGCATAAATTGTTTGCAGGTGGTTGATGCAAGACCTGTGGTCGAAAAGTTGAAATAATGAAATAGATCATGGAAATTACGTTAACTAACAAAATACTCGTAATATGATATACATACATATTTAGCGATGTGCAAGTCGAAACGTGTCTTGAATGTTCCCACGGTATTCTTGCGGAACGTTGCGAAGGCACTGCACATTTGATTACAAGTTATATATAATTGAGTTTGTTTGATATGGAGAAACAGAAATAGTAAGATATGAATGGAAGAGCAATGTACCGGTTGAGCATGGCGAGGAAGTCTTTGTAATTTTCAACTGGTCCCCTTCTCGAGTCCATGATCGTGATCTTGCTATGATTTACCTCTATAATAAAAAGGATCCAGTGAAATCTGCACATATATATGTCAACGCGGTTTACTAATTAGTTCCAACAGTGTTAACAAAAGGAATTAAAATAAGACGGTACGAAAACACATACTTAAATTCGTAGGGTTGAAATATATATCTTTTGTGTCGTTGTGCCATTAGCCCTTCGTAAATGTGCGTCTCTGTTGGTTGTGGGTTTAGGTTAGCCATGTACTCGTTAATGACCAATGGGTCAAGAAAGCCAAATTCATGGATTCCCTCCATTGCGCATCTTTTAATCTCCATTCTACATAAGGAAAATTGATTTAGGCCTCGAAGTTAGTATAATATACTGGCTGGCACGATCGAAATTTACAAAGAATACACTTACAGCTGCCAACAAACCACCATGGCGACGTCGACCGCCAATCCCTGATATAGGTAATACAGAACCTCAAATTCAATCAAGAATTCAAAGTCCCCGCGGTAGAAATGGTGTTGCTTGAAGACGACGCCGATCATTTCCATACCATTTTCTGCTGCGCGAAATACCAATCATGGAGTTGCCGCAGCCTTCGTTGTTAGGTGGGGAAGCTCCTCACGCCTTACGAGCGATCCACCTTTCACATATTTCCATTGTACCTCTGCAGCGGGGATGTCCTTAAGGCCTAAGACCATATCTGGATCAAGCCCAGCTTCAATGTAGAATTTCCTTTGCGCTTCCTCTTCTGAAATCTGCTCCTCTAATGTTCCCTTCTCAGATTCCTTACGCAAGATACGCTCGTAGTCTGATACGGCTGGTCTTTCTGGTTTGTCGATCTTATCCTTCAACGATAAGATACACCTCTTGCCTTTGTGCCATTCGTCCGTACCGGGCTGGACCCTCGGTGGAGATGGTTTGTTCGCAAAATGTGCGGTGACCTCGCCTCTTACTATCCGCTCAGTTTCGTCTTCGGTCATATCATACGGTAACCGGAGGTGTTTTTTTCGGATGACCTAGGCCCTGTCTTCTTGAGAGGTGAAGGCCCCCCATCACGCCGGCTTGACCTAGCCGGCACCTTCTTGGGAGCTATTTGCTTAGTAGGGTGGTCTGTCTTGGCCGGTGTGTTAGTTGGAGTTTCGTGTGAGAGGACTCGTTCAGGAGTTGATACAGGAGACCGTGGAGAGGACATGGGCATGTTACCTTTGAAAATTACGAACCGTTTGCGCCACACGACGATGTTGTGTACTGCTTCTCCTAGCTTAGTGGTCCCATCACCTCCTTCAATGTCGAGGTCTAGGTCCTCGTACCCCTGGCATACCTCTTCCACGGAGACCTTGGCGTAGCTCGGGGGTATCTGTTGGCCATGGATGACCTGCCCTGCCTCCATTGGGAAAGCCATGCCTACAGCTGCCTTGATGGAGAGGTTCCGCGCTTCGAAGTGCAGCTCACAAGGTGTCGGCTGCGTGATGTCGTCCACGGGATAGCGGGCCAAGTCTTCTTCGGGTAGCCCACCGGAAGCACAGCTGCTCCGCCGCATGGAGGGGCTAATGACGTTGGGATTACTGGGAGGTTCCTGCTGACCGGCCTCCCGCGCCTGGCTCAAGGCTAGCTGCACCTCTCTTCGAACTGTTTCTTGTATGCTCGCCTGTGTTGCGCGCAGTTGCTCTTCAAGATCGAGGAGGTGTTGTGCCTGTCGGCCCTTGCTCCTCGACCGACTCCTGTAAGTCTCTGCCTCCTGCGGGAAACCAACCTTCCACGGGACGACGCCAACGCCTCCGTGTACGTCCGGGGTGCTCGAGGGTTCTGTAGGGCCCTTGTTAGCTCATCGTTCTCCCTATCTGGCACGAAGATGCCTTGGGCCGACTCTTCGTGCGCCTCTTGAAGCCTTCTTGCAACATCTCTGATCCTTTCACCAAAAACTGGCCTACCGTCGTCGTCAAGGCCGCCGTCATGACCAAAGAACCAATTCCTCGATCTGTCGGACCATCTCATTGTTACGGGCTCCACACCTTTTACAAGCAGGTCATGTTCCTCTTCTCCCATTTGGGTATCGCCTTGCGGTAACCATCGTACGCGAGACGATGGTGGTATTGCTTCTTTACCGCATTTTGCTTATTCTTTTCACTCATACTCGACCTTGTTGAGAAGTTTTGTACCCTACAAATTCATCCCAATGATCTTGCGACTTAGGGTATTTATTGAAGTCAGGGAGTACATTATTCTTAACGTACTCGTTGTTTAACTTCTTCTTGAACGTCTGGAATGCCATTGCCATCTTCTTCAATGTGTAACTCTTCACCTTCTGTTCGGTCCCTTCGGGGAAGGTGAAAACTTGTTTCATATCGGTCCATAAGGTGTTCTTGAGGTCTGTAGGTACGTCGTCCCATTTGACAATGCTAATGGGCACATGGTCCCTAACAATCATTCCGAAAGTCGATCTAAACGGCCCAATCGCCGATGCTGGCTTCAGAGGCTCGCAAGGCTAAATACTCCTGGGTGAATCAGCAAAGATCATCCATCATTGATACTATTAGGAATTTGGTGTAGATATGTGGAATTAAAAATAATAATATTTTTTAACATCCATCATTCATGAAATACCCTTCCCAATCCTTGTCCTCTCCATTAATCAATGCTAGTACACATGCAAACATGATTTAACAATACACATACAAACATAATCCGATACTTCACATACAAGCATCCAATGATAGTACACATTAAAATGCATCAATAAACATACAAAGTCTGCAGTACGTACAATTATAATAATTGTTCAGACAACAACAATTCTTAAATGCATAAAAATTAAATTAAAAAGTACAACATAGAATGTGATCTCGATGTCTCAATCACACTCTATGGGAACGTGACTTCCCCTTGCCCTTGCCCTCGCTGCCCTCGCCCTCGCCATCGCCCTCGCCCTCGCCCTTGCCGCCCTTGCCCTTGCCCTTGCCCTTGCCCTTGCCCTCATTACCACCATTCCCGTCGCCATCGCTCTCGCCCTCGCCCTCGCCCTCCACATCATCACCGCCACCGCCATCGTCGCGACGTGGCACATCATTGGTCGCCACGTATTTTTTGTCTTTTGCGCTTTTTCTGTGGGTATTCCTTCCCCCACAACAAGCAATGGTAGAGGGACAAAAACACTTTAGAAAACAGCACATTTTGGACCTAGTTGGAGGGAGCGTGGTTTCGATGTTAGTGGCGTTGTCACCGGTCCAACAAGACATCCTAAATCTGGATGGAAATTTAATGGAAAAAACACAGACAAAGGTCGGCATTTGTAGTTGCGCCGGTAGCAGTGGCGGCGGTGGCTGCGGCGGCGGCGGTGGCAGTGGTGGCGGTGGGATTAGAAACGAGGACGCGATGCCGGTGGATAAATGTACCTCAGCGGCGTGGCCGGAGAGGCGCTGACGAATGGGCGGGCGCGCTGCGACGACGAGAGCGGCGAGGCCGGGGCCGTGGTGACGACGCGGCAGGCGCGGCGACACGAGCGTTGCTCCGATGATGATCCGATCCCCTTTCACCGCTTCCCAGGTAGCGGCGAAGAGCTCCCCACTCCTCCTTGCTCTCGCCTCGGCAGCTCCTTGCTCCTCGGCTCGGTCTCCGCCCTTCCTCCAAGCGCGCGAAGCCCTCAGCAAGTGCGGCGATAAGAAGACGACGCAGTGACTTTTTGTTACCGGAGGAGAAATGGCTCCAATTATCGGAGCCCAGTATTAGTCCCGGTTTGTCACACCAACCGGGACTAATAGCCAAATATCAGTCCCGGGTTGTAACACCAACCGGGCCTTTTGTGACAGGAGAAATGACGCCAATTATCGGAGCCCAGTGTTAGTCCCGGTTGGTATCACCAACCGGGACTAGTACTCCCCACCTGCCAACCCACGCGCTAATCGACCTATTGGTCCCGGTTGGTGGAACCAACCGGGCCTGAAAACCGTCCTTTTGCCTCGTTACCATTGAACCGGGACTGAAGTTAACCTCAGTCCCGGTTTGATGGTAACCTGGACTGATGTGCCTGGATGGAAGGCCCGTTCCGTAGTAGTGTCCAGAAGCTCAAAGAGGTACTACATCTAGCTTGAATAGAAGGCAAGGCGTTTTCCGTTTATACATCATACAGGCTAGAGATTGAACATGAAAGAAAATTATCTTGAATGCTTCTTCACGCACTTTGAGATGTTAAAACTAGCTGATCTAGCTACCTAGCTAGCCTAATCGCTTGCACTTTAAAGAAAATCTTGGCCACCGAGTGAATGAGACTTATGGGTCTGAAGTCCCTTATTTTGGTTGATTGTTCCTCCTTTTTCTTTGTGAAGACCCGAGCTAGGCGGCTAAAGGGGGTGAATAGACGTCACAAATTTTCGGCACTACCGTTTTCACCAAACCCCGAACAACTTGACAATTATGTGTACGCATAGCATGCATGACTAAGAGTCATGGAATATGAGGGAATTTTTTTATTCACAATTATGGTTGTCAAGTGTCCAAAAGAGTGGAATCAATTCAAATGTTGCTTTGGAAAGAAGACCAAACTAAATGATCGAAGCCACTTTCAGAAAAACAAAAGCAGATTCTTCAAAATTTGTCTCACTTGGAGCAGAGAGATGGTGACTTGCTGTTGCAAAAATTGTGGGAATGTTTCTCCCTATGAAACCGTGAGTTGTGAAGCACTACACTTAAAATCTCATCAACACTCCTTGCACAGAAAATATGAAAAATCAAACACCACGATCTGTTAAGAACTTCGAGAAGAAAGTTTGGGGTTCAGTTTCACCTCATAGCTTCCAAATGGAGAAACCAGTGGACTTCAAAGTTTTACCACAGATGGGTATATGAGTCACGCATCTTTTCCAACTAAAATAATCCCAAAATGATGTTTCTAGATTTTTCTAAAAATCTTTTACTAAATGATGCGTGGATAGAAGTTTCTAGACAGATTAGTAACAAGTCAAGAACATGATCTCTTACCTCTCATATGGTTGCAAAGTGTGTATCAAATCATATTAGCAACCTCAAGACATCATAGGCCACCAATAACCAGTAAGAAATCATTCAAGTTCTTCTCAAAACAAGAGCTCCAAAAGGAAAAACAAAAATAATAAAAACTATGAGCAAATCAATGCAAGATACTCATGAAGAAGAAAGATTTCATTGCATAGAAGTTGGGGAATACAAACCACACTCCATGTGCTTACAAGCACTCTAAGTGAAACCCAAAACACACACAACTCACCCTCTCTATTTCTGAAATTTTTAGCTCTAAGGAGATGAGAAGGAGGTGCTCCCCTCCCCTTCTATTTATAGCCCAAGGGTGAGATGCCCTAAACCCTAGAGCTCATCTCCACCCTTCGTTTGAGGATGAGTGGTGTACAACTCACACACCACAATACACACTCCCGAGAGGGAATATTCTCCATATATTTCTTCGGGAAATGTCTTTGAAGCTTCCTCGGTCTCCCACCCAAGCCTGGGCCCATCGGTCATATCACCTTCGCCACCAGGTTACAGACGCCACAGCCTCCAGCTGTCCCGGATTTCTTGCCATAGCTAATATTCTCGAGAACACCACCTTATGTGACTGCCAGGTCATCAAACCCAGTCGCCTACACGCCTCCGGACGTACTAGCCTCCAGCTGTCCCCGCGAAACGTCAGCCACATACCCGCTGATACTGCATCACTGAGGTGAATACACACGAAACTAACACACCTTACCTCACCTGTAAGGTTAGTCCATCACAAAATTAGTAACATCATAATCCATTCGTGACATCACAATTAACAAGCCCTAACACAACACGTGCCAGCTAAACAAAATCCATCGGGCCACGTCCGATCAAAACTATTACCTAGCCCAAGCTCAGCACAATGGTCCGGTTCCAATTCCACGGTAATTTCAAAAAATGCACCATTTAACATTCTTCAAAACACTTCAAATTCCATCTTGTCACATATACTAGACCGATAGTATATTTGAGGTCTCACCGGATGTGTAAGATAGTACTCCCTTTTTTTTTTGTTTGACGTGTTAACTTTTGGACACACTTTTGATCATTCATCTTATTCAAAAAAAATTTTATAAATACTATTTATTTTGTTGTGATTCATTTTATCACCTGGTTGGTTAGTTTAGGATTCCAAGTGCCTTGCGTGCAATTTTCTCACAGCAGGCATACAACACATCCTGTTTCACCGGCACCAAACATAGCTCACATCATCACCGCCATGACTGCCCTATATGCGATGCACTATTTCTCGCTTCATCAAAATTGGAGATTTGGGGTTTGATCTCCAACCCAATTTTCCTATCTGCTCTGTGGAATGCGCGCTCTAGATTTTGAGGTTTTGAGCTCTTGAACACTAAGTGTTGAAGTTTCACTGCCGCAGCATCAAGCTCACGTTTGGGGCTTAAGGGGACTTCCGGAGTTGGTGCCAGAGAACATAGCAATTCCAACAATTATCCAACTCAAGAAATTAGGCTAACGAGTTGAGTCAGATACTTTGTTGGCTACACCGACTAACTGAGGATTAAACCAAAAAAATTATTGACATACCATGCCACGTCTAATGACGACTATATCCCTCACAAAAATATACTATTGGCATAAATTTTTGAGAGATTGGCATATTTACCCCACCCAAAAGAGTGTGCTTCGGATATTTGTCATCATTGTGTCACTTATATGGTGGGGTCTGGATCCACATGTGAGTGGCAGAGTGAGAATTAAAGGGTAAATATCGAAACTGCAATCTTTGAGAAGATAAATATCCAATTATCTCTAGTTTATTAAGCATCTGGTCGGAAGGCCGCTCAGCCATCCAATACGACGGACTGTTGTGCTCCAATGCTCGGTGGTGCGCTCAGCTCCCTGCGACGCGTAGCGACGATGGTGCTGTGTTTGCTCGGTTGTGCCCTCAACTCTCGCGGGGCGTAGCATGCTCTACTTGTGCTGTCGTGCAATGCAGTTGCATGCTTCTCGGCTCTGTTGTGCATGCCATTCTATCTTGATATCGGCAACGCATGCTCTATTGCTCTCTTCTTCTCAGTACCACATAACACGTGAAACAAAAATCACCTGTTATTCAAATATTTTTTTGACAACACGTGAAATAAAAATCATGCGGTACTAATAATTTTCGACAACACGTGAAACGAAAAAAATAGAGGTGTAACATTTTTCGATGACAAAAAACAAAAATAATGTGGTACTGAAACATTTTTCAACAAAAATGTGACACCAAAATTATATGTCGTGTCCAACGAAGTCGCAACGGTTAGTTTTGTCCCCAACGGCTACTCCTCGGGTTGGGGCTTATAAATAGAGGGTTGTAGCATGAGTTTTGGCGGTTGCTGGCCCTAAGATGTGTTCCTAAGTGTGAGGGGTTATGCAATAATATGATATGAGCTTCTATGTGAGGTAGTGCATCGTCATTGTAAGATTATTAGGTGCATTCAGTTGATTCTTAATCGTAAAATGCTTGCACAAGTAGTTGTATCAAATAACCTTTGCACAATTTTTAATAAAATAAAAATCATCAATTAAATGGATAAAAAAGTAATATATAGGAATAACTAAAACCAAATTCCCGGAGAGGGAACTCCCGGAAAATACAATAAATTAAGATTAATTGGTAGGAATCAACAAGTATGTTGCAATAAATAAACAAACTATTCCTTTTTTTTCCCATTTTTCTTTCTTATAAAAAAAACGAGAATGGATTACTTTCTTTATATATGGGTCTAGCCCTTTCGACTTTTCGAATAAAACATCAACAATCGGAACTTAAGTGAGAGGAGTGACCAAATGTGGCTTGTATACATCACTTGTGTGTTTTGATCCGGTGCGATCAATCGGCTTCGGGCTTGTTACTCTTGGTGCCAACACCTAGACGGCGTGGAGGCATCGTGAAGCGGTTATCTTCTAAACAGAGGTTGTAAAAAGGCTCGGGATGAATCATGTGCATAGCATTGATGATTACCATCTCCGGAGCAGAGGAAGTATCGACCACTAGTGGAGCAGAGGCGGTTGGCTCTAAAGGGAGCGATCCTTGCCAGAATCAGCCTTGCAGAATCAGCCTTAACATGGATCGGGGAGACCGCAGTTTCTGATACATAAGTCTGATACAAAAGTCTTCGTGTCTACTGTGGTTTGCTTCTTGTGCTATTTATATTTGCTTTCCCTAACCATACAATTGTCATCACCTGGCTCTTAATTACTTGTATTCAAATATTAGCATTTCGTTTTCGCATTTATTTGTCCTTTGGACATCCGAGTCTTTAGAGCATCCCAACAACTCTACATAAATAGTGTTTTAGTGAGTGGGATAGAAAGGCTATTGAGGATGCTCTTATAAACCAGAACACAACTTCTAGTCTTATTCGTATCAGGCCGACCAAACCCGTCCGGAACATTAAAGGCACCGGCAGTAAACAAGTTGACAGTGCGACCAGTATTTTGAAGGACGAATTGACGTTATAAAATCTTGGAATATCTGAACAGCTATCCCTCTTTCCATGCAAAATTTTGGTCACTGCCAACCATGAAAACAATATCAAACAAAATTTTCTTCTTCAGTGTAAGCAACTGATCTTACAGGGTACAGCCGTCATCAACTCTTCAACCTAACACAACGGCTGACGTTTGGATTGATGCCGGACATTTCACCTCCATACGGACCAGTGGGCTTCCTAATGGCACGCCCTTGACCATTCCACTTAACACGCTTCTTTTGATAATTTGCCTGATCAAAAAGAGCACACAAAGTGAGTTCCTTCCAAATGATGGTCCACACAGCTCAACTGTTTCATGTATGTTACATACCCTGTATTTCTTTCGTGGGTTCTTAAGTTTCTTATTTCTAGAGCGAGTCAACCCCCGATTCTTCTCAATCTGCACAGGTTTGATTTGTTTAGAATATACTTATCAGAGAACTGAAAAAAAAAAAAAAAAACAGGTTGTAAGATACACTTTGGCAAGGGAGGAGGATTTAACCTGGCGAGTGATCTTCCTCTTGCCATCTCCTTCGATTTCTTCACTCTGTTGCTGAATAGCAGGACTTCTGTGATAGAGGGAGAAATATGGATTGGCATGGCATTTACTACAAACACATTACCATCTTCATTTAATTTTATTGATGGAACTTACATTGAATACTTCTGTTCCTTGTTCAAGAGTTTTTCGGTCCTCTGTCTTTTTACATCCTTATAGAAATCATCTTCAGACTCTGACGCTCCATGGTTATCATCATTGTCATCTTCATCATTGCATTGGTCAATATTCTCTTCAGTGTAGTCATTATCTAGTGGCAACTCATCATTGTCAATCGTACTAGCTCCTATTCTTGCAAGAACACGGAGCTCATGCTTTCGCCGTCTTTCACCAATACCATCTCGCTTTGGAAGGTCATCATCACCAGAAGTAAACTTGAAGATGTAACACATAGGCAGAAATGAAAAGGGTTAGCACATAACAGCTGCCATAACGACAAATAATAAACAATGCCTATGACAGCTGATACAAATCATACACAAAACAGAGACGCACATCAAAATGACTGATTTAAGTTTGTGCACTAGCTTGGTGGTGGGAACGACACATGACAGAGGCTGGTAACGAATATCACCAGTAAATGGAATATTTCAGAATTCAAAATTCAGACAATATAAGACAAGGGTACTACACTTTCCGTTACCAAGACTAAGGACAATTTTATGCACTTGAAGGCAGATGTCATTGTGTTGCATGATATATTCACAGCTAGAGACCAATTGTTCTATCCTAGTCTAATCAAAATTGAAAATTCTGATTCCCTTCTACAATATCAAGACTCAACATAAATATAATAAGTAAGACACCACTTTTCAACTCACCAAACTTCTAGAGATTTTGCAAAATCATTCTGAGTGCAAGGATCAAGCTATTAATCTTTTTTCCTTTTTTAATAAAAGTTGTTGGTTATTATTGGGTTTCATTTCTAGCCTACAACTTGGTTGGGACTAAAAGGCTTTGTTGTCAATTCTGAATACAAGGATGCTTCTGTATTACCATATGAAACTACTAGTCAAGTGTCATGTACCTAAGGAGTTCGCTGCCAGGCTGCGCAACATATAAGCCAGCTCTAGGCCCACTCCACTCGAGAGGCCACATTACAAGAAGCAAAGTAGCAGCATCTTGGAGGTTATCGAATAGCCTCTGTTGGGCTCATTTCCAGTCCTGCTTTTTATCCTACTCTAGTTCTTCCTCCAATCTTTCATGCATCCATCTCAAATTACCTTGTAATCCAATAGACTCTATTCCTATTGGGTGCAGATTGAATGTAGCAAAACTAGGTTGTAACTTGTAACACTGAGTGTCCATGTATGTGGGATCTTAAGCAAACTACAATAGAAATTTTATATATATTTTTTCTCCTTTATGCATGTTGAGTGTTTTCCTACAGAGACCTTTTTAAATATGGATAATTTAAATTTCTAATTTTAAAAATTCAGATGGATACATAATTATAAGTTTATGACAATAAATTTGTCAGCATGTATTATTTGCACATAGCCCATCTAGCCAACTTGAAAAACCTAACCAGATACCTAAACGCAATCCTTCCCTCATCTATCATCTTCTCTCTAGATCAAGCTGCCACCCTCCTCCCCTCCCCTGACGACAGCACCATCGGTGACAAGGACGGCCTCCTTCCACCGCGCTACTGACTGCTTCAGCCGTTCTCCCTTTCTCATCTACGCCACCAACACTGTGCCGTCGCTAAAAAGTGCCTCCATTGAGGAGGTGCTGCCCTAGCTGAGCACCGTCATCATAGCATGTCATCAAGCACCAACGACCATGAACCTAAGTCCAAAAGCATTGTCGGCCATCCTGTCTGAGCTGAAGCTCTTAGCATAGTTTATCGGCGACTTCAACCATGATGGGGCTGGGGGATGTGTTTCTTCTTGAAAACACAAGGGGGCAAAGCACAAAAGTGAATTTGCGTGCAAAACTGGGAAACTTGAGATTAAAACGATAAGAACAAGGGGCCTAAGCAGGAAACTAGAAAACCTTCAGGGTCAAAATGCATAGAACGGTGGCTGGCATGCAAAACCAAGAAACTTGAGGGGGTGAAACGTAAAATGGGAGGTGTGAGTGTGTGACCAAAACTCATCACCATGAAGAGAGATGTTCAATTTATGGACTGATAATAATCAACAAATGCCTGTGTGTAACCACATAAATGCACCCCCCCCCCCCCAAAAAAATCACTTCAGAATTTTAAATTGGATAATTAGAGCATGTTCTGCGCAGAGTTTTGCTTAAATTATTTGTTATCTTTTAAAACACTTTTGACTTTTTATGTTGTTTCCCAACAATCTTGAAGTCTCAAAGTCACGATATTTTTAAATCCAGCTTCAATTAACAGTTTCAAGTTTCGAAGCAACTAATCAAAGCGGTCAAAGACTCAAAGTTCAGCTAGAACGGATAATCAGATAATTTGCATTAGGGTTTGGATTATTCAGAAAAAAAACCAGAAAAATATAAAGCTAGCCAACAAAAACAGAACCTGTAACAGGACAGCATGTGTACCTTGTTTTTATTTGATTTACCTGCAGCTACCAAGAGCTTGCTAGGTTTTATAACATGACTATTTTTCTGCACGTCATCATCAAAGTCATCCAATGTCTGCAGGCCTCTTCTAATCATCCATAAAACATAATGTTTAAAACAATAAAGTAAAATGCTATAATGTAATGGAGGAAAGAGATAACATCGCTAATAGCTCACCTATTATTAGTTGTCCTGGTGTTTGACACCTTATCTGGTTTCAATCTTGTTAAATTATACAGCCCTTTTTCCTTTAATCTCTCCTCAAGTTTTGCTCTAACTTTCAACATTTCTACACTTTGTGCGCCCATATACTGATCCTGCATTATAAATTCAGCTTTCATTTGCTCTATGATTTAATTGATAATGGAACAATGGAAGTATTCTTAGCAGTTCAACCTTGCTCTTCCTTCCAGTAATTTCATGATCATTATTAGAAGGCTCATTCTTTGTTAAATCAGTGACTTCGGCACCCTGAATTTTTGTCAGCATGAGTTATTAAAATAGCTTGATTATTAATTAATAAACTTAATAAAATAGAATCAGTGCTTTTTTACTTTATCCAGTGCTAATAGATCTCCAGATTTGCACTCTTTGTCTAGAGCCACTGTTTTATCCTTCGCATGCATGGTGCTGCTATCAGGTATGCAATCATCATCAATGTCCACTTTTAACCTCAGAAGATTTACATTGGCTTGCTTCATCTGTGAAGGTGAGAAGAAATTTAATCTATTGCATATTCTTGATAGGAAGAATATTTGATAGTAAAAAATCCATAAAATAGTGAAATTTGATACTGATTTCCGCACAGGAAAAAACAAGGTTATACAAACCTGTTCTACCATTTTCTTGGTCTCTATAAGACGAGCAATCACAGGATGATCCTGCACAGGCAATCCCTCAGCTTTCATTAGGAGATAGAAGGTAATAGCTTGACAATGGGCCAGCAAGCAAGCTCGCTTCACTTCCAAAGGCAGCATTTTACCCTTCTTCTTGGCTTGCGCAGATGTCACCTGTAGAATAGTCTATTATTACATGGGCAACCAAAGCTAGACCTAAAGAAAAATAATCAGAAAGACCAACCAAATAAACAGCTTTTTTTTCGTGAGCAACTTTTATTGTAATCTTCAGAAACATACAGTAAATAAAACAAAAGCCTTTCAAGGAAAAAAAGAAAACAATGAAAATATAAAAAATATAATGAAGCATTTCAATAGCAAGCAATGATTGGGTGCATAGACACACTTCATGCTATGAGTATGTTAGAGAGTAACTATCATTACTCAGTGTGAAGTGAACTGTGATGTACATAGCAAAAGCATAAGAGGTAGCTTACAATGGCATGGCCGCATGGGCGCTAGAAGATATAGATGTGGCTGCATTTAGTTTTTCCTAAAACAGATAATTAGTTTTTCCTAAAACAGATAATTCTAAGTAACTAAAAGGCTCTAATTTATTTAATAGATAAATCATTTAAAAATTTCATTAATTTGTGACATAAATCAATCTTTGTTTTTCAATCTAAAACAAATGAAGAAAATTTAAACCTGGCACATATATATGATTCTGTTTGTACCAGTAAAGATGTGCTTCCGCTAAACTATGAATATGTATGAATATTATGCATATTCAAGCAAGAAGGATAGAACTATAAAAGCATCTAAGCATCATGCATAGTCAGCCAAAAATATTTCAAGCTTCAGGCATTGTTTGTTTCCACGGTGCAGTGGTGGTGGCTCTAGCTGTTAGAGACAATAGCTAGTTCAGCAAAAGAACGTAACATCAAACGAACAATACATTAACCTTTGGGAATTTCTTATATGCTACCAAGGAAATGCCAAAATTATACAATTGCCACATGAATAATTGAATATCATTTTAAGAAAAAACAAGCATGTGCCTTCAGCAGTGAGCCATACTATAAATTACCTCACTGGTGACTGGTCTTATCACCTTCAGTTCTTCATGGGCCTCATTTAACTCGGATAATAATCCAACTAATTCAGGAGCAGAACTGCATTACATTTAACACGCAGATGCCATCATGGATCGGCACAGAGATGCATAACAACAAACTCACTTCTAGCAGTACTGAAATTTCGATATTACAAGCACAGAAGCACTATAAATCTGAATTTTTTTAGGTCTTGTACAAGGTCACAAGGTAGAGCCACCAGAAAATGGAGTAATATTGCTCGCATGGTTATTAAAATGTTAAAACAAGATGAGAGGACCACTGCATTTTTTAACTTTTAACGTTTAAACGAGTGTTGAAGCTCCTTTGGTCTCTCTAGTCATATAGTAAAATGTCTATGGAAGCAAAGACATGTCACATATGTACTTGACATTGTAGTCTTCTCCCATATAATTTGAGGCCATGTACCATATATTCTTCTCACATGCACCAATTCCCCAAGCAAATAGCACCAAGCAGTAGCAATCTAGCAGAGAAGCAAGCAGTAGCAGCTTTAAGCCTGAACAGTCACAAGCTCACAGCAGTAGCAAGCAGTAGCGGTAGCATAGAATAACAATAGCAAGCACAAGCAGCAAGCGAACCCAACAGAGGAACTAGAAGCCTCCACTCTAATAGAAAGAGCACATCAGCAGAGGAGCAGCCATAGACACCGCTCCAAGACTCAGCAGTCAAGCAAACAGAGCACATCAGCAGAGGTGCAGCGCCGAGAGGGTTGGCAGCAAATGGTGGTGCTGGCGCGAAGGATGGTGGCAATGGCGCAAAGAGGGATGGCGGCAGCGGAACGCTAGGGTTAATGTTGTCTCACCACGCTCAAAACCTCGAACCTGATCAGTTAGATTGCAGTGCCTAGGGCTTGTCGTCGCTTCACTCAGCACAAGTTAACCAGGAACGCAGTGTCACAGGCTCGTCAACACTTGAAATACCACCTAAGGCAGGCGTTTTACTCCAAGAAATTCTTTGGACCTTAATTGGCGTTTTGGCGACACTCTCCTCCTAGAATGGAGGCTCCACACAAACAGTCATAACGGGTAACACTCTACACCTCCAGATCGTTCTCCCATGTAAGTAATTCTCAAACTTAGTTTTCAAAACACTCAAATAGGCTTGATTGACCAGTTCCATCACAAACATACCAGATTTAAAATAGCATCCAATGTTGTCTACATGTGTCAAACTCAAATTGGATGGCACTTTCCAAAGTATACCTCCTTACAGTGATATAAAGCTAATTTATTGTTATTTATAACATCAATACCTAAACATAATTACAATGAAGTGTTCCCCTAGGAGCTAAGCGCTATGCATTAGCTGCCCGCCTATACCAACACCTAGAACCTAGTATTCACTTACAGGAAACATGTTTTGGAATAACATCAGAATTGTCAAGAACTAAAAATAACTTTGATATTTTAACAGCAAAATAAAAGAAAGACCTGTATGTCAAAACACATTTCGGAATAACATCAGAATTGCCAAACACTAACTTTGATATTTTAAAAGCAAAATGAAAGAAAGACCTGTAGCAAACCCATGTTGTCGTCATTAGACAATGTTTTATTACAGTTTTGCTTACCTTTCAAAAGAGAGCACTTCATCTGCAAGTTTGGCTTGATTGTTCGATGTCTGCCATTCAATGAGGAATAGTATAAAATGATTCTCAGTTAGCCTCATATCCAGATGTATATATATCAATAAATATATATATGTTACCAAAGTATTAGTAAAAAAAATTGAGGTGTTAGTAAAAATAATGAGTTTATGCAGTCAATACCGCATCTTTAATTAGCAATCAGCAAGTTGCAACAAAGAAAAATCCTATAATATGATACAGTTGGACAATACTAAAGCAATTTCAGCTATTTCTTAATTTTGAGTACATCCACAGCTTGCATTTAATTAATTATCATATAGTATAAAAAAGTCTACTTGGCCCTGAACTATATAGCTTTGTCTACTTAAACCCCTGAAATAGGAAACCAGGTCTTCTACCCCCCAACTATTCAAAACAGCCACGTGGCAAAACCACCTCCAAAACAACGTCGAGGGGGTTATTTGCCCGGTTTTGAATAGTTCAGGTTCAAGGGGTAGAACACCTGGATTTCTAGTTCAGTGGGCTATATGTAGATGAAGCTATATAGTTCACGGGGTCAAGTAGACTTCTTCATATAGTATAATGCATCCCGGGAAAGACTGGATGATACTCAAAGCCATTCACCTCGTCATTGCAGGCAAAAAAAGTAAAAATGAAACAAAAATTCAGGCAATCACCTTCATGGCTTTATCTTCATCACTTTCACTGCCTTCTAAACCATAGTCTTTCACTGAAAGCTTTTCCTGACTATTTTGGATCCTGAGTAATTCTTCATAGTCCTCATCCTCACCAGAGTGTTCACCAGCATCATAGTGAGCATTCTTTCCTCCACCCCAGGAATTTTTATCTTTCTCATCTTCCTCAAGTTCATCCATGGTGTCATCACCGCCAGTAATTTTTCTTGTTGCCCTCTCAGCTCTTTTTACTATACAGACATGTTAAGTTACAAATATGCAAGGACCTCATAAGTTATAACAGGAGAGAAAAATATAAGTTAAGTATATAATGCAATAATTTTCCCATTAACTTCTAAAAAGTCATGTAAAATTTAAAATTATATAAACTAAAACTAAAACAACGCAATATTGATGGTGCACTAATAGATTCTACTGGAAAATAAAATAGTAGTAGAATATTTAACTCTACCAAAAGGGCAGCAGCCTGAAACTCTGAAAGTGGTTATAACAAAATTAGAGGTAAATGTGATGACATTTTGTAATAGCTCAAATGCCTAGCAAGGAAGCTGATGCAGGGAATGGAATAATGAAATAAGAGGTCAACATATATAACAATCTAAAGAGATGAAATGTTGAAATCCCATTCATACAAGAAATAAAAATGTTGCAGGCATGACCAAATATTTGCAAGGAAGCTGATGCAGGGAATGGAATAATGAAATAAGAGTCCAACAGATATAACAATCTAAAGAGATGAAATGTTGAAATCCCATTCATACAAGAAATAAAATGTTGCAGGCATGACCAAATATTTTACTATACATAACACAGATATTTAATGAGAGAACTCCACTATGATTTTTTTCAAATAATTGGTCTAGTGGGATTTGTGACAGAAAGATCATTTGGTTAATTGAATAATGTAGAATCTGATTATTCTAGTTTCTTGGGTACATAATTAAATAATCACCATAAATGGGCAGTTTCTCAGTGCTCAACAAACTATCATAGCATAGCCAATGATAAACAAACTTCTTGTAGAAAGAAACTCATTGTTACGAGGCATTGCAGAGTACGATCCTATTTGTAGTGCAAATAAAGTTCTTAGCATATCTTGTTTGAGTCCTCACCTCAACAAGTCAGAATTAGTGTGCAAAGTACTCAATACATGTATCAATAGATTGAAGATAAAACAAAAAATAATTTCCGCTGCCAGCCTACCATGCAAATATATATGACAGCAACGCTACCTGCTAGGCAAACTTGAGACCAGAAATGAAATTTGGTCATCAAGCAATTTCTTATTGCACAATGGAGTGAATGTCAACGAAGTAGTGAACCAACATTATTTAGGATGACCTTTACATTGTCATCAAGCATGATGTGTGCTTCAAAGTAATGTCAATGTGGTGCAATAGTTCCACAGACCGTAATTAAAGGTATACTGATCATGGTTCACTTCTAGATATTCATTAAATTAGTGTCAATGCCACAGTAATGCATATATCTCAGTCAATCACAGCAGAAAGCTTCCAAACTGGATGGTACTCTACCTAAAACAATACTATGTGAATATAACACTTGTTCTAAAATTTCATTTTGCAATATATACTTATCCCATTCATCATAATCTCTAATATTAAATTAAAAAAGTAAAAAAAGCCTTGTGGTGCTGGTGGTAGGCCAACTTTAAATCTCTACCCTCTTATCACTCATATAACAGTTCATACATCATAAGGATACTAATCATTTATTTGCATTGTTTTCTAATTTTAGTGTTGTATTTATAGAAGCTTTCGATTATCAAGAACCATTACTGATTTGATTCACTTTCCTATTTTATTTTAATGTATTTGTATTAGAGCATCCCCAGCACACCCCGAAATTACTGTAGCTACAGTACCGCGGGTGAAAAATTCAAACGAAAGCAGAGAGGAGCTCCTTGATACAGCACAGCTAATTCAAACAAATTTGAAATGCAGGCCCTTGATAGGGGGCCTGCTGCTCATGCTCTTAGAAGAATGTTTCAATGACACTCATGAAAATTTTGTCAAAGCCAAGAGTTTGCAGGTGGAAAGCAGTCAAACATGTAAGCGTAGTTTAATACATGAGTCGAGCACATTAATTGCAATGTGGTAAGACACCATGGGCACTCTAGGCTAGTATGCTACAATAATACTAAGCAAATATAATATAGTACCTATTCTAAAACTTACATTTTGCAATATATGCATTGTCCCATTCATCGTAATAAGCTTTGCTCGTGTCAGCATCCTCATCTTCTTCACTGTCATCAATTTCATCATTGGAAATACCCTAAAAATAATAAAAGAATTAAAAAGGTGGCAAAAATGTCAAGATATGCAGAAGATAAAATGATTGTGATTAACTAACTACAGAATCAAAAAAAAAAGGCCAACTATAAACAAGAACAGAGTGCAACTATATATATATATATATATATATATATATATATATATATATATATATATATATATATATATATATATATATATATCGGTTCGAATATGTATAGCCCATTTTTCGGATATGGATGTTGGAAAATTCGGATTATTCGTATCCATTTTGCACCCCCAATTGTAACCGAGTCATTTATTATTGTAGTACACCTATAGAACTATAAACAAACTATAATTGCTCCCTCAAAAAATGGCTGCCCTCATAGAATAGTTTGCATTAGCTTTTATTATTAAAAAATGATGATGATTCCATCAATCCTGATAGAGACTAAGGGTGCAATTCCGACATTAGGATAGCACAACGGACAAACAAGTTGAAACAGAAACTCCCAAGGCCATGGACAAATAGAACGAAATGAGGGAGTAATTAGGATCTGTTATAGGTAGTATGTATTTCTATTAAGCATGTAGATCAATCATAAGAATGGATATTATGACTATTTAATACTCAAACTTGGCTTTGATACAGTGCATATCAGTGTTGAGAGTGATCATAAATTAGGAAATGGTTCCTTTTTATTCGTTGTGGAAGTAATACAAATTTCTTTTCATTTGTAAGAACGCACGAGCACTCGGCTAGCTTAAGCTATAAATGAAATCAACAAGAGGCTTGGGCAACACAAAATGTTGGTTAGCATATTACTCCCTCCGTTTCAAAATATAAGGCATATAATTTTTTGACGCGGTCTTTAATGCAGAACTTTGACCATTATTTGCTCTCACAATATATTATCAATAACTATAAAATTAACATCATATAAAAGTATTTTCAAATATGAATCCAACTATATGACATGCGCAACACTAAACATATATATATTTATCTTAATTTTTAGTCAAAAGTTACAAACGTTGACTTTTCTAAATACATGCACGCCTTATATTTTGAAACGGAGGGAGTAAGTTATTCCCTCGGGTCACAAATAATTGTCATTTTGGGCATCAACAGTCACCAACCTTTAACCACTAATTATTAGTACAACTTAATTATAAAACACACTAAACCTATAATATTACGAAAGTACACTTCAAAATGAATCTACACATATAGGCTTTTATGCACTAGATGTAAATAGTTCAAAAGATATTAATGGCTTAAGTTTTAAAACTTTGCACGTATTTCAAACTACAAATATTTGTGACTGGAGCAGTACTTAGCATGGTTCCACTGTCTTGCCAAACTCATTAATTGGTTAATTCCATTCTCAAATCCACCTAACACCGCCATACTTAATGAGAATGGCCATTCTCGTCCTTCACAATGTGGTGCCTTTACTTTCGGGGCTTCACATGCTGAGAAATCACAAAAGAGACAGAAACAGGAAAAAGGGCACAGAAATCACCTCAAGATCGAAGACAGGCTGCTCCAAATCATCATCCTCTGACTCCCTCGCTGAAACCCGGCCAGAAAGAAGAAAAACGAATTGAGTAAATTGCAGACAGGGTACGAAACAAATCAAAATTCCTCACAAGAAAACAGCAGGACTGACCGTTATCGGTGTCAAGAAGGATCACATCCCGCTGCTTGTGAACTGCGAAACCAACAGCACGGGCGTCAGATACAAGGAGCCCACAGTAAAGACAACACGCACGCTATTCGACTCAACCAGGGGGGAGCGGGTGGGGTTCTCTATCCCCCATTGCCTTACAGTCATCGATCTCGTCGTCCTCAGAGCCGGGCATCGCCGCGGGCTCAGAGGTCCACTTGGACTTGGAAGGCCCCCGGGCCAGCGGCCGCCGCGGAGTAGTCCTCAGCCTCTTCCCCATGTCGGGTCGGTCAGGTTGCTTGACGACCACCGGCGTATCGTGGCCTCGTGGGTTTAGGGTTTTGGCGGGGAGGCGGAGCGGTCTTGGGAAAGGAAACGGGAGGGAGGCGGAGTGGGGTGGGCAAGGATATCAGTACCCAGAAGCAAGCCAGCGCAGAAGGATGAGCGGGAGCCGTAGTTGGGCTCCTCAGTAGTATCCCATCCCTAGCACTGTACATTAGGAATGCAATACAGAAAAATAAATATAAATAATGCAAAATAAATGTCAGGCTTTAAAAAAACCAGAAAATTAAGGGGAAATCCAGAAAATTAAGAGAAAAAACACAAAGCTACTGCAAAAAAATGTCAATGTTCTATACTATGTTCGATGCAATCTGCCGTTTCTTGACAATATGGTCACCAATTAACTAAGAAACACGATGGCTATAAACTGAAACTCTCACAGAGCATTCTCATGAACAAGATTCACCTAAATCAAACGGACCTAACTAGATACTATATATCAATGTACACTCAGTGGATCTGAACCTTTTCATCGAAAGATTATATGAAATATACAAGCCAAAACCACATTCCTCTTGAGATCCCACATCAAATCAACCCAACAATCTAGAAGCAATTGCGAATCCACAGATCCGTCGCGAGTTGGAACCAGTAGATCAGATCGAGATTTGCAAGAGGGGGGCGTACCTGAAGGGGTGAGAGGGAGACGAGGAGAAAGGGAGGCGGCGGCGGCGGCGGCGGGGAGGCGGAGGGGTCGGAGGCGGAGGCGGAGGCGGAGGCGGCGACAACAAGGGAGCGAAGGGGGAGGCGGAGGGGGAGGCGGCGGCGGAGGGGTCGGAGGCGGCGGCGGCAAGGAAACGAGTCCGTGGGCGCGACGCGAGGGAGAGACGGCCGACGGGGGAGCAAATTGGATTTTTGCCCAGAGTTGATGGGCCTTGTATTTTTACCCAAAGTGGGTGTCATTGTTTTTTTTTTTTTCCGTGTGGACCATTTAGAAATTGATTTGACCATAGAAGATTTTTAAAATAATGCAATTTCTCCTTTCCTCTTCTATCGTGCAGCATCCTCACCCCCCGCCTGTTCGTTTTCTCTTTCATCGATGCACAGGCGAGGAGGCTGCGACGAGGAGCCGAGAGGCGTCGCCGCGAGCCATGGCCTCCTAGCCGCCGCTGCGAACGCCGCCCTCCCCGCCAGCGCCATGGCCCATGGTGCCCTCCTTGCCGGCGCCATGGCCCACGGTGCCCTTCTCGGCGTTCTCGCCAGCGCCCTCCCCTCGCACTGTAATTTTTCAATAGATTGATCAAATATTAACGTGTTTGATTTCATTGTCATGCAATTTCTCCAATAGAATTTCATTTTTGTTGCATTTCATTTCAGGGTCTCTCACATATAGTTGAGTCACCAAATTAAAATAGCTCAATCGATTGGTCAAGTATTGAAATAGTGCAAGACATGGACCCTTTGGGTTTGGAAGGCACAGACTTGGATGGTTGCAATGTTTGCATGGTCGAGAAAGGCATGGATGATTGCAATGTTCCAATGTCCGAGAATGGCATGGATGATTTAAATGTTTTAGTGGCCGAGGAAGAGATGTATTTTTTGCTTGGTTTGAGGGAGGAGGAAATGGCTGGCTATAGATTACTCTAAGGATCGGTGATGTGGGCCAGTTATTACATACAATAGGCGTTGATTTTTGGCAAATGGTCGACGAAAATAGATACATGTATAACCAGTAAAGGTCACAGCTTCATGTTTAGTCTAATATCGCAAGGAATCATAAATAAATTAAGTTAAAATGGATTTTTTTCCCCCTGTGTGTTACAATTTGTACCGAAGCAACTAGCGAGAAAAAGATTTATTACCTCGGCGCTTCAGACTTGCCTGCCTGCAACAAGCCAACAAGCATTGCGTACATCAATAGGTAAGGCAGGAAAATGAACATGTCAATGCCCAAGACCGAAAAGAGAGAGCATAAATGTTTGTTTATCACGTTGCTTTACTTAACAGCCTATCAATGGAACCTGCAATTGACTGCACGCTAGCTAGGCTTATCGGTCGGATAGAAGAGAAAAGGAGAAATTGCATTTTTTAGAAAATCCTCGTGGTCAAATCAATTTCTAGATGGTCCACACAGAGAAAAAAACAAAGGCACACCAACTTTGGACAAAAAAAAACAAAAGCACATCAACTCTGGGGCAAAAATCCAATTTCCTCCCGACGGGGAGAAAAACCACGTGTCGGAAGAGGGTGGGTTTCCATCGGGAAAGAGTGGGGAAAGGGACCAATAATCCTGGTCAAAGAGGATTTCAAATGTATCAAAAAGTTCTCTGTGAATTTTACCACGCCTGGATTCCCACCCTGAGATCGAGCCGGGATACCGGCCGAGAATGTGGTTCCCAAACGGGCCCTGAAGGCGTGCAAGGTGCTATTTTTTTAGTGTTGAGAAAAGTTGAGTTTACTGTAGTAAAAGTAGAGAGTACTCGAAAAGAGATCTAAAGAGGCTAAAAAAAATTAAAATAGTTTTAACATCTTGACATGAACACTAAAAGTATTGAAAAAATCATTACAAATTATTACAGCATATAAGCTATATAAAAATAACAAATTTTGCTACAGTAAAATTCAACTCAACTTTCACTAAAAAAACATGTCCTAAGTGTGGAGTGGGTCGTGGCCCATGAGTGTGAGGGTGGCTTAAATGCCAAGGCCGTAGAAATAATGGGATTATAGACAAAGAAAGCAGTGATTTTGTCGCCCTAATCCCTTTCTTCTCTGTCTTGCCCCTTCCCCTTTCCTGGACGCTGCCATGGCGAACCGAGTTCGTGATTCCAGAATATTACACTTGGTATCAGAGCAAGGTTCGAGCCAGGTGTTGCTTCCGCAAACTTGAGGCCTTGACCAATAAAATCCCACGGAACAGGTTGGCGGCTACCTTCGGACGGCTGCCGTAAGATCCTGAACCGGATTAGTTCGGCACAGAGGTGAGCACCATGGGCCCATGGCGCCGATCAAGCCTAGTGCTCAGGTGCGGCAAGTTCACTGCCATGGGGGAATTTGAGGCTTGGGTGATGAAAATTTTAAAGCAAGAGTTAGAGGCGATGGGGAACGACCGAAGACGAAATTGGCGGCGGTAGACGAGAAGGTGTGGGAGAAATTGGCTGGAATGGAGCAAAAATCAGAGGAGGAGCAAGCGAAGGTCAATTAGGTTCAAGGAAAGATGGATTTGACCATGAGTTCGGTGGGGAAGCCGCGGGCGGGGCAAGCGCAAACAGGCAAGTCGATATGAGGACATCCTCCCTCACATATCACGATTTCGGTGAGAGAGATTCAAGGGTTTCAGGAGGGAAGACCACCAACTGTTGCACCATTGAGGACCGGTTTGCACGGGCCAAGGGATTCTGCTCAACCTTAGGTGACATTTCCTCCTCCGACTCCGGACACCATGCACTTGGCAAAGAGCAGCAATCGAAAGGGATGGATGTCTAAAATGTACTTTCCGAAAATTTTATGGAACTGATGTGAGAATTTGGGTGGATAATTGTGAGACGTTCTTTAAGATGTACCAAATTCCTATAGGTTTTAAGGTAGCAGCTTGCAACAATTTATTTGATGGATGGTGCTCCTCACTGGTACCAATCGTACAAATTGAGTAACCCTGCACATGACTGCATTCAGTTTCGGGAAGCCATTGTGTTAGAGTTTGAGGGAAATGAATATAGAAACAAGTTAAGAGAATTGTTGCAGCTGAGACAAGTAATCACAATGGAGGAGTATAAGAGGATTTTGAAATGCTTGTGTACCAGATCAGATTATATGACAACAGTGTGGGGATTAATGCTAGTCATAAAATGGACATGGGACTAAAGGAAGAGTTGAGAGCAGCAGTGGACATGCAACTACCTGATAGCATATGGAAGGCCGCAATTCTAGCCTTTGTGCAAGTGGAAAATAGGATGAATGACATTCAATTCGGCTGTCTGAACCAATATGACATTAAATTGGATGGTCTTGACGTATATGACACCGTGCACGCGAATTCTCCCACCAGCGACATTCCTAACATTTTTTTTATCCTTTTCTTCTATTTTCCATTCTTTTTTGCATTTTCTCTCTCCTGCTGACATCATGGGTCCACATGTCAGCCTCTAATCTTTATCTTCGTCCTCACTGCCTCGCCTCGCCAGCGCCGCGCCTCACCTCGCCGCGCCGCCACCACGTGCTGCCTCGCCTCGCCTTCCCGCCGCCACACGCCGTCGGTGGTGAGGCGAGGCATAGCAGCGACGCGCGGCAATGGCGAGGCGGCGACGTGTGGTGATGGCGCGGCGAGGCAAGGCGGCGCGTGGCGGCACCAAGGCGAGGCAAGGAGTGGCGAGGCAGTGAAGAAGAAGATGAAGATTAGAAGCTGACATGTGGGTCTATGATGTCAGGAGGAGAGAGAAAATAAAAAAATGGTAAAATGGAAGAAAAGGGGGAAATGATAAAAAAAAATGTGTGGAATGTCACTGTTGGGAGAAATTCGCGTGCACGGTGTCATACACGTCAAGGCCACCCAGTTTAATCTCATATTGCTCCAGACAGCCGAATTGAGTGTCATTCATCATATTTTCCCTTGTGCAAGAGCATATTCTCTCAGGAAATAAGAAACAAACCTATAAGAGCACCTACAGCAAAACTATTGTTCAAGCTACCCCCATCACAGAGCATACTACCAGAAACATGGGAGGTCGGAGACAAGAGAAGGGAGAAGTATGGAGGGCCAGACAACTAAAAGAGTACAAAAGAGAAAATGGATTGTGTTTCAAATGTGGTGAAACTTATACACCTCAACATCAGTGTAAGACTCCAAACAATGGACAATTGCGTTCTCTGCAGGTGAATGAAATTATTTAAGATGAGTTGTTAGATTCGTTGGCACAAGTTGAGGAACAAGAGGAGACAGACAAAGCACAACTGTCTATACATGCCCTATCAGGAGCTGATGGCCACCACACAATTCGACTAAAGGCCCTCATTTGCAACAAAGTAATGCACATTCTTGTTGACTTAGGAAGCACTCACAGCTTCATCGATTAGAAATTACTTCAGCAGGTGCAACTCAATCATGTTTTAGCCTCAACCATGGCGGTGAGGGTGGGTAATGGTGAAAGTATGACATGCTCTCAAGTAGTTCTTGATCTGTCCTAGTGGATACAAGGTCATACGTTTCACCATCAATGAGAGTGCTACCCTTAGGAGGATATGATACTATCCTGGGGACTGATTGCTTGTGTAAATGGGCCAGTTTGCAATGCAACTGGAATGAGAAATGGATTGAACTGAATATGAAGGGTCAAAAAGTAAGTTTTATTAGCAAGGTACAATGCAGAGCCCACTAAAAGACATTGTCAGGGAATTAAGGACATTTTTCGTTACATCAAAGGAACCGTCGATCTGAGTTTATTTTATTAAAAAACTAAGATATGGCAATGATTAGGATATGCAAATGCACTGTACTTGCTAGACTCACACACAGAAAAATCACAAATAAGGAATGTGTTTCTGTGTGGAGGAACTGTAGTTTCATGGAAGTCGTCAAAGCAGACACTTGTGTCAACATCGACAAACCATTCAGAAATAATTGCATTCTATGAAGCCACACGCGATTGTGCTTGGCTTCGCAGAATGACTTTTCGCATTCTGCAGTCATGTGGATTGAATATTGAGCAGCACCCCACAATTATTTATGAAGATAATGCAGTATATGTCGCACAAGTGCAAAAGGGATATATAAAAAGCAATTTGACGAAGCATATGAGTTGAATTTTCATTCATATACAACATAAAAAGTCGTGTGAGAATATATCAGATTTATTCACTAAGTCACTTCCCACATCCTATTTTGAGAGATGCGTAGCACAGGGATGATGAAGCTTAAGAGACTTGCACCAACAAGGGGGAGCAACTGTGCATGATTAAGCAGAAATCTTGAACACGCAGTTTGAGTACCCAATTAAGGAGCAAAGCATTGAAGCAGTGTTGTGTAGATCCGTACTCTTTTTCCCTTAAGTGAGTTTCATATCGGTTTTTCAAATAAGGTTTTTAACAAGACAAATCCATGCGCACAAACAAAACGTATGCTATATACTCTTTCTTTATAATTTTTTGTACTGAGGCTTTATAGAGTTTTTGGGACAGGGATTACGTGGCATGATTACACAACCTGTAGCCTGGCTCGTCCCTGGCTGGGTGTGCGTGTAACAGGGGTAAGGCCCACCCCAACTTGTGAAACAAGACAAAAACCTTATCATATGCACTATATATTGATGAGGTTTTGATATATTATGTACCTAAAATGAAGAAATCAATAAAAAAATTTCTCTTCACATCTCTGTGTTCTTGTGTTCCTTCTACTTGGACTAAACTCGGCAACAAAGTTGCATAATAGTTTGCATCAAACATATGTTGTCGTTGATTTGATAAAAAGTCAAATTTTATTATGGATCCACTGGATAAATCCACAAAAAAGAAACCGGAATAACATATTCTTCTCGTTCCGGGCGGTGCGAGGGGAAAGCTGACGTCGGCAAGATCCTCGACTTCTTCTACTGCCCATCAC
This sequence comes from Raddia guianensis, assembly GCA_036346415.1. Lineage (NCBI taxonomy): Eukaryota > Viridiplantae > Streptophyta > Magnoliopsida > Poales > Poaceae > Raddia > Raddia guianensis. Next base: position 17,906,598 of record CM070534.1, on the reverse strand, counting down.
TCTCCTTTCCGTCGTCATCTTCCTCTCCATCACCGCGGTGCTGTCTTCCTAGCGCAAATCGATGGTATGGAGTCCAAATCACCCAAACGCAGCTTGATGGCTTCATAATTTAGTTGGATTTGTCATTTGTGGTGGCTGATGGTAGGCAATTGTTCGTGTTGTGTTGCGGGGAGGGAGATTCTGCTTTTACCTTTGGCGGCGCGGGCGCGCGCTCGGGCTCCATTTTTGTAGCAAGGGCCCTATAGAGCGTCAGTGCCGGAGGTTGAAGAATCTCGGTTGCCTGGGCGGTGACGGCGCCGAGGGGGGCAGGAGGAAGGAGCACGGGCGAGAGGCTGGCTTGCTTCAGTTTCTTGGGCCTGGGCCAAGGATGAGAGGAAGGAGCACACAGCTCAAACCCCACGTCGGTCTCCTCGCCTCAAAGCCGACCCACAGACAGTGGCTAGCCTGAACCCCTCTACCCCTTGAAATTGAGTCCAATTTGGGGATCCCAATGGCCGGCGTTGTCGCGCTCCTTTTCCTCCTGGTGGCTGTCAGTAGTAGTCCTTCTCCACCTCGCATTGTTGGCCGCGGCCCATGGCAGCGATTAGGCGATTTTGTGGCTGAGTTGTTGGTGGAGGGCTGACGGAGCTCTTTCGTCTCCTAGCGGACGGAGTCCTCGTCCAGGGGTAGCCCTGCCGCCTCCACTCCTCTAGGATATAGCCCTCTGATTCCATCATTCCAAGGCCTAGGCGTGTTTGCGACTTCTTCAGTTGAGATTGAGTGTGTCGTTGTGTTAGTAATTTCACATTAAAAAAAGGTTATGTTCCGCACACAAGACTACATTTTAGGTTCCAAGAGGTCATAGATCTTGAATTGATAATTCCAATTTGCATGTCACGCTTTTGGTGGCAATTGAATAGTTGAGTTGACTAAAGTTTATGTTGGAAGGCAACCAATGCAAGCCCAATTAAACTTTTATTTGCTTGATAGGTTGTAGATGTGTATTGCGATGATAGTATATTGTTGTGAGAGATTCCTTCTAAATGAATTGTTAGATTGAAATATAGTACCAGCCTATTATATCGTGGTATGTAAAATAGCTCCAAAAATAATGTTTCTGAGTCCCGTTCAATGGCTGAACTTTGCTTGGGCTCTTCAAATTCTTGGGTCAGCTACTGCTGGTGGGTAGATCTGATGGTTTGCGCACTGCATCACATGCATTTATTTATGTCTTGTATCATCTCTAGTACATACGAGAGCTTACTAGAACCGCTACTTTCACATATATATTGTAGTTGCACATGGACATGAGTATGGTTAGAAGAAAAGAAGTGATGTGAACTCACTAGAGCTGATGTGTTCAATCGTTCATGGCTTAGGCCTCGTTTTTTCGAAATTGATCCGAATCTACCGATCGGTTTGAATAAATTGAAATGACATAACTTTGAGAGCTTCTCAAGGTAGTCTCGAGATTTATATACATTTCGTTTGACTTGCTTTTTAAAGCGTTAGTACCCACCTTCAAAACAATGAAAAACGGACTCAAAAAACTCAAAAGCATATGTCTTTTCAAAACGTAGATAAGTCGTTAACATAATCATTTTCAAAGATTTAAAATATCTTAAAATATTTTTCATGTAATGCAATGCCATGATACATATGATTTTGGTAATGAGAGACACGCCTAAAAAATGTTTATGAAGTCAAAATATTTGGGTTTTCAAATGATATGTTTTTTTCGTCTTTTCTCAAAATCAAATGTTTTAGTTTTTTTAAGCTTTAAATAAATAAAGTCCGACTCAAACTTTATGATAACCATAGCTTTTAAAAGTCATAGTTTAACTATAACTCTATTCTCACATATATTTCAACCAGCTAATGAGATCAGACCCACTCCAAAACCCTTTCCATTCTATGTGTACGTGCTCGGAAACCATCCCCATCTAGAATATCTAGGATCCAAGCCAACCCCACCCACTTGATATTTCTCCATAGCCTAACCAAACCCTCCTCGCTGCCACAGGTTTCAGCTGTTCTCAACCCATTGGTTTTCTAGTGAGTACGTGTCAGGACCCCGTTGACAAAACCGTGCTCCTCTATGTATTACCGCACTAGTCCCAATGATCAATACTAATGCACACAGCCTCGAAACATTGCCATTATTTAAAGTTCGAATACATAGGGCTAGAGCCCTAAATAGTACAACCAAGTCGGTACGCAGACCGACGCATAACATAACAAGCGGAATACAAATACTCGTACTCGCTAAGGTACGGTTTTAGATCACAGGATTTATTTAATCTTCTAAACTTCACGCCACAAGCATAATGGTAGTAGAACATAGCCTAAGCTTCATTACTTCTCGAAATCACCAGCCGCAAAGAACTCCTTGCCCTCCCAGGATGGTTCTCCAACTAAAGGCTTTTGAAAAGAAAAATAAAAGCAAGAAACATGAGTACAAATGTACTCCACAAGTCTAAGGAATATATGAAATGCAAAGATTAGTACAAAGGACATTTTATTTATTTGAATCTCCCAAAATTTCCATCATAAAACCTTTCTTTATTATAACAATTTTATTTTGGTAGAAATCATCAACATACAGTAAAGAAATCATAAATGTCTCTTTTTGTTACCCTTGAATCAGTAATCCGTTTTTTTTATTTTGAAGGGGTGAGAGGTATAGATTTATAGCTACCATATGAACAGTCACCAAGCGTGCTCATGACCAAGAGGGCGGCTATGATGATAGTTTATATAATACTCTGCAGAGTGTGTACACTTTACCCTCGACTGCTAGTGCACTTGTCAGAGTATTGGGGATACAAGCCAAAAACACACAGCACAAAGCCAGTTATTCCGAGAAATCTACTGAAAACTATTTATCATTAAATATGGAGCACGCGTGACCGACCCTGGTCATCCCTCTGCCCAATATTTATTACGGCGAGGTGACGATTCGAATGACCGGATACCGGGGTTACAGGGATCGGCCCAAGTTCCCATTCGTTGGCATCTCGATTTCAAATCGGAATAGTTTCCGGTAGCTTCCTAGGCATACTTAGCTAAGCTCATCCCCATAGTCGAGTTTTGAGGTCTTACTGTATGAGCCCGGTTCATAGATTCACAGGAAAACAGTCCTTAGACTGATTAAGGCGCCGGACTCCATTTTACTAGCGTAACCCTGTACCCTAACGGTAGTCGTTTTTCCTTCTCAGTCAAATACAGGTTTTTAGTACCAAAATCTTTATTTCAACATGCAAGCATTATTTTCTCATTTTCCAACTTTTTATATCACCAAAATCCAACTCCAAGTCTCATCACCACCCCACATGAAATAACGCAACCTTTTCAACCAAGTGGCCATTATTTCATGTGATATATTTTATCATTCGTACAAAATTCCATCATTTCATCATAAACATATCTTGCTACAAAATGAACTCAAATACCATTTACAATTCTAGGTTTGAAAAATAATAATAACAGGGTGAAATCATTTTTTCCTATTTCATATACTTAACTATTTCTTTTCCCAAATTATTATTTCGCAAACAAATAGAAACATAGAATATGCGTCAAGGAGACTTGCCTTTAAATACGGCGTCGGAAAGTATGCTGGGATCGCAATACAGTCCAGAAACACGAGTATCTAAAAATAGAAAATATAATTCTTTAAGTATATTGTGAAAATGAAATTTTTAGTGTATGAAAACGTATACTTTGTAAAGGTGGAGATTTTGCAAATTTTATTGAAATTTATATTGTTTTATTATTGTTATTAAAATAATAGAAATTATTTTAGCCAAAGGATTTACATTTCTTATTTAAATCTGTGTAGAAATTATTTTGTTGCATGATAATATTTTATTTTGAAAGATGGGGTGTTTATAAATTTAATAAAATTTATTGACATTTTTTTGAATTTGTATGATTTAGATATGAATTCTATAGTGTTTATTAGAAATTAAAAGGGATTTATTTGAGCTTTTCAGCCAAGTTGGTATAATGGGTGAAAGCGGCCCACCTGGCTCGCCGCTACCTTGTGAGCTCGGGAGCACACCCATGGGCTCGCTGGGACTGATAGGTGGGTCCCACCTGTCTGTGACCTGGCGGCTCCGACGACGGCTCTGGCGAGGGCCTTGCTCCGGTGCGGGTCCTACGGCGTCGCTGTGGTAGCCGGCGAGCAGAGGGGGAAGAGAGAGAGCGAGCGCGAAAGGGAAACAGAGAGGCAGAGAGGGGATCGGGAGGTGAGAGATGAAGCTGACATGTGGGCCCGGATGTCCAGTGAGAAGGGAGAGTGTGAGGCTGGTTGGTGGGTCCCATCTTGGTCGTGGATTGCGACATGGGCCAACTGGCGGGAAGGTCATCTAAAGGCAGTCGCAGGGAAAGAACTGAGCCGAGGAGGAAAAGCTGAGCTGGAGAGAAGATTTTGGTTGGAATACATTTTATAAAAACATTATTGCTTTGTTTTACCTTCCTTTTCTTTTTCTTATCTCTAATTTTTGTCTTGCCAACAAATTTTTGTAAATCCATAGGTAATAAAATAAAATTCATGTATATTTATATATTTGTGCATTTGAAAAATATTTGCATATACATGTATATATACATATACACATATACATATTTATATATTGGTTTTTGGCTTCCCTAAATACAATTTGTTTTTCAAATGCTTTATTAGGTATAAATTCACACACACACACACACACACACACACACACACACACACACATATAGTAAAAATACTTGGGACTCCATGGAGCCTGTGCTTTGTGCCTTGTTTGGAAACAATTAATTGCGCAGTTATTGCATTCACACCTTTAAATGATAATGTTTTGCATGTATTTACTTTGTGTGCACGAATCTTGATGAAATCCAACGGCAATAAGGAATGAGCACTGACTATATGGAGTTCCATTCCGTTTTCCAGAGGATTATTACATTAAGGCTCCATTGAGCCTAGGCTCCTGCTTCATCTATCGTTGATTCTTTTCTGATCAGATTTGAAGTTTTACATTTCTTAGCGGGTTTGTAAGCCGCATACCCGTTTAGATTAATACTAATTTCCGTCATCAAACTAATTAATTATACCCATTAATTATTTCCTTTTTGACGCAACGTCTATTTTGATCGACCTCCATGGTGCCATAATTAATTAGTTTTGATTCAGCGGCGAGGCGTTCCAGTGGCGGGGTGGTCTGGGTGGCGGCTGCCGCGGCGGTCCGGGCGGCACCTCCTCGTGTCAACAGAATCATTGCCCCCATTCTTCCCATTTCAGCATACTCGGCAGTCGGCACCCACTCGCCAGCGTCTTCTCCCCTGCCGAGACCACGACACCCGCCCCTGCTCCGACCTCCGGCGCAATGGCCGTGCTCGCCACCATCTCCTCCATCGCCATGTCCCCGGCACCCGCCCCTGCTCCGACCTCCGGTGCGGTGGCGCCGCATCACCGACCAGCGCCCAGATGTGGCACTCCTCCAGGAGCTAGTGGCACTCCTACCTCCGGCGACCCCTTGCTCCACCCTAGATCTACGCTGCCTCCATCCAGGTATTAGGCCAATGTGGTGGCATAGATTGGGATAGAGTCTGATACTGCTATTTTCTTGTGGGCATGCATTGTTCCTCCTCCAAGATCCCGGCTGAACGGCAAAGAAGCTTCGTCTCCATCGCAAGTCGAGCCGGTCACTTTCGTCATGTTGCTTGAGGTCTACTGCTCAGAATCAGCCGCTGTTCGTTGTCTGCTACATCTAAGGTGCTCATGCTGTTTCCTCCTAGATACGTTCATGGCTGCTTGTAGTCTGTTCGTGTAAATGCATATGAGAAATTGCCTTCTTTATTCTTCATATTGAACAACAACTCACTCTCTCTCTCACTCTCTGATGGTATAGATAAAATAGGCGCATCAAGTGGTTTGTTCATATGATAATTGCTTTGATTTTGTTAATTAGCTTTAATTTTCAATGACCTGTTACTTGCTTTGATTCTCAGGGAGGTTGTTTTTATTTTTTTGATAAGGGAAACGCTACAGTACGGGATTTCGGCGCCTCCAGACTCCCGTGCAGCGCGCGCATAACGTGGGGGGGAGGCGCACTGTGTGCATGCAGGGTGGGGCCCACAGGCATTTTTTTCTTTCCTCGACCATAATTTTTGACTGGGTGCTCTAATCCACAAACTGTTTGCGCCAACGTGTTCCTCGTATTTTTTCGAATAAAACAGGATATATGTTGCCATATAACTCTTCAAACTTACCTGGTAAAACTTGGGTTTCACCTACTGAAACTTGGGTTTCGCCTACTGAAATTTGGCTTTCATATTCGTCAAACTTGCCGAACTGTTAAGTTTCATCTGGTTTAATATAAGTTTCATCAAGTTTCAACAGGTCTCATACAAGTTTCTTCAAGTTTCATCAGGTTAATTCAAGTTTCAACAGGTTTCATCTAAGTTTCATCAGGTTACATCGAAGTTTCATCAGGTTTTATCAGAACAAGGCCAAGTTTCATCAGAACAGGCCAAGTTTTGCTAGTATAGATGTAAGTTTCATAAGTGTCTTCTATTTCACATCAAAAAAATTGAAAAAGTAAAAAATTCAAAAAATTCAAAAAGTATTTAAAATGGGTTGCTCTCGATTTTAGAAGAATTATGAAATTTATTCCACGCATTTTTAACATTGTTTGAATTTTATACAAAAATCATAAATTTAATCGAAAAATTGATCAACCGACTGCTAGTTATCTAGTTGCATGTACACGCACTTTGCTAGACGCTGCGAGGAGCGTCGGATCGGCGCGGTATGGATCGATCCGATGGCCCTGGTAGGTCCGGACGGAGCGCCAGGCGTCCGACGCCTGGCATTCGCCATGGAATAATTAGTTTGGGTTCTATGCCGTAGAGTGCAGACATACTCTAAATTTTGCCAAAAGCATATCTACATTTGTTAACATATCTTAGTTATCTAGTTGATTATACCAGGGTTAATTAATCTATTTGGTGCATGGTGACATGGTTCTATCAGGTAATGGCCTCAGATCAAGTCCAAGAGAACACACTGTGTTGCTGCATGTTCTGCCAGGTGATGGATCGAGAGACGCATAGAAGATTGAGTTGCTGTATGTTTTGATGAACGGATGGAAAGTTTTAGGACTTTAGAAGATTTGAATCTGTTTTCTTTAAGCGATTAATATGTATATACCCTTTTGACGGTAATTGTCAATCCAAAAAGAGACCAATTGTGATATGAAATAAGAAACTCAGGGTTTTGTATATAGATTTTGTCTATGTGTATCCCCATTTAAGAATCATGTAGAATATCAATAAAATCAATTATGAATATGATCTCTCTATTAAAAATCAAACTTGATAAATTATAAGTATGTACCCCCAAATTCTGAGTATATACCCTCAAATTCTGAGTATATACCTTCAAAATAGTAAGTATGTACCCTCACAATAGTGAGTATGTACCCTCAAATTATGAGTATATACCCTCAAAATTCTGAACTGAAAACAAGGTGTATTTTGGAAGATGCATTTTGATTCCATTACTATATTTAGATGCTCAAATATATCTACCGTCAAATATTTGAGCAACAATTAAATACACGTTTTTGAATCGTATTCCATTCAAATATGTATTCTCCGTGAGAAATAATTAAATACATGAATTATATTCCGTTAAAATTTTGAATGACCTGGGGAATGAACAATTAAATTTTGAATACTCTTGACGGCGTGTTCTTCACTTAACCACGATGAATCACATCCCTATTAGATTTCTATTTCTGCTAGACGATCAGCCCGGGCTCGATCCGATTCGAGCGTCGGGCGCGGCGAGGAGCGACACGTAGAGTTTACCCAGGTTCGGACCCCCTCGCGGGTAATAGTCCTACTCCTGCCGAGTCTTAGCTCTTTTCTTGTTGTGGTTGCGTGGGAATGATTACAGAATGCTAAAAAATCATCCTCCTCCCCCCTTCTCTCTCTTCTCCTTTTATACAAGCCTTGAGCTGGCGGAGAGAGCCGAGGGGGTAGATAGTACAGTACACTTAGTACATTGATAAGACGTAAGGGACGGGACAGGAGAGACGAAGACGTCTGCCATCGTGTCTTAGCGGCGCCGCCACGCTGCTTTCGCAAGTGGCCTCTGACTCGTGTGAACACGCCGGTGAGAGAACAGGCGAGACCCAGCTTGCTCCATTTGACGCGGGCGGCCAACCTGATGACGACAAACTCTCTCTCTGGCGGTCAATTCCGCAGCGCCATGGTGGCAGTTGATCAGACCTGCGGTGGTCACTGTGGCGGTAATCATCTCTTCACCGGTCCATCCGCGTGTGATGTCGCATTTAATGCGCCTGTCCTTCACAGCAGGGGAGAGCCTTCGCCCGGAAGACTCCCTCCAGGACGCTTCCTGCCATGCGGGCCCTACCTGATAGTGAGGGGCCCTCTCGCGCTTCGCCTGCGCCGAGGGGCTCGCCCACGCCGCTTAGGGCTGATCGCCCGCTGACGCGCTGGGCCTCACCGGCGCTACCGAGAAGCTCACCCACACGCTAGGGCCTGATCGCCCGCCCTGACGTGTGGGGCCCTCCCCTGGCGCGTTGAGGAGTTCGCCCACAAGCTAGGGCCTGATCGCTCGCCGATGTGGGGCCTCGCCGACGGGCCGAGAGCTCGCCCACACGCTAGGGCTCGACGCTCACCGACGTGTGGGGCCCTCGCCTGGTCTTTCTTAGAACTCTTCGTACCCCGGTATTAATTGTACCGACAGTAGCCCCCGGGTCCACCATGATACGCGAACCGTCGAGCCGATATCTCGCCACTTCTCGTGCGATGGGAGACGAATCGTGGAGGGCCCACCCCCTACGGCGGCCGTACGTCCGATTCTCCTTCTGCGCACGATCTTCCTTGGGGAACCGTGCCGCTTTTGGCGGGAAGCCGAGGCGTGCGGGGCATAATGGCGCCGCGCGCACGCGAGTGGGGACGGAAATCAAACCGTCGCACTCGCTCTTTCCACCTATAAATGATTCACTTCTTTGCGCCACAATGAGTTCTTTCACACGCCAAATCTTCAAACTGCCATCCACCTTCTTCGCCGCCGCTGTAGAGCTTTTCCGCCAGCGCCTCGGCCGTCTCCCTATGGCTCCGAAGCGCAGCAGAGGTCGCCGTGGGGACGCCACTCCGGCCGCGCCGCCGCCCGATTCAGCTTTGCCTGCCTCCGTGGCCGATGAGGAGACAGTTGCGCGGCTCCATCAACATGTGCTGCCGTTCGCTACCAGGTTCCGCGCCGGCACCATGGTGCCAAGCCCCCGCGCCAGGGAGATCATCACCTTTACTTGGGCTGCGCTGGCGGGGCTTGTCCCGCCGTACTCTGAGTTCTTCTTGGGGGTGCTTGCCTTCTACGAGATCCAGGCATCGCACCTCCCCCCAATTCCATCGTGATGCTGGCCATCTTCGTCCACCTCTGCGAAATGTTCGTGGGGGCGATGCCGAGCCTCCCGCCTGGGCGCCGCTTTCACGCCAGCACGCGAAGCTCGCGGCCGAGCGGGCCGAGTCGCTATTTCGCCGCGACGCCACCGCTTTCATCCGCCGCGCCAAGTCTAATCGAAGGACTGGCGCGGCGAAGGGTTGTACGTGGAGGATTCCAGCGGCTACGACGATCTTGCCTTCCCCGAGGGTCCTGCGGAATCCCTCGCTAGCTGGGGGTCTCAGCTCGACGACTCGGCGGAGACGGAGGCGATGTTGGCGCGCATTGCTGAGCTCCGCTACCATGGGCTCACCGGGACCCACGTGGCGGTGGACTTTTTGCGGCGCCGCCTCTGCCCGCTTCGCATGAGGACGCGCCCCGCCTGGCAGTACTACGGAGACGATGAAGGGACCCGCATTGCCCCTGGAGGTGAGTACTCTTGCATTCTTTCGGGTCTTTTGATTTTGCGGAACATCTTTTCCTTTCTTTTGCTTCTTAGTTCCTTGCCAACTCGCAGCTTCTTTTTTGTGTCCAGCCACGGGGAACGTGTCAGAGGAGGTGCTCCGACAATGGTCGGGATTTCGCCGCGCCAAATGGGCGACATCTTTCGCTCATGAGCATCCACCCTCTCGCGATCGATCCACGTGAGCTCAACCTGCATTTATGCGTCGGCCGCTTCCCATGGAGGTTTCGTCCTGTGGTAATGTGTGGTCCAAAGACCCTCGCAAACTGCGGATCCACCGTCGACGACCGCCGAACCTCCTGTGGCCGCCACTCTTCTTGTGGCCGTCGCGCCCCCCGTCCCAACCGACGTCGATCGTGCCCTTGGGAAGCGCCGCCTTGTCCTCTCCGAAGATGACGACGACGACGAGGGAGAGGCGAGCCTGAAAAGGCTTCGCCCTTCAAGTCCTGAGTTGCCTCCACCTCCTTTGGCCCCCTCCAGCGGGGACCCTGCCGCTGATGCCGCCGCTCTGCCTCCTGACGAGAGCGCGGTGACTTCTCTGGAGCCGTCGCCGCCTGCGCCGGCTTCTTCACACCGGCACCTCCTGCGCCGGCCTCTTCCATACCGGCACCTCCTGTGCTGGTGCTTGACGCGCCGGCACCTATGCCGGCGTCCGTTCCGATGGCGCCGCCAGTGGTGATTCCGCCGCCGCCTCCACCTCCTTCATCCGAAGGAGGAGAGGCTGCGAAGATTCCGCGGCCGGGCAGCCTAAGGCTACCCCCCTCTGCCTTCGTCTTCGGGGGGGCCCCGCTTCAGGTAGCTTTTCTACACACATGTGTTTTCTATTAGGGTTAGCATGCCGCATATTTTTCGTGATACCAACCCTTTTCGATTTTTTCTGACGCACAGCCGGATCTCGGGCTTGAGCTCGGCCGCGCTTCCGCCTGCCCCCGCCTTGCTCCCGACCCCTCCGACGGAGACGATGCCTCCTGCCACGAAGAACACCGCAACGCCGTTGTTGAGGGTGGAGGATCTTCCGACTGCCGCCGCGGCCGACACCGATGTTGCCGCCATCGCCGACGCCGGGCGCCTTCGAGGCGCTCAGACTCGCCCACACTGGCGGCGTGAGAAGGCGCTACTGGCTTCAGGGCGCGAGTATGCATGGCGACACTGCAGCAGACTCTTGACCGGGAGATCGCTGCGAAGGAGGCGGCAACCCGCGAGCCGCCGCAGCCTCTGCCACCAAGGAGACCGCGAACCTCCGCGCGGCGCACTCTGAGCACCTCTGGGTTCTCACCGCCATGCTGCGGACCGCTTACCGCGACTTCACGGATGTCCTGTACCCGCTAGGAGTCACTCTTTACGCCCCGCTGGAAGAGACGGCTGAGGCCCTGAGGCCCTGAGCGACATGCCGGTGGTGAGAACCCAGAGGTGGGAGACACCAGGACGACGACGGCCCCAGCCCCCTCCAGCCGGAACGAACCGTCGAAGAAGAGAGTCCACGGCGAGGGCGCTGGGGTGTCTTCAACTTCTGCGTCCGCCGGAGTCCATTCACTGACGAACTCTGCCAGAGCCTGCCCTTTGATCGCCACCCGGGGAGCGAACTTGAGGTTGAACTCCGCCAGCTCCATGGCCCACTTGGCGATGCGACCCGTCGCCTCACGGTTGAAAAGGATCTCCCGCAAAGGGTACATGGTCAACACAATGATTTCTCGCCCCTGGAAGTAGTGGCGCAGCCTTCTGGACGCCGTCAGCACGGCATACAACATTTTCTGGTGCTGCGAATACCTTATTTTGGCATCATGGAGGACCTTGCTGATGTAGTAGACTAAGCGCTGAACTCCTTCTCTTTCCGCCACCAACACCGCGCTGACCACCTCCGGGTTCGCCGCGACATAGAGGATCAGCGGCTTGCCCGGGTCTGGGGCGACCAGCACGAGTGGAGAAGTGAGGTACTTCTTCAGCCCGTCGAACGCCTCCTACGCCTCCGTGGTCCACTCGAACTGATTGGTCTTCTTCAGGAGCTTGAATAGGGGGAGACTCTTATCCACCAGGCGAGCTATAAAGCGGCCCAGGGAAGTCAAGCAACCCACTAAACATTGCATCTGCCGAAGTCGCGTCGAGGGCTTCATATTTTCGATTGCAGCGATCTTGTCGGGGTTCGCCTCAATCCCCCTCTGGGAGACAAGGAAACCCAACAGCTTGCCCGACGGAACGGCGAACACACACTTCTCAGGGTTGAGCTTGATGCAGTACTTCCTTAGGTTGGCGAAAGTTTCCTCTAGGTCGCCGATCAACTCCTTCGCCTTCTTGGACTTCACCACTAGGTCGTCAACGTACACCTCCAGGTTCCGCCCGATCTAGGGGCGGTGTGCAATATGCATAGCCCTCTGATAGGTTGGGCCTGCATTCTTCAAGCCGAACTCCATTCTCGTGTAGCAGTAGACGCCCATGGGCGTCACAAAGGCTGTCTTGTCTTCATCCTCTTCAGCCATGCTAATCTGGTGGTACCCGAAGTACGCATCCAGAAAGCACAGCTGTTTGCACCCCGCCGTGGAGTCGACGATGAGATCGATGCGGGACAGCGGGTACGGATCCTTCGAGCACGCCCTATTGAGGTCGGTGAAGTCGATGCACATCCTCCACCGCCCATTGGATTTCTTGACAAGAACGGGGTTCGCGAGCCACCTAAGGTGGGCGACGCTCCGAACAACCCCCGCCCTCAAGAGCTTGTCCACCTCCTGGCGGATAACGGCCTGGCGCTCCAACGACTGCTTCCGGGCCTTCTGCATAACCGGTCGCACGCCAGGGAGCGTTACCAACTTATGCTCAATCACCTCCCTGGGAACCCTAGCCATGTCGGACGGTTGCCACGCAAACACGTCTGCGTTAGACTGGAGGAAGGAGACGAGCGCGCCTTCCTATTTGGCGCCGAGAGAAGCACCCACCTATACAGTCCTCGCCGGGTCTGACTCACTCAGGGAGATCGTCTTAACTTCCGCTGACGAGCCGGGGGAAGCTCGGATCTTCGCCGGAGGAGCTCCCAGAGTCGAGGTTTCAGACTTCTGGGTGCCGATCGCCCCTGCCAAAGCGAGAGCGTCCTTGTCGCAGCGGAGCGCCTTCGGGCGGTTCACCTTCACGATGATGGGGCCGGCTGGCCCCGTGATCTTGACCACCATGTAAGCATAGTGGCAGGCCGCCATGAACTTGGTCAGCGCCGGCCGACCCAATATGGCGTTGTACGGGAGGTCGAAGTCAGCCACCTCGAACTCGAGCATCTCCATACGAAAGTTGTCGGAGCCGCCGAAGGTCACCGGGAGACTGACGCGCCCAAGAGGGACGGACTCAGCCCCCGGCGTGACGCCGAAGAAACGGAGCGCCGGGCAAAGCTCCCGCTCCTGGATCTGAAGCGCATTGGCGGCTCGGGCGGACAGGAGGTTGATGGAACTTCCTCCGTCTACCAACACCCGCCCTAGCTTGACATTCCGGACCGTGGGCGCAACCACGATCGGGAGATGTCCCGGGGCGGCGGTGCTGGCGGAGTGATCGGCCTGACTGAATGTGATCGACTGCTCCGACCACACCAGCTGCCTGGCAGACCCCACACTAGGCACGACGGCGCACACCTCCCTTATCACGCGCTTGAAACTGGCGTGTGACGGATAGGTGGCCGATCCACCGTGGATGAAGGCGACTTCGCGCTCCGCCTGTTGAAAACCAAGCGAAGCCGGTTCCTTGCCCTTACCGCTGCCGGATGCTTGATGCTGCTCGTGGACTCGCTTATGCACTATCTTGCTGACGACCTGGCAATCAGCCAAGTCGTGGGTGTTACTGCGGTGGATCGGACAGTAAGTCCTTCCATCCCACTCGTCGGGGCAACCTCCTCGCCCTTCGCCGCGGCCGCGGTGACCGTCACGACCGCCTCTGGGACCGTCCTGCCGCCGCCACGACCTCCTTTTTTTTCCGCCGCCACGCCATCGCTGCTGGTGGCCGTCGCCGTCGTTGTCGTCGTCGCCAAGGCCGGCCAGACTGCTGGTCTCGGCCGCTTTGCGCTTCTTCTTGTCTTTCCCCGCGGGCTTTTGGAGGTCCCACCGCCACCAGCAGCGGCCCCCCCTTCCGGCCGGATTTGAAGCGGGCTCCGCTGCGGGCGCCTTATGGGCCAAAGTGAAGAGCTCCACCGTCGTCTTGATCTTGCGGGTGGCCATCTTCTCCTTAACCTTGGGGTCTCGGGCGCCCCTCCTGAAGGCCGTGACGACGGCGTCGATGGAGATGTCAGGTATGGTGTTGCAAACTTGACTGAAGCGCCGGATGTAGTCACGCAATGACTTCTTCTTCCGCTTCCACGCCAGGAGGTCGTTTCAACTCCGGCCGCTCGTCGCCCGAAGTTGGTGATGAAGTGCTCGGAGAGCTCCTTCCATGACCCCACCGACTCTGAAGGCAGGTTCATGAGCCATGAGCTGGCTCCGCCGGTGATTACTGCAGGGAAGTAGTTCGCCAGAACTTTCCCGTCCCTTCAGTCGGCTGCATCACCGTGGTGTAGATCTGCAAAAACTCGTCGGGGTTGGTGGAGCCATCATACTTCTCGATGGAGGCGGGCCGAAACTTCTCCGGCCACTGCACACGGCGCAACTCCTTCAAAAGGCGCGCAATCGACGCCCGAGCCTCCGCTCTGCATCGCGCCTCGTCCCCGCGCCCGCCGCCGGACGGCGCCAAGAAGCGCCGCCTTCTCCGGCGGAGGTGGCGTCGCGGGTGCACTCCTCCCGGCCCCCATGAGCGGCGGCAATAGCGCGGTCGCGCACTCGGTCACGCCGCCGGCGGAGCTTGTTGCGTAGGTCTTCTCCATGCTGTAGATGGCGGTCTTCCAAGTGGGCCCGGAGGTCCGGGCCACCGCCGCGTTTGTCTTGTTGAACCTCTGTGGGAGCCGCCTGGCTCCTGTCATCCTGGCCCCACTCCCTCCCACCAGGAGTTCCGCGGGAGTGGTGCGGGGAAACAAAGGAACGGGACGAGGCGGAAACGCCGGTTCCCGCGCCCCCCGAAGCTTGCATCACCGCCGCGGCGGCTTCGACGTAGCGGGCCAAACAAGGCCAGCCACGGCGCCGCCGGGGAGTTCGGAGTTACCGGAACCGGCGGGTTGTCAAGTAGGGCCCTGGCCGCATAGAGGTTCTGGGCGGGTGCACTCTCCTGGCTGCTGCTGTTTAGCCGATCGACGGCCGCTTCCGCCAGGCACCACCTCGGCGGCGGCCGCCGCTACCGATCTACCATCATCGCCATTGCCGACGCCATGTCAGCTCTCGCGGCCGCTTCCTTGTCCATCGCGATCGCCGATCCGCCATTGAAGAAGTCAAGAACTCGATCGATGCTAGCGCCCTACTGGCGCGCATCATCGACGGCGTGTACTTCACTTAACCACGATGAATCACACCCCTATCAGATTTCTACTTCTGCTAGCCGATCAGCCCGGGCTCGATCCGATTCGAAGGCGTCGCCAAGCGAGGAGCGACACGAGAGTTTACCTGTGTTCGGACCCCTCGCGGGTAATAGTCCTACTCCTGCCGAGTCTTAGCTCTTTTCTTGTTGTGGTTGCGTGGGAATGATTACAGAATGCCGAAAAATCATCCTCCTCCCACTTCTCTCTTCTCCTTTTATACAAGCCTTGAGCTGGCGGAGAGAGCCGAGGTGATAGGCAGTACAGTACACTTAGTATACTGATAAGACGTAAAGGACGGGACAGGAGAGACGAAAACGTGCTGCTACTGTGCCGAGCGGCGTCGCCCACGCGTGCTTCGCAAGTGGCCTCTGACTCGTGTGAACACGCCGGTGAGAGGACAGACGGGACCCAGCTTGCTCCTTTTGACGCGGGCGGCCAACCTGATGACGGCAAACTCTCTCTCTGCCGGTCAATTCCGCAGCGCCATAGTGACAGTTGATCAGATCTGTGGTGGTCACTGTGGCGGTAATCATCTCTTCATTGGTCCATCCGCGCGTGATATCGCATTTAATGCGCATGTCCTTCACAGCAGGGGAGAGCCTTCGCCCGGAAGACTCCCTCCAGGACGCTTCCTGCCATGCGGGCCCCACCTGACAGTGAGGGGCCCTCTCGCACTCGCCCTGCGCGTGCTGAGGGGCTCACCCACGCGCTAGGGTCTGATCGCTCGCCTGACGCGTGGGGCCCTCGCCTGGCGCGCTAAGGAGCTCGCCCACACGCTAGGGCTCGATCGCCACCGACGTGTGGGGCCCTCGTCTGGCCTAGCTGAGGAGCCGCCCACACGCTTAGGGCTCGATCGTCCGCTCGACGTGTGGGGCCCTCGCTGGCTACCGAGGAGCTCGCCACACGCTAGGGCTCGATCTCCCGCCTCGACGTGTAGGGGCCTCGCGGACGCTGGCCGAGGAGCCGCCCACACGCTTGGGCCTGATCGCCCGCTTGACGTGTGGGGCCCTCGCCTGGCGCGCTGAGGAGCTCGCCCACACGCTAGGGCCTGATCACCCGCCTGACATGTGGGCCCCTCGCCTGACGCGCTGAGGAGCTCGCCCACACGCTAGGGCCTGATCGCCCGCCTGACGTGTGAGGCCCTCGCCTGGTCTTCCTTAGGACTCTTTGTACCCCGGTATTAATTGTACCGACAACTCTCATGATATTTATTCTGAAACGAAGCATGTATATACCTGAAAATATTTTTCATCCAAGGCATACAAGAAAATATTTTCTACAGATAACAAATGTTTATATTGTTATTGTACATTTATATTGTTATTGTCTTAACGGGTATGCATTTAGATGATCCGTTGATCTGCATGTTGAGTATATCAATATGATCAAAGATAGATGGAGGGTAGATACAATGGAGCATAGGCTCCATGGAGCCTTGAGCAGGCTTCCTATATATAGAGAGAGTGTAAAATATTTGGGACTCCATGGAGTAAAAAAATATATATAGAGTAAAATATTTAGGACTCCATGGAGTAAAATTATATATAGTATATATATATATATATATATATATATATATATATATATATATATATATATATATATATATAGAGAGAGAGAGAGAGAGAGAGAGAGAGCGTGAGATTGAGCGTGCTTTGCACGGAGCTCTCAGATGCTCAAGCGCTTTTTAAATTGAGATGCCTAACAAGATCCGAACCGTTGATCTTGTTAGTCTTATTGAAATGTAGCCCGGTGACCAAGTTTCGTATTTTTTCAATTTATTTACTATTTGTTTTTATTTTCAAAAATCAGCCTTCCAATTAGTCGGTGGTGCGTCAAAAAGCTGATTTTGTAAATAGAAAACAAATAGTAAATAAATTCAAAAAATACGAAACTTGGTCACCGCTACATTTCAATAAGACGAACAAGATCAACGGTTCAGATTAGTTGTTAGGCATCTCGATTTGAAAACGCTGGTGCACGGCAATGATCCAGGTTCTGGGTGCACGCTAGCCATCTCTCTCTCTCTCTCTCTCTATATATATATATATATATATATATATATATATATATATATATATATATATTTCCTTCAAAGTTTTAACATATCAACCTTATGCCTTTTTAAATATAATATGGTAAATACTTTAGTTATATTTCCAATAAGATTTGTCTCATGATTTTGTTAAATAATTAAAATATAAATTAACTTTTAAAATTATTGCTTTGAAAAATTGAGGATGTTACAGTACGTACGCATATAAATGTGTGATACAACAGGCTAACGAGTATGTATATATAGTGACTAGTCAATATTCACTAGTGAGGTAATCCAAAAATTCCAAACGCTCACTATGGTAAGAAGAAAGTTATTCAAATAAAAGGAGTGAATTTCTAGAAACGACATGAAGAAAAATTAATTTACCATTGTTATTATAGACCAGAGTGAATGTTTATCTATATATTACATCACATTCTAGGAAAACACGGTATATGATGCCTCAGAAGATATGAGAGAATATCGATTATATTACTAGAAACAATTCTTAAAAAGGATATCATAAATTTAAAACAATTTGATTTTGAGGTATAGAGAAAGGCACCGCCAAGGTAGAGAATCAAGGTTGTTTCCGAAGGAGGGTGAGAGGGGCGACTGCACAGGCCCTGCACGGGGCGGGTAAGGGTGGGCATTCGGTTCTATCGGTTATTTCGGTTGATTATTTTGGTTTCTAAAAAAATCAGTTAGTGAAAAATGAAAACCAAAATCTTCTCTAAAACTTTACTAACCGAACCAAATTAACCAAAATTATTTCGGTTCGGTTAATTCGGTTTTTGGTTGTTAACCGAATCATTTCAGACAATCAGACTAACACTGTCACATAGATGAGCATAGTCACACAGAGATACAATCGTACAATCATAAATCAAACAAGCAAAGAGTGAAATAATAGATGACAGATCGAACAAACAAAGAACATATCGAAGCACATACGTTGCACCAACGCTTGTGTTCCATTTCCCCTGATCGGCTGGCGGCTGGCTAGGCGATGGGCTGACGGCGGCGATGGCTAGGCAAGGCGGGAGGCGATAGGGGACGATGGGAGGCAAGGCAATGGGCCGACGGCGGCGATGGCTAGGCGAGGCGGGAGGCGATGGGCCGACGGCGGCAAGAGCGATGGCCAATGGGAGTGCCAGCGGGTGGCGCCGTGGCGCCTGGAAGCATGGAGAGTGGGGCCGATACCTAGGGTTGTGCAGGAGAAATGCGAATGGCCGAATGGGGAATGGGGCGACGGGTTGTGGCGGAGCGGGTCATGGCCAGATGGCCTCATCGGCTGGTAGCTTGTTAAGTCATGCACTGAACTGAAGCGGGCTGGGCCGGTTGGGTCATATAGACATTGGTAATTCATTTTTTCGATTTCTACATATTAAAAACCAAACCGAATCATATTAACCGAACAGTTCTGAAAAAAAAACGAACACTGACCAAAAAACCGAAATAACTGATAATTTTGATTAATTCGGTTCGGTCGGTTTTTTGTTATCGGTTTTTTTGCCCACCCCTAATGGCGGGGCTCCCAACCTATTTATGTAGCTTTGTATGTGCATCAATTTATATAATCTTAGACAATGAAAATTATCACTGTTCATTTACTAATTCACATATCTTTTAAGGAATGGCCGCGCCGAGAATAAGTCGTATATGCTAAGTCGTATATGCTCAATGTGCTTGCTTGCGTACGACATGTTCGATACGATTTCTAATATTTACCTAAAACATTTGGTTGTCTTTCACCTAGGATCGAGTTCTTGTTTGTGTAGGGAGGAAAGAAGTCTTTTACAAGATTTGCTGTCGTTCACTCGACTTCTTATTTGTTCCATTCGTATTTTTGAATGTTGAGTGGCTGACTGATGCTAGTAATGTTCCATTCTAGTTTGAACAATCAGAGCGCCGCAATGTGCCGTCGCTGGCGGCTGATCAGGCTTGTACTCCCTCCGTTTTAAAATATAAGGCGTATTTTGACTTCAAAAAAGTTTTTAAAGGTAGAGTTTGACTGTTAGATTCCTCTATTATATATTATGAATTATTACAATATAATATTGTATCAAAAAATACTTTGAAATATGAACAATTTGGTACAACTTTGGTACACTAACTATGCATATTATTTGATTTATTTATGGTCAAAATTTACTAAGTTTGGCTTTTCTTCGGTCAAAATACGCCTTATATTTTGGAACGGAGGGAGTATTATCGTTGGGATCTTCTGTCGTTACGGTAAAGTGATTATGGATCACTGACATGTGTGGGACCTTCATGCCCATTTTATTTCACCGATTGCTAGCCCTTGGATGAGAAACCAATGTTGGAGATGAGGAGAATCGTGCTCCCTGCCAAGGGTGATTTGAGGAGCACTTCGCAGTCACGCATTGGGGAGCGACCGTATCCTATTGGGAATTTGGGATTTGGGAAGGGTAATCCATGCCTCCATGGCCAAGTTCTCCATCGACGACGCAGCGGACGAAGACCTTGCCGCCACCGTCGTCGGGAGCGGCAAGAGGAAGCGCGAGGACGGCCCCGCCGACGGGGCTGGTGGTGAAGGGTCCCAGAAGAGCCGAAATATGGTGGCCGGGTGCGCCGAGCGGGAGGAGGGAAGCGCGGCGGTGGGGGAGGAGAGAGCCCGCGGATGCGGCCGGGAGGAGGAGGTGGCTGGCTCCGGCTGGGAGGGTAATGGAGGTATCAGCGTGCGGATTGACCCGGACGTGCTGGACTGCTCCATCTGCTTCGAGCCCCTCCGCCCTCCGCTCTACCAGGTAAGCGGAGGAATAGGCTGACTCGTTTCTTGGCCAATTGTTACTTTTATTGTTTAATTTTATATGGAAACTGGTTAGATGGAGTTTATAGACGGGGTAGAAACACTGACGAATGAATCGTATTGGAACAAGCACAACTCTTCTTAGTAACTGCACAGCAAGTAAGTGAAGGAACAACACTTGTTAAGAACAACAATTGTTAACAATGAATTTCATTGATGAAACAACAACGAAGCAGAAATTTCAGCAAAACATATTGTACTACTTGTCCTATGGACTTTTGAATTCAGTCACATAAAATTGCAAGTTTTTTATTTCCCCATGACTGATACTAGAGTTGAGCTAGAATTGTTATAAGTTGGTGTCGAATAGATTGAGGGTATCATTGCGGCTCTACTTGCTCATAAGATTAGAAAGAAGAAGAGCACATAGGGTAAATTTTGTCTCATGCTTTGCTAGTCAAGAGTGATCAAGGTAGTATTAAAAGGACCGGAAAAAAGAAGGGCAAAGGTATGCGGTGTTTCAGGTGTGGAGAGTGGGGATATGTTAGGAGGGACTGCACTTCAAAGGAAGGAAGTGTAAACATTGTAAAAAGACTAGCATGATGCAAAAAGCGATGGTGAGATGCTCTCAGTATCAAATACTCAAATCAATTGAAGCGCTGATATGCCACCTGCTGTACGTTGCCAACACTTTCATGAATCTAACTAGAACAAGAAAATTCAACAGAGAGTGAAAAACATAAATAGTTGAATTCCTGGATCCTAGCAGAGACATGGTCCCGCCTTGCCAGCCAGGGTATCAAATCCTGGTGGACAGGGCAGGTGTTCTTGTTGTTTAGCATTCGCCCTTCATCATTGGAACTCGCCCGGCTGGTACATAAACCTGAGCAAGAATCATATTCCTAAGTCTGCAATTTGTATGCTTGATTGTTTTGTACGCTGTTCATAGTTCTATTTTGCAGAAGTAATATGCATCCTCATATCCTTCAGTTCCGATCTATGAGCAAGTGATGTCATTACTATTTGAGACAATTCAAGGCTTATGCCACAACCATGTGGCATAGCGGTAGCAGCTTGCGTGGTTGTTGATACATGGCTTCAAGTCCTCACTCCTTTAAATCGAAGATAGGGACTGTTTGTCCTAATAATTATCTCTTTTCTTATTGACTTCTACATGGTCCTTATGATTAAAGTACTCTCAATTTCAGCCTTCTAGACTAATCATTGCATTTCCTATTTGAATCATACACACAAACACAAACATTGTTTTACAAAAGAAGTCCACTCTTATCACTTCTAGACCATTTTATTTCCTATTTGAATCATACACACAAACACAAACATTGTTTTACAAAAGAAGTCCACTCTTATCACTTCTAGATCATTTTTTGTGCTTAAGTGACCAAATAAGCGGATTGTATAGGATTATTTACATCTGGGACTTAGTCATTTTCCTCTCTTGTTTTTTTTAAAAAAAAACCTTAAACTTGTCACACCCATTGCTGTGTGCATGGTTATGTTTATGTTCTTTGCAAATAGGGATTGCAATCTAGGGGGATTTTCATATACCCACTTGCAAGAATTTTTATTTCAGTCACACACCCACAAATTTTATTTGTTTTCATATACCTATTTGGGAGCCACTTGTACAGTTGAACCTCTATTTTCGGCTCATTTGCTAGGCTATTCAGCTCCCTGGCTCTGCTCACTTTCGGTTAACAGCTCGTAGGGTTTTTTTGGTGCCGCGCATCCCATAGGCCCGACTAATCGCATTGGTCGTGAGGCTGCGAGCTCTCGGCAGAGAAACGAGATGGAGGCGATGCTTCACGGGATCAAAGCAAGCTGTCAGAGCAGCGTGAGAAGAGGATCAAGCTGTGATGCTGGGCTCGTTCGTGGCAACTAGGTGGCGGTCGACAGAGCAGCCGTGCCGTCGATCTCGCGCTGCTGCTACGACGACGGCCACCTAGTCGCCACGAACAAGCCCAGTAGCACAACACCGATCCTCTTCTCACAATGCTTCGATAGGTTGCTCTGATTGCGACGACCGCCACCTAGTCGCCACGAACAAGCCCAGCAGCAGAACACCAATCCTCTTCTCACACTAATTCGATAGGTTGCTCTAATCCCGCGAAGCGCTGCCTCCATCTCTTGTCTCCGCCGAGTGCCAAATGCCGGCGAGCCGCACGACCAATGCGATTAGTCAGGCCTATGGGGTGACGCTGCAAAAACCCTACGTGCTGTTAGCCGAAAGTGAGCCGAGCGGAAATTGGACGGTGAACTGTAATAGTGGCTCCCAAGTAGATATATGAAAACAAATAAAATTTGTGGGTGTGTGATTGAAATAAAAGTTCTTACAAGTGGGTAGATGAAAACCCCCCTAACAATTATCTCTTTTCTTATTTACTTCTACATGGTGCTTATGATTAATGTACTCTCAACTTCAGCCTTCCAGACTAATCGCTGCATTTCCTATTTCAATCATACACACAAACATTGTTTTACAAAAGAAGTCCACTCTTATCACTTCTAGACCATTTTCTGTGCTTAAATGACCAATTAAGCGGATTGTATAGGATTAGTTACATCTGGAACTTAGTCATTTTCCTCTTTTGTTTTTTTTAAACATAACCTTAAACTTGTCACACCCATTGCTGTGTGCATGGTTATGCTTATATTCTTTGCAAATATATACCAGCTTATCTGATCCCTTAGGCGTTCATTCATTGCTATCAAAGGTGGGAATTTATTTGTAAATAAGCACCACCTATTGTTAAACACTAAGTGGTTGGTTGACTAAACATAATATTTACTTTTCTGGTCACGTCCTATCAAGTCAAGAAAACTAATAACATGTGGCCCACTTATATTTGGGTGGCCTGTAAGATATATGAATCAAGCTGCAAAGGATATCTACTAAATAAATTCAAATAGATTTTGCTCCATGGCGATTTACTGCAAGCAGGTCATTGGATCAGTCTCTTGAATGTCTGCACTTTGTATGCATCAACTGATAGAGCATATCTTTAACTATAAGCAGGTTTTTGGTTTGCTTGCATGATCACATCTTACCTGTGTATTTTTCCAGTGCCAAAATGGCCATGTAGCTTGCTTTTCTTGCTGGTCCAAGCTGAACAATAAATGTCACATTTGTTCTCGTGATGCAAACCTTGCACGGAATATTGCATTGGAGAAGATTGTTGAGTCAATCAAGTCCTCTTGCTCATATGCCAAGTGGGGTTGTTGCAAGTTGGTTTGCTATGCACAAAGAAATAACCACGAAGATGCTTGTCTTTTTGCTCCTTCAATGTGCCCCATTCCTGCTTGTGGACATAGAGGCTTCACAGGATATTGGTCAGGCCATTTCCTTAACAACCACAGTGCTGATGGCCTTCGTTTTAATTATGGTCAGTCGTTTGATGTAAATTTTGAGGTGTCTGTGCCGTTTCTAGTTCTTCTTAGTGAGGATGATCACCTCTTCCTGCTCCTAAACAAGAATGTGATGCCCTTCGGTCATGCATTTTCAGTAGTTTGCCTTAGGACTGGCAATCTGAATTGGAAGTTCTCGTACGAATTTAAAGCAGCTAGTATGGGAAACTTTGAAAACTGCTTGCTACTGAATGCTTCTGTCACAAATACGAAGGAGTGGGGAGGTGTGCACCCTACAGACGCTTTCCTTTTGGTTCCATACGGTTTCTGCAGTTCGACCAACGTGACACTCAATGCCTGTATTAAGAGGTATACTGCTGTTTGATGTGAATATGCAGTATTTTCCATGCGCTAGAATGTCAAAATTCTGTAGCAGTATAAATTTATGTTGTAAACTAATTTGAGCATGTACTTGTACATGTACATGTAAAAACATCATTTCAACTGAAAGACAGTTTACAAAAGGGATTTGAAATATATTATTATTCTCTGGTTTCCGATATGGTCAGGGGTGGATGATACACTAGTAACACTACAACACCACTTTATTTACACAATCGCAATGGCTGCTGCAATTTATGTCTTTGACCTTGCCCATCGCCGCCTTTGTTTTTGAACGGGAAAGCAGGAGCGTTTCCAATTTCACAGAAGGTGAAAGAAACTGTAAAAATATAAGAGACAAAAAGGAAAGACGACATGGTGGAATGCGGGTTAAGCCATGGCATCGCCTTCTTTATGAACTTTTAGTCTTTTACTACTGCCTGTAAATGACGCAATATTTCTCCGAACTATTCATTGTCAGTTGTCATGCGGTCAGCCTATATCCAAGAATCAAGGATCCTCTGCCGTACATGTCATAGCCGCTAGAACATCGTGACAACGGCAAGAGATTACAAGGAAAAGAAGGAAGGAATGCATTGAGCACTCCCTGTCGCCGGTGCATGTTTTATGAACCATTTCTTAGGATATTTTCCTTGGTAGAGTGGGATTTTTACTAGTTTCTTGGTCTTGTCTAAAGACCGTGAAACAACCGTATTCCCTTTTCTCATTAGTTACTTTTCATCCCAACCATCCATTATTTTAAGTTTAAGAAATGAGTGACTATGATGTTGCGAGGTCCAAAGGAGGATAACGGTGCCACATGCACCAATAAGGGAAAGGGGCCGTGTCCGGGACGAACTTGCTGGATCTAGGGCTGCAAAACGAAACTTTGATGCTTGCAAAACACTCGAACTCAGCTCGCTAGAGACTCGATTAGAGCTCGGCTCAATGTAAGAGCAACTCCAGCAGCTCCTCTATATTTCCCCTCTAAAACACTATTAGCGTCCTCTCTATCCATCCCTCTAAAATTCCTTCATAAATTACACTACCTTCTAAAAGATTCCTTCCCTCCAGCAGTCCCTCTATATCTGCTACAGTATTATCTAGGAGCTGCTGGAGTTGCTCTAACACCCCAATTTGGGCATTTCAATAAAATTCACAAAAATTTTAAATTTAGCTTGGATTTAAACTCCATTTGACGAGTGGGCCCCACACCACAGTAGCCCTCTCTCTTTCTCTCTCTCTCTCTCTGTGTTCATCTCTCTCTTCTCCCCGTGCTTTCACTGTTCTTCTAGCCGCCGCCGTGCAGCTGTGCCTTGTAAGCTCTGCTCTGCCCGCACTGTTCCACGTCACGCAGAGCTCATCATGGCCGCGCCGTGCGTGCGTCCTTCTTCACCGTCTTGCGTGCCATGCCTTGGCACTGGCCGGCTCAACCGCCCATGCGCCGCCTTCCCTTGTCCCATTGTGTCCCCGAGCACGTCCCCGTGACCCCCGATCAAAAGCCTGCCGCCTATAAGACCCCGTAGCGCCCTGTCTGCCTCTCCTTTCCAGTTTTCCCCAAATCTGCTTCTCGCTGGCGCCGAAGGATTCCTGGCGAAACCGTGAGCCTTTCTGCAATTCGTCGCGCCTAGAGCTCCTTGAGAACCTCCCTCACATTTCCCCTCTACCAATTTCAGGCGAGGGCCTCAGAGTCGCCTGGCCGGCGTGACCCCTGTTTCTGCCGTCGCCGCGGGCTTCGTTGTCAACTGCCTCCGCTCGGTCCCATTCATCATCAAGCGCTCGGTGAGCACCTCGTTGACCCCCTCTAGCTCTCCGCGCACGCCATGTAGCTTGTAGGTCATTAGCCTTCACGTATATCGCCGGTGATGCGCACTAGGTCGGCCCGATCTTCTGGAGAGAACGATACGTCGATTTGCGAGACGAAGATGTTGTGAATTTCGGCTACCAATCAGCGAGGGCAAGAAACCGACAATCGCAATACCACCAACTCGAGTGTTATCAACCGTGTTCAACACGATCGATCTTAATCCCTACGAGCAATCGAGAAACTTGCAAGAATCAAGTAGATAGTAATTGAAACAAATCAATCTCTCAAACCAAAGGTGAGGTTATGTTTTCCGTATCGGGCGGTCTAGTCGACACCCGCAATCTCGGGGAAGGACACACAAGGGGTCTACCAAACACAACAAAACCTGAACGAAAACATACGACAGCGGAGGCAATATATAGAGCGGTGACTAGCAGGGCGCCGTCCACCACCCTAGGGGCGGCCACCACCAAAACCCTAAGATAAATGAGCCATAGGCTCAAAAATAAGGTGACGCAACACCCTAAAATTATGGCCCGCGAACTTCTTCTGTGTTTTCCCGACGCTGCTGGACGAATTCAGATGTGGGGCTGGATCCATTGGAAAGCTTATCTCCAAAGCTTTCCAACGAGTGGTCGCACTCCGAAATCAGAGTTCGAGAGCCCGAGTTACGCTCTTTTGAAGTCAACGTGCTGCTAGATGGCCGTACTGGACTCTCTAGTATCTTGGGCTTCCATATGGATGTTCCTTAGTGCGTGGGCCTTCCTCGTGGTGCATGCTTGATGCGCTGGTCCTTTTTGTTGGGCTTGAAAGGCCGAGCTCCTGGATTTAGACCCCTAGGCGATGACGGCGTCGCGGTCGGAGAGGAAGTAGATGAAGTAGAGGCAACGGTCATATCCTTCATGTTGATGTCATCATCATTCTCCCCTTGTTGTGATGCCCAAAATAATATGTGTTTGTGAATTAAGCGGCACGTGAAGGGGGTCGTGCAAGCAGCGCATGGAGGGACATCACTTGGCGAAGGAGAGGCGTAGTTGATTTACGGAGGGTGGTGCACGAGGTCATGGGTAGGGACGAAGTGGAGGTGGCGCCGCGGAGGGGCGACGCTCGGTGAAGTGGCGGCGTGGGCGATGATGAAGGGGCGATACACAGAGGGGTGACGCGGGCGACAGTGGATGGGCGGTGGGGCGACACACGGAGGGGAGGCGGCGGGGCGATGGGCGAGGAAATGGCTGGGCATAAGACAGGTGTCCTTTACACATAAGGTTGTGGGTACTTAGTTTCTTAAAATATCTCTGGTATCCGTACCCAATTCGATCAACCGGGTATTTGTCTAAATATTTATCCGACTTGCATCCCAATATATACTACTGTCTGATAACATCAATACCCAGCACCAAATTCCCGATAACATCAGTACAAAATCTAAACCGGAACCGAATCGAACAAACCGGGTGCCGAGCTGCTTGAGTACCAACCCAACGTCGCTACCTTCCTCCTAGAGTGCTGGTTCGCTGCTCCGCCTCCGCCTCCTCTTCCACCTCCGCTCATGGCCACGCGTGCCGGCGTGCGACCGCGACAGGCTAGCGTCTAGCCGCCGGTCCCCTCTCGAGACCGCTACGCTGCCTTCTCCTGCGGTTCTCTCCTTCCCCAGCCTCATCTCCCTTCCTCCCTCTCTCTTTGGTACGTTTTCCCCAATTTTGCGAGTTCGGATTTCATCCACAGTCGATATAATTTTTTTTCAGAAAAATAAAATATTCTCCATAACAACAAAAGTTCATGAAACATTAGTATTGTTCTCAGGATTTTGTTTGTGAAATCCCCCTAATTTTGGACTTGAAAAACTACATTGTTGATGATACTTAGCATCTGCGGGAGCCCGGGCAGTTGCCCTCCCTGCCCGGGCGGTGGATCCGCAACTACGGACGAGGATGAATTTTTATTTTTTTATATTTATTTTTATTCGTTTATGCAAAATTATAGGTCGGATTGAAATTTGGACACAAATAGGCGTCGGTCGTTTGAATTAACGACAGGGTACCTGTCGCACTTTGGGCGCACGACAGGTTGCTGAGAGTACGTTGCAGGAGAGATTGGGCACCTATCGTTAATTCAACAACGCACGACAGACTCTCGTGCTACAGTAGTCGTGCTACAGTAACTTTACACGGTTTGAACTTCTTATATCTATTAACATTTCATACCATATCCAACTTACACGAAACAAATTTAAAAATTCATGTAAAATCCTAAAGAACCCATTTTTGAAACTTTTAATTTTTTTTAAATTTTTTTAAATTTTGAATTTTGAATTCACACTTGAATTTGTATTTTAAATTTTGAATTATTCAAAAATTCAAAGTTTGAAAAATGGGTTCTTCAAGATTTTACATGAATTTTAAAATTTGTTTCGTGTAAATTAGATATTGTATGAAATATTAAACTTCCAATTTTGAATTTTGAATTTATATAAAATTATATGTCTAATATTTCATACCATATCCAATTTACACGAAACAAATTTTAAAATTCATGTAAAATCGTAAAGAACCCATTTTTAAACTTTAAATTTTTAAAATTAAAAATTTGAAAATTCAAATTTTAAATACAAATTCAAGTGTAAATTCAAAATTAAAAAATTAAAAAATTGAAAGCTTAAAATGGGTTCTTTAGAATTTTACATGAATTTTAAAATTTATTTCGTATAAGTTGGATATGGTATGAAATGTTAATAGATATAAGAAGTTCAAACCGTGTAAAGTAGCACGACTACTGTAGCACGAGAGCCTGTCGTGCGTTGAATTAACGATAGGTGCCTGATCTCTCCTGCAACGTATTTCAAAGAACTGTCGTGCGTCCAAAGTCGACAGATGCACTTCGTTGTTAATTCAAAGTCACGACCGTACGCTTATTTACGCTCTAAATTTCAATCCGACCTATAATTTTGTATAAACAAATAAAAAAAATATAAAAAAAATAAAATTCCGACGAGGATAAGATAAAGGAGCCGGGTGCGGTGGAGAGTCTGGAGACTAGCCGGCAAGCATGGCGCCCGCAGCCCTGGCCGCTCCCATCGCCTCCATCTCCCCCCACTCCGGCGGGAGGGCGGCGCTCGCCGGCGGCCGCCACCGCTCCGGCAGAACGACTTGCCTCGCCGCCGGCCATTCCGGTACTTTTGCTACGGCTCTATGCAAGCTCTATGTTCTTTCCTTGCGCCGATTAGTTGATCTGCACAATCTCCTTTTATACGCTGCTGCTCTCCTAAGGCAAGATTGTACTGCGACCGAACGAGCTGCTCAGACCAGTGAGACAGAGGCGGCGTTTCGCGCTCGGGAGCGCTCGGATGACTCGAAACCCACCACGGAGAAGGTAAAACCGAACCGACCCTCCAACGCCACCGCGGCCTTGAGTACTAAGCAGCCGCCGGCGTTCGCATGTGCAGACGCCGTTCGGGTACACGAGGAAAGACGTGCTGCTGATCGGCGTCGGCGTGACCCTCGTCGGCGTCGCCCTCAAGTACGGGCTGGAGGTGAGGATCGAACTGCTCCAAACCTCTTCTCCACTTGCAGCTGCTGCCTGCTGCTCGGCTCCTGGGCACATAGCAGATATCACTCACAAGCCACGGCCTCGCGTTGGCGGCGACCCCTTGCAGCTCGCCGGCGTCGACCCCTTGCAAGCCGGCAACGTCGTCCAGCTGGTGATCGTGCTCGGGATGACGGTGGGGTGGATCTCAACGTACATGTTCCGGGTGGCCAACAAGGACATGACCTACGCCAAGCAGCTCAGGGACTACGAGAAGCAAGTCATGGAGGTGACTCTTTGAAACTCTCTGCATATTGCTGCTTGCAGCTTCCGATATGTTTCGACTGTTTTGAGCCTACAGAGTCACACAGAGGCTGTTATTACATTGTAAACTGACCTTTGATTTCGTTCCAGAAACGACTGGAGAGCTTGTCGGAGGTTGAACTGCAGGTTCTTCTCGAGCAAGTGGAGGAAGAGAAGCAACGACTGGAGCCAGTTGGGGATCAGGGTGTCACCTTCAATAGAAAAACGGAGGGACCAGAGTAGCACCAACAAGATCCCCCATTTCTGAGATTAGCCCCTCTGCACTGTTAGGATAGCCTGAAATAATGGTGCCTCTAATGGCTGGCACCCTTTGTAATGGTAGCTCTTATGACTGGCTCCCTTTCTTAAGAATCTGCAGTACCAATGTACAATACAAGTGCTTAGAAACCTGAGCTACATATACTAATGGATGGTTACCAAAATTCACTTGGAAGAGGCACTGATTGAATCATCTCCAGTTGATGAATATGACAACAAAATCCAGACAACGTGATCTATACAGGAATTGCCCCATAAAAGAATGGCATGCTAAGTTCTTTGAGCACCTTGTCTCAGGCAAAGAAATCAAAAGAGCACCTTGACCTTTTTCTTCCCCTTGAGGAAGACCTCCCTGTCAACCAGCTCGCGCATGTACCCATCAAACTCCACGGGAACACGGCCATGGAGCCTCTTCATCTCCAAAAACCACATGCTGTTAGCCCCCCAGAGCTCCTCAAACTCATCCAGGTAATGGACATTCTTGTACTTTGCTTTGAGCGTCTCCACCAAGGCCATGTCCATCATGATCTCACCCGCAACATACACCTGCCGCCCTTGGCCATTGAAGCCCTCCAGTATTCTTTTAAGGCTTTCGGCATTGACACCGAAATGAACTGAATCGAAGTCTGGCTGAATCCTTGAGACAATATCATCGACGATGCGCATCAAGCTTGGCGCCCAGCGTATTGCTTGCTGCGGCAGTGGGTGGCGAGCCTCGCCCTCGCATACATGGTACCAGTAATTCCCTGGCTCCACATCCCCGAATTTCCTGACGATCAGGGTCTCCTCCCTAGCATTCGAAAGCTTGAAGGGGGTGACCATGGTGTCCTCGACAAGGTGCGCCCCGAGTTGGCCCTGCGCCCCCCACCTGTCCCAATCCGCCCAGAACTGTTTCTGTTCCACGATCCTGACCTCGGATTGGAGGTGCTCAATGTCGATGTAGAAGGCTAGGTGCTTCCCCTCCTCGGGCATGCCAGCCGCGTAGGGGGCGGCGAGGCAGAGGCTGAGATTGAGGACGAGGGTGCGGTTGAGGCATTGGGCCTCCGCGAGGGCGCAGAGGAGGCTGCGCAGGTAATGCGGCATGGGCTTGCATCGGTCGCCGCCGCCGAGGTAGGCGAGGTACTTGCCCGCGGCGAACTGGGAGCGCGAGATGGCGGGCGGCGGCGGAGGGGCGGAGGCGTTGGCGTTGGCATTGGTCGCGCCGAGACGAGGCCGGGGTTTGCGGGCGTGGTGCCCAGAGTGGTATTCCCCGATGGATGTGACTGAGTAAGCGCAGGGGATGGGATCTCGGGCGATGACGAAGCGGCGGTAGTCCTTGTACTTGGCGGTGGCGGAGGCGGAGGAGCGGGCGTGCCAGGCCATGTCGCAGGACGAGGAAGGGTGGTCGCCGGGGACGGGGCGGCCGAAGCGGGAGAAGTGGACGGCTGGGAAGGCGTCGATGGCGCTGCGCATCATGAGGTGGAAGAGGCGCGGGTCGGCGCAGTCGAGCGAGGAGGTCGGTGTCACAGCGTTGATGTTACAGTGGCCAAAAACAGAGTGCTAACAGATTGGTAATAGAAGTGAGATGAGAAAACAGGAAGAACAGGAGAGAAGAGAGGAGTAGGTAGGAGGTTAGGGTTCCTCTTGGAATGCAAAATTACTTGTCTGATACAATGCCGAAACGGCTTAAAAGCAAAAGCAAGACTTGAGCAGGCGCAGCTGCTTGTCGGCGAGCGATTTCGGTTGAAAAAGGTACGGTAAATACTACTTTGTATCTTAGCCGATGGATCAGGATCCTAGGGCCTCGCTTGCGTACCCCTTCGATTAAGTGGAAGCCGGCAGTGAGTCTAATCCGGAGCCGACTCGCATGGCAACGCCCAGCAGCTGTGACAGCTCCTCCCCCTTAGAATGGTCCTTGTCCTCAAGGATGAATCTTGGAAAAATTTTCTTGATGAAATCAGCCTCTTCCCATGTTGAAGCTTCTACTGGTAAGTTAATCCATTTAATGAGCCATTGAGTTACTGGAGCATTGTTCCTTGGAATCATTCTTCTTTGTAAAATCTTTTCAGGACCCACATGAATATATCCATGTTTTTCAACTAGAGGAAGTCCAGGTTCAGGAATTGCTTTGGAACCAATGTGTTTCTTGAGTTGGCTTACGTGGAAAACAGGATGGAGATGAGTTCCTTCAGGAAGAAGTAGTTTGTAGGCCACTTTACCAATTTTTTGAATAACTTTGAATGGTTCATAGTATTTAGAATGTAATTTCAAGCTTTTGTGAATGCTCAGAGCTGAATGTCTGTAAGGTTGCATCTTCAGATAGACCATATCAGAAATATTGAATGATCTTTCTGATCTATTCTTATCAGCGTACTTTTTCATCCTGTCTTGTGCCTTCTTGAGATTATCTTTGATTAGCTGATTAGCTAACTGACGCTGAGCTAAGCAATCTTTAGCGTCTTCCATGGGTTCATCTGGCAGTATGGTTTCTGTAATCATAGGTGGGGGGAAACCATACAATGCTTGAAATGGAGTCATCTTTAAGAAAGAATGAAAAGTGGTATTGTACCACCATTCAGCAAGAGCTAACCAAGTTCTCCATTTCTTTGGATTTTGAAAAGTCATGCACCTGAGATATGTTTCCAAGCATTGATTAACCCTTTCTGTTTGACCATCCGACTGTGGGTGGTATGATGTATTGAAATTGAGTTTAACCCCAGCTGCTTTCATGAGAGATTGCCAAAGATGACTAGTGAAAATCTTATCTCTGTCAGTGACAATGTCGGTTGGAAACCCATGCAGCCGATAAATGTTTTCCATAAAAGATGTTGACACATGATGCACTGTAAATGGATGGCTGAGTGGAGAGAAGTGAGCATATTTGGTAAATCTATCAACCACCACAAAAATCACATTTTTACCATTAGAGGTAGGAAGGCCTTCAATAAAGTCCATGGATATGCTAGTCCAAGCCTTTTGAGGTATTGGAAGAGGTTGTAGCAACCCAGGATAAGGAGCATGTTCAGATTTGTTCTTTTGGCATATAGGGCATCTTAACCCATTGCTTGATGTTCTTTTTCATACCTTTCCAATAAAAGTTTGCTTTGATTCTTTGATAAGTGGCCTCCTCTCCAGAATGTTCTCCAAGAGCAGAGTTGTGATATTCCTGGAATAACTTTGATCGAAGTGTGCTGTCTTGTCCTATGACTATTTTTCCTTTGTAACGTAACAGGCCACCATTAGCAGAGAAATCTTTGATGATTTTTGCATCAAATACAAGTTGTTTGATGAGATTTTTACACCATTCATCTTCTTTGTAGCTATTCAGAACCTCCTTTATCCATGTTGGAATGGCTGTGGTGATAGGCATCAACTGATCACTTGGAAGTCTAGATAATGCATCAGCGGCTGTATTCTCTTTGCCCTTCTTGTATTCAATTTTGTAATTGTAACCCAATAGCTTGACCATAAGCTTATGTTGAATGCCATCTATTAACTTTTGGTCCTGCAAGTATTTAAGACTCCGGTGATCTGTTCTGATGATTATTTCTGAGCCCAGAAGTTAGTGCTTCCATTTTTTAACTGCCTCAATAATAGCTAAAGCTTCTTTGTCATATGTGGAATAAGCTTGTGCTGTTGAACTTAATGCCTTACTGAAGTAAGCAATAGGTTTGCCTTGTTGCATGAGAACAGCTCCAATTCCCTGACCACTAGCATCTGCCTCTAAAATAAATGGCTTGGGAAAATCGGGTAGAGCAAGAACAGGGGGATTTGTCATTACTTGTTTAAGAGTATTGAAGGCTTGTTGCTGTTGAACCCCCCAAATGAACCTATCCTTTTTGAGAGCTAAATATAGTGGCTTGCATATGATGCCATAATTTTGAATAAATCGCCTATAATAGCCTGTCAGCCCCAAAAATCCTTTGAGCTTAGTGGAATTTGTTGGAATTGGCCAAGAAAGGATATCCTTTATCTTTGCTTGCTCAGTTGAGACACCCTCAGAAGTGATGATATGACCCAAGTAGTTCACTTGTCGTTTGGCAAAAGTGCACTTAGACTGCCTGGCAAACAGGTTGTGTTCCTGCATTTTCTGTAGCACCAATTTTAAATGGACAGCATGTTGTATATCGAAATGTCGTCAAAGAAAACTATGACGAATTTCCTCACGAATGGTGCCAAAATATTGTTCATAAGTGCTTGAAATGTAGCAGGAGCATTTGTCAAACCAAA
This sequence comes from Raddia guianensis, assembly GCA_036346415.1. NCBI lineage: Eukaryota > Viridiplantae > Streptophyta > Magnoliopsida > Poales > Poaceae > Raddia > Raddia guianensis. The sequence continues at coordinate 17,872,611 of CM070534.1, read as the reverse complement.
AGGCATCACCAAGTATTCAAAGTGACCAATGTGGGTGGAAAATGCAGTTTTATAAATATCTTGAGCTGACATTCTTACTTGGTGGTAGCCTGATCTCAGATCAATTTAGAGAATATTACCGAGCCATGTAACTCATCTAAGAGATCCTCGATGATAGGAATAGGATATTTATTTTTGATTGTGTTTTTGTTCAGCTGTATGTAATCAACACATAATCTCCATGTGCCATCTTTCTTTTTAACTAATATTGCTGGTGATGAGTAAGGGCTCATACTAGGCCTGATGATCTTGCTCTTGAGAAGGTCAATGATCTAAGCTTCCATGATATCTTTTTGCGTATGAGCAATTCGGTAGGACCTTCTGTTTACAATTTTGTGTTCATCCACCAATGGAATTTGATGATCACAGTTCCTCTCTGGAGGTAATTCCTTTGGTTCTTCAAATATGGTAGCAAAATCTTGCAGAACTGTCTTGATGTCCGAGTGTATGAGTGGATCATTGTCATCATTTGTCTCAGAATTGATCATGTATATGATAGCCTCAACAGCTCCCTTATCAAGGATCTTTTGCGCCTTCTGCATGGATATTAATATATGCTTTTGTGGAAAGGCTTCATCAGCTAGCTCGATAGACTCTTCATTAATTGTAATAGTGATTTTCCTTGTCTTAAAGTTCAATTGTACTGGGCTATACTTAGATATCCAATCAGCACCCAAGATAATATCATATCCCATGAGGTTTAGGAGGTGAAACTGATCCTCGAAGTGATGCCCTTGGATGCGATAAGATCTGTCAATGCATTTAGCTTGACTGTGCAATGTTTCGCCATTAGCCACAATGACCTTGATGGGATGTGTGTTCTGAATGATAGCTTTACATCTGGTAGCAAATTTGGTGTCCAAAAATGATAAGGTGCTGCCAGTGTCAACTAGGGCTGTACCAATAATGTTGTCTATCTTAACCTTTAATGTGAAAGTACCTCTATGAGGAAGAGTACCTTGAATGGCATGGGCAAATATCATGGCAGTAGTGTGCTATGAATTCTGGGCAAGTTGTTCACTTTCTAGCAAGGTTGTTTCAATTTGTTCCTGAAACAGCGCCTCTTCTTGATCCTCCATCACTATTTCCATAGAATTTAGCTGTTTGTTCATTTTACACTACAATTTGTGTCCGGGAAACCAAGGTTCTTGACATTTGTAACATTTGCTACCTTCATTTGCTGACTTGGAAATAGCTTCTTGCCCTCGGTTATCTTGAGAAGAATTGTTTTCCTTTTGAGTCACCCTGGGAAAATTCAAATTCTTAGTACCAGTCACCTTAACTCCTCTGTTTGAGTTGAAGGTACTTCTCTTAAATGGGTTGGACTGTTCCAGATTCCTAGCCATCCAATAAGCAGTATCCATGTCAGCTGGTTTTTGAATTTGTAGATGGTATTTGTTGTACTCCTGTAATCCACCGATGAAGCTATTCAGAAAATAATCTTCAGATAAACCAGGGTATGTCTTCTTAACCACTCCCATAAGCTTTTCAAAAGAATCAATGTACTCAGACACGGTTCCATATTGTCTGATGGCATGGAAAGAAGCTATTTTGTCACATTCAGATTGACCCTCAAATCTTTTGGCCAAAAGCCTGCAGAAATTTTCCCAAGATATGGTGTTGGTATTAATGCCATTACTGTTGAACCAAGCATCAGCTCTCCCTTTGAAATATAATGATGCTATTTGCACCCTCTGCCAGGGTTGGATTTGAGAAATTTCAAAAAAAATTTCAGCCTTCTTTATCTAGAAATCAACTTCCTCTCCCTCGAACTCAGGAAATTGTAACTTAGGCCCTTTGGCAAAAGACCTTTGGTTGTGATTATCCTCCTGAACAAATCGATTGTAGGTCCTTAGCCCTGGTATATGATGTTGTGGTTCACTAACCCCTGTTGCAACACTAGGTCCTGCCCATGTAATGTTTGGATTGCCCATGTGATTGGTTGCAGCGGCTGTGAATGGATTGGATAAAAGTGGTGGTATTTGTGTGCTCAGAAGAACGGTATTAGCAGCTCTAGCCATGGTTGCAGCTGGCTCTGGAGGCACATTTGTAAGCGTAGGATTGAGGGAAATCTTAGAGACATGTTCGATGGGACATGGGTGTCAGACTAAATGGTATGGGAGAACTCGTGTGGATATAGTTACCCTGATGGCTGGATGCATGATCTGAAAAATGCTCAGGAGTCTTGGACAAAAGAGCATTCAAAGCTGTCAGGAGTTGATCAATCTGTTTACCTTGATCTTCTTGGGTCTTTTGGATCAGATCAATGCCCATACGCAGTTCATTCAGTTCATTCAGTTCCTCAGTGGTGGCATACATGGCTCCTCCTTCCTCATCCACCGTCTCCTTGCCTTGCCGTGTCATGACTGAAGAACTCGAATTGCAAATCTGTTGGTGTCTAGGCTTAGGGATTTTACAAGGCCGAGACCCAACCCTCACCTGATTGACCCCAAATTTGCAGAGAAAGATATGATTCAAGGAAGTTTACAGCAAAGCGACGAGCCTTGCACCCTCAAAATCAACACTTTACCCTAGGACAGCACTGGAAGGAAAACAGAGCAGTGGCTTAGGAATTTTAACGAAAGGACTCGCCTTTCAACCCTTACCAGTGATCTGCACCACAACCAGGCCAAGAACCGATTGCTCTGATACCAAGATTGTCACAGCGTTGATGTTAAAGTGGCCAAAAACAGAGTGCTAACAGATTGGTAATAGAAGTGAGATGAGAAAACAGGAAGAACATGAGAGAACAGGAGAGAAGAGAGGAGTAGGTAGGAGGTTAGGATTCCTCTCGGAATGCAAAATTACTTGTCTGATACAATGCCGAAACGGCTTAAAAGCAAAAGCAAGACTCGGCGGTAGCTTGTAGCATCGGCGATTTCGGTTGGAAAAGGTACAGTAAATACTACTTTGTATCTTAGCTGATGGATCAGGATCCAAGGGCCTCGCTTGCGTACCCCTTCGATTAAGTGGAAGCCGTGAGGAGTCTAATCCGAGCCGACTCGCATGGCAACGCCCAATGAATGTGATACCGGTCGCAACCAGTGCTCCACCTCTGGTGGGATGCCAGCGAGAGGCGCAGAAGGAGAGAGGAGGCGGGAGGCGGCCGAGAGTGAGCGAGAGAAAGCGACGAGGAGGAGGAGGAGGAGGGCGGCAGCGGCGGCGCGGGCGAAGGAGGAGAAGATGGCGCCCCGCCCCAGCAGCGGCCGGCCCGGATCCATCGGAGGACGGCAGCGACGGCGAGATCTCGCGTTCGCTTGGTTTGGCCGGACTTGGAAGTGGGTAAGCAGTTGCGGCTTTCGGGCCTTGGGTTCAGCAATGTCGCAGGAGGAGTCTACAACGATGAATAAATGGGCTGCTTCAACTTGTGGGCTGAATTCATTTTACCTTGGCCGAGATTCAGGCGAGAAGTGGCCCCGTGGTCCAGAATACACGAGCAGGCTTGAATGGGCCGAGATTCACTTAGGCCTAAGGGCAGGCCCAAACAGCTCATCCAACAGCGTCCCTCTCCCACCAGCCACCCTCCACTCCGGGAGGATCTCGGCGATGGCTATCGGCGGCGGTATCCGGCTATCCACCCTCGGAAGGCATCCCCGATGGGCGCCTCAGCCTCCCCAGTTCTCCCGGAGCAGCTTTGTCTTGTCCTCCTCCACGTCCTCCGCCTCTTCCTCCCTCGCGTCGCTCTAACCTAAGGCCTAGGCGTCGTGCACCTTCACGTCGGCCTCCTCGTTCGCCGGTGAGACATCCGCTCCTCGTGACCTCATTACTTGTTTTTGTGTTTTCTTGTATTGCCGTGCTAGTTGCGTTGGGCTTGAGAGCTAGGTCGAAAGTAACCAACGGAGGGGAAGTGCGGTTTGAACCTCGGAGCCGTGTACTGATTCTGCTCAATGGGATTATGAATTTTGAATCATGGAAGTGTTCTAATATTCTGGGGTCATGTGCTCTACAAGATCTAGTGATTCAAAAAAGTAAAAGATATCCAAGATAGAGGGTCACTAATTAGCTTGTTGCGTTAAATAGGAAATAGAAGAACATATGAACAAATCACATGTGTGCCTTGAAGTTCGTGTAGTGCGTGGAAGGAAGATATACCCTGGTTAGGTGTCTAAAAATTCTGAACTTCCCCAACAATTCTCTGATAAAACAAACGTAATTCATCACTGCTGGACCAGTTGGTTTATGTGCATGATTTAATGATTAAATCTGAAATGTCTTATCTAGAGTCAAATTCCGTACTTGTAGCTTTGATAGGATTCTTATAATTTGGATATGCTACTTTGGTATCAATCTATTAGGAATAGGTTTACATAGTTAGAGCATGAGCGGTAGCGCTATCGGCGTCTTTGCATCATCAACGCTCTTGCAGAGCTCATGCAAGGAAAATTTTTCAAATTCTGCAGCTCATTGGCAGGCAGGCGCGGCCGCGCGGGATGGCTTAGCGCTAATGCTGGGCTGCGATGCAAGCCCTGCTGGGCATGCTCTTACGGTTCATTTAGATGATGAGTCTGCAACTGACAGCCAGCAAATTTGTTTTGAGTTGTTCCTGATAAAGTTAGCATGTCCCTGTAGACCTGTAGACCCAGTTTTTATTTCAGTGTCCTAATGTGAAACCTATGAAGTCCATGTTTCAGTGATCAGTTTGAATGGATACAAAACTAGGAAAGCAAAACGAGCTTGGTGTCCCACGTGTTTGCGCGAGTAGATTTATCTCAATCCTTAAATTTGACATAAATTTTTATTCCATTTTTTATTTCAAATTTATACAATTTTTATTTTTTGTTGTAGCTGATACAAACTTTTTCTGAACTTTTATTTCTATTATTTTTTATTCTGGTTTTTTTTTGTAGTTCATATATAATCTTTCTTTTAATCTAATCTATTATATTCTAGGCCCACAACTATCAGAGGTGTAGATATTTCTTTTTCTTTCCGATTAGTGTGGGAAGTTTTAAGATTTATGGGATTAACGGGTGGCTCCATTTGACCCTATGTTAATTATATAATAGACAGAAGGTTTCATTTTTGACATTTTGTTCTTCGTGCTTGTGATTTCTAGTAGGTTGGATGGCTTGTAGTTTGTAGTATATGTATCTAAATTGCCAGGCTTGAATCATATAGGCATTGCAAAATCTCACAACACTGTCCCATAGAACTGGAGTTCTTGTTTTCTTAACTAGTGGCTGCACATGGCTGAGTCATTAACTTATGAAATATATCATCTAACACAACTTGCTCATAAAAACTAAATTCAAACATAACTGCCACTTTTAATCAAAACAAAGTTATCTACCACCTAAAGGAATCACAGGTACTCCAAAACCAGCACAACAATGTTTAATAATTAAACAAAGATTATTTTCCATGTAGAACCAAATAAATCTAAGGGAACAAAAATATAGTCAAAAGACTGGTAGATAATCGATTTATGAGTATGCTGTTCTATTTAGCAAACTCTTGATTTTCTTTGTGAAACCTCTTTTTGGTTCCAATCTACAAATGACATCATTATTTTGATATTTTAACATTATGTATGCTAGGTTCTTTTTTGGGATTTGAGTTCATCTGCAGCAGAGTAAGATCAGAAGTATTTTGTGGTCATCTGCAGATTATGGCCAAAAAAGGTGCCCACTGCATGACCATTAGGTCAAGATCTGGGAAATCGCTTGTCCATGTACTCCCACTATATCACAAAATGTTGATGTTTTAAACATTGACACGGTCAAAATGCAACTTTAACCACTCATTACCAATGTAATTTATTATAAAAATCACATCAAGTATAATATCATGGAAGTGTTATTTGAGATGAATATATATGTATAATTTCCATGTACTCAATCCAAATAGTTTAAATGGTTTTCATAGATAAGTTATAAAATTTTAACTTAGAACAAGTTTAAAACATAATGTTTTTGTGATATACAGGGAGTACATGGTTTCCACAGACGGATGCATAATACTGATGAAAGAATGGTCCAAAAGTGTAGACGTCCCGAAGGTAGGGAAGTTCTCTGCACTTTTATTGTGATTGCACTGCAGTTTGAGGCGCTCAATACTCCAAGTCTAAGTTTCATCTTTTGCTGCCATGTTCCCAGACTTGCTTGTTTGTAAGAGTTGCTGCTCAGTATTGTTTTGGTTCATAACTTGTGTCTCAATAACATTCTCACCCCAATGCAATTTTTCATTTTTTTTTGGCAATCTTTAGGAGTACTATGTTATTTTGTTAGAGAACACATTTTCTTGAATACCGCATCATGAATATGGACCCCCAAGAACTTATGTCTGGTAGGACAAAATCGTTATTATACGTCTTCATGGTTTTGAGGAAGGGAGCGACTAGGGGACGGGATCCCGTCCCGCCCCCGTCTCGACGGGATAGCGCCCCCAGCCGCCACGTGTCCCCCGCGCCTCCAACCCGCTCGCTCCGCATCGGCCTCCCCGCGCCTCGCCCACTCCCCAACCCGCTCGCTCGCTCCCCTCGCTCCCCGCCTTCCTTCCTCCGCCTCGGCGCCGGCGCTCTCGCTGCCCGCCGCCCCGCCTCCTCCTCCTCTCCGCCGCCCTCGCCTCTTGCTCAGTACACTGCTCTTCGCTGCCGCCTCCTTCCCTCCGCCCGTGCCCGTGCCGCCAGCCGCTCCGCCGCCCACCCCTCTCTCCGCCGTCGTCCACCCTAACGGACGGGACGGCGTGGTCCCCACCGACGCCGCCTACCCGCCGCCTCCACGGCCAGCGGCCACCGCCGCCTCCGCCGCCCAACGAACCCCACCCACGCGCCGAACCGCCGCCTCCCGACCTCCCTCTATACCCGGAGGGAACCCAAATGTTCCCTAACTCGAACCCTAACCCGGCGGCGGCGAGGTCGACGGCGGTGACGGCGAGGTCGACGGCGTCGAGGTAGGCTCTCCTTCCTCCTTCCTCCCTCCTCCCTCCTCCTCCTCTGCACAGCGCGCGCGGGCGCGGGGTGAGCTGGGCGCGGGCGCGGGGACACGTGTCGCATGGGGAGGTATCCCGTCGGCGATGGGATACCGTTCCTAGGAATTCCTGTTTGAGGAATACTTGAACAGATGATTGAATATATTGGTCATCTTTGTCATGTCCTTATTCTTTGCTGGGACAGTCCTTCCTGCCAATCTCCTATTCTCGTCATCACTCTTCTTTTGCAACAAATTTTGATCCCAGATGGAACCAAAGATCTAGAACTAAAATAGGATAGGGCCTAGCAAATTGGATCCTCCCTCTTCATCACCTGCATCGGCAAGCCGCCTTCCATCCGCAAGGTCACCGAGAACACAAGCCCTGGCCGCTGCTCGCCGCCGACGAATCGGAAGCTGAACCTCTCGAACACGCACGCGACGATGGACTTCATCTGTATGTAGGCCATCTCCTTGCCCAGGCACATCCTTGGCCCGGCGTGGAAGACGGGGTATTTGAACGGGCTCTCCGGCCGGAACGTGCCATCGCCGTCGAGCCACCGCTCCGGTCGGTACTCCGCGCAGTCCTCGCCCCAGAGCTCCTCCAGCCGTGCCATGGCGTACGGGCTGTAGGTGACCTGCCACCCTCTCCCGACGAACGTGCCGTCGGGCAAGCGGTCGTCGTGCTGGCAGCAGCGCGAGTCCATGGCCACCGGCGGGTACAGCCGCATCGACTCCGTGATGGCCGCGTGCAGGTACTGCCTCTCCCGGAGCTCGTCGAAGCTGAACGCCGCCGCCGCGCCGCTCGACCCGGCGCGCACCGCCCGGATCTCGCGCACGATCGCGTCCTGCACGTCGGGGCGGCCGGACGCGAGCCAGAAGAACCACGTCAGCGCCGACGACGTCGAGTCCCGGTCGGCGAGGAGGAAGTTGGTGACCACGTCGCGGAGGCTCTCGTCGCTGTGCTCGCCGGCGGCGGCGAAGCGCGAGAGGAAGTCGTCCCTGCGCGCCGCCGCGCCCCTCTCCCGGCGCTCGCGGACGATCCCGCTGGCGTAGGCGTGGATCGTGGCGAGTGCCTCGCGCATCCGCCGCTCCGGCTCCACATTGAGCAGCCGCCGCACGCGCCACGCCCACCTCACCGGCGACATGAACCGCCCCAAGACGATGCTCTGCGCGTCGTTGAAGGCGCGGAGGAACCCCGCCCGGCCGCTCGCCGGCGCGGCCATGGCCTCCTCGGCGAGGCACGCCGGGTCGTCGCCGAAGGCGACGCAGCAGACGTTGTCGAAGGCGAAGCGCTCCAACACGTCCTGCACGTCCAGCGTCCGGCCGTCGCGCTCCGCCCGCGCGAGCAGCGGCAGCAGCCGGTCGACGAGCTCGAACCGGACGGTGTCCACCACGAAGCTCCGCAGCGAGCGCTTGCTGAACTCGTAGCTGGCGGCCTTGCGCTGCCACAGCCACTGGTCGCCGTCGGAGTTGAAGATGCCGCGGCCGAGGAAGTCCTCGATGACGGACACCACGAACTCCCCCTTGGGGTAGTTCTGGAAGTTGGTCTTGGCGATGTACTCGACATTGGCCGGGTTGGCGGTGATGGCGCCGGCCATGAGGCCGAAGTTGAAGGACATGGTGTGCGTGGGGCAGCGCGCGAGGACGCCGGCCGACCACTCGATGAGGCGGTGCTGGTTCTTGACGAAATGCGGGAGCGTGCCGACGACGGGGTAAGCCTGGAGGCCGTCGCCGCGAGGCTCCTTCCCGCTGCCCCGGCTCACGCAACGGAAGCAGAGGAGAGGTAGGAACAAGAGGGCGAGCACGGTGAGGAATGACGTCAGCGAGAACTCCATGGGGAGTTGGCGGCCGCGATCCCAGGCTTGCAAGTCCAAACCATGGAGTAATTTGGGTGAGGGAGATTGCGCAGCTTGGAAAGCTGGGCATGGGAAGGGAAAGATTCTCATATCCGATCCATCTGAGCTGGAGGCTGGAGCAGCAGTTCGGCTTCTGTAAGCACTTTTAGTTTTTTATTCTGATTTTTAACATGCCATACTCGTTCCTTTTTTTTTTTTTTGGTTCAACGGTCTAATAATATGCGATGAATTTTCAGGCCATACATAAACTTGATTTAATGGCCTAAGAGCATGTCTACTTGAATCCCCCCAAACACTGTCTCCACGTGCTATCCAACAGAGTTTCTATTTCGGTTTCTAAATTTAGAGATTCTCTCTCTTTGTCTCTATATTTAGACATTCCCTATACAATCTATATCTTTTTAGGATAAAGACTCTACTGTAGAGATGAAAACATTGAGAACGTAGTGATTGATCGAAGAGATATATAGAGAAGGAAATATAGAGACCCTCTTGGTGATGCTCTTCTCTTAAATTCTTACCTATGTGAAATACTCCTTTCTGTTACACTAGCACGATGATCTCATGTCTACCGAAATGAATCCGCTTTATGCACAACCTTTAAGTCCAAATGAGCGTAGCGCTACGCGCTATATATAGCCTAGCTAATTCCATGTGTACCTTTGGAGCATTCAATTAGTTTGTTGTCACAATCTTTAAGCACAAATTTCTCTCTCTACAATAAGTATGTGTTGCCGAGAGTATAAGCATAGAGATGGATTAAATTTCAATCCAATGAAAACCTTCATTTAATATTAGTTTATAAAGTAAATATTACTTTTTTTTTCATGATAAGAAAATATTTTGTCATCGAACAAATATGCATGAAATTGGCTCGTGTGCTATGGTTGATGGTCTCTTTTTTTTTTTTTCTAGAATGACATAGAAATTTATGGTATCTTCGAGGGAATATGGTGGCTCTGTTTGATTTGTGCATGTTTCTTTATTTGGTCTCTCATTATATGTGTATTAGATGACACCCCGTGCAGATGCACGGGAGGCGGCGCGGCAGAGGCGGGAGGCCTCGCCGCCTCAGGGAGGAGAGGAGGCCGGCGCGGGGAGGTGGAGGCGGCATGGTGGAGGAGAGGAGGCCGGAGGAGGCGCGGTGGAGGAGCGGGAGGCCGACGGTGGAGGCGACGCCCGGCGGAGGTGGAGCCAGCCTTGAGGAGGAGGCGGTGCCGCTGTGGGGGAGGCGGAGGCGCGGGTGGAGGAGGAGGAGGCCGAGCGGGGGGAGGAAGGGAGGCGGCGCCAGCGGAGGGTGGAGCCGGCCTTGAGGAGGAGGCGGTGCCGTGGTGGGGGAGGCGGAGAGCAGCAGCAGTGGAGGAGAGGAGGCCGGAGCGGGGGAGGAAGGGAGGCAGCGCCAGCGGAGGTGGAGCCAGGCCTTGAGAGGAGGAGGCAGTGGAGGAGGGGAGGCGGAGGCGGCGCGTGGTGGAGAGGAGGCCGGAGCGGGGAGGAGGGGGCGGCGCGAGAGTCCGGCGGTGGATGAGGAGGAGGCGGCCCAGTGGAGGAGCGGGAGGCCGCGGGTGGAGGCGGCGCCCAGCGAGTGTGGAGCCGCCTTGAGGAGGAGGCGGCGCCGTGGAGAAGGGGAGGCGGAGGAGGCGTGGTGGAGGAGAGGAGGCTGGAGCGGAGGGAGGAGGGGAGGCGGCTTGGGGAGGAGGAGGCGGCGCGGTGGAGGAGGGGAGGTGAAGGAGGCGCGGTGGAGGGGAGGCCGGCGCGAGGGTGGAGGCGTGGGGGATGGGCGCGGTGGGGATTGCACTGTTGCATGAACAGTGCAACAGTACCGTACACGTGTCGAGGTCTTGAGGGGTAGCCGTACCTCTCTAGCTTTATAGATATGGATAGATATATGTAAATACAAAAAACACACACATATGTCAGTACTATTTCATCACCAAAGCTTTTGGTCATTAGGTAATACTGGACATCAAAATGTGATTTACTAAGACACCATGTAATTTGATCTCTCAAAACCTCTTGTTTTGCCAATTAGTTTCAACCAACAAAGGATGGCAAGACATTTGACATTAAGAGTGTAGTTTTCATTTAGCACACCATGGACCAGAAATCAAATTCTTTCGATGAAGTGGCGCATAGGAATAAATCGTTTATCACAAATAGCAATGACAAATTAACTCGGGGCCTAAAAATAAAAAAATTATACACTGATACCCGCTGCGGTGTGATTGGAACTTGATGTTTAAATCCTAGATTACCTATGAAAACTGATAGCAAGAGGAATTAACCATCTGCAACGACCTGTGCGACTTCACATGGAAAACACTCATGAATTGCAGGAAGCAAACACAGGCAAAAGGGCAAAATCCTAATCGAACACCATGAATCTCAGAAAGCAAACGCAATCAAACCTATAATCAAACACGCATTGTCATAATGGAAGACATGCACGACCTAGATACCAACAAAAATACAATTATACATGTGTAGGATTTTTTTTTTTTGGCAAGACCTAGATACCAACAAAAATACAATGCAAGAAAAATGGGACCCAAACCATCTCTATGAATATTCATGTTATATAACCAATTCTTGAAATGATATCATTTATCTTGCCATGGAAGTAGTTCTGCCTAGGCATCCTAAATGCTACCTCTAAAACCCCCCTATCTAAATTATTATGAATGGATGAATGGATTCCTATGCGACTGAACTCCCACAAATGTGGATCTTAACATATTGACAAAACTCTAGGTGTAGCTTGCAACATTTGTATGAAATCATCACTAAAAGCAGTTAACGGAAATATAAAAAAGTGGGAAAGGTGAAGTTGTGGCTGTAATTATTGTACAAAATAAAAAACAACAGCAACAGTAACAGTTATACTCCAATTTGTATCCAATTGATCTTGCTTGTAATTTGCATCTAAGAAAGTGAACAATTAGCATATTTTAGCAAGGCAGCATGTAAAATTGTTAAATTTAATATACATTAGTTAATTGCAGACTGAGCATGAGATTGCTCCTAAGTAAAAAAACAGAAAAGGCGGCATACCTCACGGTGTGTTTGGTCTATGTGCTTTGGTCAAAACAAATCCATTAAATTGTGCTTGAGGACAGAAACCCATCAAACGTAAAACCAACAAAAATAACACCTAGGAAGAGCCGAAGAGGAGCCGCACTGGCCAGCCACCGGGGGGAACCGTCGACAAAGCTGTGGAACAGCGCAAAAGATGATTTCATAACAAACTCTAGCTAGGAGCAGTAGACCATGGGGAGAGATTTCATAAGCTGGTCAAAACAGCTATGCCCCCTTCTCCCCAATTAAACAAAGATAAATGCAATGATCATGAAAATAAACAACGTACACCATAACAAATGCATCAATCATTTTGGAACTACTTTTAGCTATGCGTTGCTATCAATGGCTAGTTCTACTCTTTGAGCTAACCAATATATTACCTTGGTATGCCCTCATGGCAAGTACACAGTACTGCAACTTACCAACTGGAACGACTAAACATGCAGGTACAGAGGAAAAAAAACATGAGAGTCTCCCAACCACATAAATACTTGCAAATACTTTTCTAGAAACATCAGCATTACACACCGACTCTGCCGAGCATCATCCAAAACATCACTCTTGGTATGCAAAACCAATGAAATCTGAGACCACCGAAAGGAACAAAACGTCAAGCGAAAACGATATGGGAGGGAGGGGGGATCGAGCCGCCTCCATGGGGATTCCTCCCAGCCACAACTGCTGCCCCTCCTCCTCTGACCAGTCACTCAAGCCGTCGGTTCCACTCCTCCCCCTCGGTAGATCTGGGAAAGGGGCAGGCGCGGAGGCGGCGGCGGCAGCACTGGCGCGGAGGTGGCGGTGGCAGTAGTGACGCGGAGGTGGGGACGACGACGGCAACGGCGGCGATGCCGACGCGAAGAGGATGAGGATGAGGATGAGGGGGCTAGAAGGAACTCATGATCAGACGGTCACAATAAGACAAAGAACATCATCACCTAACTGTAAAAGCAGTAGAAACCCTACACTAAAATTGAGGGTGTTTTGTATGGCAAACGTGTAGATAGAGGCTGACCACCGCATGAAACCACAATAAAAGGTATTGCTAAATTGTGCATTCTGTACAATGAATAAAAACCTTGCATTTTGTACAATGCTTGCGTTCAGAAGAAAAAATCACTGAATAAATAGTCGAACTGTGTACGGTATTTGAAAGGAAACCTCATTTAGATTTAGTGACAAAGCATATACGGTAAATGTAGATGTATCACTCGCAAAAAATCAAGCTAGCTATGCAAATTGGAAATGTTATAAATCACACTAACCATTTTCATTACCTGATAATCAGCAAGACATCAACTTATCCTGATAATTAGCATCCGATCAACAAAAGCCATGCCCTCACATTCTTTTTCCTGTCGCTGGCATCCTGAAATATACCAAACTCAATGATCACACACAACAATTTGGTGCGGCGACTGCGGGTCACAATTTCCCCAATACCCAAAATATAAGCCTAAACCCTAAATTAGTACCGTGGGGGCATTGTTTAACGGGAGAAGAAGTCCCTAAGACCCAAATCAGTGAGAATCCCCAATTTTCTCCCCAATCTCTGAACCCTAAATGTGTAAATCCGAGCAAAATAAGGAGTATTTTTGGGCAAACCTTTCGATTAGGGCAAACCCTAAGTGCTGGCTACCTAGATCGAGGAGGGAACAGGATCGAAGACGCGAGAAGAGGCGGCGTCGGTGCGATGGATCCTGTCGCCGCCATGAGGGAGCCACAGCCGATGGCACACGGCGCCCTCCCTCCAGATCCAGACATCGGCCGACGGCACTTGCCTCCAAATGGAGAGAGTGCCGCCACCGCAGTCGCCGCACGCGCCCATGCCGCCTCCGTCGCCGTGGGCACCGCCACACCTCTCCGCGCCGCCGCCAGCGTTGATTCACGGAAGAAATGCTGCGGCGGGTGGGGATGCGTGAGAGAGGGGTGCTTAGGAGGCGGAGAGGCCGAGAGGGAGCGGAAGGGTGACGATGGCGTGAGGGAATCAGAGGGGACGGGGTCGCGAGGAGGGCGAGGGAAGAGGAGGTGTCTGTGCGAGGGAAGAGGCGAAAGAGGGAGCGGTGGGTGCGACCGAGCGGTGGGATCGAGCGGCGAGAGCCGGAGCGACCGAGATGGCGACCACGCCACGGCTTGGCTCGATTGAGCGGCTTCTGCTGCGGGCGAGACGCTGCTCGGCTTGGCCCGGCGAGCGGCGGGCGAGCACCATGTGGCGACGAACGCGATGGGGTCGGCCTTGAAGCGTTCTATGCCATGAGAGGCCGCCCACGTGTCAGCAGCGTCTGACGGCGCCGTCGGCTTTGTACTATTATTGATATGGGGATGGTATCTAGGGAACACTATTTAACATTTCATCGGACCATAGACAAGATTCCCACACGTATGAAATAGAGTAGTCGCAAGTATTTGTAGTTGCATTAGTGCATCATGCCTTTTTTGCATTTCTGGATATTTATTAGTGTTACCTTGTGTAAATAGACGTAAACGACCTTGGGGGTAGGTTCGGCGATGCCAATGAGGAATACCCACCGAGGAAGGCGAATTAATATTCCTAGAGCATGTCTATAGTGAATTTTCTAAAATTATGTTAATTATTATGAAATTAAATGCTGTATGAATTGCCTAATTGTTATTCATGTTATAAACATGTTTGCCTCCTTGTTGATTGATTACCGTACATGACTACTTTGGTTGTCATATTCATTGAAAACCTAAATCTAGCTTGGTAACAATTTTAACCCTAACTAATGGATAAAACTTGCTTAGGCATGCTTAGGTCCAAATTAATCTTTAGTCATCAGACCTCGAAATGGTGAAATGATATTCACTGGGTATTCATTCATTTACGTAACATGATGACATATGATAGTTAGGGTTGGTAGTTAAGTCTGGGATATTGTTCATGATTGACATGGTTGTGTTAATATGATGGTCTGGGTTGTTTTTTGGTATGAAGGGACTATGTTTAAGTGAGTTGGTGATCCTGAGTTGTGGTGATGTATGAATTGGTTACGAAGACCCGAAGGGGAGTGATGTGGACGAGGTCTAGTATAAATGCTCTGCGGAGCCAAGTATAAGGGAAGTATGAATTTTGGTAAGATTACCCAATGCTAGGCTTAGCTAGGACTAGCCCAGGAGGAACGCGGAGTCACACGCAGCGAGGAATAAAAAACTATTGCATTACATGCAAGTAGTTCACACAAAAGTTTAAGCTAACGGAGAACAATCCCATCACATCTACACTCCGTTGAGCTTAAATGTATTTTAAATAAGAGAATTTTTTATATCACCTTGAAAGATTAAAGTTTCAAAACACACCACTCTATCCATGATAAGTAAGACCTTTGTGTCTATAACAAGAAGGTAGCTAGGGTGGTATATTCCAGAACTTTTGATCTTTTAATAGTATGAAATTAATTCTTTTAATAATACACTTGCAAGGTCTCAAACTCGTGTTGGTGTTGATACTATATTGAATTACATGCCCTATCAACTTCACCCAACAGTTTAAGCAAATGGACATGTGTGGTCAAATATTTTTAAAAAAGTTTCATCTCTTCAGGTTCCAGTGTCCCTCTTAGGTGATCCATATAGGCTTTGTGACTGCTTCACTAGGCGCGGAGAGACAACTTAAGAAACTAAGGCAATTTCTCAAAAAGAAAAAAATATAGATAATATGTTAAAATATTTATCTATTGGATCCATGGGTAGGTAGTATGGACCGGTATAACAAAGCAAGTAGCGGTAAAGAAACATTAATGTTAAGTCTATAAAAATTGAGAAGCCCAAAGGGAGAAACTAGCTTCTTAGTGTTTATAATTTTTTTAATGACAAATATGTGAATCAACCTGTTGTTCATATATCTTAGGAAAGATTGGTTGTAGGGCACCGTGAAAATGTGGATTTTCTAGGTATCATTGGAAATGTCACTTTGACATATGACACTCTTTGCTATACTTTTTTTTTTTTTAATAAAATGCTATATCCACTTGTAGAGGAGAGAGAAAAAGTTCCATTTTATCAGTTGGGTTGAGTAAGGTCAATTGGTTGGAAAAAAAGACAAACAATATCGTAATCGAAAAAAGGTAAAATGCCTATTACGTTAGGCCTGCTTCCAATGTTTCTTTTTTTCTTTGCTATTTTCTAGCTTATATATCACCTATCTTAAGTCGTTGTGTAAAATGTATCTATCATTTTTCTCATCTATAGTTGGATATAATATTTATTGTAAAATGTGTCTTTCGGAGAAAAAGATTAAAAAAACCATTGTACAGCAAATAAATGGATTTACAATAGTGCCTAGCAAATCCACCTATTTATAATATTCTATAATAAACAATCCTACATCAAATTAACTGGAAGGGTTAAGGTTAATACTTCCGCCTCTAAAAAATATCATTATAAATGTTAAACCTGCAATAAAAGTATATTTTTATAAAAAATTTGAAATATCGTACAATAAATGGAAAAATTGAATTTACAGTGATATATCCAGCAAATCCATCTATTTTGCAGTGTCGTAAATCGCAATCAAATTTCCCTATATCCAATTAGTTAACCAAAAAAAAAAAAGAAGACCTCAGTTTTTCTCGGTTTCCCATCCCGTCCCCTTCGTCCTCCTTTCCTACTCCCTTCCTCCTCCACCTCCGCCTGCCGTCCGCGCGAGGAAATCCACCGCCCACACGGACGTCGAAGGAGCCAGCAAGACCTCTCCCGCAGATCCGGCCTTCTCCGGCAGAGCCCTCGGAGCTGGGCGTCCGATCCCAGCTGCAGCGGCGATGGCGGCGCACGAGCGGAAGACCATCGATCTGGAGCAGGGGTGGGAGTTCATGCAGAAGGGCATCACCAAGCTCAAGAACATCCTCGAGGGCAAGCCCGAGCCTCAGTTCAGCTCCGAGGACTACATGATGCTCTACACGTCAGTGCTCAGTCCCACTTCCCGTTTCTTCTTTCTGTAACAGGATTTTGGGGTGATTGCTTGCACATCTTTGTGCTTCCCTGATCTAATTTTAGGGTTTGTTTTGATGCCGCAGGACCATATACAACATGTGCACGCAGAAGCCACCGCATGACTACTCGCAGCAGCTCTACGAGAAGTACCGCGAGTCATTCGAGGAATACATCACGTCCATGGTAAGGATTCTTGATTTATCAGCTCGATTTGTGCCCATGTGCTCGATTATGGGAAGTTAGCAAATATACTGAAGGAAATGATGGTTGTTATATCACACAAACTCATGCCCGTTGAGTAATGCATAGCGCACCTGTTCATATAGAGAAGAGGGATTTGATGCCTAAGCTAGAATCCTAAGCTGGCAATAAGTTATTAATAATTTTGATAAAGCTCCATGCTCTTGGCAAATTAAAAATTCTAATTTGGTCGATTTAGAATGGTGAATAATTGGGTTTTCAATTGTAGGATCTTGGATGGAGCCACTGCTTTCTAAAATCGCATGCTAAAGTAGTCTTGCGCAACTGTCTATGCCAAATAATTTGGATAATGGCCTGTTGTGGTTGCTTGTAGGCATCATTTAAACAACCTAGTGGAATGTGCTATAGTCACTATGTGTGGCACTGCTGTGCAGTGATCACTAGCAGTGTGTTATAAGTAGCATATTAGCTCACAAAATTGTTTCAGATTAAAATCACTTATAATAAGATCTTTTGATTGTACTTATTGCTGATAAATTAGCCCTACTATATGTAAAATTAAAGGCCAAAATTAAATTGACTATGGATTAAGTTGGCTTTATGTCCGAGATACCATATATAGACGATACCATGAATATTTGTACATTAATCCCATTTGGGAAGGATATCTGTTCTCTGCTAAAACTGTTAGCTTTAATGTTGGGATGAAATGTCCATGTTAATGATTTGGAAATCTGGTTTGAGACTACCAATCACACTGTTGTGATCCATATGTTTGACATGGCTCAATTTTAGGTTATTACTATGCTGAAAAATGCCTACTTACAAGGCTTTTCAGGTGGACCAAATTTTTGCAAGTTATTGTCCAATTGCTGTGTTCCAAATGGGACCTTTGTTCAAAACTTAGGTTCTATTCTTTTGAGCTAATCTGAACGGTTGAACGGTTGAAATGATTTAATTTCGAGAGCTTCTTGAGGTATTCTCGAGATTTGGATCCATTTCATTTGACTTGCCTTTTAAAGTGTTAGTAACCACCTTTGAAACAACGAAAAAACGGACTAAAAAACCCAAAGCATATATCTTTTCAAAACATAGATAAGTTGTTAAGCCGTTAAGCTGAAAAGAACAGAGCCTTAACCTTGATTTTGCTAACTATTATTGGTTCATGCCTTATGGCCAATACTAAGTAAGAAGGTCTGGATGTAATGAATTTGAATTTTTGATGATACAGATATGTGATAGGATCTACATATTTGTTGGCTTTCATTCATCATATTTCATTGCAAATTTGATGTTGGTTTTAGCCTCTAAAAGATTTGCCTTTCTTTACTATTTTGCATGGATAATGTAAATGTTGGGCCTCAGCCCTCAGGTACTTCAGCAAAAAGGGTTAGTTTACATGTTCTGCATACTGCTGTATCTACCATTGAATGTGT
The DNA here is from genome assembly GCA_036346415.1 of Raddia guianensis. Taxonomy (NCBI): domain Eukaryota; kingdom Viridiplantae; phylum Streptophyta; class Magnoliopsida; order Poales; family Poaceae; genus Raddia; species Raddia guianensis. Next base: position 17,854,146 of record CM070534.1, on the reverse strand, counting down.
CGTTACTTCTACTAAATCTTTATTTATATTTTATTGTTGAATATTTCCTAGGAGTAGATATCGTAATGTGATTAATTTTATGCACATCCCTGCTTTACCCTGTTATCTGACCATATAGGCTGGTCTTGTAGGTGAAAATGTCTGTACTAATGAGATTATATTGGGTATGAAAGTATAGTGAAGTCCCTGTCCTCACACTCTTTCCATTCCTACTTTTTTGACGGAAATTATATCTTCGTTGGTAGTTTTAGTTAATTATCATTCATTTAAAATATACGTCTCTCTGTAACGCTATGTAGATGGAAAATTTGTCTAATGATAGTTGTATTCTAAGGCCCTGTTTTTTTGAGCTGATCTGAACTGCTGAAATAACTGAACTTTGAGAGCATCTCGAGGTAGTCTCGAGATTTGGATCTTGCTTTTTAAAGCATTAGGACCCACCTTTAAAACAACAAAAACAGGACCCAAAAAACTCAAACCATATGTCCTTTCAAAACATAGATAAGTTGTTAAACTGTTAAGCCGTTAAGCTGAACGGCTGAACAGCTTAAATGATTGAACTTTGAGAGCATCTCGAGAGGTAGTCTCGAGATTTGGATCCATTTCGTTTGACTTGCTTTTTAAAGCATTAGGACCCACCTTCAAAACAGCCAAAAAACGGACCCAAAAACTCAAACCATATGCCCTTTCAAAACGTAGATAAGTTGTTAAGCTGTAAATATCATACAGTTTACTGGTACTTCATCACCTGCATTTGCCATTTTTTCTGTTTTCCATTTCTTTACATGTCATATTTTTGAGAATAAGTCTTACACCCATTTTCAATTTGTTGCAGGTGTTACCTTCACTAAGAGAAAAGCATGATGAGTTTATGTTGAGAGAGTTAGTAAGAAGGTGGTCAAACCATAAAGTGATGGTTCGGTGGCTGTCTCGCTTCTTCCATTATCTTGATCGGTACTTTATATCACGGAGGTCGCTACCGCCGCTAAGAGAAGTTGGGCTCAGTTGTTTCCGAGATTTGGTAATTCAACTTCTTACATGATCGACATACTTTTCTCCTGTTTTATGGAATCCAGTTTATGATTTGTTACTGTATATCTCTACATTTAATCATTCTAAATTTTGGTCATAGGTATATCAGGAGATAAAAGGAAAAGTAAAAAGTGCAGTAATATCCTTGGTGAGTCATTGTATCTTGTCATGTTAGCTTGTTTGATTGTGTATAGTTAGTAATGGTAATGCTTTCTTCAACAGATAGATCAAGAACGTGAGGGTGAACAAATTGATAGGGCCCTGTTGAAAAATGTTCTGGATATATTTGTTGAAATTGGATTGGGTAGTATGGAGTGCTATGAAAATGATTTTGAAGATTTTTTGCTGAAGGATACTGCAGATTACTATTCTATCAAGGCCCAGACCTGGATTTTGGAGGACTCTTGTCCAGATTACATGTTAAAGGTACTTTCAAGAAGGTTTAACTATCATGTCTACCTATATTTAAGCATTACATATCTTTATTATGGATGTTTGTTTTATCAGGCTGAGGAATGCCTGAAAAGGGAGAAGGAGCGAGTTGCTCATTATTTGCACTCTAGTAGTGAACAGAAGTTGCTGGAGGTTAGTGGGAAGTTTCCTGTTGCCTTCAATTTTATCAGATGATTTCTTAATGTTTAATTTATCTGTATTTTCTGCATGTACACCAGATGTATAAATATGCATTGTGTGCTCATGAGTTATGCTGGGTTCCTGATAAAACACTACCCATGATTTCCTTTCCCCTGTATGACATGATTTAATTTGCTTTCTTTCCATTTTCACAGAAAGTGCAACATGAATTATTAACTCAATATGCCAGCCAGCTTTTGGAGAAAGAGCATTCTGGATGTCATGCGTTGCTTCGAGATGACAAGGTTTCATGGAGAATCTCTAGCTTGACATTATGTCAGCAATATATGAAGCCTGTCGATATAATATCTATGCCATCTCGCAGGTTGAGGATCTCTCTAGAATGTACAGGCTATTTTCCAGAATATCTCGTGGTCTGGAACCTGTTTCTCAAATATTTAAGCAGGTATTATTTGCCTCAACAGTTTTCACTATTTCTTCTGAAAGCTATTTCAATGTTGTAATGGAAATTGTGCTTCTCTGCAGCACGTCACTAATGAGGGCACAGCCTTAGTCAAACAGGCTGAGGATGCTGCTAGTAATAAAAAGGTGCAACATTTTATATATTCAAACATTGAATTTCTGTTTTTTTCCTTATATTAATGCCTTCTTAGGACATGGATTAATCTGCTGGAGTTTGTACTTAACTCTTGCCATTATTATGCATGGTGTATATCAGACTGCTTCTTCAACATCCTACTTCCACTTCATCCTTACATTTAGTGATTTTCTTATTTATTTGCTCAAGTATTATCTAAAATTAGTAGGATTATCTAAATTATTTGTTTAATTACAGCCAGAGAAGAAGGACATGGTTGGTTTGCAGGAACAGGTTTGATTTCTTGATATTATATTTGCTGTTAGCTCTCAACTTTTGTTATTATATATGTTACTCAGAGTTTTTCTCCTGAACATAGGTTTTTGTGCGGAAAATCATTGAGCTTCATGACAAATATGTAGCATATGTCACTGAGTGTTTCCAGGGCCACACACTCTTCCATAAGGTTTCCCATTATTTATTTATCCAGTGGTTCATACGTCATTCTTTTTATCATGATATCAACATCTCGTCTCCTTTCCTGTATCCTGTTTATGCAGGCACTTAAAGAGGCTTTTGAGGTATTCTGCAACAAAGGTGTTTCTGGTAGTTCAAGCGCTGAATTACTAGCTACCTTCTGTGACAACATCTTAAAGAAAGGTGGCAGTGAAAAACTTAGCGATGAAGCAATCGAAGATACTCTTGAGAAGGTACAACCTTTGATTTATCGTGTTTGTGTTAATGTCATTGCTAGGTTTCCAGAGGTAGGAACTTAATATTAAAACTGGATAACTGCCAGGTTGTAAGGTTACTCGCCTACATCAGTGATAAGGACTTGTTCGCTGAATTTTACAGGTAACTTCCTGTCATCTTGTGGACTAATTCTTACTGCTTTTAAGCTTGTGTACATATTGTAATATGCATGCAGCCATTGACTTCTGGAGTTATTTTACAGAAAGAAGCTTGCCAGGAGATTGCTTTTTGACAAGAGTGCTAATGATGAACATGAGAGAAGCATTCTGACCAAGCTAAAACAGCAGTGCGGGGGGCAATTCACCTCGAAAATGGAGGGCATGGTCACTGACCTTACTGTTGCTAGAGATCACCAGGCAAAGTTTGAAGAGTTTATAAGCACACATGCCGAGTTGAATCCTGGGATAGACTTAGCTGTTACTGTCCTGACAACAGGATTTTGGCCAAGCTACAAATCTTTTGACATCAACCTGCCTGCTGAGATGGTGAGTTTGCTTTTTTGTCGATGCTCTGTGAGGAGCTATGTTAGGGTTTGCTAAGCTTAATCAATAATTTAAGGGTCAATAGATAGATGCCACTGCAAAAAATCCAAATTAAATGGCATGTGTCTTGTATGCCACTAGAGTGGCAATGTTTTACACATGCCATCTATTTTTTAGTTTTTGCAGTGGATATGAGGCCTGTATTTATCTTAGTTTGCATACATTGTTTGTGGTTGATGTCTAACAAGACAATTATTTCCATTTCCTATTTTCAGGTGAAATGTGTCGAGGTTTTCAAGGAGTTTTACCAAACAAGAACAAAACACAGGAAGCTCACCTGGATATATTCCCTGGGAACCTGTAATATTAATGCTAAGTTTGAGGCCAAAACTATTGAACTCATTGTTACAACTTATCAGGTAAATTGAACTTGCGTTTTCAGTGAGCATTTGCTTCTATGTACTATATGTCTATATGTAATCTGACATGCCTTCTGTTGGCAGGCTGCATTGCTGCTGCTATTTAATGGAGTTGATAGGCTAAGCTATTCTGAGATTGCGACACAGCTAAATCTCTCAGATGATGATGTTGTGCGTTTGCTCCACTCTCTGTCTTGCGCAAAATATAAGATTCTGAACAAAGAACCAAATAACAAATCTATTTCACCGAACGATGTCTTTGAGTTCAATTCAAAATTTACTGACAAGATGCGGAGAATAAAGGTATCCTTTTGGTCTGTTTTCTTCATTTGTTGATTTAATTTTCTGAGTTTTTATTATTTGATACTTTATCATGGTTTTTAATGTTTTTCACAGATACCACTTCCTCCAGTTGATGAGAAGAAGAAAGTTGTTGAAGATGTGGACAAAGATCGCAGATATGCAATTGATGCATCCATTGTGCGTATTATGAAGAGCCGCAAAGTATTGGGTCATCAGCAACTTGTAATGGAATGTGTGGAGCAGCTTGGTCGCATGTTCAAGGTACGAAACATTTGTTCAAGAAAGTAGTTGAACATGTTGGCAAAAGGATTTTCCTTGCCTTTCTTTGAATTTCTGGGCTCAATCAACTTAGCTATATATTGTTAGATTGCCTTATTTTGTGTCTAAAGGTTTTTCACAAGTTACACTTAATGTCTAACATTTATTATTCCCTCCATGGGACTATCTTCATTTGATGACTTGCATGATGTAAGTATTGTCTTTTTCATTCTGCAGCCTGACTTCAAGGCAATAAAGAAGAGGATTGAGGATCTTATCACAAGGGATTACTTGGAGAGGGACAAAGAGAACCCAAATGTGTACAGATACTTGGCTTGATCGGTGCTGTTCTGTGCTAATATTTTCATGAGCCTGACTTCCATGACCTGGCCTGCAGTGTTGTCATTACGATCAGTGGCAACGTTATAGTTGTCCCATACTCATGGTGCTGCATCATCAGCTTCTTTGGATTTTCTACACTGCTGGTGGTTGTATTGTCTGCAGCATGGATGCATGCCAATTGTAGATGCGGAATGACCGGTGGCTGAGACTTCCAATAAAGCCCACCCAAACGAAGGTTCACGATCAGAATGCATGCGAGTTTTGCATAGAAGATGTAACATCATGTATCAAGCCATGCCCCATTTGTTGCATTTTTCTCCACATATATAGCTTTGTCGAGTTGCAGGCGGTCATCTAGATAAATGGAGAGAAACATTTCTCCTCTCAATGCAGCAAGGTGCCAATATGTCATTGTAGTAAGATGTCAATATATGATGTAGTTGTGAATTTATGTCTTTTACTTGTTGGTAATACCGATGATCATGGTCGCCAAATCAACTATGACCATGCTTAATGCCCTTACTGTACAAGTCTAGCATAAGCCAAGTGCTTTTTGAGGAGGAAGATAAGCATTGTTTTTGCGTGTAACTTATTACCGTTGACTTGTGCTGAAGGTCCAATTCTATGGTTCAGTGTTGGATGAAATTTCATACTGCAGGCTAAAGACCTTTTGCATATCAAGTGAACAATAGGAATCTGTGAAAGAAAACAGTGGAACCTTAAGCATACCCACCTTATGTGTGGTCAAACGTCTATTCGTCGATCATCACTGCAGCATTATCGTCCGTGCGTACTGCTGCAGTTTACTGCAGAGAGAGTAGCAGATCTTTGTCGACCCTCTCACTGTTGTCGCCGATTAGTGCTGTAGCAACAACAGCGCCTTTACAGCCTTTACAGTATATCTATGCATTTATGTGCCGTTGTGCTGCTACCGCACGTGCATGAACAAGGTTTTAGGGAGGTGGCTGGAGCGTGACGACCAGGGTTCCTGGTCGCTAAATGGCCTTGCCCCACCGCGGCACACCTCCCAACCTAGTAACGGGTTTCTATCTTAGAGGTCTATCAGAATTTTAATCTCACACGACCTGATAGCTACAAATATCACTAATGGATCTAGTACATTAGAAATGTTCTAACTTGATAAGTGTGATCTATTAGGTTCATGTGTAAATAGGCGTGGACTCGTAAACCCTTTTTATGAACCACAAAAATCAAACTTATTGATCCTCCGAATCAACAAAATAATCACACCAACTCAATCTTCGTACGCTCACATATCGATTCCTTTGTTTCAGATATTGATCAAGCTCAAGTCAAGATGCGTACCACCTTTGTGATATCTTAACCATTCACATGATGGGACTCTAAAACCATGATTAACTCGATAATTACTTTGGCAAGACTTTGCACTTTTCAATCCACCACATCGAGGGGCCAGAGATATATCTTTGTAGACAAATTTCATCTCAATCACTTACATTGCACCCCATGTTTTCATGGCATATTAGAAAGCTATCTTTATAACTACTCGGTCATGATGTATTAGTTGATAGCTCTAAATTATATAACTACGCATGCTGGAATTCAACGACGACACGCCGGAATCCAACGACGATCTCAGGAATAAGAATCATATCGATATACCATTTGAAACTACAGGCTCATGGAATATATAAGATATCAGTCTCAATAGTATCTCGAAGTAGGTCTATCCAAAATTATGTTATCAAACATGTGCTCGTATTATTGAAATATTATTATATATATGGGGTGTGCGATGAAACATTACTGTCAAACAGTACATGTGCTAATCAAATCATTATCATCTTATAATGATATGAGACCAGATATTATTTAGAATAACATCATATAGAAAATATATCTCATAATTAAGTCAAACCGGATGAAAAACTTAGATGATATTTAAAACACTATAAAAGAATACATAAACGTAGATACAATAATTTCACATGATCGTCTTTAGGGCATATCGTTAACACCTCTAGCCTAGAAGCCCTTTAACACGTAATATATGAGGGAAGATGTGGGACAACGCAACTATGCTAGCACGTCCTTGGTGTCAAAAACCCAAGTTGTCTTGTCCTACCTAACAACATAGAAACCCAAGCCATGTGAGATGATGCTAGTACACCAGTGCATGGCATTTAGCCCTTGGACATGTAGAGACGCTGTTGCGATTGCTACGACACTTATTAGTGACGAGGAGGAGCAAGGTTGATGAGGTTCACTGCTAAATGGTACTTATTGTTGGGATTATGCCCAATGACTCATGGGACACATATGATGTGGGCTCATGGATAGAAGAACCACATATGATGTGGGTATTCTAAACCACGTATGACGTGTGCCTTGGATCCTATTGGGTTTTTGTTATGTAGAGGCCCACTATGGTGCACTATAAAAGAGGATGAGACTTCCCCCTACACGAAACCCTAGCCGTCATCTCCCTCATCAGCATGCCAGTGCTAGCACAACGCGTGTTGGTGGATTCCAATATCTATATATGTGGATACCGTAGATGTGCTATGTTTGTTGTGCTAGTCGAAGTGAACATGAGAATGAGATAAAATCTACTCTCGAACAGATTCTAAATCTTATTTCGTCAATTCCCATTGATCTAGAAGAAATTTTAAGATGATACTGGATTTGTTAGAAAGATTATCTCGTTACCTTTCCAAAGAGTGGTGGAACATCAAAAACGGAGTCTAGATGTGGCCGGGGCATCCGTTTAAAGACATACTGCTCAGAGAGATCGTGAATCCTGGCGAGGTGGAGATCGTCGCAGAGGTCGCTGTGATGCTAAGCGAGAATATCGGATTCCACGAGGTGGAAAGGTATCATGGTACGATGCTGAACATTGAGGAGGCGGAGTTCGGCTCGGTGTGAATGACGACTTCCATACGACGACACGCAAATCGATTGAACCAGCTTCATCAACTCGTCTTACACTGCACTACGCGTCGTAAGGTAGCAAGATCTATGATCATTCACTAACAGCGTATCCTGTGTTTTTACGGTAGAATTTTGATTATGTGCTAGCGTAGCATCCTCGCGTTTCCCTTCACTTGTGACTATCAAGAATAAGTACCCATCGCCAAGGATCGATGACTTGTTCGACTAACTAAAGGGAGCATGTGTATTTTCAAAAATTGACCTACGATCTGGTTATCATCAAATCCGGATCAAGAAGGAGGGCATACCGAAAACCGCCTTCACCACTCGTCATGGATTATACGAGTTTTTGGTTATGTCTTTTGAACTCACAAATGCCTCAGCGCATTTCATGCAAATGATGAATAAGGTATTTATGGCATACCTGGATAAGTTTGTGGTAGTGTTTATTGATGACATATTGATCTACTCAAAGAATGAGGAGGAGCACGCCGAGCATCTAAGGGTCGTGCTCGCGTTGTTAAGACAACATGAGCTATATGCCATCATTTTTGGCCACATCGTTTTTCGAAAGGAGGAGTGTCAGTGGATCTAGAAAAGGTGAAGGAGGTACTCGACTGGAAGGAGCCAAGAACCATGACCAAAGTCCAAGTGGCGGGTTACTATCGAAGATTCATCGCAGACTTCTACAAGATAGCGAAGCCCTTGACTGAGTTGTTAAAGAAGGATGCCAAGTTCAAATGGACGGCAGCCTGCCAAGGAAGCATTGAGACCCTAAAGACGAAGTTGACCACGACACCGGTCCTGGTGTTGCCCAATATACATCGAGATTTCGAGGTGTACTACGACACTTCGAAGCTTGGAATGGGATGTGTGTTGATGTAGCAAGGGAAGGTAGTGGCCTATGCTTCACGTCAACTAAAACCACATGAAGTCAACTACCCAACCCACAATCTCAAATTAGCAGTCGTGATGCATGCCTTAAAGATCTGGAGACACTACCTTGCGGGTAACCGAACGGAGGTGTATATGGACCACAAGAGTTTGAAGTACATATTCACTCAACCTGATCTAAATATGAGGCAGAGGAGATGGCTAGAGCAGAGGGCCAATTACGATCTCGGGATACATTATCATCTAAAGAAGGAAAATTCCATCGCCGATGCCCTAAGCCGGAATCCTAGGTGTGACTTGTTGATCGCTGACATGAAGAGATTAAACCTGGAAGTGGTCCCGTAGGGACGACTCAATGTCATGGAGGTGCAACCCACATTGGAGGAAACGATCAAGGAAGCTCAATAGGAAGACAAAGAGAATTTTTAAGATTGTCGCCAGGGTAGCAATTGACAAGGCCCTGAGGTTCAGCATGGATGAGGACGGAATCGTGTGGTTTGGTAAGAGGTTTGTGATACCCGATAATGAAGGGTTCCGAGATCTGATAATGAAGGAAGCCCATGACTCGGCATACTCAATACACCCGGGCAGCACCAAGATGTACCTAGATTTGAGAGAAAGGTATTAGTGGACTAGTATGAAGAACGACCTAGCCTCGTATGTGGCAGAGTGCAATATTTGCCGACGCGTGAAGGCGGAGCATCAAAGAGGTCGGATTACTCCAACCCCCTACAAGTTACCCAGTGGAAGTGGGAAGAGATCGGTATGGATTTCATAGTAGGACTGCCATGGACCCAGCGTGGTTTTACCGGTCAGGACGACCTATACTAGTGACAAGCTGGCAGACATATACATGGCCCGAATTGTGAGTTTGCATGGAGTAAATAAGAGAATTGCATCCGACTGGGGTACCCAAGTGTGAAGCAACTGCAGCCATTTCATCAGACCGACGCATATGGACGCTTGGGATTACTCGTTAATGCATTTCTTGGTATCTGGGAGAAGAAGGGGCCGGTTCGATGCAGAGGCTAGGTCGGCCGTCCGGCTCCTGTGTCCGGTTCAGCTTCGGTTTTTCTCCCCTTTATTCCTAAGGACAAAACTCACCAAAATTGTGGAAATTTATTAGTTTAAATAAAATGCATATATAAATCTTGATTTTTCCCCAAATTACTGGAATGTTGGCGTATGTCGGCATATGAAATTGGACTTTAACGACTGCCAACAGAGTGACACATGTCCCAATGTGTGGCTCACTCTGATTGGCTCCGTGACACTATAAAGGCATTCCAAAGCATGGAAAAGAGAAGGAACAAGAAGAAAGCGGCGCTACGTGCCCCCATTATTGTTGAATAGGAGAGAGGACAGTCGAGTGTTGGGGATAAGCCGGAGCTGTCGGCTACTCTTCCACTATGTACTCTGAGAACGGATGTTGGATTCGAGTGAAGTTCTGGTCTTCTGCTCTGGTAACTCTGCAGCTCTGCATTATCTTATAAAAGTATTTTCATTTTGTTACTTAGGTTAATCTTTTGGGATCTGGTTTGCTTAGATAAGGTATTTTTTTTACCTTGTGAGTCCTAGTACTACTTAGTGTAGACATGGTGTCTGGACTAATTAGTACTCAATCGACACCTAGGCCCCACAGGTTGTGTGGTAGGTAGTAAGGTGGTGACAACTCTGCCTATCCGGTTGTATTCCACCACGTTTGGAACAGATCAGTTGAGCCCAATCGGGAATGACCGTAACCATCCAGAGTTCTTAGCTGATAGCAGGTGGTAGTGGATCCTTCGAGCTCCGACGCAAAGAAACTTTAGTATCGAGTTGAGTTTACACCTTTAGCTATATGAGCCTAGATAAGTAGAGCTTCTCGACCCTAATTATCTTATCTTAACTCTTGTCATTATCCCCACTATCCATCCGATCAAACTATATTTGATACTACAACACTTTTCATTGCTCGTGGAAATCGATACCTTGGAATACTTGTGGGTGAAAGCTACTGCGATATCCATGCACTTGCAGATTATTTCGGTTAGGCATAAGATTCGCCAACAATTGTCGTGACTACACTACCAAATTTGAAAAGCAGGAGAGCACTAAAATGTACATTAACCAGGAGTTTGATGTGGTTCGTAGGTGACGGCTAGGGCGAGAGGTGGTGAGTAGCTGCTAGGGCTAGGGATAGGGTGGTGTGGGTGAGAGGCCACCAGGGCTAGAGCGGTAGTGCTGGAGGCAACGATGGTGGTGACGGAGGCGCGTGGCGGAAGCAGGGCCGAAGTTAGCGAGGGTGGCGGTGGCAGGCCGAGAGGCGGCGAGGCTGGCAGCTATGGGGTCGTTGGGCAGTGGATGTCGGGTGCAACAGGTAGCAACGGTTGTGGGAGATGGTTGCACTGAGGCCGCGAGAAGGTGCGGCGAAGATGATGCTACCAGGAGGAGGTGGCGGCAATGCGACATGGGCGATCGCGGGGAGCGGTGGTAGAGGACGGAACAACAGCTTCGGCGGCAGTGAATGGTAGGGGCTTTTGGACATAGGCCCTACATTGCCTAAGTTCTAGAACCCTGATTTGGATCTATAATTATTGTACCATCGAGGGCCAACACGGAGCCATCGAGATTACGTTGGGAAACAGACGTCGGACTCCCCTGCCTCCCATCTCTCTCGACGACCAACCATAAGCTGTGGAGAGAGATAGGGGCCAGGGATGCCTGTGAACCCATCTCTCTCGCAACAAATTTTCCCATAGTGGTCGAGATAGGTGGGTCGACCAACGGGTGCCCCTAGCCCCCCATCTCTCTCAATAGTTACTATGAAACATTTGAGCGAGTTGCAAATTTCTCTCGACGGCTATATTCAAATAGGCCATCAAGAGAGAGTTCGTTTGAGGATTTCTTTTGACTACCCTCGGGATAGAGAATCTCTCTCGACGGTTTAGAAGGTAGCCGTCGAGAGAGATACATATCTCGAGGGTTTAACCATATAAGGTCTTTTGATGGTCAACGTGACTTGTTTTATCTTTGAAAAATAACTTAACACCAATGTTACCCGTCATACAACAAATGACAATATAAAAAAACAGGTTTTTTGAGCTTTTGATGTGATGACCCCATCTAAGTGGGTGTTTTCCTGAGAATATCCAAATGATGTTTAGAAGATACTGTTAGGAGCATGACTATCACAATAAAAATAATTTTAACTAAATGCACTAGTGAGAAAAATATTTAATGTTTATGATCTCACAACAACGCGTAAACATTGTTAACACGATATTTTCACATTTTAAATGTTTTATCAAAATATTTATCTATTTATTATTTACATATAAACAATTAAAATAATTTGTGCATCAGTTTGGTACATGCCAAGGTAAGATTACATAAATCTATAGCAACACTCTCATTCATACAACCCATGCATGTATAGCGTATTTTAAAAATATTTTAAAAGTTTGTAACACTATTATAAAAAAGTACTAAATAATCCTTACATAGCACACAATTCATACACACTTCATAATAAATAGAAACCAAATTTTAAATTGAATTATTCAACACCAAAACTAATTTTATAATTTTTCAGGTTTTCCCCCAAAATAAAGATGTATTAATAGCATAATCTAACATAATTTGATGATTTAAAAATTGTTCTAAAATTACATGCTCTCGATGGCCCCGAGAAAGCGGTCGAGAGAGATAAGAGCGGGACTCCAAGGTGCTAAGGCCATGCTAGGATTCTCTCGATGGTTTCTTCCGAAGTCATTTAGAGAACCCTATAGTCGTCCCAAACCACAAAAGGTATTCTTGCCCTGTTTGTGTGAGATTAAATTCAAATGACATAGCGGAGCGCCACGTGGCACTCACACACGAGGTTGCTGGTTCGAGCATGTGCCCCACACAGCGGAGCACAGTGCGGTACTCACTCACGAGATCGTGAGTTCGAGTTCGTGCCCTGCTGTGGTATTTTTTTTTTAAAAAAATATGTCTTGATTGTTTCGGTTGTAGCCGTCGAGAGTACACTAGCACGAAGTGCGTCCAATGGGCCGCAAAGGCTACTCTCGACTGTTTAACGTCTGACCGTTGAGAGTAGCCAACGACGTTGCTTTCTAGGCTTTCAGTGGAGGGTCATGTGGCAGTGGTTCGACAGCTTAGTCTAAAAATATCGGGAGAAGTATTACACTTGACAGTTAGTTTTTAGCCATCGAGACTACTATAGTCCACTCGGTGGTTGTTGGTGACCGTCGAGAGGTACATGATCCCTCAAGTCTGCACGGATTCTCGTTGAAATAGTTTTATAGAGAAAGAAAAATCGATAGTTCTTGTGAGGATTTAATTTGATTTTTTTCTGTATTGGTTTGTCGTAAAAACTACTCCTCCGTTTCAAATTGTAGTTCACGGTTGGAGTTTTGAATATTCTATTTGATCATTTGTCTTATTCAAAAAATATATGTAAATATTGTTTATTTTGTTGTGATTTGCTTTATCATTAAACATACTTTAAGCATGACTTATATTTTTGCATGTTTATACTAATTTTTTTTAATAAGACGAATGATCAAAAGACGTTTTCAAAAATCAACAGTGAACTATAATTTGGGATGGAGGGAGCAGCTTTTTTCCTGTTTTGGACTTGTTTGGAGATTCAGAGTTCAAAGTTCAAACAATGAAATTCGGTCAAACTCTATTGGGAAGTAGTGGGAAATCGGAAGTCGGAAATCGTGGGACTTGCGGGGTTTGACGTAAAACAAGAGTTCAAACCTTGATTGGGAGCCTTTCCGGTTCCCAGTTATTAGGTTGTTTTTTGCTTACTCAGATTTGATCTTCTTGCGGTAAAAACCATGGATGGGTTGATCTAATGAAGCAAGTTTAAGTGCAATGAGAGGAATGCCCATACTAGTACGTAGTTAGTGTGAAATATAGCATGTACCGTGCCGTTCATTCATGCCAAGCCCTACATTGTCTACAACTTTGATCAAACAACCCAACCCTAAATTAATCTGACCTCAATCTGCTAGACGTAGTAAATCATGCCGACTTCGATGAGGCTTATGTGCGGTACGTTGAGCGCCACGCCGGGGCCCCTGCAGTTCTTCCGGAGGAAGGAGTAGGCGACGTCAATGGCAAACTTCTTGAACACCGACGAGCTCTTCCTGGCCTTGATGTACGAGTGCCCCATGATGTAGGCCACGCCGGCGTGCTTGGCCTCGACCAGCGCGTTGAGCTCCTCCTTCACCCTGGGGTCGATGTGCTCGCCGGGCACGTCGGCGATCTCGAACCGGACGCGCCGCCGGCCGGCGAACCCCGGCGACTCGGCGTCGTACATGGTCTGCAGCGAGAGCAGCGTCTGGTCGGCCGCCGCCGTGGCCGCGCGCACCACGACGCTCTCCTCCTCGTCCTGCTCCTCCCGCATGAGGAGCCCCGTCCGGGCGAGGTCGCTGGTGCGGGTGATCACGGCCATGCGGCCCTCGACGGAGGAGGCGGCGCCGTCGCTGCCGCGGTGGGGGTCGCCGGCGGCGGCGTCGGCGGCCTCCATCTGGACGAACTCGGCGATGCGGAGCACTAGGTCGTTCTCGAAGTCGTTGTCGTCGCGGAGGGTGTCCTTGTAGCCGTGGCGGACGACGCAGCGGTACATGCGGTAATCGCGGAGGCCGATGCGGCCGACGAGGTGGCGCTCGTCGGCGGGGACGTGGGGGACGGGCACGGTCTTGACGCAGACGAAGACGAGCACCTGGTGGAAGGCCGGGAGGTTGGTGACGAAGTGGGAGAAGATGGCGGGGACGCCGGCGGCGAGCTCGGTGTAGATGAGGCCGATGCCCGGGACGCGGACGATGCCGAGGCTGGGGCCGAGCGCGTGCAGCCAGCGCAGGGACACCCGGTTCTGCACGTCGAACAGGTGCTTCTTGCGCGTGCCGTAGTGCCACACGTACATCACCGCCACCACCACCAGGGACAGCACCAGCGGCAGCCACCCGCCCTGCGGCACCTTCATCACCGCCGCCGACAGGTACGCCGCCTCCACCGCCCCGAACACCGCCAGGAACAGCGCCGCCAGAAGGAAGCTCTGCTGCCACACGAACACCATCACCATCGACATGAGCACCGTCGTCGTCAGCATCACCGCCGCGCACGCCATCCCTGCTTCCATTTAAATTCAGCAACAAGTTAATCGTTCCTGATATATATATGAAGCTAGCTACTCCAGCATCGATCTGGCTCTGGCCGGCGTTTAATTCAAGATTTCGCATGTGGAGTGGAGCTCACCGTAGGCATTGCCGATGAGGGTGGTGTCGCGGAAGCCGACGGTGACGGCGAGGCAGACGAGCATGAGGATCCAGTTGATCTCGGGGCTGTAGATCTGGCCGTGGATGCGGCTGGAGGTGTGGACGATCTTGACGCGCGGGAAGCAGCCCAGCCCGGTGCACTGCCGCACGATGGAGAAGGTGGCGGAGATCACCGCCTGGCTGCCGACGATCGCCGCCAGCGTCGCGATCATCAGCACCGGCCAGAAGATGCGCGCTGCACCCACGCACGCATGGTTACAACCAGTGGCGGACGCAGGATGGAAATAAAGGTGGGGCAAGCCTAAAATTCGACGTGTATCTATCCTCGGCCTAATGCCCTGATATGTGAAAACCAAAAAAATATATGCACACAAAGCTAAAATAATGCAAGTTATCGATCACATTAAGTCAAATTCACCAACAAAAGACATAAATAAAAATATGAAATTAGGCTTTCGACATAGTAGAACTACTACTACTATGTTGGGAATTAGTTCCAATTGGAACTAAGAATTTCCTTATCATATCTGTCCAAATTATGAATTATAACAATAGTAATTAATAACTATCTCTATTCTCTAATAATCTAATTCTCTATCTCTAAATCACTAATTAATATGCAAATGAAATTACATTAGTACTTAGTAGGGAGGCGCTTACTGCTTAGTGCTTACTGCCGGCAGGGAGGCAGCCGCAGGGGCTTAGCAGGGACAGCCCGCCATAGGTAGGAGGCAGCCAAGCCCAGCACATGCAGGGCGCAGCCAGCAGCAGCCAGCCCAGGTGCCACACAGGACGTGACAGCGTCGCCGTCGGAGTCCGGAGCGGGCGGAGCCGAGCCGAGCCTCCCAGACGGCACAGCACCGCCGCCCGCCACCCTCGGCCCTCGCCTTCCTTCCTTGCCTAGCCCGGCCGCCTCGGCGCCCCAAATCCCTAATCCCAACCCTAGGTTCGGCCGCCCGTCCGGGATCTGAGAGAGAGAGAGGTGAGGGGTGAGAGTGAGACCGTGAGGGATAGAGGAGGCATCAGGCAGGAGCAATGGGCACCGTGGGCGTGGGCTGGCCGAGGCGGCGCCTGGCTGGCGGGGCGGCGACGGGCGTCGGGTGGATTCTGCTCGGCGCCAGCGGCGGGCGGGACGGGCGACGCTGGCGGCGCGGCGGGCTCAAGGAGACGGGCGCTGGGCGGCGGCCGGGGCGGGAGCAACCAGCAGGGGGAGACGGGGGATTTGGCCATTTGGGGGAGCACGGGCTCGGGGGGGAGCGGCCACGCACTGGAGATTGGGGATTTGGGGGGTGTTGGCCTGTTGGGCCGTGGCTTGGATGCACGAGGCCGGCAATGCTATTGGGCTTTGCCCCACCTACTGGGCCAAATCTCAAATTTCAACAGTAGGGTAAATAGGTTCTGAAAATTGAGGTGGAGCCATGGCCCACATTGCCCTCACCGTGGGTCCGCCCCTGGTTACAACACATGCTTAGATCAGTGCCTCCCTCCCAAGCACGCATATATGGTTGCATCACGCTAAATCAGCTTATATGGACTATGGAGCACGTAATTTTTTTTTAAAAAAAATCATTACATTACCGAAGGATCGCATTTCACCATAATTGTAATCGCATTTCTGGGGTGTTCCCTTCTATAAAAAAAAAAATGGTTCTATGCTAGGAAGAAGTTCCCAAACTCAAAAACTATCATTAACAAAGGATCTCAATCATCTGTGTCATCGTGTTTTATCCATCCGTGTAATCGTATTTCCGGATTGTTCCCTTTTGTCTCATTGATAAAAAATTGCATGTTTTGTTTAAGCTATGTACAAACTTCATGTTCCTAAAACCCCTGAAATTTACAAAGAAAATTCATTCTATGCTACCGTTAAGCCTCCGAATCTAAAACTGCCATTACCGAATAATCTCACTCATCCGTGTCATCGCATTTCACCCATCCAAGTCATCACATTTCACCCATCTGTGTAATCGCATTTTAATTTGAGGTGTTTCTTTCTTTGCATTAATGAAAAGTTTACTTTGTTTAAGCCATATAGACATTTCACGTTCCGAAATATTATGGAACACATCAACACATCAAAATTTGATAAGAAAATTCATTCTATGTTACCGCAGAAGTATACAAACCCAAAATTGTCATATAGAAGGATCTCACTCATCTGTGTCATCGCATTTCACCTATCAATGTAATCACTTTTCCAGGATGTACCCTTCTTTGCCATTGATATTAAAAAGTTTTTTTTTTGTTTAAGCTACACACACATTTCTAAAAATCTTGGAAAAAATCATTGTGCTGTGGAGCATGTCATACTTATGATTTAGAATTTGAAGATATTTCCGTGATTAAATTTTGGTGTTAAAAATATTGATTGACAGTTTTCACATTGTTTTTGTAATATATTTGTTTGTAAAAATACCAAAAATATGTAGATAGAGCTAAAAATATAGGAAATATTAAAATTTGAAAAGTTGATAGCCCTCTAAAAGCAGTTAAAAATGTTTAAAAATATGTTAAAAATAGTTTTGTGATATTTGAGAAGAACCACTAATAGCCCAAAAAATAGCAAGAAAGTGGTACTATGTATGACTTGTATGAAAATGATAATCTTGAAGTTGTAGATTTTAATGTGGTTTTAGTTGTAAAGAATAGGCTGATAGTATTACAATTTTTTTTGGCATGACTATGATTTTTGATAGTTTTTTTTGGGCATGACTATGCGATGTGTGACACTTCTGCAGTGACATAAAAAAGTTATGGCCCAAATTCAAAAGAAGTAATAGTATATCATTACGGGGTATGGACTCGAAGAAGATGAAGTGGATGTCACAGTCGGGAGCTCTAGACAGAAAGGCTGCCTGCCCCATGTACTGCAGCACCAGGCACGGGTAGATCAGACACACGAATGCAACCTATCAAAGACAACGTAGTAGAACATTAAGAGATGAGAGGAAGAGATGAGCTCATGAGCCGATCAGGTTCAAAAGCAAAGATGTCTATTGATGTACGTACATACCCTTATGGATGTGGCTGTGAAGTGGCCAAGATCTGCAAACATGGCCTCTGTGCCTGCATACATACATTGCAAACGTGCAAAAATGGAGCAATTATTCGCCGAACGTACATGTCCTGGCCAGAACATTGGCAATAAGGAACGGGTTCTATTATCACTGCTATGTACTCCCTTTAGGTTTTTCGATCCATTTGACTTTTGAACATGCATTTGATCATTCGTCTTATTAAAAAATTTAGTGCAAACATAAAAAAAAAAAATCAAGTTTAAAGTACCTTAATGATAGAATAAATCACAACAAAATAAATGATATTTATGTAATTTTTTTAGTAAGACAAATGTTTAAAGACACACTTATACAAAATTTAAAAACGTCAAACAAAAAAAACGGAGAGAGTACTATAGTATGTACCTGTCATGGAGAGGAGCACTCCTCCAAGTGAAATCCAGCCGTCCTTGCCCGTCTTCTGGAAGAACCTGAGGAGGTAGTAGGGGGAAAGCGCGTGCAGGATCCTGGGGTTCCAGGCGACGATGTTGTACAGCCCGATGGCTCCCAGGCAGAGCAGCCAGACGATGACGACGGGCGCGAAGAGGAACGCCACGCGGTGCGTCCCCCAGTGCTGCAGCGTGAAGAGGCACACCAGCACGATGCACGACAGCACCATCACCTCAACTGCATGCACATCCTACCAAGTCTGAGCTCTCTGAACATGGGCATGGAAGCAAGATCGTGATGAAAGCATGCATGCAGCCACGTACGAACACAACTCACCGTCTGTCAAGGCGTGCCAATGGACTTGCAGGCCAGAGAAGGACGAGAGCACTGGGACACAAAGACAAAGACACAGGCAATGCATCGATCATCATCAGCCAGAGTAAGAAGCAGCAGGAGGGTGGAGAGTGCAGGAATTAAGTTTTGACGGACGCACCGGACATGGCCGGGGTGAGGACGCCGTCGCCGATGACGAGGGAGGCGCCGAAGAGGACCATGAGGAGGAGGAAGGAGCGCGACTTCCTGTGCTTCTCGAGGAAGTGCCGCAGCGCCG
Organism: Raddia guianensis; assembly: GCA_036346415.1. NCBI lineage: Eukaryota > Viridiplantae > Streptophyta > Magnoliopsida > Poales > Poaceae > Raddia > Raddia guianensis. The sequence continues at coordinate 17,835,251 of CM070534.1, read as the reverse complement.
TGAGGATGGGTGTGTCCTGCGCCGTGTAGCCGGGCACGTAGTAGGTGGAGAGCTCCTCGTCGGTGGCCTGCTGGTTCGGCATCAGGCTGAACTTGGCGTGCCGCACCAGCAGCGAGTAGAGCGCGAACGTGCCCCCTGCAGTTGCAGCAACCGTACTCCTCCGCATCATCAAGTGCCATCGGCAATGGGGCACGTTGGCAGGTAGAGAGGCTGGTGGTTGTGTGACCTTCGCCATTGTCGTCGGCGCTGAGGACGATGAAGACGTACTTGAGGAGCGGGATGAGGGTGATGGTCCAGAAGACGAGGGAGAAGACGCCGAAGATGGTCTCCTCGTCCTGGAACCGCCGGAGCGAGCCGGAGAAGGTGCTCTTGTACACGTACAGCGGCGACGTGCTCAGGTCGCCGTACACCACGCCGCAGCTCTGGTACGCCAGGAGGAGCACGTGCTTGTAGTAGGCTCTCCAGTGCCCCTGCATCCATCCATCACGCACGCACGGCACCAACGATCGCGAGACCGGGCGATCTAGAACCTTTAATGAACTAATTTGAATTGATCGCTGAAAACATATATATTGCAGGAGATTACACTACATTGAGGAGGGAAGAGAAGGCAGGAACCCCATGCCCCACAACCCCAAGTAGTGATCAGAAACCTATCCAGAAAACAAAGTCTGGTAACTTGTCCCAGAACAAAGACAAAAAAGGAGAGATTACATTCAGACATCCACCAGAGATAAATCGAAGAATGTCGGGTCGAATTCGAGACATTCATGTCCAAATGGAAAAATTGCAGAATCATTGCCTGATGTATGAGCGAGAAGAATCCATATAAAAGAAACGAACGCAATTCACCACGTACATGTTCTTCATGACCTGAGCGCGTGTGCAATTAATGGAATCGCGTGTATAAATAAGAAACGTCAAATGGGGCACTGAGGAAGGATAGCTCACATGGTCTCCGTGCTCGTCGCCGGGGATGTTTGCCGGCGATACGCCGCTCTCGCAGTCCATCGACGGCGGCATTTTATTCTGATGGAGATGAAGTGGAAATGGAGATCTTAGGGGACACGGGCACCAACTGTGGCATAGGCGCTCACTGCATGTCTCCACTCTATTTTTTGTTGAGATGGATGAGCACTCGGCGTTCTTGGAGAGAATTGTGGGGAGAGAGCCGATTTCTTGGGAGACGACGTTGACAGTTCTACGTTGGTGACATACACTACTAGCTCTGTACCTCTGCAACTGTGCCGCATGCAAAAACTGAGTACTGAGAATTATGTTGCGTCGTGAATCACTCCCACAAATTTCGAAAGGGTTAATCAACTGAATAGATGCCACTGTCATTCATTGTTCCTTGTGTAAAAATGCAATTAAAAGGCCATACAAATTAGATAAACTAGCAACGTGCACCGCGTATTTACACAAATATTTTTATTAATTTGATAGGATCGTATTCGGAGAATTGTTGATGTTCGTAGCGACAGATTGATGTGTCAATTTGAAGCTTCTTTTATGAATTTCTTTTGCAACGAGGATTTATGGTTTTCTTGTTTTGATATTCGTTATTGTGATTTCAACTATTGATGTTTTGTTCCTTGTCAAATTGTAGACGCCAATAGTAAGCTATTTACCTTAAAATTGCATAATGGGGCGATGCTTTGTGGATATTTATTTGGTCAATGCTTTGAATTGAGGATTTTGTAGTGCAAGCAGGGTATGAAAAAAGATAAAGTGATACCTATGGTTTATAGCTTGGGAAGGATAATCGGGTGGAAAGAAAATGATCTAAGGGTTTGTAATCTCATAATAAGTATCAGACTGAGGGAGCAAAATCAGGCTCAAATTCTGAGGGCTAAGTAAAATTTTGATACAACTTTAAGGGGGTAGTGTACTCTTTTGCACAAAATATGGCCTCCCCTCATAGCGTGATATAGGCACGCCAATCGGATTCAAATCATTAATGTAATCGATGCAAAAGTCGATCACCTCTTCTGTGCCTACACTCTGGGTAATGCATCCTTCTGGACGAGACCGGTTACGGACATATTTTTTTAAGACACCCATGTACCTCTTGAAAGGGAACATCCTATGTAAGAATATGGGTTCGACAATTTCTAACTGTTTCACCTTGTGAACTATGAGATAGACTATCATATCAAAGAAGTATGGAGGGAAGATCATCTCAAGGTTGACCAAAGCAGCGACAATGTCATCCTGCAGATTAGACAACTTATCTGGATCTATGACCTTTTGTGGTATCGCATTGAAAAACGAGTATACCTTGACGATTGTCTCTCGTACCATGTCAGGCAGAATACCTCTCAACATCACTGGTAGCAACTGAGTCATTAACACATAACAGTCGTGCGATTTCACTTTTATGATTTTATTCTCTTTTATATTTATAAGTCTTATTATGTTCGAGAGTAATCGAAAGGGACCTTAACACTGTTTAACTTAATCACATTTTTTTTCCTCTTTATTGTTTGGAGTGTAGCTTGCGGGATGGAGGTAATGCCCTTTGTCTATTTCTTGCGTATGTAATTCCTGTCTGAGTCCCAATAGTTGAAAGTTCTTCCCTGTTTGAAAAAAATCTTTTGATTTGTCATACATATCTAGGAATCCTAACAGGTTCACGCAGACATTCTTCGTTATATGCATGAAGTCCAATGAGTGACGAACCTTTAAGTATTTTCAGTAAGGCAAATATAAAAAAAATTGACATTTTCTTCCAACTAGCCTTCTTCTTAGCTTCCTTAGTCAAGAGTGGTGGGATAGGTTTGCTATCAGGACCCTTTCCAAATGCTACTTCCATATCCTTTACCATAGAAAATAAATCTGCCCCACTGCGATGCGTAGGCTTCTTGCATTTCTCTTCCGTCCCATCAAAATTAACTCGGTTACTCCGTAACGGGTGCTTCAGGTTGAGAAACCTAAGGTGGCCCATGTATACAACCTTTCGAGAGTTTGTCAGGTACTTGTATTTCGTATCATTAAGCACTCGATGCAGACTTTATATCCCTTAATAGATTGGCCCGACAAGTTACCAAGTGTTGACCCATCATTGATGGTTACGAATAGCAATGCACGCAGGGTGAAGTACTCTCTTTTGTACATACAAGCATGATTTAGTAGCACACATACAAATATGATTCAATACTTCACATAAAAACATGATTTAATTGTACATATTAAAATACATCAATGAACACATAGTCTGCAGCAGAAACAATTATACATAATTGTTCGGACAACAAAAATTTTTAAGTGCATAAAACATAAATAATAAGTACAACATAGAGTGCAATCTCGATGTCTCAATCACACTGTACGGGAAGTGACTTCCCCTTCGCCTCGTCGCCGTCGCGGTTGCCCTTGCCCTCGCCCTTCTCGTTACCACCATTCCCACCGCCGCCACTGTTGCCGTCGCCCTTGGCCTCGCCTTCCTCGTCACCGCCATTCCCGTCGCTGCCACATACCACGTCATTCCTCTCCACGTACTTTTTTTGTCTTATTTTGCGCTACTTTTGTGTTGATTTGTCGCCTCACAACAAGTGACGGGGCATATACACTTAAATAAACAGCACATTTTGGACCTAGGAGGAGGGAGCGTGGTTGTGATTTTAATTAGTGGCGCCGTCACTGGTCCAACATGACAACCAAAATCTTCTGGACAAAAATTTAAAACTAAAAACACAAACAAAGGTCGGCATTCGTGGTTATGCCGTTAGCGAAGGCGGCGGTCATTGCGGTGGTGGAACTGGAACGAGGATGCGATGGCTGTGGATAAATATACCTCAGCAGCGGCGTGGGCGGGGAGGCGCTGACGAAGCGGCCAGCTCGCGGCGATGACGAGACCGGCTACCGTGTCCTTCCTTATCTCCTTCCCTCAGCGCGGCGAAGAGGCATGGCTCCAGTCTCCGCTCTCCTCAGCGGCACGGTGAGGGAGGCAGTGACGACGCGGTCGGTGGGACGGCGACACGAGCGCGGCTCGAATCTGCTCACAAGCGACGAGAAGATGACGGTGGACGCAGCAGGCCGGCAGTGACTTTTGTGATTGGAGAAATGCATCAATTATCGGTGTCCAATATCAGGCCCGGTTGGTAACATCAACCGGCCCTATTGTGATTGGAGAAAAGCGTGCCAATTACTGGAATCCAATATTAGTCCTGGTTGGTAACACCAACCGGGACTGACACTCCCCTTCTGCCAGTTGTCGCACGAGGAGACCTATCGGTCCCGGTTGGTGGTACCAACGGGCCTGATAGGTGCCCCGCGGCCTTGTTGCTGTTGAACTGGGCAGATGTTAATCTCATTCCCAGTTGTAGTTAAGCAGGACAGATGTGTCAGGATAGAAGGCCCGTCCCTAGTAGTGCTTGATTCACCATTAAAGAGGACAATTATATATACTATGGCAATAATGGAGTATTAATCCCTCGTTAAACATATACGGCAGGCAGACACCGTGTATAATGGCATGGAGACCATGGATGTATCCTCTAGAGCAATGCTTACATCTGGGGAAAGTGTAGTTGGCGACATTCCCGTGGACATATACATTAGGTATCCCATGCATATATGGGTGCTTGTGTTTGGGCAAGGTGTGTGCCGGTTGTCAGCATGGTACTATTCATATGAGCAAAGCTTGGGCGTGTGCATGGAGTTTATCTTGGGTACGAACTTCAAGGGTAAACTCAAGAGATGTTTTGAGGGACACATTACATAAGGGTATTTTCATATTTAGTTCTTTAACCAATCCCTATAAATTTTGTATTTGTTTTGAATTTTTTGACTAACAGTCGCACACAAAAATGTGTGAAAAATGGTGTTAAGGAGCTCTGGCCGCAAAATTGGAGTCTCATATAACTATTTTCTTAAAATTTTTAAAAACAAATGTCTGACATTTCCCTATATCTAGATATCATGCTTGATCTCACTATCGCAGGATCTTGTAGTTCTTCCTCTCCTTTGATTCAAATTCTTGGAGAGAGCTTTTGTATTGAAGGTTATCCCTTAATCTCTTTTCTTTCGACTCGTCTAATGTTATAAAGGAAGTATTTCTCGCTTCTGAACAAGCTAAATTGAATAGTTAAGTTGGAAAAAGAGTCCACGCTCTTGTTTAAATCTTGAGGTGTGTTGATCAATTCACGTTCATCTTCAACAATTAATTGTATTATGTCGAATGACACAAGCATTCGTGATGTTGCCAATTGCAAACTGTTTTAAAGCCATGATTGGCGGCACACAATATTAAAGAGGGATTGAAACACACCAAAAGCTCGCTAAACATGTTCCCTTGCTCCTTGTTGATGCTTTGTAAATAATTTATCCTTGTCCAACTGAGGAAGCATTATTGTCTTCACGAACACAACCCATTTAGGGTATATACCGGCCATTCGCAAGATGGCAAGCACTATCATGTTGTTTTGCATTTACCGTGAAATGCACTTGCGGAGCTTCTCCCTCAATTAATCATCGGATAAGACACTTGGCCTAAGATTAGTAGCTAGTCCAACATGATTGGTATTAATTGACTACCTTGTTTACTCTATGCCAACGATCTTTTACTTGCTTCCACTCTCTACGCCTATTTTTGGGGTGGTGTTGTTGTATGATGCTCACACATCATTCAATATTGGCCATTCTTTTTGTTATTTCCCATTATAGGATCATTATAATTGTTTATCCAAGCACTCATCTACGTTGTTACTAAGGGTGTGTTTGGTTATCTGAATGAGATGTTCCTATATGGGACGATACAAAATTTGTGTCCATCCATATGTTTGGTTGGGTGAACTGTACCAAATCATCCTGAACGGTGGGATACAAAAAATGGAATATTCTCTCAATATGTTGTATGACTTCGTTCGCTCGATTTGGTTGAACGACACCGTACAACTTTCTCTCGCAAGATTTTACTTCTTCTTAATTCATATTTTTATTTTATAGTATACCAATTTCAAATTGATTTCAATTTTGAACTCGGTTTAGATTTGAAATTTGTTTTAAATTTAAATCTGTTTAAAATTTTTAGATTTTGAATTTTCAAATATGTTTGAATTTCTAAAAAAATTTAAATTTTCAATACACATTGAGTATTGAATTTAAAACTCAATTTGAGTTTGCAGACTAAAATTTGATTTTTTGAATTTGGGTCGAATTTAAATTTCAATTTTTTTAGAGTATATACAATAAAGAATAGAGGAATACATTAACATGCTCTAAACATGCATTAACATGAGCTAACTATTTATTGTATAAACATGCTCTTGTACATGGCAGCATATACAATGTATATATTTGAGAAACTAGGAATTTTAGAACAATAAACATAATCGGAACATGACTACTGTTATCTAAGCATTATGAAAAGAAAAGAAAATATGTACTATAACAAAGAAATAACAAATATTTTAGATGTTCAATTCTTCTTTTCGATGTTTAGTTGTAATGTCAGATGCTCAATTCTAATTTGTGGACAAGAAACATTATAAACATGATTATAAATTACTGGACCCCCAAACAATCATGTTTTTTTTGGTTCCTCTCCTTTTAAACCTCTAACTAATTTATGCAAGGCCATAGCTAAAGGCACGTAGCAGAATGATTATTCTCTTGTCATTTCAAGGTTGAGCCTTCGATGAATAAAGTAGAGATTATGATTTGTATATTTGTTGTTTCAAGACAAGGCCAGCGCTCTTCACAACCACTTCAACGACATCTTTGGGGACAATGCCACTTCAAACCACTCACGAGCTTTCGACTGGGACTTCCATCTTTTGACCTTTCTGGTCTGGAGGTTCCCTCTCGATGGACGAGCTCAAACAGGTCCTCTTCTCCCGGCCAAATGATAAGGCCCTCGGCCTGGATGGTTTCACCTGGAACTTCTTCAAAGTCTGCTGGGACTTCATCTATGACGACCTCTTCGTAGCCCTGCAGTGCCTGTTTCACCTGGACAATACCGGTTTGGCTTCGGTCAACAACGCCCATATTGTCCTACTACCAAAAAAGGACTACTCGCTCACGCCATCAGGCTATCGCCCAATCAGCCTAATCCATAGCATCGAGAAGCTCTTCACCAAGATACTCTCATCCCGCCTAGCCCCGTTCATGAGTGACCTAATCTCCTCTTGCCAAAGTGCTTTTATCCGACAAAGGCACATCCAGGACAACTTCCTCCTCGTCCAAAGCAAAGCGAGGGCACTCCACATATCCTGAACCCTGGCACTGTTTTTCAAGCTTGACCTAGCTAAATCCTTTGACTCAGTGCCCTGGACCTACCTGCGAGCCCGCGGCTTTGGTGAACGGTGATGTGATTGATTTCTCTATCCTTTGCATCCTCATTTTCCAGGGTGATTATCAACGACCACCACACTGAGGTCATCCATCATCGTAAGGGCCTTCGGCAAGGGGGCTCGTTGTCGCCTTTCCTCTTCAACCTTGCCATCGAGGTGCTGGTCGCCCTTCTCCATCGTGCCACCGAATCTGGTGTGCTCTCTCCTATGGGGGCCCACACTTGAGCACCAGAACGTCGCTCTTTGTCAACGATGCGGCTATGTTCACCAACCCTACCAAAGAGGACTTCTCCTACCTCGCAGACATCCTTTGCACCTTCGGAGATATCACAGGGCTCCGCACAAACTTCTCCAAAGGTCAGGTGGTGCAAATTCGCTGCCAGGGGCTGGACCTTCACTACATCCTTCGCGATTTTCCGGCCGAAAGGGCTAGCTTTCCCATCAAATATCTTGGGATCTCGCTGTCCGTCAGACGGTTGCGCTATGTCCACTTTCAACCTCTCTTAGACAAAATCTCCACCCGCCTAGCTGGATGGCGGGGCCAGTTGATGTCAAAAGTTGGGAGGCTCACCCTTCTAACGGCAGTGCTTTCCGCTATCCCAACCTACGTCCTCTCCGTCATCCAACCACCGGCCTCCGTTTTCAAGAAGATCGACTCAATCCGGCGGGCCTGGCTTTGGAAAGGCACCGACTCTGGCGGGGGTGGTGGACGTGTCAACTGGGCCTCAGTCTGCTCTCCATCATCTCTCAGGGGCCTTAGAGTCCTAGATCTCCCCCGTTTCGCCAGAGCTCTCAGGCTTCGGTGGTTGTGGCTTAGTAGACACACCCCACACCCCATCTAGGCTGGACACCCCTTCCTCGCATCGGAATCGGACCAAGCTCTCCTTAGGGTGGGAACCCTCGCCACACTGGGCAATGGCTCTTCTATCTCTTTCTAGGAAGACCACCGGCTCCATCAAACTGCCACAAGGCACCTAGCACCATCGCTGTTCAAGGCCTCTATTAGAAAGGGCAGAACGGCCCGCGGCGCACTTTCAAATAGCACCTAGATCTCTGATCTCACAAGGAACATCACTATCCAGATGATCCCAGAGCTGATCTCCCTGCTTAGCCAGTTAGCGGCGATCCAGCTCAACCTCGAGGTGCCCAACCAATTTCTATGGCATTTCTCAAATAATGGGACCTTCTCCGTCAAGTCTGCCTACTTGCTACAATTTGAGGGCCGCATCACCAGACCAGCCTTGTAGAAGGTCTGGAAGCCATGGGCCCCTTCAAAATGCAAGTTCTTCCTTTAGCAGTTGTTACACTGTAGAGTCATAACCGCAAACGCCCTGCTACGCTGCGTCCTCCCCAATGACTACTTCTACCCCCTCTGCAGGCGCAACCTAGAAACCCTAGAACACCTGTTGCTTCAGTGCGAATTCAGCTCTTCCATCTGGTCCCGGCTCGCCGTCAGGCTAAACCTCCAGCACCTCAGCCCTGCCACATGGTCGAACTGCAGCTCGGTAGCTGATTGGCGGGTCCATGACATTTTTCATGGCACCGCGTAGTGCGAAGTTCGCTCCGTAGTCTTCGCAACGGTGTGGCATCTTTGGCTTAGGAGGAACAACTGTATTTTCCGTTAGGTCGACAGAACAACCCAGGCCTTCTTCCTTTTCTTGATCGAGGAGCTGCAGCTTTGGGAGGCCACAGGTGCTCGTTTTGTAATTAGTTATTTTGTCCCATTTGGCTCACGGGGGAGGGGCCAATGTCTCCCCCACCTCTTTCTTCTCCTATTTTTGATCAATGCACAATAGTTCTCTTGCTCGTTTGCTAAAAAAAAGAGAGTTTTCAGGCTTGTCTTGCATTTTGTTTACATGCATACAATACTCTGTAACAAACAATAGAGTACTTAAGATCAAAGGAATATGCAAATTGCAACATGTTGCACTTTTCGACAATTGAGAACAAATTTCTCGAGTAGAGCTTACTTTTGAATCGAGGACCAGAGACCCCCTTGCTACCATAATCTTGGCTTCCAAGATGCCAAAAGGATCTTGGCTTAGGAGACACAAAAGAGAAACATCAAATAGACTTTTATCCTGGTTAAGATCTCCCGACTAGGGGATAATAACCCTACGTCTAGTGCTTTTACTATAATCAAGAGATTAATAGTACAAGATGAACAAAAAATACTAAGAATGTGATAATCTTGACGTGATGTTGATGATCGTTCTCGATCTCTGCTTCGTGTTGCTTCTTTTTTCTTACATTTCGTAGGAGGAGGCCATTTATACTAATGATAGGGATCCAAATCCACTAATCCCAAGAATTACATGACATGCGGACGCTGCTGACACTATGATGAAGCCCTAACATGCTCCAGCATTGCGGGTCGGGTCATTGCAAAGAAGACTTAATCGCCAAGCATTCCGCTGTCTTGATCAACACACCGCCGAACAATGCCTAGCCAGTGCATCACCTATCGTCTTTGATAGCTGCACATCTACAGGTAACGGGCAATAAGATACCCACATTAAGAAAGCATTTCTACTTATTACGACTAACTACCTTGTTTAAACTATGCATGCAAAATAAATAGTCATATATTCTAAGTTACACTCTAATTACTACCATTAACTAGAAACTATCTAAATTTAGAAAAACACATGTACATAACATAAGTCCTGCGGAGAGTAAATGTAGGACCACGAGAGCAGTTAACTCCTTATATAGGAGATTTTCATCACCACTGTGCTGCTTACTTTATGTTTAAACTTGATTAAATAAATAATCTCTATATTGTTTAGCGAATAATCACTACACAACATGAAACTTTCGGTGTAATGGTGCGGGGCAAGGACGGGTCAGGCCTTGACCCGCCCCACCCCGCCCAGTGCACCGACCCGCCCAGCCCCGACCTGATGAAGGGTATGTAATTTTTGTGATCCACCCCGCCCCACCGTTGCTCCAAAAGAAGCACCAACCCGACCGGGTTCAATAAGGCAGCAGCCAGTAGGCAGGCAAGCACACCCAAATGTAAAAAAAACATGGCCTTAACATTTAAGCGATAAGCATTAAGCACAATAAAAATTTAGACATATCCATCACTCATACTATCATATATCAAAAATAGTATAGATTTCACACCGGATGCCAATCGCATTAATAGATATGAACTGGTGCCTACTTGTTATATAAGGTATTTCAGGTTGTGTCGAGGTGGGTATAGGAGATATCCGAACCCAATCCGCCTCCACCGGTGCCTCGACTCTCGCTCCTGTTGGGAAAATAGAGAAACCCCGACCCGGCCATCTCGAACTCTATTGTAACCCGACCCGATGATTGAAATGTGCAACTCTACTTCCGCTAATCTATTTGACAGAATTGACGTGGTCCATCCAAACCGGTTGATTATGCTAATAAATATGATTTTCACTGTTGATTATTTATTTTTAAAAAATAAGCATAGTTGCACACATCATCATTTTACCTTTCTTGCGATGAAAAGTTGCTTGGTTATTGGAGTTGAGACACTGCGAACACCTGGCACTGGCACAGTTAGTTCAATGACTAATATTTTGCCGAAACAGAAAACGTGCACTCCCCCGGCTTCTCATAGGGGCCACCACCTGCCGCGTGACCGCTACTCCCTACCGCTGCCGTTGCGCTCTGGTTGTATCCTGTGCTTGGTGTTTTTTTATTTTCTCTTGTTTTCAATGAAATAGGTCGGCAATTCTTCTGCCCCTCTTTTAAAAACTCCCGGCCGCTGCCGACGATCACTGTGGTGGCCGTGTGCGACCACGGTGGCACGGCCTCGGCACAGCGGCTAGCGCGGCTTAAGGGCGGCTCTGGTCAGTGCAGTGCAGGGATCGTCGCCGGCTCGAGCTTGTGCTGCCGTGATTGCTCTTGGCTGTTGCGGCGGTCGCCGGTAGCGAGTGGCGGCGGAGCGAGGGAAGAAGTATCCGAAAAGCTAGCTGCTCTCCCATTGCAGGTGCGAGAGAAACGCCAGGCCGCACAAGCGCTAGAACTATTTTTAACGCTACATTACAATTTACAGCAACAAATGTATGTGCCGCACCCCTTTCCCAATTTGAGGGGCCACATTTCGAGGCGCCGCCTCCTCCTCCTCCCAGGACGACGACCATCACGCCGACAAAGGCAATGACGTACCGGGTGCTGGAGCTGACGTTGGTCTCGGCGAGCGACCTAAAGAAGGTGACGCTCTTCTCCCGGATGCGCGTCTACGCCGTCGCCTCCATCTCCGGTGGCGACACCCGCATGCCGACCCACGGCACCCACGCCGACCGCGACGGCGGGAGCAACCCCGCCTGGAACACCGTCTTCCATTTCCTCATCCCGGCCGGCGCCGACACGCGCGGCCTCGCTCTCCACGTCCTGCTCCGCTCCAAGCGCGTCCTCGGCGACCGCGACGTGGGCGAGGTCTTCGTGCCCCTGGATGACCTCCTCGCCGGCAGCGCCGGTGGCGGCGAGGCCAAGACGGTGAGCTACCAGGTGCGCCGGCCGATGTCAGGCCGCGCCCACGGCGTGCTCTACTTCTGCTACAAGTTCACCGACGTCAAGGCCGACGATGTCGCGGCCGCGTCCGCGACTGAGACCAAGGAAGGCCAGTACGTCAAGTACGCGCAGGACGCCGAGAAGGCCATGGCCGCCAAGGCTGCCGCACCGCCGGTCACCGCGTACCCGCCGCCTTCTCAGGCCGCCGGGGCATACTCTCCCGTCATGCCTTACGCCGCGCCCTACGCCGGGGCCTACACGCCGCAGCCATACGGGTACGCGGCGCCGCCGCCCTACGCGTACAACGCTGCCCCTCCGCCGGCGATGTACGGGTACCCTGCACCGCCGCCGGCGGCGGCGCCGCCTAGACAGGGCGGCGGCATGGGGATGGGCCTGGGCCTTGGGCTCCTCGGCGGCGCCGTCGGCGGGATGATGCTCGGGGACATGATGGGTGACATCGAGGCCGAGGCCGCCTACGACGCCGGGTTCAACGATGCGTTGGGATTCTAGCCCTTGCCATGCGGCTACCCGCTACCGTGTATGCACAGAGCCCTTCTAAATTCGTAATGCGCAAGGAAAGTGATTTGAGAAAACATATTATATATATTCCATGAACATACAGCCTCAAGCACAACGTAATATTCAGTGACACAAATTTATTCATTGGAAACACATTTTGGAGAAATCCACCGAAATTTTTAAAAGCTCACGCATGCATGAGGCCATCACGAGCAGCTACGGTACGTTCCCGGTGGCGAAGCCGAAATCCGGGGGCATGCCGGCGATGACCTTCTGGACGGACGGCCGCGCGAGGATCGCGCCCCACCACGCCCTGACGCGCGGGAAGCCGTCGACGACGGCGGCGTACTCCGTTGCCATAAGGTAGCGCATGAAGGGGAAGTGGGTGAGGTCGGCGAGGCTGAGGAAGTCGCCGGCGAGGTGACTGGAGCCGGACAGCCGCGCCTCGTACACCTCGAGCAGCGCCCGGAGCTTCTCCACGCTCGCGTCCACGAGCGCCTGGTCGCGGGCCCGGCCCACGTACGGGTTGATGATGCAGTGCCACACGATGGGCCGCGCCACGGGCTCGTGCTGGTGGGCCTCCACGTCCACCCACGCGTCCACCATTGCCGACTCCGCCAGGTTGCCTTCTCGCAGGAGCTCCGGCTTGTATTTGCGCAGTATGTACCTAGCAATGGCTCGCGATTCTGGAAAGGAAGAAGCTTATTCCGTTAACTCGCATGTATCTGCTCTTGTATGTTTCCGGTATGGACTATGGAGCCGGTTTGGATGTTCTCTTCTCACTTGAAATGTTGAGTTTTTAGTCTTACATTTCTCGGCAGTCGCCAGTCATGGGCCAACCTCTCCTCTTCCCCACTCTTGTCACACATTACCACAGCATACAACTTTTGGAAAGAACCAAAAATTTTGCAACGTTGTTTTGAGGATATTAATTATTATGCATCACCTAAGGATATTTAATTCAAAAAATAGCATAATAGCCGTGTATAAACAATACTGAGATGAAGCGAGAAAAATTAAAGAGAAACGAAGCCGATAACTTACGATAGAGCGTCAGGTCACCATCCTCCAGCACAGGGATCTCACCAAACGGCTGCAGAACGATCATATGGCAAACCGTACGAGTTAGTTAACCCCTTGAATAACAGAACAGGGGAGCGAGACGAACATTTTATTTTTAGCAGCATAAAGGCAAAAGTGGCGGAACAATTAGGGGGAAATTATTGCCATAACACTAAATTCATACACCAATTTCTATGTGAGTATGAAATGTTGGAACCATCTAAGTCACTGAAAATGGGCCGAGTTTCATGAGAGTAAATGCAAATTTTAAAGAGTGTCGTACATGTGGGTAAATGCCTCGACAATTAGACCGCCAAACTAGGACGAGACCAGCATGTATGTGTTGGTAACTAGTACATGAAACTCGGCTAGGCATACGTACGCTTCTGGCGAGGTGCTCCGGCCGGCGGTGGTCGCCGCCGATCCTGCTCATGGGCACAAGCTCGTACTCGGCGCCGGCCTCCTCCAGGCACACCAGCACCCGCGCCATCCACGGCGACACCGCCCACCCGTACACCTTCATCGGCGCCATTTTTATTCGCTCGCGCGCTCGATCTTGCGCTAGCTAGCTGCTGGCCAGTGTGTACTGCGTGCTCGCTTCGCTTGCGCAGCTTATGTAGGCAGTTCTTCGGCAGTGGGATGATTGAATTAATGTCTTGGACTTGCGATTCTATATAATTATTCCATGCAGAGAATTATTGATCGTGTAGATCTAGTGCTTCCGCACATGGTGGCCATGGCGGACTCGGCCGATTAAAAAACATGGCGGCTTCTGCCGGCCTGCGGGTTGTTGGGAGCGGTGGGAGCAAGGAAGCTCCGTGTCTTTCGTCACTGCTTGCGCTTGATGCAGAACGACGCACGACCAGTCGCTGACGGCGGTGTAGTAGGCTGCGCAGCACACGGGGGAAATGCATCACGATGTATGTTTATTGGTGAGTTGTTTTGATTACAGTTTTAAAATTTTTTCAGCCAACTTCCAACGATAATTTCAAATTAAATAAACTTTGGTTTTTATGATAAAGCAAATGAAAATGTTTACTTGTCCCCCATCCCCATTAGCTAAGCATAGTGGTGCACTTAATCCTTGATATAGGAAATCTGATATGCCCCCTTCCCCTGGGTATTTGATTTGAAGAGGTGCACATTAAAAGTTAACATGACTCGAGATTGGATCGTTGTGCCACACCTCGACCGAGAGGACACCTGGGCACAAGAATCTGGTGAAACAAGCACCCCACATACATACGATAATGTTAGAAGGATGTCGAATATGTGTACGAGTAGGTTATAAAGACGCTGTGTTGTAATAGGCAGGGTTGGTTTAGAGTTGTAGTCGGACTCTTGTCTGGCCTCCACTATATAAAGGGAGGCACCCCTGGTGTAACCATTGGAACGGCTTTATAATGGTTAGGCTCGCAGGAGGTCGTGGCCGGCTTGTGGCCGCCACGGCGGTCAGCTGCGTTGTTGGGGAGGAGCGCCCATAATCATTGCCCCGCATATGAAGCCTGAGAGGTGAACTGCGTTAACAAATATCGTGCCTCCGATGTCGTTTCAGATCTAGTATCGACGTTCTGTTTTTCAACAAGTGGTATCAGAGCTGAGGTTCGGCGATGCGGATTATCTTAGAGGAGGCATGAGGATTATGCATACACACGTGTGCCGAAGGACAACGCTAGATTCAGCACAAGGTGGAGCATGTCGGCGATCAACGAATCGATCGGTGGAGTCGAACACTCCGCGTGGGTGGCCTGGACCGTTTGATGGGCTGCTGTTGGCAAGGATCGACCAGATACGGTGATTGGGCCAACTACGTGGCTATCGAAGACAGGGGCTTCGGCGCTCACGATCAGACCGGCCACCAGACGTGGCGAGACGGCCGGATAGATCGGAGCGGAGGAAGCGTCGCAGAGAGCGATGCTACCGATGTTGCACAAGAGGCGGCGTCACGGGCACTGCTAGCGGTTACCGTGTCGTGGATGTTCGGCTAGGGTGTGACATGTGGCCATGCACAGACGATTGCATGGTGGCGCGCTGAGAAGCATGGTCAAGAGCTCAAAGTCTGGATCTAGAGGTGGATAAACTTTTTTGATGGATTTTTTGGTGGCCGTTGACGTCCTCGGTGCACGGCAAGTGGCTGTTCCTGGGTTGGTGGGCCCGCGGCGAGCAGCACGACTGTGTTTTTTCTTTTGGAGGCACAACCATTGCATGCAAGGTTAGGCCCCACGATGGGACCCATGGTGTCATGCTGTAAGAAAAGAAAAAGGATGTGTACATGAGTGTATGTGAGTGCATGGCTACAGTGCATGTGGGCATGCTGTGCTCTGCAGACCGATGAGCAGAGAAGCAGTCGCACTGCGCAGAGGCGGCTCGTGGTGGCGGCCCGTGGCCCAAGTGCGACAGCCCGAGGCGCATGGAGGCATAGGTGGGCACAGCAGACCAGACCGGCGCGAGGCGTGAAGACGCGGCCCGAAACTGGGTCGGGCTGGACCCTGGTGAGAGGAACTGGCAGGCCGAACCAAGAAAAAGGAGAGAAAAAAAAAAGAAAAGAAGAGGAGCCCGAATTAGAGGAGAAATACAAGTCTATTAGGACGAAAATTGGCATCCTCACCACTATAAAAGCATATCCAAGGGGAGCTAAATCAAAATATCCAAGAGGCAAAAGAGGGCTTCTCAGAAAGAGAAACTCAGATTTGCATCAAGCAACAATGAAGTTTTGAGCTGATTTTTGGAGGAGGCAAGTGAGAAATGACGTCATGGGTTCGAAAGGAGGCGTTCTAGGAGGCTGTTGGTGATCTGTCCGAGATGACAGGCAGGTCTGACGATTAACATGTCGACAGTGGTAAGAAGAACAAGCAACTGGCGCAGGTGGAATCGCAAGTCGGTAGGATGAAGCCGACGGGGACCAATTTCGGCTTGGTGAAGTTTGACAGTTCTAGCAATTTTGGCTTGTGGCAGATGAGGGTAAAGGATCCGCTAGTGCAGTAGGGAATCGTGACAGTTGGCAGAGAGACCAAGCCAGGGAAAGTAGGAGACGACGACTAGGAGGAGATGCAGTTGCAGGCAGCCGCTACCATACGGTTGTGTCTCTCAGATCAGGTAATGTACCATGTCATGTAGTAGACAACACCAAAGGAGATTTGGACCAAGCTGTCTAGTCAATTCATGTCCAAAACTCTGACCAGTAAGTTGTATCTGAAGCAGAAATTATATGGGCTTAAGATGCAAGAAGGGCAGATCTGAAGGAGCACGTTGATGTTTTCAATCAATTGGTCACTAATCTAGGCCAACTAGATGTGAAAATTGATGATGAAGACAAGGCCATAATTCTGCTGTGTTCGCTACCTTCATCCTACGAGCATTTGGTTACGACGCTGACGTATGGCAAGGATAGCATCAAGACTGAAGATATCACGGCGGCTTTACTTTCTCATGAAATGAGGAAGAAGAAAAGCAAGGAAGAACCTCAGCCTCATGCTTTGCTAGTCAGGGGTGATCAAGGTGGCGGTAAAAAGACTGGGAAGAAGAACCACCGGAAGGGCAGAGCAGTGCGGTGTTTCAGGTGTGGTGAGTGGGGACATGTGAAGCGGGACTGTACGACAAAGGAAGAAGGAGGTGCAAACTTGGCAAAGGCTACTGACTCGGAGAGCAATTAGGAGTTGCTCTCAGTATCAGATACTCAGTCCATTGAAGCATGGATGTTAGATTCTGGAAGCTCTCATCATGTGACACACAAGGTGGAGTGGTTCTCTTCGTATAAGGCTGATGATTTTGGTTTTGCCTATGTGGGTGATGGCACGGGTTACCGTGTTATCGGTATGGGTGATATTAAGATCAAGATACACGATGGAGTGGAGCATGTACTTCAAGGTGTAAAGCATGTACCGGGGCTTACGAGAAATCTAATTTCGATTGGTACCTTGCATGAAGGTGGGATGGTGTTCCAATCTAGGGAAGATGGAAAGACTATTAAAATCATGAAGGATGGTGAGACTGCGATGATTGGAGAGAGGTCGACGTCTCATCTGTACGAGGTGAGAGGAAGTACTATTGCAGGTGGAGACACTAAGCCACAGTTGGCAACTTCAGTTCCAAGCGGCGGTGGGTCTGAGGGCAGGTCAGATTTGTCGGGCGGCTCGACGTGAGCTGCGAAGGAAGCAACCGGATTTCGGTACACGGGTTCGCTCAAGGCGTACAACTAGGGATGAAACGAATCGGATACGGATCGGAAACCACTCATATTGTATTTGATCCATTTAGTTTGACCGGATACGGATTCGGATACGGATAGTACCGGATACAAATACAGATACGAATAATATCGGATACAAATACGGATCGGACGCGGATACTATCTCGGATAATACGCGAAAACATATACTAAAGAAATAAGTATATCCAAATACATGTAGTCATCTCTTTGTGACTAAACTTTATGGCTCATAGTCATAAAAATGATGGTGTGTAAGTATCATACCCGATAAAGCAAAAAAAAATGTAAAATCACATACATCTAGTTGTTATATGTGTTAGTCATTCATCCTATAGAAATATAATAGAGATAGTTTATAGATGGATTTACCTAATCGGATCCAAGAAAAGAGCGGATAATATCCATCGGATATTATTTGTATCCGTACCGTATTCGCCTTGTCGGATTCGGATATCCATAAAATTATCCGGCTTAATATTTTCGGATCTTATTATGCCTCGGTCGGTCGGACGGTCGGAAATTATCCGTACCATTTTCATCCCTACGTACAACGACTACAATGTGGCAGACGCTATATTCGCCAAGGTGGAGTTTGTTAGAAGTTGATGTCGAATATGTGTACGAATAGGTTACAAAGACTTTGTGTTGTAATAGGCATGGTTGGTTTAGAGTTGTAGTCGGACTCTTGCCTGGCCTCCACTATATAAAGGGAGGAACCCTTGGTGTAACCATTGGAATGGCTTTGTAGCGGTTAGGCTCGCAGGAGGTCGTGGCTGGCTTGTGGCCGCAACCCACGGCGGTCAGCTACGCTGTTGGGGAGGAGCGCCCATAATGTTGCCCCACAGATGTAGCCTGAGAGGTGAACTGCGTTAACAAATATCGTGCCTCCGGTGTCGTTTCAGATCTAGTATCGACGTCCTGTTTTTCAACAGATAATACACGTGCTAAGTGCTAACGAATTCTATCCTTAACTTACCACTCCTCGTCAATCGCAACACCGAAGGGATAAAAATTCTTATTGAATCTCGCCAGATCAAGCAGACAATGCCTTTGTTAGCCCATCATCAACTTGATCCTTTCGAAGGAATGAACCTAATATCCAATGCATTGCTTGCTAATCTTTCACGAACGAAGTGCAAATCAACTTCAATATGTTTCGCTCTAACATGGAATATTAGATTTGCAGACAAATACTTTGCACCTAAATTATTATACCACAACATCGGAGCTTGTTTTTGATGTGTACCCAATTCTCTTAGAAGCGATTGCACCCAAAGGAGTTCAGCAGTTGCATCAGCTAGAGACTTGTATTCTGTCTGTATACTACCTCAATGCAGTAGGCTGCTTTCTCAAGCTCCAAGATATCAAACTCTTCCCATAGTGTACTGCAAATCCTCTAGTTGAATGTCGATTATCAAATAACCAGCCTAGTGACCAGTTTACATTCCAGAAGGCACTTACCAAGTGTGAACTAGACTTGCTTATACATAGTCCAATGTTCTTGGTATACGTTAGATATCGCAAAATCCTATTTGTTGTAGACCGGTGTACCTCGATTGGTGAATGAAAAAACTACCACACTGTCGTGACCCCATTACTTGTAATGGGGATCCCGTACCACGAGGCGATACTAATCCCAGTTTAGTATCTCGTGATGGACAAAACGGTGGAATCATCACAGTGTATTTCATTAAAGTGAAATACGAGTAAACAGTAGCATTTTATTACAAAAGAAACTGGCATACCAGTGGAATAGTTCATACGGAATTAAACATTAAATAGTAAAAACATCAGAGTATTCAAATTAAATAACTACGATGAAATCCAAGGTGTCGACCCGAACACCATAACTAGCCTTGTGCTCCCTCGACAGGGCCTTCCTGGTCCTGACCGAAATCTGAAAAAAATGTCCGCGAGAAATTTAATGAGTAGGCGGCTACCCAGCAAGCAATCCTTAAATATGAGTGCAGGGTCGAGGAGGGGATTAGGTTATTTTACCCAAATCTTACTTCTAGTCATATTCTAGTTGTTCAAGTTTTAATTCAGTGAATGCATGATCATCAATAAAGACTCTCGATATCCAAAAGAAGGTGCATATCGCACCAGGCCAATCCCATCCTACTCTAGTCAAGTTTATTATGGAACGAGGTGAGTCTACATGTGCAAACCTTCCAAACTCGTCCATAACCGTGGACACGGTTATCATGATAGTTTTAACTCTGCAGAGTGTGTACAAGTTTCCCCACAAGCCCCGTCTCATCCACTAGGAGAAACGGTACAAGACTTTTCCAGTCTACTCCACCCACCACTTTACCTGCCCTCTCTTTTGGTTTTTTTGGCCCCACCGGTGTCCGCCCCGGTAAGGTGCCTACTACTTCTGGACACCACCCGTTGGTCGTTCCCCAATTAAGCCATTTGGTTTCAGGAATGCACTTACCCCTCAGAGAAGATTGCGAGCCTCCCCCTAGGGCAACAGTGGCGAAACGTAACCGAACAGCCTACGAGCAAGTGGTTATTGGGTTTTGTAGTGTACTAAGCCAGGACCGAAGGCACAAGCGGCTGTACGGTAAGGGTTGGACCAGCAATACACAAGCTTGAGTCCTTATTAGAGGAGACCATCTCAATCCCGGAAACTTCTCTGCCGGGTCTCCCCTAAATCATCTACACCAGTTTTAGTTGTTTATGTTTAACCAAAATACCATCACGAAGCATACGCCTCACCAAGGCTCAATTTATAATGAATCCCAAATGCAGTCCTACACATCTAGTCAAGGATAGGCTAGGAAAAATGCAACGGGTTCGCAAAGGTGGCTAAAGCATATTAATAGATCATTAACATGTCTAGGTACTCACGCCTAATGTACATGCATGCAGTTAATTCAGATAAATAAACAACAATAAATTATATTGTAAAACTAGGAGAGAATATGTTATTATGCTTGCCTTCGAAAAATTCCACACTTTGCGGGTCCCACACTGCTCCGGGCAACACTCCGAGCAACAGTCGCACCCACCTTCTAAACAGAAAAACAACAAATAATGCAACATCAAAATCAATATAGAGAAAATCATTATTGAATATACAGAAAAATTATAGAATTTAAATGTTATTTTTAGGCTCCAAAATCATCTAATTTGGATATACGGAGCTCCCCAAACAATTCGAGGAAGTTTCGGGCTAGATAGAAAATTTCAGGAAAAAGAAAATCCCAATTGACCCCCAAACGGGCCAAACCGACGGAACCAGCCCATTCCCAAAGCACGCACATGGCCCAGCTCGGCCCAGTACAACGCGGTGCGGTGTGCGTCTGACAGGTGGGGCCCACTAGACTGTGACTCCCAGCGGCTGACGAGCGGGACCCACTGGACAGAGGCGATGGGGCGGGTGATGGCGTGACAGTGACGGGGAAGTGGTGTGAAAGTGACATGGCAGTGACGTGACGACAGGTGGCATCTGACGTGGTGCGCCACGTGGCACTCAAGGGCTGTGTGGGTGCTGACGTGGCATGACACATGGCCGGTGACGTGGCATGCCACGTGATAATGGGGCTTGGCTACGGGTGACGTGGCATGGCACTAGCTTGCCACGTGCCACGCCCATGGTTCTAAAAATCGGTATTACTCGGCGAGTACTCGCCGAGTAATCGCTACTCGCCGCCCTACTGAGTCGAGAAGGGCCAACTCGGTTGATTACTCGGTCAGACCGAGTAATCGGTCAAAAACCGAGTAAAAACCGAGTAACAGCGGAGTAAAAACCGAGTAACAGCCGAGTAAAAACCGAGTAAAAACTTTGAGTGCTTGTTGGTTGTGATTTGCGAACATTTTATAATGTTTTAGTGTATTACCTATCATGTATTCATGTGATCATGTTATATGTTGCAAACTTGCGAGTTGCGATATGTCATATGTTGCGAACTTGTGAGTTGCGATATGTCGTAAATCGTAACGTGCACTCTACTTTGTGTTAATAGTTCATACATATAGATTTACAAGTATCATTAAGTCATATGAAAGAAGATATGCTATCATTACGTCGATATATGTCTACTAATCCTATATTAATTTTCCGAGTACTAAAAGTGCTAATTATGGTGCTATGGGCCCTAATTACCTGCTAATTCGGCCCATTCGCTGTTAAGCTGAGATTTGCTATGAAAATATAAAGAATTACCTTAGGTTTCTTTTGGTAAAATATTGGGACACCTAGTAAAGTTTTATTAGGATGTCACACACACTTTGTTTACATTAAAAGAAATGTCCCCCCGGGGTTAGTGTAACATATTGAAGTGCACACACCATACTCCTGTACCTAGTGGCATCCGCAGCAGCTGAAAGTGCCTTGCCTTCTTCCCATGATAATTTCTTTGATGTTGAAAGAGGTGTTGTAATTGTCTTGCAACTCTGCATACCTACTTGGTCGGTCAAGAATATCTGTCATGTAACGAGAATGACTCAAGATCAAGTCCTCACCTCATCCCTAAACTTGATTTCTCAAGAAATAGTGAAGGTTGATTTCACAGACCTGAAAGGATCGCTATGCCGCCTAGAAGGGTGTAAATAGGCGAATAAAACGAAATTGCGGAATTAACAAACTTAAACAGTGACCAGCACGTCGGATGTTCCGATGCAGGTCGGATGTTCTGATCTGGTCCAGTACACCTTGTGTCTGATCTTCTGATCTGGGTCGAATGTTCCGATGTATGTCGGATGTTTCGATCCTGGCAGTATTGGAAACGACGAAAACCTACGGTAAAAACTAATTTTGAGCACTTAGGAACCTTTATATGCTTCTCCATTGCATCCCTCTTTATAGTACGGCATCCCTATGACTCAATAAATAAAGATTTACAAATAATTAATAGTCTTGATGCCTTCTTGCAACATATCCATGTTTGAGGGGTACACCATCACATTTAAACATGTACCTCAAAAATTTAACCTGTATAACATCTGTGTACATTTCTCCAATAGAAAATATTAGCTCTATAATTGTTAATCATTAATCACCAAAACTACCTAAGGGCCTAGATGCACTTTCAAGACCCTTCATAGGAAATTGTCCTTGTTGCTTCGGCACTAGCTTCTTCACAATATCCACTGATGAGCCGGTGATCGCTGGCCCCCCACACATCATTGAAAGTTTTCTCAAGAGGTCGAGAAGAAACATTTTTTCACATAGAATATGGCAATTAGCGGCTCTTGGCACGCTAACAAGGATCACATACATGGTACTGGTTGAACTATGTTGGATGGAGGATGACCCAACCAAGCATGCCACTATGCTGCATCCGAGGGAGTGCTTACGAAGTTTACTTCTTTGCGTTGAACACCAAGGTCAGGCCCAAAGAATAGAGTGCACCTTTATTGGAACTACAAAAAGAGCTCTCTCCGTGATGCTATCCATGAAATGGTTAGGATGAAAAAAAATATATTGTTATTAATGGCAAGCTTATGGACTGAAACTAGATTACGTTGAGTATGAGGATCATGCAAAACGTTGATCAACAGGATAGGTTTGACACAGTCTTGATTTGACAATAACCACAAGAGGTGACTATTGGCCCCCACACATGAGAGAAAATGAGCTCACAAGGTCGAGAAAAAACATTGGTTCACCTAGAATATGGTAACTGGTGGATCTTGGCATGTTGACAAGGATCACAGACATGAACAAGAGTCTTATGAGTATGGCATGGTAATTGTTAAATTACGTTGGATGCAGGATGACTCAATCGAGCATTACACAATGCCACATAAAGGAGAGTGCTTATGAAGTTTATTTCTTTACATTGAATGCTAGTGGCCAGACCCAAAGTATAGAGCGATGAAGAAATCATCAGCGTAGATACGACTAGTGTGATCGCTGCCCCTTCTTCCTCTTCGGTCACTCCATCCATAACTATCGACACTATGACATCGTCGTCGCCTACGATCGATGTTGCGACATCTTCATCACTAAGAGGCTTTAATCTAGAAGCTCAACCATTCAAGCCCACATCAACGGACAAGCGCCTCAAGATGTACAGTGAGAACAACCCACGCACCATGGATATATATAGTGCACCTTTATTGGAACTACGTAGAGGAACTATTTTCGTGATGCCATATAATGAAATGGTCAACAAGAGAGGTTTTGATAAGAACCTGTTTTGTGAATAACCAATGTACATTATCAGCATACCTGAATCGTTGGCAACATGAACTTTCTCATTGCCAGTGCATTGATGCAAAGTGAGTTTGTCCAGGTTTTTGGTAATGTTGTTGATGGCCTCCAAATACATATACCACTTAGAATCCATGGAGTATCCCGCACTTGCTAGCATAGCCGTACTGGGATCTTTTTCCTAGTAGGAATAGTGAAATGGTTGTAGCACAAAGAGTGTACATGTTATGCCCCCAACTTGTTGCACACTTGGTAGATCGGCCAGTTTGATTCTTGTTACAGTTGCCACCTTGTCTACCTTGTCCTCCACACTAGCAGCCATGGCCACGGGAGTCGCTGCTACGCTGTCTGCCTCCTCCACAAGACACATCATTGGTGGAGGCTCTTGTGTTATTGATGGAGACGTGATTTTCGAAGACGGATCTCATAGCTCAACATGTGAACAAAGAGATCACTAATAGTGATCTTGTTCGATCTATTGGGGACAGAAGTGCATCGTGTTCGGCATCTAGATTAGCCAACATGTAGACACCAATCTCTTATTCTTCAATATGGTGTTCTGCCGCCCACTACTACGGAACGGGTGTTGATCCTGGTTCGAGCAGGCTTGATCCGGTTCTTGAACCGGACAGCCCTGAGGCGATGCTGCTAGGCATCGATCCGAGATATAGGAACCGGGACTAAATCTCTCCTCGATAGGCCGGCCCCAAATACATGTGGTGCGGCAGCTAGGCTATCAGTCCCGGTTTTAGCTACCAATCGGGACTGAGATGTGCGCACGTGGCGATGCTCAGGAGTGGCCGCTGGGGACTCTATTGGTACTGAGGTGTATACAATGTATTTTTTAACTATTATGCTTATTTAGTCACAATTAACTAAACCACATTTAACACAATTAGCAGATGCACAGGTAGTTGATAACTAAAATCGAAATAACATTCAATAAACTATAAACTACAACAAATATGTATTTTTTGAGGGAAACCAAACCATATATTACATTAGACCGGCTCTGGGCACAGTCAAATGATTACAATATTCTTCAGAGTTTACAGGGAATTCATCCAGCCATACTGCTGGTCATTTACACTTGCTCTCAATTTGGCAAGATCATGAGCTAGCGTATTACATTCACGGTGGCACCCATTTTTTACTTTGATTTAGATTTCCGCTAACACCTTCATTGGACAGCATCATCAAACTATCTTGGGCTATTGACACTATACTCAAAACTTAACTAGATCTGGCCCACTGTGTCACACCAAGCCACTTTGAGACATTGTCGAACTCAGCGTTGTCACTTTTTGAGATCATTGTCTTGTATCATGCCTTTCCACCAGCGTTGACCCTAGTAGCCTCCTCCTACAACCCAAATTAAACACTATTATTGAACAAAAACAATAGAAATGGCAACATCGTGTATCAATGAAATAGCAAATGGAAAAAATACTCCATGCTGGAAAGAACCAAGCTAGCACTAGACGGACAAATGAATGCAAATGTTATGTAAAAAGATAACGAGCAGTTTAATGCATACGGTAAAATTTACTACTCAACTAAGAACGTTACAAGCTAGACAGTTGAAAATTAGTTTGGCAGGTCTTGATTATGTGCCACAATAAAGAAAAGGGAAAATCAAGATAATAATGAAAATAAACAAAACTAAAAGGCTAGCCAAGTAAGAAATGGATCACATGCTAGTCAAGTAAGAAATGAATATGAAGAAACTCCTATATATTTTGTATTTAAAATTTGCGGCGCCACTTGAATAACACCACCAAGCCCACAATAGAACAGGTATATAAATTTGATCTTTACCTTCTTTCTTCCAGATTTCCTCAAGAACATAAGCAGGGGAAGGGCAGTTCTCAAAAGTTGATCTATAACCTTTCAGGCCCAAAGACTCCAGGACTCCAGGCCATGAAATCTTCAATCTGCTCATTTGTTAAACAATAAATATGTATTAGGTAGCTAGCTATACATAAGTATCATACAATGTACAGAAGTGCACATACACTTTTTATCGGGATCTTTTACGTGCATCGCTCGTCGACGGTTGGCTAGTATTTTCTGAAAGGCTCCGGAATCTTATTAACAAAAGGGTGGTGATGCTCGCCCATCGGATTTATGCACTCATCTAAAAGGAAGCTGGAGATTTGCTCTTGAATTGCTTTGACACGCACCGGCGATAGTTCGGGACCTTTTTCCAAACCTTTTTTCACCAATTTTAGGGGAATCTGCCATTAAATTGGGAATTAACTTATCAATCTTTGAAACTACAGAAAATGTCCAAAGTAGCTAGCTAGGCGTTATTAAGGTAGTAATTATATATTACTCACCCCCAAAACCTGTATTTTTTTCT
This sequence comes from Raddia guianensis, assembly GCA_036346415.1. Lineage (NCBI taxonomy): Eukaryota > Viridiplantae > Streptophyta > Magnoliopsida > Poales > Poaceae > Raddia > Raddia guianensis. The sequence continues at coordinate 17,809,143 of CM070534.1, read as the reverse complement.
TGTGTACTCAGCGGTGCCCCCGATGAAATTGTGCATCATCTCGCACACATAGTATCCGCATAAATTGTTTGCATGTGGTTGATGCAAGACCTGTGGTGGAAGAGTTGAAATCGTGAAATAGATGTATGGAAATTACGTTAACTAACAAAATACTCGTAATATGATATACATACTTATTTAGCGAGGTACAACTCGAAATGCGTCTTGAATGTTCCCACAGTTTTCTTGCGGAACGTTACGAAGGCACTACACATTTGATTACAAGTTATATATAATTGAGTTTGTTTGATGTGGAGAAACAGAATTAGTAAGATAATGAATGGAAGAGCAATGTACCGGTTGAGCATGGCGATGAAGTCTTTGTACTTTTCAACAGGTTCCCTTTTCGACTCCATGACTGTGATCTTGCTATGATCTAGCTCTATAATAAAAAGGGCCCAGTGAAAACTGCACATATATATGTCAACGTGGTTTAGTAATTAGTTATAACAGTGTGTTAAGAAAAGGAAATTAAAATAAAGTGGTACGAAAACTCGTACTTAAATTCATAGGGTAGAAATATATGTCTCTTGTGTCGTTGTCCCATTAGCCCTTCGTAAATGGTGTTCTCTGTGTCTTTTGGGTAGTCTCTAACTATTTTCTCGTTAATGACCATTGGGTCAAGAAAGCCAAATTCGTGGATTCCCTCCCTTAGGCATCTTTTTATCTCCATTCTAAATAAGGAAAAATTATTTAGGCCTCCAAGTTAGTATAGTATACCGGTGGGCACGATCGAAATTTACAAACAAAACACTTACAGGGACCAAACAACTCATCATGGCGACGTCGAGGGCCATTCCCTGAGTTCATACAAAACCTCCCATTCAATCATGAATTCAAAGTCCCCGCAGTAGAAATGGTGTTGTTTGATGACGACGGCGATCATGTCCAAACCATTTTCGGTTGCGCGCAAATACCAATCATGGAGTTGCCGCATCTTCGTTGTTAGCCGGGGAAGCTCCTCACGCCTGACTAGCGATCCACCTTTCACAAATTTCCATTGTACCTCTGCAAAGGGGATTTCCTTAAGGCCCAAGACCATTTCTGCATCAAGCCTAGCTTCATTGTAGAAATTCCTTTGCGCATCGTCTTCTAGAATCTGCTCCTCTGATGTTTCCTTCTCAGATTCCTTACGCAAGATGCGCTCGTAGTCTAATACAGATGGTCTTTCTGGTATGTCGATCTTATCCTTCAACGATAAGATATACCTCTTGCCTTTGTGCCATTCGTTCGTACCGGGCTGGACCCTCGATGGAGATGGTTTCTTCGCTAAATGTGCGGTGACCTCGCCTCTTACTATTCGCTCAGTTTCCTCTTCGGCCATATCATACGGCAGCTTCAGAGGTGTTTTTTTTTCTGAATGACCTGGACCCTGTCTTCTTGAGAGGTGCTGGCCCCCCATCAGGCTGGCTTGACCTAGCCGGCACCTTCTTGGGACCTATTTGCTGAGTAGGGTGGTCTGTCTTGGCCGGTGTCTTAGTTGGTGTTTCGTGTGAGAGGATTCGTTGAGGAGTTGATGCAGGAGACTGTGGAGACGACACGGGCATGTTACCTTGAAAAATTATGAACCGTTTGTGCGACATGACGAAATTGTGTATTGCATCTCCTAGCTTCGTGGTCCCGTCACCTCCTTCAATGTCGAGGTCAAGGTCCTCGTACCCCTGGCATACCTCATCCACAGAGACCTTGGCGTAGCTCGGGGGTATCTGTTGGCCATGGATGACCTGCCCTGCCTCTATTGGGTAAGCCATGCCTTCAGCCGCCTTGATGGAGAGGTTTCGCTCTTCGAAGTACAGCTCACAAGGTGTCGGCTGCGTAATGTCGTCCATGGGATAGCAGGCCAAGTTCTCTTCGGGCAGCCCACCGGAAGCGCAGCTGCTCCGCCGCATGGAGGGGCTGATGACGTTGGGATTACTGGGCGGTTCCTGCTGACCGGCCTCCCGCACCTAGCTCAAGGCTAGCTGCACCTCTCTTTGGACTATTTCTTATATGCTCACCTGTGTTGCGCGCAGTTGCTCCTCAAGGTCGAGGAGCTGTTGTGCCTGTCGGCCCTTGCTCTTCGACCGACTCCTGTAAGTCTCGGCATCCTGCGGGAAACCAACCTTCCACGAGACGACGCCAACGCCTTGTGTATGTCCAGGGTGCTCATGGTTCTGTAGGGCCTTGGTTAGCTCATCGTTCTCCCTATTTGGTACGAAGATGCTTTGGGCCGACTCTTCTTGCGCCTCTTGAAGCCATCTTGCAACATCTCTGATCCTTTCACCAAAAACTGGCCTACCGTCATCGTCAAGGCCGCCGTCATGGCCAAAGAACCAATTCCTCGATCTGTCGGACCATCTCATTGTTACGGGTTCGACACCTTTCACAAGCAAATCATGTTCTCTCTTCTCCCATTTGGGTATCGCCTTGCGGTAACCACCAGGGCCGAGACGATGGTGGTATTGCTTCTTCGCCGTAATTAGCTAATTCGTTTTACTCATTCTCTGACCTTGTCGAGAAGTTTTGTACCGTACAAATTCATCCCAATGATCTTGCAGCTTTGGGTATTTATTGAAGTCGGGGAATACATTATTCTTGACGTACTCGTTGTTCGACTTCTTCTTGAACGTCTTGAATGCCATTGCCATCTTCTTCAATGTGTAACTCTTCACATTCTGTTCGGTCCCTTCGAGAAAGGTGAAAACTTGTTTTATATCGGTCCATAACGTGTTCTTAAGGTCTACCGGTACGTCGTCCCATTTCACATTGTTAATGGGCACGTGGTCTCTAACAATCAATCCAAAAGTCGATCTAAACGGCCCAATCGCCGATACTGCCTTCAGAAGCTTGCCTTCTTGGCTGACTTCAGTGATTATGTGCCTTGACTTCGGCCTCTTACTATGACCTCGTTGACGTGACTGGCTACTCGTTTGATCGGACTGGGTGACTTCATCGGCCTCGGTGGCTTCTACGGTCTCATCGGCTGCCGCAGGTTGAACTCTGTCATTCGGACCAGTTCCAAACATCTCCATTAAAAATTCTTCATCACCAATCCCTCCGCTTGCCATTGTAACAAATAAAGGCACTGAAAATACAAGTGCATCCTCACATAAGGGCATCACAATCGTGTTGAAGGATACCAATGATGAAAAAGGTAGCATGTGAAGCTAAATTGCTTGCAAGTTTTAACTAACTTGTGAAGCTAAATCGGATAGTGAAGCTAGCAACCCTAGAAAAAATAGAAATGTAGGTACAGTTGGATTGTCAATCAATTTGTGTCTGAACAAATATGATGAAAGAAGTTACTGACATTACATAAACAAAGATAAGCAATGCTGTAGGCAACTAGAGGCTAGAGCAAACTTTTCAGTATTTGAGGCTGAAATCATATACAAAGGAGCTCTTTAGCTGCAGTAGTACAAATGTTAGTTTCCAAATTTGCTAGAAACATACATACATTTGACTCCAAGCTCCAACCAGAGAAGAGGAAATACTTAATATCAGAACTGTACGTGAAATGGGTCAGGGATTAACAAGCGACACGGGCGGCGGCGTCGTCGGAGGGGGTTGTAGGGGGCGGCGACAAGGGCGGCGGCGACGTCGGAGGGGTTGTAGTGGGCGGCAACACGGGCGACAGCGATGTCACGGGCGCGTCGTCGGAAGGATTGTAGGCGGCGGTGGCGGAGGGGTTGTAGGCGGCGTCGTAGGGGTTGTAGACGGCGGTGGCGGAGGGGTTGTAGGCGGCCGTGAAGTCGGAGGGGTTGTAGTGGGCGGCGACACGGATGGTGGCGATGTCACAGGCGCGTCGTCGGAAGGTTTGTAGGCGGCGGTGACATGGACGGTGTCGTCGGAGGGGTTGTAGGAGGCGGCGAATCCGGCGTTGGACCTAGGGTGTGTGTTTTGAAGAATTGAGGGGAAACGGACATATCGAGGACATAAATCCCGGTTGAATCCAACAACCGGGATTACTGTGACCATCAATCCCGGTTGAAACCTCCAACCGGGATTAATAGTTTACTGACGTGCAGGCCCAACATAACTGGTTTGCGTCTAGAGGCCTTCAGTCCCGGTTGGAGGTAAAAACCAGGAGTGAAAGTTGTGTTTTAAAAAATTCAACATAACTGCTTTGCGCCTGGAGGCCTTTAGTCCAGGTTGGAGGTTTAAACCGGGAGTAAATGTTATGTTTTAAAAACATTTTGGGTCCTGTAGGGGGTAGAAGCGAGGCTCAAACCTCGGCCGCACAGTGAGCCCGCACTTTCGCCGCGCGCTACTAACCACTTGGACGCAATACGCTTGTCGATATATATGGGGCGCATTGTTTTTATGGATTGCAAATTTCTATTAAGAAAATATCCAGAAAATGAGGTGTCTTCTAATATTGTAAATATTGTTCATAAATAGTTTATAATCACTATAACGTACGAAAAGTTATGAAATATTTTAACATTTCAGTAAATTATATAAATTCCAGTCAGCAGTGCAAATTCCAGTAAATTGTATAAAATTCCAGTTAATTCTGTTTAATAGTAAAAATTCCAGTAAATTCCATTAAAATTCAAAGAGGTACATGTTTGGACTTAAAAAAAGAAAATTCGCATAAAATTAAGAAAAACTAAAACTACAAAATAATGTCTAATCTGCGCCGCCCTCGCCATCACTGCTATCCTCCTCCTCCTCCTCGTCATCCCCTCCCTCGCTGTCACCCTCGTCCCCGCTGTCAGGGTCTGACGAAGCGCCATTGCTATCCGCTTCGTCTTCACCATCGAGTTCGGGGTCGGAGTCCTCAGTGCCCTCCGGATTGTCGGAGAGATCGTCGTAGAGGTCATCGTCGTCGGACCACCATGGCACCTCATCTTCTTCCGAGCTGGTACCCTCTGAGAGGTGCAACCCAGGGGAGTGGCAAAACTCAGAGAGCCTCCACCGCTTTGGTGGTGGCGACGCAGGCGGCGATGAATCAGAGCTCGAAGACATGGCGGCCGGAGGAATAAGCGAGGGAAATTAGGTTGCCTAGCTCTGTGTGTATGATGTGGATTCCGTCCAAATTTATGGGGGGTCTGACTGATCTTTGGCATTCCATTTTCTCTCGTGTGGATCGAAAATGTAGCTGCATGCGCGTCAGCTCACCTCCCCAATTCAAGCGCATCGGGGTGGCGAACAGTCGGCGAAAGGAGCGAGGCTGACCTGCTAATCCGGAGGAAGGGGAAAGAACTGATGTGTGGGGACAGCGAAGCCTATCAATCCCGGTTTAAAAATCACACCGAGATTGATGGCGAGAACTGACCTGTGGGGCCATATAGCTGCTGTTCACAAAATCGTAGGGAAGCTGATCAAACCCGATTTAATATATGAACCGTAATTAAAGGTGTACCAACGAGCGGGCCCAACATAACTGCTTTGCGTCTGGATGCCTTCAGTCCTAGTTGGAGGTAAAAACCGAGAGTGAAAGTTGTGTTTTAAAAAAAATTCAACATAACGGGTCGAGAGGCCTTCAGTCCCGATTGTAGTTTTAAACCAAGATTGATGGTTGTATATTTCCAAAAATTGGGGCTGCAGACGGGCGAAGCGGGCTTGAACCGTGGCGCCTGATGAGCCAGCTATTGCCGCCTGCCGCTAATAAGTTGGGCCTTAATCGCATGTCAATATGTAGGGGCGCGAAATATTTTTATGGATAGCAAATATCTATTAACCAGACAAAAAAGTGTCGTCTGCTAATAAATAGTATATATTCTCTTTAGCCTATGAAAAATTATGAATTAATTATTGAAAGGTTTTAAAACTCCAGTAAATTATGAATCTATTAACAAATAGTCCGAAAATTAGGTGTATAAGGGAGCGCAATGTTTTTATGGATAGCAAATTTCTATTAACAAAATGTCCGAAAATGAGGTGTCTGCTAATAAATTGTTTATGACATCGTAAAATTGGAAATCATTGTACTTAAATAGTATATATTAGCTTTTAATTTAAAAAATTATTTAAAAAATGCAGTAAATGTTATCTTTTATTTAAAAAATAATTTAGCTTTGTTTTTAAATGGACGAAAGGTTATATTCATCAATATGCATCAACTTATCTGCATTGCCCTTTAAACATTGGCGTCTGAGCGCATCCAAATACTTGTCATATGTGTTTTTCAGAAAATTATGATAAATAGTACATATACGCAACTATTTTGTTTTTACAAGTGATCCTTCGTTGTGGTCATGGCGTATGTAGGGGGCTTCGTCATCACCATTGAGGATAGTAATGTCTACATCCACCGAGAAAGGCGGCAGCTCGTTGAACTGATTATACTCTTCTTCATCTGGTACGCCCTCAACTCCAACAATTCTTCTTTCACCAGGAAGAACAACATGGTGCCTTGGCTTATCACTACTACAAGTATTATCCTTTTGCTTTTTGGTATTCCGTCCCTTTTGCATTTTCGGTTTGCTATCCATGTCAATCACATAGAAAATCTTTGTGACATCATTGGCATTAAGGTCCACGGTTGTCATCCCGTACTCATCAATCTGCATAGCTGTCAGTTTGACCCATTGGCACCGAAATAGAGGGACTTTCAAAGGTCCATACTCGAGCACCCAGATTTCCTCTATAAAACCATAATAGGTGTCCATGTTTTCATTATTGTCCAATGCAACAATTCGAACACCGCTATTTTGGTTCGTGCTCTTGCTACCCTGAGATGCAGTGTAAAATGTGTATCCATTTATCTCATACTCTTACCATGATACGATTGTCATTGATGGTCTCTGATGAGGCCATCCTCCACCAATACCCGCTGGCAAAGATGCAACGGCCCAGTTGGCCCAATTGTAGTCGGACGGCGACCGTGGAGCCTTTGAATAATACCGCCTTGCTTAATTTGGGAGGAGGAAGCCACCTTAAAAGGGAGAGCCACCCTTTCCCCATTGGACTAGTCTTTTGGGTCAATTGGGCCTTTCCCCGAGTGGGTGTGCAGAGGAACTGTTGGGGTCCGGGCAACCTTAATTTGTTGGGCCTCGGACAACCCTACCTGGGCCGGATGTATCATTTGGTATCAGAGCTAGGGCCCATTTTAAGGGGGTGGGAATGATGAGGATATTCTCCACCAATACCCGCTGGCAAAGACGCAACGGCCCAGTTGGCCCAATTGTAGTCGAGCGGCGACCGTGGAGCCTCTGAATAATACCACCTTGCTTAACTTGGGAGGAGGAAGCCACCTTAAAAGGGAGAGCCATCCTTTCCCCATTGGACTAGTCTTTTGGGTCAATTGGGCCTTTCCCCGAGTGGGTGTGCTGAGGAACTGTTAGGGTCCGGGCAACCTTAATTTGTTGGGCCTCGGCCAACCCCACCTGGGCCGGATGTATCAGTCTCCGAGCCAAGAGTTGTAATTGTTCGTGGACTCCCTCCTAGCCGAATAGTTGCTTTTGTAACCAACCACCGAAACTCTTTACTTGCTTGTTTGCGATCCAATTTTCTGACCTCCCTAAGTATTCGTCTCGTAGAATCTTCTCGTGATCATCGATATATGGAGCCACTAAAGCTGCTTGCTTCAATACTGTGAAATGTGTTTGTCTAAATGACAATATATCTTTGCAAAAGGATTCTTTTCTCCCTAGAGTGCGTTTTCCCTTAGCCTCCCCTCATAGCATGATACAGACACGTCAATCGGATTCAATTCATTAATGTAGTCGATGGAAAACTCAATCACCTCTTCTATGGCAACACCCTGGACAATGCATCCTTCTGGACGAGACCGGTTACGAACATATTTTTTTAGGACACCCATGTACCTCTCGAAAGGGAACATGCTGTGTAAGAACACGGGTCCAAGAATTTCTAACTGTTTCACCATGTAAACCATGAGATGGACCATCATATCAAAGAAGGACGGAGGGAAGATTATCTCAAGGTTGACCAAAGAAGCGACAATATCATCCTGTAGATTAGATAACTTATCTAGATCTATGACCTTTTGTGATATCGTGTTGAAGAACGAGCACACCTAGACAATTGTCCCTCGTACGATGTCAGGCAGAACACCTCTCAACATCACTGGCGGCAACTGGGTCATCAACACGTAACAATCATGCGATTTCACGTTTACGATTTTATTCTCTTTTGTGTTTATAAGTCTTCTTATATTCGACGAGTATCCGAAAGGGATCTTAACATTGTTTAACAACTTAATCATGTTCTTTTTCTCTTCTTTGCTTGGAGTGTAGCTTGTATGATGTAGGTAATGCCCTTTGTCTCTTTCTTGTGGATGTAATTCCTGTCTGAGTCCTAATAGTTGTAGGTCCTTTCGTGTTTGAATAGTATCTTTTGATTTGTCGTACATATCTAGGAATCCTAGCAGTTCACGTAGACATTCTTTGTTATATGCATGAAGTCCAATGAGTGACGAACCTCTAAGTCTTTCCAGTAAGGCAAATCCCAAAAAATTGACTGCTTCTTCCAACTAGCCTTCTTCTTAACTTGTTCAGGAGGGAGTGGTGGGACATGTTTGCTACCATGACCCTTTTCAAATACGACTTTCAGATCCTTCACCATAGAAAATAAATCTGCTCCACTGTGATACTTAGGCTTCTTGCGGTTCTCTTCCATCCCATCAAAATTAACTAGGTTACTCCGTAACGGGTGCTTTAGGTTTAGGGACCTACGGTGGCCCATATATACAACCTTCCGAGAGTTTGTCAGGTACTTGTCTTCCGTATCGTCCAAGCACTCGATGGAGGCTTTATATCTCTTGATAGATAGGCCCAACAAGTTACCAAGTGTTGGCCAGTCATTGATGGTTACGAATAGCAATGCACTAGGGTGAAGTACTCTCTTTTGTACTCATCCCATGCACGTACACCATCTTTCCACAATGTTAGCAGATCTTCGACCAACTGTTTTAGGTATACATCGATGTCGTTCCCGGGTTGCTTGGAGTCTTGGATGAGCAGTAGCATCATAATATATTTTCGCTTCTGACACAGCCAAGGAGCAAGATTGTAGATACATAGTATCACTGGCCAGGTACTGTGATTGGTGCTCAACTCGCCGCAGGGGTTCATCCCATCTGTACTCAACGCAAACCGTATGTTCCTCGCATCGCTTGAAAACTCCGGGTATTTTCTATCAAGTTTTCGCTACTGTGACCCATCTGCGGGGTGTTTTAGCTTTCCATCAACGTTACGAGTATCGTTGTGCCAACGCATCATCTTCGCATGCTCTTTGTTCGCAAACAAACGCTTCAACCGAGGAATTATAGGAAAGTACCACACCACCTTAGCGGTTGTCTCTTCATCTTACGTCCCCACTCTACCTCACCTGCGTCATCACGCTTAATCTTATACCGTGATGTTTTGTACACCAGACAGGCTTTCAAATTCTTGCATTCATTGCGATAGAGAATGCAATCGTTACGGCATGCATGTGTCTTCTGTACCTTCAAGCCCAAAGGACAAAGAGCTTGCTTAGCTTCGTACGTATTTTCTGGCAATGTGTTACCCTCTGAAAGTAACTTCTTCATGAGGCCTAACAACTCGTTGAATCGCTTATCAGATAATCCATTTGCCATCTTTCATTGCATTAGTTCTAGTGTGGTACGCAACTTTCTTTGCCCCTATCCGCAGTTTAGAAACAATAATGTTTCATAATCCTCCCACAGGCGCTGAAACTTTTCGTAATGCCTTTCATCAACATATTCTCCCTCTCCATCAAGCAGCATCTGGTCTACATCATCGTTGCCAAACTCCCCTGCATATGTTCGAAAGAATTGTATTGGCCAGCGTCCGAGATATTATCGTCCACCTGTTCTTCTTCAGCCCGTGTAATCTCTACTTCGCCGTGCTTGGTCCAACGGGTATAATTTTTCATAAAACCTTTTGAGATCAAATGAAAATGAATTTGCTCAGAGTTTGCCCACTCCTTTTGATTCTTGCAATCAATACATGGGCAACATATATAGCCTAAGGTAATATTGGTTTCGACATGGCGAATAAAAGTTTTCAAACCCTCCACGAATTGCGAGGAACATCGGTCCATGTACATCCATGCCGATCCATCTGCATTATACATATTGATGGCATTGAGTGCGACAGTAGCTTGTGTATCAAATACACATATTGATACCATACAAACAAACATGATTTAATAGTACACATACAAACATGATTCAATACTTCACATACAAGTATGATTTAATAGTACAATTAAATTACATCAATGAACACACAAAGTCTGCAGCAGATACAATTATACATAAATTGTTCGAACAACAAAAATTCTAAAGTGCATAAAACTTAAATTAATAACTACAACACAGAGTGCGATCTTGATGTCTCAATTACACTCTACAGGAATGTGACTTCCCCTTCGCCTCGTCACCCTCGCCCTCGCCCTTGCCCTCGCCCTTGCCCTTGCCCTGGCCCTCCTCAATACCACCATTCCCGTCGCCGCCGTCGCCCTTGCCCTGGCCCTCCTCAATACCACCATTCCTGCCGCCCTCGCCCTCGCCCTCCTCATCACCACCATTCGCGCCGCCACTACCGTCGATGCGACGTGTCACATCATTGCTTGCCACGCATTTTTTGTCTTCTTTTACGCTACTTTTGTGTTGATTCGTCCCGACAACAAACAACGGTGGAGGGGCATAGACACTTAAAAAACAGTACATTTTGGACCTAGGAGGAGGGAGCGTGATTACGATGTTAGTGGTCCCGTCACCGGTCCAACATGACAACCTAAATCTCCCGGATGAAAATTTAAAGCTAAAAGCACAAACAAAGGTCGGCATTCGCGGTTGCGCCGGTTGCGGGGGTGGCGGTCGCTGTGGCGGTGGTAGCGGTGGGACCAGAACGAGGATGCGATGCCGGTGGATAAATATACCTCAGCGGCGTGGTCAGGGAGGCGCTGACGAATCGGCGGGCGCGCGGCGACGACGAGAGCGGCTACCGTCTCCTCCCTCAACTCCTTCCCTCTCAGCGCGACGAAGAGGCGAGGATCCGATCTCCCCTCTCCTCAGAGGTGCCGCCGGGGAGGTGGTGACGACGCGACCGGCGCGGCGACAGGAGCGTGGCTCCGATCCCCTTTCAGCCTCCCTCAGCGCGGCGAAGAGAGATTTGGCTCCAGTCCCCACTCCTCAGCAACTCCTTGCTCAGCACGGCGACTAATGTGGCTCTAGTCTCCGCTCCTTCCTCAGCGCGTGCGAGGTCCATCAGCTCTCAGTGCGGCGACGAGAAGACGACGGTGGACGCGATAGGGTGGCAGTGACTTTTTGTGTCAAGAGAAATGCACCAAATATCGGAGCCCAATATCAGTCTCGGTTGGTAACACCAACCGGGCCTTTTGTGACTGGAGAAATGCGCGCCAATTATCGGAGTGCAGTATCAGTCCTGGTTGTGACTGGAGAAATGCCTTTTGTGACTGGAGAAATACTCCCCTGCTGCCATTTGTCGCGCAAGGCGACCTATCGGTCCCGGTTGGTGGCACCAACTAGGACTGAAAAGTGGCATGCGGCCTCACTGCCGTTGAACCGGGACTGAAGTTAATCTCAGTCCCGGTTTGTAGTTAACCTGGACTGATCGATGTGCGGAGATAGAAGGCCCGTTCCCTAGCAGTGGCCGCTAGAGCATTGGCGTAGCCTTTCACCCTGTTCATGTAGTGCGCCGTTGACAGAAATCCATTCCAGACTGTCAAGAGATGCCATGAGATTGCTTCATGGTTTCTTCAAGAGATTCCAGGCCGTTCCACACGCGCCTGAGATTGCGAAGAAGACATGCGTTCTAATGTATACCAGATTTCAGTCGTTGTATCCAGGAACAACACTCGAGCGAGCATGTCCGGTTCCAGCGTTGAGAGAACGGTGCCTAACACTAGCTGGTCATACAAGACCACATTGATGTTACTCCTAATTTGGAACATTGATCTCCTTGCCCTTGGAAGTAGTTTGCTTCATGGTGTCCTCTGGTGCCTTCATGGAGCCATCAACGAAGCTGGGTAGCTGCTGCCCACTAAGGTCGGGTTGTAGTGCCTTCCACAAGAGATAGTTATCCTAGGCTAGTCCGATGTTCACAATGTAGTTGGAAGCCAGGGTTGGCAACTCCACCAACGACATTAGCAACAATCACAAATGTGTTCACCATGGCTTTGATGAAGATTTGGTGGAGGTTGGCTCTTATACCATAAAAGTTATTAGAACATGAGAATGGACTATTGTGCCATTCTTCAACTGAGATGGCACCTAGGATTTACATATACGTGCGGCAATGACCGAATAGAGTATAATATTAGTTACATCATGCAACGAAGGAACATGAATCTTGTGAAACAAACACCCAACATACATGCGATAATAACACGTTGACAAACTCTACAGATAACCCACTACAAGTGGTTTCGTGGGCGGTTTTGCCAATGAAGTTTCCAACGTGAAGGTATTGCCACTTAGATGACATCACACAACATTTTGGTTTATAAAAACATATTTTGCAATTGTTCAAACATGTCATACAATTAATTCATTCTTTATTCGTCCTCTCTCTTCCCCTGCCTCTTGTCTTGTCGGCTCCTGATTATCAAGCAATCCAATGCCTCGTTGTGCGCTGCTTTAGTATAGGATCTTTCTATTGTGCACGAATTTACAATGCGTTGAATCATTTCATAGAAGAGCCCATAGATCATTACATTATTAAAGTTCAAAATACATGGTGGCTCCAAGTTTCATAGACTAATCTAAGTTAGTCAAAAATAGAATCAATCTATTAGAGCAGAAGTAGAGAACGGTATCAGGGCGAACCTATTCTCGTTATGGGTAATCCTTAGTATACTCAAAAACTTCGTTGTGGTGGGTCTAAGTCAAGACCAAACTACAAGAAATATGGCCTTCTATGACAATAAGATTTCGTCACAAAGAGAGGTTTTTTTGTCACTCTATCCAATCTATGACGCTCCTGTGACGAAAATCCGTCTGTCACAGAAGGTGCGTCTCTAATGACCTTCTGTGACGAAACAAAAAAAAATATCACAAAATTACTGACAAACATTCTATCGTCACAAAGAACTATGACGCTATGAATCGTCATGGTTTGAAACAGAAATCGTCATAAGTAGGTGATTGAGATGGTAGCAGCCAGATGACGTGGCACGTGACGTGGTGAAATGTTGTGACGAATTTTAACATCATAATTATTTAAACCAATTCTAAGCCCACTAATTGTAGCACAATATATATAGCTCACAATTTGCCATCACATAAATAAATCCAAACAATTTTTGCACATAAATAAATTCCTTATAAATTCACAAGTGACCAAGTAATACAAATATTCATCGGTACATAGTACATAGCAACATAAATACAATTGGATTTCATTGTCACCAAAACATGGCACTAAATATTCCTAAATCATTGCTTCATCTACTCTACTTGATTGTTTTGCTTCTAACCAAAACATAGCAGCAACCTCGACGCTTCTTTAACATTTGGATCGACTACATTAGCCATTGCAAATACCTCATCCTGCTCAAAAACAGTTGTAACAGCTTGCATCAAAATAATTAAATCTGTAAATTAATTGATATATACAACACAACCAAATTAATTGTATATACAACACAGCCCACAAACTGCAAATAAGCACGTGGCTAACTTCTGGTTAAAATTAAAACAAAAGGAATTTAGGAAGCAATATAGATGAACATAATGGACATTTAGTTAAGAAAGAAAGCTTTAAGGGTGATCAAAGAAGTAAAAGTCTAGTCCTTTGTAACCGAGGAGCTATAGCACCATAGCAACTAATATGATGCCAACACTAATAATAGACATAAGAGTGTACATACCATAAATAGGCAAAAGACCTAGCAGGAACTGTACTTAAATGTGTTTCATCGTGTCTATCCAACAAACTAATTGTATATCATGTTCAGCTAACTCAATCAAGTCTATTTGTGAAATCAGAAGTAAATGAAGAACAATAGAGATAAGAGGTGAGCTTAGTAGCTTACTCTATAATGTCTGAAGTTGCTGCGGAGGCCATAGTATTTTCAGCTGGCAAAAAATATGGCAAAAGATTACATGAGTACAATTAATTTATGGGGACAACGCTATATCAAATTGTATAAGACTAGCAAAAATGCCCGTGCGTTGCGACGGGGGAGAAGTAAAAATCGTCGCACAACCCTAGCCCCATAAACATGGCCCAAAGACCCAAGCCCCATAACCATGGTTCCAATTTAATCAGAAAATCACAACTTAATTTTGCAGGCAACAGAAGATGTCGTTCTCCTCTTTTCATTGTTGCATTCTTGATGAGCAGACTCTTTCTCTGTCACATGAAAATAGAAACAGAAGCATGCTGAATCAGAACTAAAGCAGCTCCTTTTCTGTTAAAATTTCTACCTTCTATTGATAAACACACCTTGGCAAAGATGCATGTCCTCTGCTGAAGTTCTCCTCAAGGTGTGCAAACTGCTGTCTGAAGCGATCAACCCCACTGCAATGAGGAAGCATTAGCAAAATATATCCACAGTTCCTAACAGGTGTATTCAACCATGATACCATCTTATAACAATTTCAATATGAAAATAAAATGTGACACAGGTCATACAGATATACAAATCATACTATGTCATCATTAAGTTGTTATAACGTGGATACTAAGCATTTCCTGCACTCGTTATGGTGGGATGGAAGCAATCAGAAAAACAAATCAAACTGGATAGAGGAAACTGATCTGTTCTCCACCTTTAATATACTCATGAAGCATATGTGGATGGTACTCCAAAATATGTTTGCTTTCAATTAAAATAGAATTCCAAATTTAATTGAGATGTATTTATTCAGCCAAGAATATATGCTGAAGTGATGGTTTTCTACCTCCTGATATATCAATTCCCTTAAATCATCCTTTGTCAGCTTCCTTCTCTCAAATTCAAACTCAAAACTTTGAAATTGGCCACATACCAGGCTCTTGTTTCAACTTAGCAAGCCCACTAAAATATGAATCAGCTAAAGCCTGGAAGTAGAAAAACATACGCTAATGTACTCATCACTTTTCAAATTAGTTGAACATAAGCAAGAACACCCATTTTCCAAAAAAAAAAAAATACATACCTCTTTTGCAGTACGTCGATCTTTAGGGTCAAATGAAATTAAATGCTCTAGCGAGCAGAGAACCGGAGGATCGGCGGACTGTGATAGAAAGAGCGAAATCATGGATATTATAACGAGTAAACAATATACTAATAGATCCAACAATAAAACGAGCACCAACATGATTTTTTGAAAATAATCACACCATCGGTACTAATAATAAGCTGACTGTAGTGGTTCAAAGCCTAAATTCAGGATCTATTTATACTTTCAACTTTGCCATCCATTATCACGTACCATCTAAGCTCGCTCGATGCGTTGGGGCGGCTTCCCTCTGCTGGCGGCTTGGCCGGAGGGCACGGCGGAGATGGCTGCACCCTCCTCCCCCACCGGATTTAGGGAAAGAGGCTCAGAAGCCTTGCTCCTTTTAGATTTGTGAGGGATTTTCTGGGTAGGAGCTATGATTTTTGGTGAATTTGTGGTGGGTTTGAGCACGGGAGTTCCTGATCTAGGGGATTCGTTGGTGGCGGAGCTCGGGATTGGGATTTTCGTGGAGGGAAGGGAGGTGTCGACGGCGTGGGAGGAGACGTGTCGTTGGCGGCGAGAGGGAAACTCACTGTCTTTGTCGCCGCCGCATCGCCTGCCGCCGTCATCGCCCACCGCCGCTTGCTGAGAAGTCGTCGTGGTCGTCGCCTTCCGCCGTCATCGCCCGCAGCCAAGCAAGCCATGGAGGAGAAGCTGCCGCCGTCGCTTGTCGTGGAGAATGGAGGATAAGGACACGCCGCTGCCATGCTTGCCAGAGGAGGAGCTGCCGCCGCAGCGGAGGAGGAGCCGCCCGAGCCACCGCGGCTAGGGTCTGGGCATCGGGAGTGGGGGAGGGGGATCGGGTGGGTTGAGAGTTTGAGACTGAGCCTAAAGAGTGAGTGAGGGGAAGGGGAAGGGGAATGGAAATGGGCCAGTGGGCCAGTGGGGTAAATTTGTATGATCAAATTATTAATGCCCATATTACCATATGAGATGATCAAATTTTGGAATCGAATTAAATTTGTACTATTTGTTATAATAATCAAACAACTAGTATTTCAATGTATGTTACGATTTACAATTTAATAAATTTGTCTAGATTTCAAAATTTAGATTTGGTCAACTTCAAATTTTAGACTCAATCGGGATTAAAAAAAAAATCAAATTTCACTTCACTTCAAATTTATCTATATTTGAATTTTTTGAACTCAATACAAAGGAAATATTACATAAGTTAGATTTCCACGTTTTAGGTTCAATTGTATTTTAAATATTTGAATCAGTAAGATTTTAAACTTCAAAATTCTTATGACAAAATTATTTCGTCAGAACATTTTGGTATATTGGTCCGTGACGTTTTTTCTTGTCGTTAGTGACATTATTTGTAACGTTTTCTTTTATTCGTCACAAAAAAAATGCAGGATTACACCCCTTATTATTTCTTATGACGTTTTCTTTGAAAAACGTCATAAATGAATGGCATATTACTCAGTTGTCACAAAAAATACGTTATAGAAGGTCATATTTCTTGTAGTGAAAATCTCCAATTTTCAGAAGAGCGTGGAATGCTAGAGTTCTGGAATGTTCTTCCTTTATCAACACCTTCGATTTCCTTTGTCAAATATTACAATACCAAAATGAAACTGGTATCAGAGTCCAGTACAGTGAAAATGGAAATAGGTCAAATATAGGCTTCTATAGCTATGCCATCCTTTCAATATGCATGCAACTGGAGTCCTCTCTAACCCCTATCGTGTCAATTGTCCTTGTAGATGTCCTCATCTCTATAATAGTCGTATGGTCGTCAACTTCTCCGTCATCTCATAAAAGATAAGTGAGTGCAAGGGTGAGCGCGCAATCAAACTGCACTTGTGAAGACCCAACCTAGTGCAATGATAATAGACATTTTGGTGGTGTTAAGTTTATTTTACTTTTCTTAAAGCACTTATATCGTAATTAATACCTAATAATCTTAATAGCTATCCATTTTATATGCAGATGTGACATCTTCTAATTAATTTATCGTGTGTTTATCCCACTGTCATGATGGAGCTCTGCGTCCTGGCCCTATAGGGGCACATCAATACCCGCATTAGCTATAGCAAGAGGCGCCACCATGGGCAGTTGGGCACCTGCACAAGAGGAATTGCATCCAATGCAATCGGTTGAGCGGAATTTATAACCAGCATTGAGGACCATTTAGCTAGGTGCTAGTGTTAGTGTGGGTCTTAGCCCAAGGTTGCCCTCATCTTTTAGGCATACGTCAGTGAGTTGGCCCGTCGCGTTGGCTCGTTGTCACTATTTTACAAACCCTTGATTTGAGCTAGACGCGTGAAAACTCTAATTAAATTCATGCTAACTTCATTTTAAATTGGAGTTCGATCTAAACCCTAGCTAGCTACCTCCATTCGTCTAAGATCATTGTGTGGCCATCTATATGGATGCATCGATCTAGTCCATATTCACTAACGAAACTACCGTGTCATCAAGTTTTTACTATGCTTGGAACACCGTATAGCAAGTGAATACATAAGATTATGGGCTTTTTCTCTAGGGGAAGAACAGGCTCAAACACGTAAGAAAAACATATGTCTGGTTTCTAAGATGAAACTTGTGTATATTATCTCCACATATTCTTAGTTATAGTTATATATATATATATATATATATATATATATATATATATATATATATATATATATATATATATATATATATATATATATATATATATATATGTGTGTGTGTGTGTGTGTGTGTGTGTGTGTGTGTGTGTGTGTGTGTGTGTGTCATTCTCGACCAAAAACTTCATATCTGTCATAGTTTTGTATCTAACCCTTTCGCAATTCCCATACCGATTAATTGGTCTCACTAGATCACACATCTATCTCACTACTAGGGAAATGGGTTGTAGTTCCAGTTAACAACTTGCTTTAGTCCCGGTTGTCAAACCGGGATAGCCCATCTGGGACTAATTAAAGGTGACAGGCCTTTAATTTGATGGGGCCTCAAATTTGCTTACCATTGAAATCCGTCATGTGAAACTGCACTATTCCTTGGACCAGTACACTTGTGCTTCACATTACATAACTGGATCATCACATGCAATACCAAAAAAAATATATTACAATTTGGGGGGAAAAACAACCTTGTTCTGGAACTTATTTAAAACCATCTATCACGAGAACGTTTATATTACAACAAAAGATGTTTTCCTGGCGGCAGCTATGCCATGGTTACATGTGATATTCCTAGCCTATGTACGTGACCTCCGGGCAGTAGGAGAGCCTATGTCTGGCCGAGATCATCGAAGGCTGGATCGCCTTCCTCGTTGCACGCATAGTCACCATCATTAGGGTCTCCATAATCTAAAAGAGTGAGTGGGTGCGAGGGTAAGTGCACAATCAAACCGCACATGTAAGTTAACACCGTCCTTAATGCATAATAGTGATAAAGGCTATATAGTGGAGTTATGGTTATTTTTTTTACAAGAAAGCCAATTTTTTAATTAAAATATATAAAAGCCTATATCTAGCCATTTTCGAAAGGACGTCTCCAAAAAGATGTCGAGAAGAGATTATATCAAAACCACACAGGCGCCCTTTACATATTTATCCTGCGTCCCATCTTCTTTCACCACACCATCATTTCGGGTCGGCAATCCCCATTGTGGACCACTATCTTCCCCGAGTCCCACAAACTGGTGACTCAACCCACCTCGCTGATTGCTGTTCAACGGATGGCATTGGCCCCTTTAGTTCACCCTAGTAGACAGGGTCAGATCTCCACACAAGAGACGGCATACTTCGCCTTCCTCTTAGGATTGGTCAAAGGGCCACACAGGAAAATGCTTTACAAGCTTTACAGGGTCACATAGACCACGAATCCTGCACCCCGCCACGATGGCCACGCGTTGAGGTGTTAGGGACCAAAGTTCACAAAGATGCATTGGTCGGCGGTTTCTCGCTGAGCTCACCAAATGAGCACCCTTCCAGATGAGCCTAAACTCCATCTGGTTGTTCCACCTTCCCATCTTTATTTACACATAGATATTTCACACAGATATTTCACACAGATAGATGTCACACAGACTTTGATGTCACACAGATGATACTTCTGGGTCCACCCTGCCCAACACCCTTCTCCTCCATTATTCCCAACCCCATTTCTTGTTACCACATATCCCCAAACCATAATTCACACAACAACACTTAAACAAAGCAAAGCTCATCATGATCAAGGTGTGTAATGTCAACATGTCCATCGGTGAGTTTTAGCTCACCCGTACGGGATTGGATACCCGATTAAACCAGTAAGACATAAACATGTCTAAGCAGCTTTTACCAAAGACTAGAAAGTCTAAATATTTTATATATTATGTGGGCAGTCAATTAACCATGATGACAAGGAATCATGTATAGTGAACACATGTTCATCAAAGACGGGGCATGATATTATTATGATTAACAAAACAAACACTTTTCCGACCATATCAAGTATGCAATTTATATATTCAAAACAAGATAATTTTGATAAACTGGGTATGTGTTGACACCCAAATTTGGCATGTTTTTACGGTTATTTTGGTGCGAAAAAGAGGGTGAAAAATTGCATATTCGGCCAAAAATTGAGCTAAATCGACATATAATTGGAAGTCATTATTGGTTGACCGGCTGGTATTTGAAAAAGATTATTATCGGCTTTTATGTATGCATATATACCTAGAAGGATTAGAGTGCTGATCAAAAGAGATGATGAACTGGTTAGTGGATCGGTTTATACATTAATGTGGCAAATATTAGAAAGCTGATCAGGCATATATATCTATGGAAGGAGCTAAAGCCGATCATATATCTAAAGAAAGAGGACATGCTGATCGGTGTATGAATTAATCGGCATATATGTATACACGTGGAAAAGGTAAAGCCGATTATTTAATGTTGAGCTGATCGGTTTATGTGTACGGTATGCATGCATGGAAAGATTTGTGGCCGATTGACTACATGCATATACGTGAAGCTAGCATGCCTTGGCTAGTTTTGTTTACCACGTGGAGATCAAGGGAGTTCACACTACCAGGGAAAAAGACTTCCCAAACGGTATCAACCGCTTGTAATAGAGTGTAAAAAGGCAAATAAATATTGGGGGAGGTGGGATTTGAACCCAGGACCTCTTGACTCACACCTCACCCAGCTAGCCAACCCACCCACGCACGTTATCTGACAGAATGGGGGGAGCTTTCCTTTTATCTATTCGAAAAATGGGCCTCTAGAAACGGTTGGGGCTATTAAACCGCTTGTAAAGCCAAGCATCCTAAGTGGTTCGTGTTCCCAACCGCTTGTAGAGGTATAGCAGCGGTTGGGGACACAAACCGCTTAGGATTTTGGGTCTTTAGAAGCGGATCGTGTCCCCAACCGCTCCTAGAGGTCATTTTCTGGCTTGAGACTGTTTTGAGGCATTAAACCGCTTGTAGAAGTTTGATCCTTTTTTTTGAACCGCTTGAGAAAGCTTGTTCCCTAGTAGTGTCAGAATTATCACGTGGAGATTAAACCGAATAGGGGAGTCCAGAGTAATCATGATGAAGCCATATATGGCAAGGGACAGCTCATTCACGTGAAGACCAAAGATTCTATTTCACCTTGAGATTAAACCATCACGTGAGGCTATACGTGATTAGCCATGAAGAGAATATGGAGGCATTATGTGGAAGCCAAGCAGGCCTAGAAGATTCACGTCGGATTATTTTATATTTACTAATATTATTGAGTCAGTTTGTATTTGTGCCTTGCACGTCAAGTCTAGTCGGTTTAGTTATTTTAGGTAACTAATAGATAGAGTCCATATCAAGTTACCGGTTTAGCCGGTGCGTCTTTAGTATAAATAAGAGCCACGGTGCGGCCTGTAAGACATCATCTATCAATCAATAATACATCTACTATTTCGTCTACCTGTTACCTTTGTGCTATGAATCCGATCGATCCTCTCGTATCGGTATTCAAAGTACACGCCGGCGTCTACTGTCTTGACTAAGCTCGATCTCCTCGCCGTCGACTCCATCGGTAGGGACTGCCTCGGTTCAGTCCGATCTCCTCGCCGTCGGCATCGGAATACTATCTCCTGGTGGCATTGCTGCGCATCGCCGTCCGCCAGGAGGAGTTAGGTTTCGCCTGGAATACTATCTCTCGGCGGCATTGCTGCGCATCGCCGTCTACCGGAGGTGTTAGGTTCCTTCCCGTTCTATCGGCTTGACATCTCATCGTTAAGCCGACCATCGGATTATCGTCCAAGTGATCGGTAAAGCGCTCATCGCTTCGCCGGCGGCTTGTTTGCTCTATCGGCTCGACGTCTCATCGTTAAGCCGATCATCGGTTTATTTTCCAAGCTATCGGTAAATCTTCATTGCTTCGCCGGTATCTTGTCTATCTGAAACCTTGCCGATTGCAAAAGGTCAAATCGGCTGGCACGTCCTCGGAAAGCCCGATCCCTTGTTGTTCGGCGGTAGTTGGTGCCGGGAAACCACTTTTCCGCGTCAACAAATTGGCACGCTTGGTGGGACCCATATCGTCTGATCTGCCAATCATGTATGGAAATTGGAAGTGGGCAGCGAAACCACCAAAACCACAGTCTCCATGGTCGATATCAAATTCGACCTCATCGGATTATTATTCAGCTTCACAGGATTATTCAACTCCATGGTCGATATCAAATTCGACCTCATCGGATTATTATTCGGCTTCACTGGATTATTCAACGCCATGGTCAATGTCAAAGTTTGCCTCATCGGCTTATTTGCCGACAAGATCGACATTTGATACATCCACACCGACAGCGTATAAATCGGATTTTTCGGTTGCTTCATCGGAAAAACCGATGATACAGTTATCATCAATATCAGATTTTTCTATGGAAGAGCCGATGGCGGAGTTTGTTTTTACTAAATCGGCATTATTACCACAAGAATTCGAAATTAAGTCGGTTGCATCGCCGCAAGCATCTGCGACAAAATCAGATTATTATCCGTCAAAATCAACGTCTAAAATATCGACGACAAAGTCGGCTTCTCCCACGGCCTCAACATCATCAGCAAACTCGGCGTCCTCAATTACGTCTTCGCCGAAGATGATTGTTCAGACCGAATCGTCCAAGTCTTCATCATCAGAAAATCAAAAAGCCGTTGTTGAGTCCCCGAAGGTTTCGTTGCATCAAGATCAGCTCGAACAGGAAGACGATTCCATCGCGAGTTCGGTTCGGACTTCCAATACAGCCCAACTTCAAACAGTCGAAACGGAGTCATCCGAAGTCCGTTTTGGATGTTCGGGTACACTACGGACAATAGAACGACGAGAGCTTTCTAATGGATCTGGTTTCATGTCAAAAAGCCTCACAGATCAGCGGGAATCTTCAAAACAATGTAATGATTGCAATCTGTCCGGTGCCGTGTTGAGCAAGATCGAAGATCCATCGGTATTTTATTCGTCGGAAACCGTTGTTATTTCGCCTCGGGGGCTGCAATCGGTATCTAGCTCATCGAAAAGCATTGCTATTTCGCCTCGGGGGCTAGATGATTCGTCCAAAAAGTTTGAAGAAGCGTTTCAACAAGAATACATGCTTACGAATACATGTGAAAAGCCGATCGAAATTGATGAAGATCGTTGCTACAATACTACATTACGGGATGATGAGGATGCAAATTTCGATGAAGAAGACATATTTTATGACTGTCAGAGTGAATTCGATGGTGAAAATACCGATAATGAGGCATATTCTAGCAATTCATTGGCTCCAACTTTGGTTATTTCTGATATTTCAGCGCAAGGAACCGATAATAGCCAAGGAAAAGAGCAATCGGTTGCTGGATCAAAAGAAAAGTTACAAGAAAGCTCTGAAACAGTCGAACAATCGGTTTCTAAACCGATTGATAAGAAAACATCACCTAATGTCTGGTAAAAGAGGCAATATAAGAAAGCGTATCAGAAAAATCAAGCTAATAAATGCCGACATGAGGAAGAAGAAAGGGCTCATTGGGAGTGTCCTTTTTTCCAGTTTTGCTGGGAACGACATCTGAGGCTTCCAACAGTTTATGATTGTCCGATGTCTCACCTCCATCCTCGTCGAAGTGCTCGCTCAAGGTCCCAACAAAACGCATCGGCAAATAAGATTTATATTATGCCGATGTATACATCAAAGGAAGGGCAACATACTCATCACGTCGAAAAGGTAAACACCAACTTCATAAAAGCTAAACCACGATGGTGTCCAGCAGGATTGAGCAAGACACAAAAGCGTCGTCTACAACGTTTGAGAAATCAAGAGCAATGTGAAGCGCGTAAAAAAGACGACGAGCCAACTGGACGCAAGGCAACGTCAAAATCAGAATCGGAAAATATGCCGATTACTACGATGGATACTTGTTCAGGTGACATTATGTCAGGATTAGAAAATATGCCGATTGATCGTTGTTCAACTAAGAATAACGATTGCTCTGGGGGCTCGAGCAAAAGCCGATCTCAAGCTGAAGATCAAGCTAAAATCAAAGAAAGGCCATGCTAAAAAGTTTTAGTTGGCCGGAAGCAAATAAAAGTCACACATGATTCAAGTCCAGAAACTACAAATGCCGAGGGACATCCGAAAATCGGCAAATGGCGTACAGTAAAAGCTTCATCGGCTAATAATAGATCGCTCAAATTACTAAATAAGAATAAGTCGGTGAAACCTAATCCTCGCTGGTGTCCTATGGGTCTGACAAAATCTCAGAAGAGAAGATTGCAAAGATTAAAGGCCTGAGGAAAGCCGAAAGATGATACATCGGCTAAGTAAGTTTTAAAACTGATGGCCGATAATTCAAGATTTTCGGGACATGAGTCTCATATCCCAAAAATCGAGGGCTTATGTTGACACCCAAATTTGGCACGTTTTTACGGTTATTTTGGTGCCAAAAAGAGGGTGAAAAATTGCATATTCGGCCAAAAATTGAGCTAAATCGACATATAATTGGAAGTCATTATTGGTTGACCGGCTGGTATTTGAAAAAGATTATTATCGGCTTTTATGTATGCATATATACCTAGAACGATTAGAGTGCTGATCAAAAGAGATGATGAACTGGTTAGTGGATCGGTTTATACATTAATGTGGCAAATATTAGAAAGCTGATCAGGCATATATATCTATGGAAGGAGCTAAATCCGATCATATATCTAAAGAAAGAGGACATGCTGATCGGTGTATGAATTAATTGGCATATATGTATACACGTGGAAAGGGTAAAGCCGATTATTTAATGTTGAGCTGATCGGTTTATGTGTACGGTATGCATGCATGGAAAGATTAGTGGTCGATTGACTACATGCATATACGTGAAGCTAGCATGCCTTGGCTAGTTTTGTTTACCACGTGGAGATCAAGGGAGTTCAGAATTATCACATGGAGATTAAACCGAATAGGGGAGTCCAGAGTAATCATGATGAAGCCATATATGGCAAGGGACAGCTCATTCACGTGAAGACCAAAGATTCTATTTCACCTTGAGATTAAACCATCACGTGAGGCTATACGTGATTAGCCATGAAGAGAATATGGAGGCATTATGTGGAAGCCAAGCAGGCCTAGAAGATTCACGTCGGATTATTTTATATTTACTAATATTATTGAGTCAGTTTGTATTTGTGCCTTGCACGTCAAGTCTAGTCGGTTTAGTTATTTTAGGTAACTAATAGATAGAGTCCATATCAAGTTACCGGTTTAGCCGGTGCGTCTTTAGTATAAATAAGAGCTACGGTGCGGCGTGTAAGATATCTATCTATCAATCAATAATACATGTACTATTTCGTCTACCTGTTACCTTTGTGCTATGAATCTGATCGATCCTCTCGTATCGGTATTCAAAGTACACGCCGGCGTCTACTGTCTCAATTAAGATCGATCTCCTCGCCGTCGACTCCATCGGTAGGGACTGTCTCGGTTCAGTCCGATCTCCTCGCCGTCGGCATCGGAATGCTATCTCCTGGTGGCATTGCTGCGCATCGCCGTCTGCCAGGAGGGGTTAGGTTTCGCCCGGAATACTATCTCTTGGCGGCATTGCTGCGCATCGCCGTCTGCCGGAGGTGTTAGGTTCCATCCCTTTCCATCGGCTCGGCATCTCATCGTTAAGCCGACCATCGGTTTATTTCTCAAGCTATCGGTAAATCTTCATTGCTTCGTCGGTATCTTGTCTATCTGAAACCTTGCCGATTGCAAAAGGTCAAATCGGCTGGCACGTCCTCGGAAAGCCCGATCCCCTGTTGTTCGGCGGTAGTTGGTGCCGGGAAACCACTTTTCCGTGTCAACAGTATGACTATGAGCTAGTGTGTTAACTCGCCTTGAGGATCGGTAGAGTGAACTTGGCTTGCTTCAGGATAATCCTTCTCCGGAACCGGGTCTTCTACTAGAGTCAGGGGCGGACGCAGACTAAACTAATAGGGGGGGCTGACAATAAAGGGAGATTTTTTTTCGTACCGAAGCAATGTGTAGCGCGTGACACCATGAGGTCCGTGACATCCATTATTCTTCATGAGGATGGATCTACACACAAAAAATAACAAATTAGTGACAGAGGGCAAACAATAATTAAAAATAGTTATAAACATTACAAGAGAATGTTGCATACCACTAGGTTTTATGAGTCATGCAATTTTATGACGAATAAAGCCTTCCATAGCTTTCTTCCAATTTGTAAAACCTTCCTTTGCAAAGATAGCAGCCCCAAATTTTTTTGATTTTCCCGACATAAAGAAAATATAACAATGCAAGCAATAAGCTGCATCCTTTGACATACTATACTCCAGCCAATCAAACTCATCAAACCAAGTTTTTTGAAATGATCTCCATTGACCACTTTGCCATTTACGAGGAAATGAATGATTAACAGCTTGAGTTGGACCATTCAAAGCATATGCCCTCTTTACTTGATTCCTAATATCAAATGGATATTCTTCATTTGGTTTACGACTACCTGGGTCACCAATTAAATCTGACTAACTAAACTCCACTCTAGGCCTCTTTGGTTAACTAGAGCCCTCGTCAATGTGAGGAGTACCGGTTAGGGTTGGGGTACTAGTTGTATTAGCATTGCTTGAGTTTGAGTAATACGCGAATAATGTTCTTTTCGACATTTTATCTGTCAAATTAACAAAAAAAACAAATAATAAGAAACTAAGTATTAGTGTATTTACTATTTACTGACTACTGTATTAACAAATTAACAAGTAACAACATTATTAGAATTTAGAAACATCTGACCGCCATCGCACAACAAACACAAGACTACAAGATACAACATGAGTAAATGAGTAATGAGATGAAAAAAATCCTATACCCCTATACAAATGCCGTGCTTGGCCACGCTTTGGCGCTTGCCTCGCCTGGCCCCTTGGGCACGCCATTAGTCATCTGCCACGGCCAGCCTTCTGCCCCTACTGCTTGTGGTGGGCACAGTCGCCGCCCGCCAGTGACCTCATTGGCCATGCTCACGGCCTGCTTGCCTGCCTGCCATCCGCCTCCTTAGCTCGCCGTGGCAGCAGAGCGCCGACCCAGCCGTGGCGCTCATTTCGCCGCCTCGCCAGTGGCCAGACGCTAGCCGCTAGGGTTTGCGCTTTTGGGGTTTTGGGAAAGAGACCAAGAGGCGAGGAGCCGTGAGCGGCGGGATCGAGGTGACGAGGCCATCTGCGGCCGTGGCTTGGAGCCTTGAACTCACAGAGGGAGGGATCGGGGCATCGGGCGGGCACTCGGGCCGGGCAATTGGGCCGTTGGCCGTCGGGTGGAGGCTGGAGGCCGAGCGGCTCCCTCAAGGCCCAAGTCTCAATCCCTCAAGGCCCAAGTCTGTTTAGCCCCTCCTCCTTTCCTATTTTACACGAAAACTATAGGTGGGTCTAAGGGGGGGCTCCACTGTCATTGACAGTGTAGGTGGGGTAAAGCCCCCCCTGACCCACTGGTGGGTCCGCCCCTGACTAGAGTAGAGATCCCAAATAAATAGAAGTTCTAAACAGTATATGGATGAAAATGTAGGTATAGGTATTGTTCACAGGTGAAAGCGCTAAGTTTGTGGTCTGGGATGGCTAAGGATGAATTTACCAAAATACCCCTAGGAAGTCCCTGTTTGGAAAATGTGAAAATACCTATAATTATAACTTCTTTAATCTGTT
This sequence comes from Raddia guianensis, assembly GCA_036346415.1. Lineage (NCBI taxonomy): Eukaryota > Viridiplantae > Streptophyta > Magnoliopsida > Poales > Poaceae > Raddia > Raddia guianensis. The sequence continues at coordinate 17,781,858 of CM070534.1, read as the reverse complement.
CAGAGCCCCTTCTTCATTCCAAAATTAAATTCACAATTTTCCCAGGGTGTGGAGTGTTCCTAGTATTTTCTGGAATTTTCTAGGAATTTTTGGAGCTAATCTACTATTTTTAATAATTAGAATACATTACTAGATTACTTAAATCAACTAAACTCTAGAAAAATAATTGGAACAGTACTTGGCAAGCCTAGCACTGTGAGTGGCGCGGGGAGGCAGCGCAGTCCAGCTCCGAGCGACGACACTACCAGCCAGCGCGGCCTAATCGCGGGCGCGGCGCGCGCGTACGGTGGCGACGCCGAAAGCGCATTCCCAGAAGGTGCTTCCATTTAACCCGACATGCGGGACCAAGGGCCCACGGGCAGTGACACAGGGCGAGACGAAGAGAAACAGAGCGGAGTTAGAGGGGCTGACACGTGGGTCCCCTTGGTACAGGGGCTGATGATGTCATGATGATGTCATTGTCACCTACCTCTCGCCAGCGCGCGACCCGAACGGGAATCCGACGCTCACCGGCGCTAGGGGCTAAGCCATGGGCTATAGATGCTACCTACGGACTCCGGTTGACAACGCGCACCTAAAGATGTCCATGGCATGACCAACGGTGGCCAGACGCGGCGGCACCGTTGCTGGCGGTGGCGGAGCGGCACGGCATCTAAAGGCGGCGATGCAAGAGTACGTCACTAGCCAAATTGAAAGGCGTGCGAGCATCAGGGGAACGAGAGTTTGCATACCGTGGTCTTAGCGAGGGCGAAGCGTGCACGGTTCGGCTCGACTGCGTACGGTCCCGAAGCGGCTTTGAGCAGGGCAACGTCGGCGGGGAGACTTCGGTGATGCTCTGGCCAAAATAAATGAGGGGAAAAGCTTGTGAGATGACCAGGTTTCTCTAGGCCAAAAGAATTGGACAGAGACGTACCAAGGATGGAGAAATCGACGATGACCGAATCGGCACGGCCAACTCCGGCGAGCAATTCCCGGCAATGCGCTTGCTTCAGCGACGCGTGCGTTGGCTAGCGAGCTTAGAACTGTGTCATAAACGAAGTAGAGGAGACGGAGGCGACCAGAAACGGGGCAAACCAGAGAAAGAGGAGCAATGGGGAGGCGGCGAGGTATTTATACCGGCGGGCGCAGTGGCGTCGAGGGCAATCAGTGCCAGCACGACGAGGCCGAGCGGTGGAGTGGCAACGTGTCGTCGAAAGCTTGGTCCAAGTCCATGCACCACACTGGTTGGCCAACAGCGAGGCGGAGAGAGAGAGAAGGCGGTGAGCGGCGTCGGTGAGGGGGGGGTGAGCAGCGGGATTAAGAGAGAGAGGCGAATGGGCTAGCCTAGAGGTGGCCCATGAACAGCCCAACTTGTGAATCTTTTGGGAGTTTGATTTTTAGCCCAATTTTGCGTATATATTTTTAATTTTACACCAATTTGATTTAGAGTTTTTTCGAATTCTACCAAATTCGATTTAAATTCTCTATTTAGGGCTCAATTTTGGGATGTTACACCTTTAGTCCCGGTTCCTCCAACTGGGACACATAGCCCGCGCACGCTGTAGAAAATATCTAAAAATTATAGCGAACCCAAGACTCAAACTTGGAACGTCCTGCCACCACGAGACTCCCCACTAACCGTTCTAACCAACCCACCCCGTTCTAACCAACCCACCCAACCACACGTATTTAATAGACTAGGATATGCATTCGTTTTCAGATATGCTGGAATAAGGATTTAGTGTCAGCTGACATGCCACGAATATGATCAGGCCCCTCTCTTCCCTATGGTCACATGCTTCCTCTCTCATTCTCCTATCTCTTACCATAGAGAGAACTATAGCCGAGCTTCTGTCCTCCCCAAACCACAACCAGAGCTTCTATGTTGCCTTGCCGTCCTCCGAAACCCAATTCCTAGGTATGGATCCTGAGTCCTGGCCCATTTCTTAAGTTAAACTCCACGAGGGCAAATTTCCCTTGCCGATGCCTGTTTGGAAGCCCACGAGGAAGGGAATTTCCAATCCAATCCCATTCACTTCCCCATTTCTTTTCCCAGTCTTGCCCTCTCGCGAGTCGTCTACTCCTTGCACTTGCAGCCTGTCCTCACTCGCTGCATCTGTTCCCCGGTAATAAAAGACTGGTTAGCAGGGAAAGCACGGATGCAACGATGGCTGGACTTGTGAGTTATGCGAGTCAGACGAGGAAGAGGAAATTCGGGCCGTTTGCTTGACTTCTGCGTTTGAGTGTGACTTGTTAGTCAGATGCTTGCTAATTCTCATTAATTCTAAAGCGCAGAGAGCTGTAAAGTAGGTCGTGCTAATTGACATACTTCCAAAATTTGATGATACTATATGTACTCTAGTTTGAACAAGATTTGTCCAGTCAGCAATTACAAAGACATGTAATTACCTGCTAGAGAAATTAGCAAAAATAAATGTACATACAGCACATAAATGCTTGTGAAAATCTTTTTGATTCTGAACAAAAGATGGCAAAAAATGGGATAATTGACACGTTGGTTCAACGTTCCAACGGTTGAAAATACAATTAAGTAGAAAATTCACACACGCCAAGTATCTTTTTTCGATCATTCAAAATGCATATATACAAGCCAAAAGAAAGCAGTAAATGTAGGCGAGCTGTGACCCACAGGCTGTACTGACTGCATTGATGTCAGGCCATTTTTAAGGCCCCTCTTGTGTTTCTAACCATGAACATCATCAGCTCCACTTCCAAATCTAAGGCGAAAAGAAAATGAATACATGGACAACTCTACGTCTTCCTATTCCCCGGTTTTCTCCGATCTATTCCCAAATGTTTTCTCTATCTATTTGGGTGTTCCTCCTGCTCTTGCATGATCTTTTGAAGTTTCCAATGAATCTGGTTTATTAGTTTCCCATTCAATAATCATCTAGATGCAAAAAATTTTCCCTGATAGCCTGATGAGTATCAAAAACATTCTTGCTGTGTTCACTTTTGAGGATAGGATCGATGATCAAGATCAGGAGATGCAGTCAGGGTTTTCTTTTTTGTTCTGTTGAGTTTGTTTTGTTCTCCCCATTTGGATCATAAATATATTGTGGGTTATGGAAGGGGGCTCACTCCGGTCCACTCTTAGATGGAGGTAGGGTTCAATTAGCTGCCGAATCATCCATTCACCTGCCAAGTATAATCGAGGATTATATGACTCGGTTGATGACTGGATGACGCGGGAGCTAAAACTTACTCTGCGCTGTTTGTGGTTGGACTGAAGGGTGCCCCTTCGCTCAACATATATACTTGTGCATAAAATCACGTGTCTTGATCGAGTTTGATCTTACTGCAAATAATGTTTTCAACCATAAGGGTCACAAATCTTCCAAATATAATGGGAGGACATTTTTTTTGTCATTTCTATGTTTCTCCTCTATTCAAGTTTCAAATAAACAGCATGCATGTGTATCAAATGTTTACATTGACAGTCCCGGCGGAGCATATTGTTTGCGCGCAACCTACATGTAACATGCTGCATAGTTTGGTTACGTTAAAGGAGCTCATGGTGATTAATGATTTACACAAAATTTTCAGTGAATTTCTATGTTAATGCACAAGGACTAATTGACGTCTCTTCTATATACCACTACAGGAAAGTTCATCATTTTAGACGGCCTAAGCCGTCTACCATGGAAGGCAAACCGTCCATCCAAAATATACTCGACGGCCGACCGTCGACCATAAGCCGACGACACTGCTCCGTCGACCATAAAAATATGGTCGAGGGTATATGTGACGGCCGTCGACCATATCTGAGGTAACGACCAAATCCCTCCGTCAACTTATGGTCGACGGCCTAGTGAAAGCCGTCTACCATAACGAGGGAGGGGGGATTTGCTATCACGTAGTTTATGGTGGACGGCCTTTCTGCGGCCGTCTACCATAATATTATGGTGGACGGCCTCATTATAGCTGTCTACCATAATTTGCAGGCCTCTGGTTATGGTCGACGGCCATTAGAAAGCCGTCCACCATAAGTTGGCTGCAGCAAAAAAATTTTTGTAAATAATTGTTAAAAATTCCAGAAAAATACACCGCTGCCGCCGCGTTGCCGCAGCTAGTGCTGTACCTGCAGAAAATTCCCCATAATCTCCAAATATTTCCCAAATATGACCATATGCCCACATATAGCCATATTTTCATACAAATGCAAATTAGACACATATATAGCCACAAATTTCACATATACATGCACATTCCAACACAATTATGCATCACAAAATACACACATTGTCACATTCCACACATATGCAACAGTAGACATGTAACAACATACATTCATCATCACGAGTCCGTTTACTTAAGAGGAGGGGGGAAGGTGGGTGGTCGCGCAAGCATGTCATCGACAAAGTTATCGTCGAAGGCGGGCACAGAGCCACCGGTTGCATCATCACCATGCTGGACCTCTTGTGCTGGGGCAGCTGATCCAGATCCCTAAGTAGCAATTTTGATGAAAGAGATGGAATTGATCACGTAAGATTCACTTTGCCATTTAAGATACTAAAATTAGATACAGCAAAAAAGCCTCTGCAATACTTCTTTCGACACGCGCCTTGTTCTTCACCTTCGCTCTCACTGTCTTCAACATACGTTCCACAGGATACATCCACCGATATTGCACAGGGCCTCCAATCTTCGCTTCATACGGTAGATGCACGAGAAGGTGCTGTATAGGGTTGAAAAACCCTGGAACATAGATCTTCTCCAACTTAGTTATTATCACAACTATGTCCGCCTCCAACTTGGCCATTTCCGACTCACTCACCTCCTTCGCACAGATCTGTCGATAGAAGAAGCTCAGCTCGGCCAATGTTCTCCATATCTCATCATCTACATATCCACGAAATACCACGGGAATAAGACGCTCCATGAATATGTGGTAGTCATGGCTTTTCATACCGTTTATCTTTCCTTGAGTAAGATTGACTCCTCTTCGGATGCTTGCTGCATACCCATCGGGAAATTTAAGATTGGCCTGAAAGCATTGAAGTACCTGCCTTCGTTGTGCTGGTGTTAAGCAATACCTCGCCCTTGGTCTCCGCTGAGATGTATTGTTCATCTCTATTTTAGGCCTATCGCATAGCATAGCACAATCTAAACGTGCTTTCACGTTGTCTTTCGTCCTGTCTGTGATATCAAAGCTTGTGCTACTTATAGACTCGCCCATGTTCCTTTCCTGATGCATGACATCAACATTGTGAGGTTGCTTCAAGTCCTTTGCGTACGGTAAACTGTAGATGAAACACTTATGGGTCCAGTTATGCTCCGCACCAAACCCCTCGTAGCCGTCATTTGTATCTTTCAATCTGTCATGCCAAGCCACAATGTCTGCAACCCCTCGACGCACAGGTGGATCATCCCTAACCACTTTACCTTTTCGAAATGCATTCGATTGTTTTCTGAAGCGGTGGCCACGTGGAAGAAATCGACGATGGCAGTCAAACCAGCATGGCTTACCACCGTGTTGAAGCTGGAAAGCATGTGTGTCATCCAAGCAATATGGGCAGGCCATGCGACCGTGTGTGCTCCATCCTGAGAACACGCCATACGCCGGGAAGTCATGGATCGACCACAGATAGGCGACACGCATCTTGAAAGTCGTATTTGTTGCTCTATCATATGTGTCGACCCCATTTTCCCACAGATCCTTCAACTCCCCAACCAGCGGCTTCATGAACAAGTCCAGTTTCTTACCAGGACTACTAGGACCAGGAACAATTAGAGATAGAAACATGTACTCTTGTTTCATGCAAAGTGACGGGGGAAGATTGTACGGGATGCTGAAAATCGGCCAGCAAGAGTATGACTGTGCACTTGTGTTGAATGGCGTGAACCCGTCCGTCGCAAGACCAATACGGACATTCCTTGGATCTTGAGCAAAATCAGGATACTTCCTATCGAAGCTCTTCCAAGCTTCCGCGTCAGAAGGATGAACCATAAGCTCTGGCCTCTTACGGGTGCCCACCTTATGCCATCTCATATGCTTCGCAGTTTTCTCAGACATGTACAGCCTTTGTATCCGTTGCGTAACTGGGAAATACCGTAGGGTTTTCCTCACAGTCTTGGTCTGTCGCATCGTACCATCCTCATTCTCCACTTCAAAATATCGAGAATCTCCACAACGGTCACAATGGGTCTTGTCGGCGTCATCTTTCCAGAATAACATGCAGTTGCGATGACAATAATCTATCTTAACATACGGCATTCCTAGACCTCTGAGAAGTTTCGCTGACTCGTACCAACTTAGTGGCATCTTGTGGCCTTCAGGAAGAAGGTCACAAATTAGCTTTATGATGTCCTCGCAACAGTCAATTGAGAAGTTGTGCCTTGACTTTATTGAGATGAGACGCGCCACTGCGGCGAGGACAGACACCTCGGTTTTCTCATGCAACGGCTCCTAGGCGGCCGATAAAAGACCGAAGAACTGGTCTTGCGGTGGGACAGACTCCTCCCTCGATGCTGGCTCTGGCATTTCATGATGTTGGCCGAAATCATGAAGCATCTCATTCATCCTATCCACTTCATCAAACCCTTCATCAGCATCAGACGGTAGACCCACATCTCTAACCGATCGTGTCCGCTTGCCCTCCCCATGATCAGTCCACACGAAATAATTTGGCTTGAAACCACGCTTGCACAGGTGATTCTCAATCTCCTCCCGAGTCCTCCACTTCAGGTTACCACACATGGCACATGGGCATCTCTCGCTCATGTATCGTGGTTCGATCTTGAATGGAAAGCATTCCTCACAAATTCCTTAGTGTTCACGGCCCACTCCGCCGAATGTTTACCATTCTTCTGCCAACCGGCGTACATCCAACTCCGGGACGATTCCATGCCTAAGCTCTATGAACAATGCATGTATAAGGTCTAGTGTTTATAGGTCAGGATAGGTCCTAAATCCACCGACGAACGGGCCCATTCGGACGATCGTTGTGGTGCACGTGGATTTGAGAAGGAATTTCAGCAAGATAACCTCGCCAACCCCACGCAGCGTGCACGGCCAGGCCTAGCCTAGCACTTATGTTGTGCACGCAGAGCTCAACGGGGTTACGCCACCGAAATTCCTCCTCAAATCGACGTGCACCACAACGATCGTGCGAATGGGCCCGTTCGTCGACTGTCCAAAAAGCGTGGACAATTCGGGAGCGTAATCACTCCTCGTAATAGGTTCCAACGAATCACCGTCCGGAACCCTTACGAATCGTGCACTCCCGAACGGATGACGTACGGCTATGCATGACACACGTGCATTAACCAAGGCCGACGGTTTAACTATTTCAACAAAAACCGTCGACACTACCATATAACATCACAATAATTAATCAAGGCCGACGGTTTAACTATTTCAACAAAAACCGTCGACACTGCCATATAATGTCATATAGCGAACGTATAAATATCACGGCGCGAGATGTACCTTATTCCCTTCACGAACCTGCCGGATTGGGGCTTCGGCGGGTCAAAGGCGCTGATGAGGCTAGCTAAACCGCAGGGCAGAGGAGACGGGGCAACACCTTCTGGGGACGGCGGGTCGGCGACGAGCGAGCACGGGCGGCGCCGGCGAGCAAATGGCGGCGGCGGCGAGCAAATGGCGGAGACTACGTGGCGTGGGGCGAGCTAGGGGCGGCGGTGGCGAAGCGCGGCGGCGAAAGGGCGTCCCAAGAAGCGGCGGCGGCGGCGCGCGCGCAGAGACAAAACGCGCAAAGACGGGAGAAAAACCTAGCCAAAGCAGCCGTGCCACGCTCAGCAGTGGGGATAAGGAAACACTATGGTCGACGGCCTCTAGCCGTCTACACAAGTTTGCTCGACGGCCAGGATGATTGTCGTCGACCATACGCTTGACCTGGTCAAACACGCATCATACCCACTTATGGTGGACGGGAAAAACAGTGGACCGTCCACAGTAAGACAGAAAATTGGTCGACCAAAACCTGAAAAATTAGCATTTCAAATCTAATTATCCAATATTTTTACAAATTTACATACTCCAATACATCAAAAATAGTTACCACATTGAAAGAGATCATAAAAAGGAAAAAAAGAAAACAAATTCCTAGTAAGACACATTTTTATATACGGCAAACATATAGCATATGGCTATTCCAGCAGAATGGTAGGGTTAGCGTAAAGATAATCGACAAAAACCCTCTAATGCCCTAATTGCCATCCTAAAATGCCCTAATTGCCATCCTAAAATACCCTAATTGCCATTCTAAAATACCCATATGACACTCATGATAAAAATAGCCTTTGCAAAATTTTAATTAATTACTACATTCCAAATTTACCCAAAAGCTAACTCTCCTATAAAAAAAGTTAGCCTTTCAAAATTTTCAAATTTACCTTGAAACATAAAATACTACATGTCATAAAATACTAAATGCCACAACCAACCAATTTACAAATAATATTACTAATATCTACCAAATAAACACATGATCCAGCATATGAAAAATCACATGAAATATTAAGTTCAAGCTATGGTCGACAGTTAATACGGGCCGTCGATCATAATTAAAAAAAAGGCACTGGGGGCGCGGGCGCGGCTCGAACCCGGGACCTCGGGTGTGCACGCGCCCGCGCCGCGCGCTAGTAGCCAGGAGGGAGGGAGGTTTTTTGTTCAAACCCTAAGGGCGCCGCGGCTTTTTGACCTTCATGTGCGGCAACGTATGGTCGACTGCTGACATGTTGGCCGACGACCAAATGTGGGTCCCGTATGTCAGTCGCCCGCATGTGCTGTCACAGCGCGCGCGTCGACAGCTAATACATGCCGTCGACCATAATTAAAAAAAAAAGGCACTGGGGGCGCGGGCGCGGCTCGAACTCGACCTCGGTGTGACGCGCGCAAGCGCCTACGCTAGTAGCCGGGGAGGGAGGGAGGTTTTTTGTTCAAACCCTAAGGGCGCCGCGGCTTTTTGACCTTCATGCGCGGCAACGTATGGTCGACGGCTGATCTGTCCGCTGACGACCAAATGTGGGTCCCGTATGTCAGTCGCCTTCACCGCACGTTGTGGTGCTGTCACAGCGAGCGTCCTTAGCGGCACTGTAACTGTGCCCATATGGTAGACGGCTTTTCCGTTAGCTGTCGACCATTTTGCGTGACAGATCAATGGTTTACCGTTTTCCAGGGTTAATGGTAGACGACCGTGTTTCTAGCCGTTGACCATTATGTTTATGGTGGACAGCATAGACTTGGCTGTCTATCCTATATTTGGCCGTCGACAATGAATGATTTTCCTGTAGTGTACGCCACGAGAAACATACAAAGGATTGCTTCTAGTCTTCAGGATCGTTCATAAAAGATGGAAGCACTTTGGTGAACTGTGTGGCATTCTGTAACTGTTTTTTGGAGAAGATGTATTCTGTAACTGATTTCGTACATATCTATACTTTATGCAATGGAACTTTGAAACTTCCCAAAGACGGTATGGAGATATGTTTCTTGTTTATTTACAAAGAAGATATATGTACTATCATCTATTGGAGTACCATTTCTTTACCGGAAAGGCTGTATGCCGGAAGGAAGGCCGGCGTGGTCCGGACGTGCGCGGCGCGCTCGAAAGGCGCAGGACTAACACACTGTGCGCATGCAGGGTGGGTCCAACAACATTTTTTTTTCTTTTGAAGGCCATAATTTTTTACTGGATGCTCCAATCACTACAGGAATCGCGTGGAATATCGACGGCCACTTAAAATCTCGACGGCCATCCTTCAGCGGTCGAGAAAGCACAACTAATCTCGACGGCTAGGTCCTAGCCGTCGTGATTTACCATCTGTCTCGACGGCCTACACCTGGCAGTCGAGACAAGTTCACTTCAGCCCGCGCTTGTTACATTTTTAGGATTTTCGCGTGCGCGGGAAACCATCTATCTTGACGGCCACAACCAAGCCGTCGAGATAGTTTATGGGCCGGCCCATTTTCTCTTTTTAAATCTTAAAAAATATTTTTTAATTTGCATACATGTTTATTTCTATTTTAAGCCTTTAAAAATATATACAATTTGTAAACAAAATGTGAAACATTCTCAATTTTCACTAAAAAATAGATAAGTTTACAAAATGATATCACGTTGCATCCTAATTTTTTTATATCTTCTATTGTACATAATGTGTCGTATAATATCTATATATGAGTTTAAAAATTATAAAATGTGTAGAAAATATTGTAAATGTTGTAATTAGTAACATTACGATGCAATGCTCTTTATACATTGGTGTTCGGATAGAATGATGAATGTTTGAAAAGTTATGTGCCATAATAAAGGTATCAATATGCATTTTTTTGACTTCAGTTGGGTTGCCTTACTAGCCGAATAAAAGGTGCATTTGAGGTTTCAGTTTATTAGAAAGAGAATTGAATTAGACAATTAGACAATATGCATTTTTGACTTCAGTTGGGTTGCCTTACTGTGTTTTATAGCTTCTTTTGATGTTCCATCAATGTTATTGCACATGTTAATTTGCGATCATGCTATCTAGGCACGCCGCAATGTCAATCGACGTGTTTAGGCCAACTTTCTATTGGATCAATGGTGTGGTATATGCAATTAAGGTAACTTTCACGTATGATTTATCAATGCACTTCATATTTACATCATTAGCTGTCATGTGAAAGGTTGCATTGACTGATTGGAAAGATAAATGATGCAATAATTATGTAATTTGCCAATGTATTTTATATGCTTGACTTTCAGATAATTCTATGGCTAGTTTTATGGCGGAAACCAGTTCGAGTTATGGTCATATTGTCGAAGATGTTCTTTGCAGGTAAAATGCTTTACTCTTTTTCCTTCTCCATGGAGCTACTTATATTACATGCCTTGCGGTGCTAGTTTTTGACCAATAGGCGGTATCATCTAACTTGAGAAATTATGGAAAGTATTATTGGATGTACTGTGGAATGTGGACCGAACTAGTAGGAACAAGTTTTTTTTTGAATTTATAATCCGTCTTCATATAACCTTCGCTCCCGGTATCTCGCTAATGGTCACTTAGATAACTTAAACACCACATGTTAAATCTATCATAAATTTGAGAAACATTGGGAAAAAAATTACTTTGGCAACTTCTTGAACTTTTTCAACTAATGATATGTCAGATTTTCGTGTGTGCCTTTATTTGCGCTTTTGGGTTTCTTCTCTATGGTGGGAGGTAGCACATTCCTGGCTAAGCTCTTCTTCTGATAAATCTGTTGCTCTGTGTGATTGTAAATTTTGGCACTGAAAATCCAGACCTGCTATTTGCACTATGTGATGACTAACAATTGACATGCTTGTGGCATGGTGGCACCATGATATTACTTCGACATTGACTTGTAGACTATTAGCTACATGATATTCATAATTTTTTTAATCAATATGGTTGCATATATGTGTTGAATGTAATTGTGTGGCCATCGAGCCATTTGGGCACAATATATATTTTCTAGACTATTTTGAGATTTTTAAGGTGCAGCAGCAGGTGCAGAAAATTTTAATTTTTTTTCCTATAAATATGTTTTTCTCGAGGGCCATTCTATGGCCGTCGAGAATAAGGCTTGGCTGAGCACGTGGCCTACCTCTCATCTGTCTCGACGGCCAAAGGCCGTCGAGATAGCCTCATATTCCTGTGGTCGGTCGACAAGGCTCCTTCTCTCGATCATTGGTGCAAGCCGCCGAGAAAGACAATCTCGACGGCGCCGCCGAGAAAGGTCATCTCTCGACCACACCGCCTCGACGGCCAAATCTCAACGGCCAGCCGTCGAGATTGACCTTTCTCGACGGTTTTCAGGGCTTTCTCGACGGCTTTGGCTGTCGAGATTTGCCGCGATCCGCGTGGTGAATACACAAACCGTTTGCACCAACGTGTTCCTCGTATTTTTACGAACAAAACAAGATATATGTTGCCATATAACTCTTCAAACTTATCTGGTGAAACTTGGGTTTCGCCTACTGAAACTTGGGTTTCGCCTACTGAAACATAGATTTCATATTGGTTAAACTTGCCGAACTGTCAAGTTTCATCGGGTTTAATGCAAGCTTCATCAAGTTTCAACAGGTCTTATACAAGTTTCTTCAAGTTTCATCGGGTCAATTCAAGTTTCAACAGGTTTCATCCAAGTTTCATCATGTTACATCGAAGTTTCATCCAAGTTTCATCAGATTTCATCAGCACACAGCCAAGTTACATCAGCACACGGCCAAGTTTCGCTAGTATAGATGTAAGTTTCATAAGTGCATTCTTCTAGTTTTACATAAAAAATTGAAAAAGTGAAAAAAATTAAAAAATTTAAAAGTATTTAAAATGGGTTGCTCTCGATTTTAGAAGAATTATGAAATTTATTTCACGCATTTTGAACACTGTTTGAATTTTATACACAAATCAGAAGTTTAATTGGAAATTTAATCAACCGATCCACTAACAACTACGCGGTGTCATCTATGCACGTGGGGGAGCACGGAGGGCGTCGGATCTGCGCGGTGCCAACAATCCAACGGACCAGCCTGGTCCGGCACGCGTGCTAGGCGTCGGAGTCCGACGCCTGGCGCTCGCCTTTCTTTACCCATTCAGTAAAATGTCGATGTATTTTGTGTATCAATAGAAAACAGCCGGCGGAACCTAAAAATCATTTCTGTATAGCTTATGCACACTAAACTAATTAAAAATAGTACATTACAGCTCATGAAAAAATAATAAGCAGGTTCTTGCAAAATAAAAACAGCGCATGAAAGAGTTGGTTTTTCAATTTCGTTTGCTATCAAAAGATATGATCTCTCATGAGAACATTAAAACTTTTTAATTATCAAGGGATAATATATTTTTTGTAGATACACATATGCAAAAATGTTAATAGCGATTTACTTCATATTATGTTAAAACTAATTCACAATAAAACATATAAAACCGATCTTTTTTCTGGTACTCTAGTGACATGCAATCGTAGAAATTAACACATCACGTCAATAGAAATATAAGTACACCAATGCTACCAATCTCATACAGCACGGGCGTCTCTATTTTGAATTTTGGACAATAATATACAACATAGTTTGGACTGAATTCCGAGAAGTTTCAAATAAAATATAAATCGTATGTACACAGTCATTTACGAAAAAAATTATTTAACCATGGTATACTTAATTAATCGATACTTCTTAGTGTAAAGCACATTATATATGCATTAATAGTTTTTAAATTATAACAAGAGGGCAGAACTCTGACAATTTATTATTGGTAGAAGTGTATACAGGCACCTTCTCACCAAATAGAAACATAAGGTAACATGGATTTGCCTGTGTTAAAAAGTCTAAGCCAGTGTTTCACATTCTTGGAACCTTTTTAACGGAAACAACACAAATCACCTTTTGTTTTATATACAAGAGCATGAACCAAGCATCAGATAGTCTAACTTTTACACAAAATGAACCAGTGATACCACTAACTCCAGCATTACCCACTTTTAACCACCTACAAAAAATAGAACTTAGACGCATGATAAAAGCACCCCTCCACCACCGATTTGAATATATAGTCCCCTGACCACCCTTCCAGTAGCTTTGGCATCCTGCGCACACACTTCCGTTGCACCGAGTCAGTTGATAACAGAGCTCCATCTGGCAGGTACATTTGAAACTTGACTTGCGTCTTGCAGCGCGCCGGGACCCCTTGCAATAGAAACACCCGAACGCTGGGAACTGTATCTGATTTATTTCCAGACCACAGAGTTTTCATCCGGACATAGAAGTGATTGATATTACAAACTAAGGTCTGAATCTTGTGTTACAAGAACATACGGCTATAATTCTCCACATAGCTTTTGCAATAAGACATGAAAAGAATAAGTGTTCAGACATTTCAATATTATCACAAAAGCAATATCTAGGATCCCCACCCCCAATTTCTCTCTCTCAGATTCTCTTTAGTAAGCATTTTAAGCCAACAACCACATGAAGTTTTTTATTTTATGTGGTATATTAGCTTTCCAAATCAAATGAAAAAAACCTATTGATATGGACATGAACGAAAAAAATGAAAAGTACAGGCACAAGTCATTAGCAAGGTTACCGTAATGACTTTGAGGCTAAGGCATTGCCTTAGAAGTTTGCAATGATTGCACGGTTTTTCGTAATGCTCGAGCAAGTTAGTCACTAGCAAGGTTACCGTGGTGATTCTGCAAAGCTCAGCATATTGAGGTTATTTTCTCAATATTTGTGCGGTGCACGGAATATTGAAAAATCTTGGGTCATATTGAATAGAAATGACACATTTTTCATCCATCCATATAAGAAGTTGTTATATGGGTAAATCTATATAGGTTCTGCAGAGCTGATGACAAATGCATCGATGGACTCTACTTCTGGTATAAGAAGCTGTGTCAATTGGGTGATGTCTCTTCTATTCTTATCTCATGTTTTTTTTAAAAAAAAGGTATCCGAAAGAAGATGAGATAAGGACCGGAGAAAAAGGAGATGGTATTTATAAAATTAATATAGGATATTAAAATTATAAAATTATGTTAAAAATCCTTGATTACAGCCCACGCCTTTATTTGTCAACAGTCGCATTTATTTACTAATATTTTTCTATTGGAACCTACAAGTATGGTTGATGTGCTTACCCGTATATTCGGGAATTGTTCATTTTGTATGAATAGATCCAAATTACATCGCAAATTTTGATTTCACTGAAGAAGAAATGGATCTTTTCGGCCAAGATTTCGAAGTCTTCCCTACAATCAAGCTTCGTAATTAGGAATGTAAAATTATACTACTTTTGGTATTGTAATTACACTGTTAAATATGTTGACAAATAAACTGTTGATGATGGAACAATTTTGGAATCACTTAGATTTTCTTTGGGAAAAACAATTTTTAATATTAATTATTGGAAATTGGGTCTCCCATATAATTCGTATCAGTTCCACGATTTAGACCATAGAAAAGACCTAGGTTTGGCATTTGAAAGCCCAATTAGATGAAAATATTTAAAATAAAATACTTTCTTGCCATTAATTGTTTTGGTTAGATGAAAGTAAGATTGACCATAAATTCCTTTATTCACAATCACTACTAGAAAAGTAATTATTGATGACAATATAAATTCGTCATCATTAGTCATATAATTGTCACTGTAGATCTTTTATGACGATCTTATGACGAAAACAGGTTTGTCATGGTATGTGCGTCACAGAAAGATTTTGTTGACAGAATGTTTATTTTCGTCATAGAAAATACAATTTTCTGTGACGAATTCTGGTTGCGTCATTGAAGAGATCCATTTTATGACAAAAGTACATCGTCATGTAAAACAGCTAAAATGTCATGGAAAAACTCAAAATCGTCACAAAAAACACGGTTGGCCTGACAAAGGAGAGCGTTGACTTAATTTTGTATGACAAAAAAAATCGTCATAAAAAGATGCCACGTCGACTTGCCGGTGGCACACCATTCAGGGTGTCAGGTGATGTGTTTTCTGCTTGCTAGTTCATTACATCGGTGCATGTCGACGCTACCAAATTTACACGCAAATTAAATCATTACGACACAGAGCATTCAGTTTCCATACACGAACTGCTCCTGAACAGCAGAGCATTCAGTTTCCATACAGGTTTTTTTCACTAATTCACTCCCAGCTCCAGGATTGTGCCTCATCCCTCATCTGAAACTCAACAGGCTTGTTTTCCAGGAATAGGAACCGGTCATGCTCATCTTCGGTCAAAGAGACACCCAATGAAGTCTGGAAGAATCTCAGGTTCTAGCTCCAGATCAACTTCTTAAAAAAACAATGCAACCTCCTGAATGATACAGAAACAAATGGAATTTTATTTCATTAGAAAAACGAAAATGAAAAGCAAGAAATGTGGTGCATGAAGGCATGTAAGACAAGAACAAATTAGAAGATCAATGCATGGCATAAATTTAACATGTACAGACCATTTTATAGATGTCATCAACTACTAAAAATCTACAAGCACACAGAAGTAACATAACCGTCCCAGATAGGTTATTGTAGATACAAAGAACAAGCTTATTGATCAGTATAAAGCTAACTATTCTTCTCTGCAATCATCTAGTACCACTAAACATTGATGTTGTCTTTGCAATCATGCAGTGACTAAACATTTTCTAGTATCTGAACTCAATCACAACTAATAAGGCTAAAGAAATCTGGAACAATAATCATGCAAAATAAAAGCATTTACTGATCTAGACCATCAGTAATTACTGATTTAGACCATCAACATTATCAATTGAACTAATGTGAGATCACTGTCTTGATGACAACCTAACATTCAAATTGCATTACAATTTGGGTACCTTTATCTAGTTATATATACACACACTCAAAATTGCCAGGGAGTTGTCTTGGCGAAAAGATGATGAACACCAGCTAACAGATTAGTCTGGACATTAGTATGAGACAATTGGGTGGCATTTAGAATCACATGATGGCATCTTGCTAAAAAAAACTCAGATGCAATTGGAGAACGATCTGTCCAGTACTTTGTATACCTAGAGGGGCTTCAACAAGAGGAGTGATTTGCTTGTAGGATCTTCAACGTAATGGGAAGGTCAATGAATTCCTGCTGTTCTTTTTTTGCAGCGGAAGACACATGAACAAAGTCAATGAGAAATTAAGAAAAAGAGCAAGAAAATGAAATCAAGAAAGTGTTTACCCTGAGAATCTGCAGCGTTCACCTTCTCCGGATGTCCTCTTGCAAACCAAACCCTAAGAGAAATTGAGAAAAATGGCAAGAAAATGAAATGAAGAACAGATCTGGAACGGTGATTTGGTGGAAATTAACAACAAGAAAAGGTGTTTACCTTTTTTTTTGGCAAGAACAAGAAATCAGCAAGAACAGAAGAAGGGGAAGAAGGTGGAGCCGGTGAGAAGGGGAGGAGGCAACGGGGATGTATGGTGGAGGAGGAGGAGGAGGAGGCTTTGTGCGGTGGAGGAGGAGGAGGCGCAGGAAAGGAGGTTGCGGCGGGGCAGGGGAGGAGGTGGCGGCGCCACGCCCCGGCGGCGAAGCTAGGTCATGGCGGCGGCGGCGCGGTCGGGAGAGGAGGAGGAGGAGGAGGGGGAGGAGGCGCAGGGAAGGAGGTGGCGGTGGGGCAGGAGAGGAGGTGGCGGCGCCACGCCCCGGCGGCGAAGCTAGGTTATGGCGGTGGCGGCGCGGTCGGGACAGGAGGAGGAGGCGCGGTTTGGGTGGGAGGCGCGATCGGGAGAGGAGTGGGACTAGGGGTGAAAACGGGTCGATAGTTCCCGCACCGGACCGATCGGATTCGGATTCGGATATCTTCGGATCGGATTTTGTCGGATATTTTCGGATACGGACGCAGATTTCTGGATATTTTTTGTTTGATACGGATACGGATACGGACGGCGATATCCGTCGGTGCGGATTCAATTCGGATATCCGAGGTTTTAGATGTTCGGATATCCGATACCTAAGGAATGTTTAATCCTCATTTCGTCGGCCCAAGGCCCAAAGCCCCAAACCGAGCCCAAGGCTTGCTAGCTGCTAGGTTAAGGACTTAAGTGCACCGCACGGCCGCACCTCTCCAATCTCCATGCTCCGGTTCTCCGCCCGCCGCCGCCCTGCTCAAGTCTTGCGGCGCTGTCAGTCGTGTCCCGTGAGTCGCCGCCGCACCCGCCTCCTCGAGGGCTATCGCCGCCTCGTCGCCGAAGCGCCGCCGCCTCCTCGAAGCGCTGCTGCCGCTTCCAGCGCTGTCGCGTCCCGAAGCGCTGTCGCCGCCGTGCGTCGCTGTCGCGTCTCGAAGCGTCTTCAGCGTCCTCGAAGTCGTCGCCGCCGCTTGCGCTGCCGCCTCCGCGAACCCGTGCCTCGCCTCCCGTGCTCGCCGCCGCCCGTGCCGTTTCGCCTCGTCGCCTGCGCCGCGCCACCATCCCGCTACGTGCGCACCGCCCCATGTCCCGTCGCCGGCGCCCTCCCCTCTTGGCCGCCGCCGCCGCTCGCCGCGCCGCCTCCCGTGGCCGTAGGCTGCCGTGCGTTCTGTTTATGTCGATTGACAATGTATCTGTTTATGTCATTTGAATTATGTATGAACTGTATAGCACTATCACTATGACAATGTATGTGTATGTTATTTAAACTATGTAGTGTCACCGTTATGTGTGACTTGAACTATGTCAAAGCCCTTTGGTATTCTCGTAATGCTTATATGCTTTGTTGAATTGTTCTTCCTATTTTATCCTATGTGATGCCATGGTGAATTGGTGATTTACTAATATTATATAGCCAATGTGTTGATTGTCTATTTATGGTCGTGTTTCTTTCTAGCTTAGATTATAATCAAAAGGTTGTGGTGTTTTATAGAAGATTTAAATGGCAAAAAGTTATGAAAAAATATTTTGAGATCTTTGAGATAAATTGTGCAAAGTTTCAAAAAATAACTATAAAATATTTCAAAATATAACCGTACAAAAATAACAAATTTTAAGTCAGAGCTTATAATCGATTATAAGTTTGAAAGAAATGAGCCTATGTATGCGGCGTGAAGGGATTTTCTTTGCAACATAATTTGTGTACATGTTATAACTCCTCTAATCAATTGAATTACATAGTTGTTTTAGTTGAACTTCGGACGTATAGTTTGAGGGTTATATGTTCCACAAATATCCGTGTTCAGATTCGATTCGACCGAATCCGCTCCGATTCGAGTCCGACATTTCCGCGATCCGTATCCGTGAATCGACCTATCCGATTCAGATCCGGTTCCGAGAAAACCGCAGTTAGGATATGGTTTAGCCATTATCCGATCCGATCCGACCTGTTTTCACCCCTAGTGGGACGAAGCGAACTGTTCGTTTTTCATCGGACCGAGCGGTCCTACCTGTAATGCATGAGCCTGATCCAATCGACCGGGACGACGGAATCCTATCCGGGCCAACCAAACAAAAAACCAGACCGTGCTGGATGGGACCGTGCTGATCATTGCTACCAAACACACCCTTAAGTGACTTCAATTTTTTGTGGATGATTCCACGGGAAGGGTGGGCGCCGCTCTTGAATTTTGCCTAAACTCGCACGTGTGAAAAATTGAGGATTGAAAAATTGAAAAGAAAAATTGAGCAGAGGAATCAACTCATATTTTTAGCTTAAAAATACAATTTTGTTTATAACTAGGATATTTGTTACTTTTAAACAAGTCAAACAAATTTTGGTGTTATGTAGTCATTTTCAAGATTGTGATCTCTCTCATCAAATTTATCAAAACAAATTTTAGTTATTTTTGACGCAAAAGTGGGTCCAACATGCCCTACGCCTATTCAACAAATGGGGCCATGGTTCCACAACTTTTAATTTTTTAAAAACAACATTTTCCCAAAACCATGAAATAAAGCCATTTCGGACAAAACATCCATCGTGATTTAAAACATATCATCACCATAAATATACATGTATGGTACCAAATTTCCGAGAGTAGCAGTGCCAACATGACGTCCGATTTTCCATGACGATTCAGATATTTTTAGTGACGAAATTCCAACTTTCGTCACTAAAAAACAGGGCTAACCGGCTTGCGGTGTGTGTTGTGACGACGGAAATAAAATCGTCACAAAAAGTTAGTTTTCTGTGACGACAATTGACATCGTCACGAAGTTTTTGTCATAGATAATCACTTTTCTTGTAGTGAATTTTAATTTCTATACTAACCTATGCAGAATCCATGCAGAAATGGCTGGAAACATCTTCACTGCTGATGAAGTGGACCTTTGGGGCTCCTTCCTACTAAAAATAAGTAAATAACCGATTATCTAGATTGTGATGAGGATCCCATTATCACTTCAACACTTTTAGAGACCGAGGAAGCACCCTTCTGTTACGAATCTGCGGCAAGTGTTTAAATCGTGTTTTTTTGCGGTTTTGCGGCGAAGCCCGAAAAAAGCTATAAAAGCTATAGCGGGCTATTGCGTAAGCTATTCTATTTAGCATTTTAATATAAAAATTATATAAATATGAAATATTTTTATAATATTAGTCAAATCCAACTAAATAAGAGGTACGCACATGTTATTTTATCAACACTTGTAATATATTTGATGTTCATATGACCATAATTAATACGTAGAGTAAATTCCCGTGATATATTATTTTACAAGTTCATTAATTGTAGAGAAACTTGATGAAGTAATTATATATTAGTTTTATATCAATGATATTATCGTGTAAGGTTCAATGAAATAAGAATAAGTGAGGACATAACTAAACATCTAACTTATGGTTATATTTTGAAAGGAAATTTAAAAAAGTGGCATAGCGAAGCTATAGTGGTTATAAAAATAGCGGAAATAGCGCCCAATTTAGCGGGCATAGATGTGTTCGCGGAATTTTGGTATTTAGCGTAGAGTTTTACGTCCAAAAAAGCTATAGTGGAGGTATTGCAAAGCTATAGCGGGCTATTTAAATCCTTGATCTGCTGTGTTCCATAGGCTCGAAGCGCCTTCGCCTTGTTCTTCTCCTCTATCTATCCTTCATAAAGTGACGTGGTCCTAACTAAGGATGCCCCTTTTGCAGGAGGATCTTCTTCCCTCATCAAGACGATCCACATGCTTGTGTTTGGTGCCTTCTCACTAGGCACCGACATCGAGGAGGACTCCAAGGTCTCCTTCCTTGACTTCAAGGAGACATATAGGTCTGAAGAGTAGTGTAAGCAGATTTCTGCAATTGTTGCACTTAGGCATCGCGGGTGAGCACTCATTGAGACCAACAATACATTTGTGGCACGGTCTCACGAAACACAGATCTCAGATGATAATGAACTACGGAGGGAGCTGCGGAGGCTCAAAGATCAAGTCGCCCAACTTCAAAGGCAAATCCACAAACACGACAAGGTCGAGAGCGTGTCAAATAAATGACTCCCCATACTACAAGTCTAAATGCACTTATCGACAATGGGTCGAAGTCATGCAACACCATTAGCACAAGCCATTCATTGGGGGCAAGGCATGCCCCGATATGGCATAACCACTGGGTGGGACCCCAAGTCTATGGCCTGCCATCAACTTTTCTTAACGCTATCAACAACAACAATCACGTCTACAAGGTCGGCACTACCACCGCTTCTCCCTACTCCGCCGATCACTTGAAGGCTCAACTCCCACTATCGAGAAACAAACTCAAACAGGAGAGGTGCCAGAAAAACCGCACCAATCGAGCTCAAGGAGCTCGATCTTCACTGCATTGAAATACAGGTGCAGGGGCATGATGAAGTAATTATAAATCATGATAAAATCATTATCTGCATATCTCTTGCCCTAGAGCATAACGAGATGTATTAATACCTTGTCTCAAGACTGACATCAAGGCCACAAGTATGACACCCTGTCACTCACATTAAAGACAAAACTACCCCGAAAGTGCGCACTGCTTTGCGCAACATCAGGGGAAATCAACAATGTCATTCATGAGGAGCTACCTTTTCCTCCTCCGCTACCCGTGTCCATGCAAGGTATGCGACAACTACAGTATGTGGCCCAGGTACCACTCGAAGAGGCTCCTATGTTGATGAACGTAGAAGACATGGAGCAATGTCGCTAACTGCGTCACCCTGACAACCTACTCTTTACAACAAGTGGAAAGCCAGTGGAGACCACCCCAAGCCACACATGAGTTATCATACCCATCGAATGAGGAAATCGAACCCAACCCATCGATTATCTTTTCGGGAATTCGTTAAGCTTGAAAAAGTTTCGGGGTGGCCGCGATGTGCAAATGACCAAAGCATGCCCGAAGTTCTAACCAATGAGGGAAAAGTGCTTGAAGACATCAATGGTCCACATTTTGAAGACGAGGATGAACAATTGAAGCACAAGAGATGGCCCGAAGCACAAGAGCTCTCTTGAAGAACAAACCCAAGAGAAGAATTGAACGATTCTGAGCTTGTCTACAAAGCTCGACCGCGTCCTCGAGATCCTAGAGAGCCAAACTCTAGGTGATCGAATGCACCCTTCGAGTGTGACTTAACATGGATGACCAAGCTCCTGAACTGGAGGGACTATGCAAGTCAACCAGATATGCAAGTCAACGAGACCCCGGGAGGGTGGGTTAACAACATGCTTCCCTGACCTCTCCTAATGAACGATGCATCTCTCTCAAGCTCATCATGGGATAACCATGATCGCTCTCCTTCGCCTCTAGGCCCTTGAGTCGGGCGTTACTTTGCCACTACCAGGGGCAGCTCTCAAGGCTTGATTAGGATACCTTGAATTCTTAAACATAAGAGGTTGCTTCACATACACTTTCTCCTTATTATAGCCATTTAGGAAGGCACTG
Source organism: Raddia guianensis (assembly GCA_036346415.1). Taxonomy (NCBI): domain Eukaryota; kingdom Viridiplantae; phylum Streptophyta; class Magnoliopsida; order Poales; family Poaceae; genus Raddia; species Raddia guianensis. The sequence goes on along the minus strand of CM070534.1, from coordinate 17,759,570 downwards.
CGGATATCCATTTGATACAGCTTGAACCCATTGGATGCCATAAATGCCGTTAAGATTCTGATGGAATCATGTCTAGCCACAGGAGCGTAGGTCTCATCGAAGCCCATCCCATCGATCTAAGTGTAACCTAGAGAAATCAATCAAGCCTTGTTTCTTACCACTACCCTATCCTCACTTTGCTTGTTCTTTAAAACCCATTTAGTACCTATTACATTATGTTCTTTAGGGCGTTCAACAAGCTGCCACACTTTGTTCCTCTTAAAGTTCTCCAACTCTTTATGCATTGCATTCACCCAATCAATATCAGAAAGAGCATGGGTGACGTCCTTCGATTCAAAGGAAGCAACGAAAATAACAAATAAGCAAAAGTGAGAAAGCCCAGACTTCGATCGGGTTAGTATCCTCTCACTCAAACCACCGATCATCTATGCAGGGGGATGGTCTTTCTAGATGCAATGAGGAGCCCTAGAAATGGCCTCTACCTCGGGAGCAGGAGAGGTAGGATCAGAGCCACCGGGCGAATCAAATTCTATAGGTGAGAACCTAGAAGCACAAGGTGAGAACTAAGTAAAAGCAGAAGGTAGAGGATGAGACTTAGGAACAACACTTCAAACTAGAGGCGCCACCGGTGTGGATAAGTCATGGTTGGGTTCTGAAGAACCGTCATCTTCAATGACCTTCTCCTCTACAAATATTGGCTTAAAAGACAAGTCTGAATCTGAGATATCTGGCCTTGCCTCCGGTATAGCCTCATCAAAGGTCACTTCGCAAGTCTCAACAACTCTCCGCCTCTCATTATCCTAGACACGGTTATTCACCGCAGAAGCTGTATACCCAAAAAAAATGCCATCAGCAGATCAAAATTCAAATTTGTCCAAATTTCTAGATTTCAGAATAAAGCACTTGCATCCAAACACACTGAAATGTGAAACACTTGGATTAAGGCCATATTAAAGTTTATTGGATGGGCAATGCAACTTGGACCTTACAAACACCCTGTTTGACACATAGCAAGTAGTTGACATTGCCTCAGCCCAGAAATGCCAAGGAGTAGAATATTCATCAAGCATTGTCCTAGCCATTTCAACCAAGGTGCGTTCTTTCTCTGCACAACGCCATTTTGTTGTCCAACATGCGGAGATGAGAACTGATGTTCAACACTAGAATTAGAACCGAAGTTTTGAAATTGTGCATTCTCAAACTCAGTGCCATTGTCTGAACGGATTGCGTGAAGCGCTCCTCGGAACTCAATAGAAAGCTTATGAATCAAGAAATGGAAATGACCAAATATTTCGTCCTTATTCACCATGAAATAGACCCAAACGTAGCAAGAATAGTCATTGATGACAATGAGTACATTCTACTTGCCACCCAAGGACTGCAGATGAGAGGGACCAACAGTGTCCTTGTGAAGCAATTGTCCAGGTGCATTACTCATCTACCAGACTGGTGGGTGAGCAGCGGCTACCATCTTCCCATGCCGGCAAGAAGCACAAACTACGCCACTGACCATCTTGAGTTTGGTTTGGGCAAACCACGAATCAGATCCTGGCTGCTAACTCCAGTCAAGTGATCAAAAACAATGTGACCCAGTCTCCTATGCCAGATGGAGTTGTCACGGGACTTAGAAGCAATCAAACAATGAGAACAGAAAACTAAAGATCGGAAATCAACACGAAAAACTCTACCAAATCTGTGAAACCTGCAAATAAAACTTACAAAAGAATCAAGAATGTAACTTTCATTCAGCTTAATAAAACCTCAAAACCCTCATCAGTTAGCTGAGAAACTGAAAGCAAATTATAGCGATGCTTGCAGACAAGGGCCACATCGTTAAAGACAACCTGGTCATTAACTTGGATAGAGCTTTGGGCGAGCACACGACCTGACGAAGCGTCCCAAAAGGTGATTTTCTCACCCTGGGACTCACGGAGTAAGGACGAGAACCACCGATAGTTTCCGTTCATGTGGCGACAACACCTAGAATCGATGATCCACATGTCCCTCTTCCCAGCCCGATGCATATGATTCAACGAGTGAAAAACGTGGCTCAGCATTGGAAAATGCCAGTGCATGTTTAAATTTGGCGCCCAATACTGAGTCACATGACCATACTGTTGACACCCAAATTTGGCAGGAAAATCGGATGTGATAACGAAGGGTAAAATCGGAATTTCGGGTTGAATCCGGAATTGGATCTAATCGGCAAAGAAAGGAAGACGTATTGAAAATACTGATGGACGGAAGGATTCGGAAGAGATACAACCTGATCAGAAGCGCAGCCCGAAAAAATAGGTCGTATCGGTATCGGTATTGTAATAGTATAAATAGGACCTTAAGTCTCATAGAAAAGGATCTACGACTCAATACACCAAAAAACTCTCTCGAACCCGATCGACGCCGTCGAAAGGCTTCAACTCGCAGGTAGAGCTATCTCGATGGGATAATCGATTCTCTCCTTGTAACCCGTATTCATGGCTGTATCAATTTGATCTCATGTATGCAAACCATGTTAGACTGTCTCGGGATTTACCGATCTTTAACATGTTCTTGTATATTGCACTGTCTCGGTTTAATCGATCTGTAATATGTGCTTACCTTACAATGCCGATTATCAAATGTCTTGCATGTTTTTCCACGAATCGATGTATGCGATCGTCTCGTTAAATCGATCTTATGTACTTTGTTTAGAGTCCGATATGTCCGATGTTTGCCGATTAGTATTGTGTTATCAATCACCTTAAACCGATAAACCGATTTGTTAGTTTATATCTAGTCTTGGATTTGAATATCGTCTTGGCTCGACCAATCTATTCGATCTATTTCTCGATTTGATCTAATACTTGATTTAAAGGCTTAATAATCGATATTAATAAAAATACCAAAAAGAAACAGGATTTGTATTTAAATGCTTATTTGAATCTATTCGCTCTATCGGGTTTCAAGCCGATAGATCTTGTAATCGGATTGTTTAAAGCCGATTACAAATAACCTGATCTGGCTAAATTGAAAAGGCCGATTAGGCCTATATTACTAACAATCTTCTCCTTATTGATTTACAGGTCAAATCAATTGGCATGCTTGGTTTGAGTTGCGACGCGATCACTGAATCGACGCTTCTGCACGTGTGTTCATAGAAACCCTCGTTTTTGTGTCAACACACTTTTTGGCACGCTCGGTGGGACCCGACGATCGAATCCGACGCGATGACGCGCACCGATGCCGAAACCGCAGTGGAGTCGCTCAAGCACGCTGCTGAACCAGTAACGTTTGATGAACTGAGCCCAGATCAGAAAAAGGAGATTGAAGACAGGCTCGCCGAGATCCATGAAGAAAACAAGAAGAGAATGTTAACTGGCTATCGGAAAACCCGTAGTGGCCAGATTACCAGGACTTCAATTGGAGATCCACTGTTGACTGGGGACTATTCTGAAATAATAAGGGATCAGATCAACAACTCAGTTTACCGATCGATGCTGGACCAATCATCGGTCTTGGGGCGCATTGTCCAAGAGAGCGCCAGTACTGCGATGCATAACATCATGACTGGACAGGCTCTTCAGGTGAATCGGAATTTTTCGCAAGGGGCAAATCTGGGAAATCAATACCCTGCCTATAATCAGCCAGGGACATCACATGTGGGAACTTCTCAATCAGTTCCTCCGGTGGCTATCAATTCGACTCCGATTCAAATGCTATCGGGTAATCAGGCTATAGTCCCGGTCCCGGAACCGGTATGTCAGCCGATTAACCCTGGATTCAATGAAAATCTGGAAGATATGACCAGAAATTTAGTCTATAGCATGATGAAGCAATGCGGGTTTAACACGCCTAAGATCGCCTCAGATTACGATGCCGATCCATCGGCTTTTAATGAAACAGTATCCGCATAAATATCGCGTTCTGATTTTGCAAATGCCAAATTTAGTGGGGCGATCACACCTCAACGCTACGAGCATATTGCGTGTTTCTTGCATCAGGCGGCGGGCGGCATCTAAGGATACTCTCAAATGCCGATTGTTCCGCTTGTCGCTATCGGGATCGGTTTTCAAGCGGTTTACATCGCTTCCCTAACAAAGATCACCTCATGGCCGATCCGAGAGGAAATTCCATGAATACTTTTATTCCGGAGAGAATGAGGCGAGAATTACCGATATCATGATGATCAAGCAGAAATTTGGTGAATCGGTAAATGATTACTTACGCCGGTTCAGAGAAGTGAGGAATCGGTGCTATAGCCTTTCACTGCCCGATAATGAGTTGGCGGAATTGGCTTTCAAGGGCTTACTACCTGTTAATCAGAAAAAGGTGGGCAATCAAGAGTTTGCGGACATATCCCATCTGACCCATAAGATCGCGCTTTATGAAAGCCGATTTTCAGATAACTCCTACCCTGGTCAGAAGGATTATCGGAACAACAACAATAACAACCGGAATAAAGATAAAGCTGTCAATATTGTCGAGACTGAAGATATAGAAACTTCCGATGATTCTCGACAATCGGCGAGGTCGATGCTTATGTTGCCGAGTGGGTAACTAACAAGAAGGAATTCGAGTTAGGATGGATCGTCAAGGGTCCCGAAAAGGGCAAGTATTCTTTGATACCTCCAAATGTGATCGGATTTTCGATCACTTGTTACAAGAAAACAGATTCGCCTGCAGGAGGCACGTTATTCCACCGCCGAGGAGTCAAGAAGCGCAGCATCGCAAGTGGCACAATTCCTACTCACGCTACCAACAAGTGCAACGTGTTTAAGCAAGTTGTACAAAAAGCAGTCGAAAGCGGGCAATTGCGATACCAGGGTAAAAATCCGCAAATCGAGACAGAACCGTTCCCAGTCGATTTTGTTGGAATGGTGGATGCTAAGAGGAAAGCCGATGAACCCGAGAGCTCAAATCGGTTTAAGGTACTCGTTGGGTCCAAGAGGATTTTGGTGCAAGGGAAACCTGAGTTACAATTCCGGTCATCAAACCGGCGTGGCACCGTGAAAGCTGGAGAATGGCGCCAAGTGAAGCGCGGTCAGGTTCATAATCCGATCATCAAGCCAAAGCCGACCTTCGATCAGCTACTGAAAAAATATGATCGGATGGCTAAACAGACCTCTCACAGGGACGACAAAGCAAATATTCCTGAATCGGTCCATGGAAATTCAGAAAACCAAGCTTGGGAGATGGAGCACTAGGAGTGCCCCTTTTTCCGGTATTGCTGGGAAGAAAGGATGTCATTGCCTACTTTGGAGAACTGCCCGATGAATCACGCCTTCGTTCCACCCAAGCGAGTATCGGTAAAGGATCGGCTTGTATTTCCAAGCAATGAGGATGAGGAAAAGCCGATAGATAAAAGTACTAATATGCATCGGCCTCCCCAGGTACCGTTACCACAATGGTGCCCGAGTGGAATCACTAAATCTCAAAAGCGACGCTTACAGCGGATGAGACACGCAGAGGCAAAAGAAGCTGAGGTCGAAAAATTCAGGGATGCTCTTTTGGAGAAGGTTAAGCCGATGAAACCAGCTAGGGGCAAGCAGGAATGGAGGCCCAAGTTGAGATCAGCTGTTATTATTGAAAAGGATTCTGATGAAGTATCAGTTGCCACCAATATGGTTTGTATACTGCCTCGGGAATTCATGTGTGATTACGAAGAGGCAGCTGCAGAACTGGTGGTGGGCGCGGAAGATGCTATCTTTAAGAAACCAGAGAATTCCCGATTACATCTCAAGCCGTTGTTTATTATGGGGTACATGAATGGAAGACCGATTTCCAGGATGATGGTTGACAGTGGTGCAACGGTTAATTTGATGCCATATTCTGTATGCCGAAAAATCGGAAAATCCACAGAGGACTTGGTGAAGACAAATATGGTGCTAAGTGACTTCAACGGAAATCCGACCGAAGCAAAAGGGGTTCTGGTTGTGGAGCTGACTGTTGGAAGCAAAACCATCCCGACGGCTTTCTTTGTGATCGAAGGAAAAGGAAATTATAATGTGCTGTTAGGGAGAGACTGGATACACGCCAATTGCTGCATCCCATCAACATTGCATCAGCTTTTGATTCAATGGATTGGCGAACAAATAGAAGTGGTCAAAGGGGAGTCTCTAACAGCAGAAACCGATTGTGCTGAGATACATGATAATTTAGAGGCGTTATCGGGGAAACCTTTAGACGATTGCGATTTTCTAAGTTTCAGCAAGGCTGGTTTTAAACCAACGATGTTGGAGGCACAATCGGTAACTCAAGGACACGAAGGTTTTTTATGGGAACCGCGGCACTAGAAGAAGTAGAGCGTAAGATGGGCCAAGGATTTATATCGGCTGATGAACTTGAGAAAGTCGATATTGGTTCTGGTGATAAAGAGAGGCCCACTTACATTAGTAAGCAGTTGCCGCGGGAATATAAGGATCGGCTTATTCAGATACTCAAGGATCGGGTTGATTGCTTTGCCTGGGAATATCACGAGATGCCTGGTTTGGACCGATCCATAGCTGAGCACAGGATTAAGATGAAACCTAGATTTCGGCCAGTAAAACAGGCACCGAGAAAGATCAGTTGGAAGATTTATGATCAAGTAAAGGCCGAAATTCAAAGATTATTGGATGCGAAGTTTATTCGGCCATGTAAATATGCCGATTGGATATCCAATATTGTCCCAGTAGGGAAGAAAGATTCTGATAAAATACGGGTGTGCATTGACTTTCGGGACCTGAACAAAGCAACGTATAAGGATGAATACCCAATGCTGATTGCCGATCGTTTGATTGATGCTGCCTCTGGCAATCGGATTATTAGTTTCCTAGATGGCAATGCTGGTTACAATCAGATCTTTATGGCCGAAGAAGATGTGAGCAAAACTGCGTTTAGATGTCCTGGTTTTATCGGCTTGTTTGAGTGGGTAGTGATGACTTTTGGGCTGATCAGTGCTGGGGCTACATATCAAAGAGGGATGAACCTGATTTGCCACGATTTAATCGGAAAACTTGTTGAAATTTATATCGATGACGTAGTGATTAAATCCCAGGAGGAGGAACGACACTTGGCCGATATTATAACCGTTTTGGATCGGTTTAGGAAGTATGGGATGAAGATGAATCCAAAGAAGTGTGCTTTTGGGGTATCGGCCAAGCAAGTTCTCGGGATTTATGGTGCATCAAAGAGGAATTGAGGTTCACCCCGACGAGTAAAGGCAATCCTCAACACCAAGCCTCCGGATTTGAAGGTTCGCTTACAAGAGCCGATCGGTAAAATTAATTATTTGAGGAGGTTTATTTCAAATTTATCGGAAAGGATTATTCCGCTTTCACCGCTGCTCAAGCTAAAGAATTCGATAAGTTTGTTTGGGGACCGTAACAACGTAAGGCATTCGATGATATCAAAGAGTATTTGACAACCGCCAGCTTCGGTGGCTCCAAAGGACGGCTTGCCGCTTAAACCAGATTATCGGTATCGGAAAATACATTAGGGCGATCTTGATCCAGAGGTAGATGGAAAAGAGAGTGCAATCTTTTACTTAAGCAGAAAATTACTGGATCCTGAAACCCGATACACAGTTGTGGAAAAGTATTGCCTTTGCTTATACTTTGCTTGCACCAAATTGAGACATTATTTGTTGGGTGCTGAATGCAAAGTTGTTTGTCAAACCGATGTGGTCAAATATATGCTCAATGCTCCAATTATCAAAGGACGACTCGGTAAGTGGGCGTTACGCCATCGAGTTTGATTTAACATATGAATCTCCAAAAGTCGTCAAGGGCGGTATTAGCGATTTTATTGCGCACCATCAATGCATTAATCACGGGTTTATTGCCATGGGTAATGTTCTTTGATGGATCGATCGTGAAAAGGATGCGCATCGGTATTTTCATAGTGTCCCCTAGAGGTGTACCTTACCGATTCGGTATCACAGTGGATTTTGGATTGACCAACAATCAGGTAGAATACGAGGCATTGATCCAAGGATTGGAGTGGTTAATTCAGGCTGGCGCTATAGCTGTAGAAGTGTTTGGGGATTCACAGTTGGTGGTTTTTCAAATGATCGGTAAATATGAGTGTCATAGTGACCTGCTTCGGGGATATCTGGAAAGAGCTTCCGATTTTGCCAAGTGTTTCGCCGTGTTTACAATTCATCATGTTCCCAGAGAACAAAATTGTGAAGCCAATGATTTAGCTCAAGAAGCATCAGGTTACAAATTACCGATCATGGAGTTGGAGATTGTTCCATTGAAAATCCGGCCCGATAGGATGGCGGTGCGAAATTATCGGTTATTTGAAAGATCCCCGGGGAAAAGCCGATAGGAAGCTTAAGAGGAGAGCTCAAAGGTATGTTTTAATAAGTGACAAACTATACTATCGGAGTTTTGATGGTTTATTGCTTAAGTGCTTGAATGAAGAAGACGCCAAGATAGCAATTGGAGAAGTTCATGAAGGATTATGCGGGACACATCAATCAGCTTATAAGATGAGATGGATGCTAAAGCGCATGGGATATTTTTGGCCAACCATGGTGGAAGATTGTTTCAAATACTACAAGGGTTGTAAAGATTGTCAGAAATTCGGAAATATTCAGCATGCGCCCGCATCGATATTACACCCGATCGTGAAACCGTGGCCTTTCAGAGGATGGGGAATTGATATGATCGGAGAGATATTTCCTTCCTCATCTAAGGGGCATCGGTATATTTTGGTGGCAACGGATTATTTCACTAAATGGGTTGAAGCTGTACCGTTGAGGAAAGTGACGCCATCGGCGATCGAGTTTGTCGAGAACATATAATTTACCGATTTGGGATTGCTCAGACTATCACAACAGATCGTGGATCGGTATTTATGTCGAGGCATTCTAGGACTACGCCAAACCCGGGATCACGACAATCAACTCTTCGTCAGATATGCTCAAGCTAACGCCAAGTCGAGTCTTCAAATAAAAGCGCTATAAAGTCGATCAAACGAAAAATCGATGAAAGACCTCGGGGTTGGCATAATACTCTGGCAGATGCACTATGGGCATATCGGATTGCTAAACATGGAGCCACAAAGGTGTCACCGTTTGAACTGGTGTATGGGCAGGAGGCTGTTCTACCTGTTGAAGCCATCATCGGATCTACAAGGGTTGAAGAACAAGAATAACGTGAAAGCCGATGATTATAAAAATCGATGGTGGATAAGTCGGATGATATGGTGGCAGTTCGGTTAAGAGCTTTGGAGCATATTGAACGGGATAAGCAAAGAGTGGCTCGACATTGTAATAAGAAGGTTGTACCGAAAGCTTTTGAAGTGGGAGAACTGGTATGGAAGACATTTTTACCGATTGGTTCGAGGGATCCTAAGTACGGAAAGTGGTCGCCAAATTGGGAAGGACCGTTCAGAGTCAATCGGGTTATTCCTGGAAACGCTTATATTTTGGAAACGCTTGAAGGGGAAGTTTTCGGTAAAGCCCTTAATGCCAAATATCTAAAGAAGTATTATCCTAGTGTGTGGGTTGGAGCTTGAGTAGATGTTTGCTAAAAAGCCGATTCCACATGAATCGCCTATAGGTCAATTTTAACCAACGCGTTGCTGTTGGGTGAAAGCCGATTCTGGGAGAATCGCCTATAGTGTATTCGACTTATTAAAGAATTTGACTCGAGACGTTGCTGTTGAGCAAAAGCCGATTCTATGAATCGCCTATAGATAAACATGCATACTTAGACGATTGAATAAAAGCGTTATTACAAAGGCGCAAAAGCCTTAATCATTTTGGCCCGAAGGGCAGAATGAAACCATGTTTTCCGATCGGTACAAACTGATTCGTACATCACAAAAGTTTTGAAATTTGGCTCGCAGGCCAGTTACTCGCAGAATTCATGAATGGCGGCAGCAGCGCTGGTGATTGTGTCCCGGATCCGATTGACGATATTGGTATCATCTTCAGCTGATCCAGGGATGATCGGCATTTTCTTTTTCGCTTCCAGCACTGCTAAGCCACAAGCTTTTACCACACTATACTGCTCCTTGGCCGCCAACTTGATTTCCTCAAAATCTGAGCGAGCGGCTGTTTCGGCTTTCCTCGCTTTCTCCAGCTCAAGTTCCAAGGACTTAACCCTTGACATTGCTTTGGAGATAGCGATTTTTCCCGATTCAGCCTCTTGTTTCAGTTCGAGAAGTTTGTCATTTTGTGAGTTGGCGTCTTGGATCAGCCCTTTGAGTTCAGCTTCAGCATCCTTGAGGGCTTCTCGCTGATGGAGCCGATCCAGCGCCGCGTCAAAATCGGACTTTTGGCCTGAAAGGGATAGCAGTTTCTCGATGGCCACGACCACCTGCTCTGGGAGGATCTCCTTGACGGAGTCGGCTATTTCCCGAATGGCAAGAGGGTTGGCCAGGAAAGTTGATTCATTGCTCACCAATTCCCACATTTGTTTGAGTTTCCCCAGAGTGTCTGGAGAAAGCCGATTATTCTTGGGCTGTTGAGGGGCTGGTGAGTCGATGATGATGGCTGGCGGTGGAGAAGTCCTGATCGGCGAAGATAAGAAATCAAGCTCATCATCGAGCCAATCCATGCTGGACGGGTCGAAGTTGAGCTTGTCGTCTTTCTTGCCGTCGTATGTGATGACCTGCGTGGACACCACTGTCGCCTGAACAGGTTCCCGAGGTTGGAACATATACTGAAGAGAAGAAATCTGATGTTATAGAAATCGGTATTTTAAAATGAGTATTGCCAAAGAGATGTGAGAAGAAACCGATTACATCTTTGGGGTCGAAGGCCGGTGGTGTCTGTGATGCTGGCGGCGGAGCTGGAGTTCCATCTTTCTTTTTGGAGATGGGGGAAGTGTCCTGAAAATCAGATTTTGATAAGAGAAGCCGATTTAAAAGATGCGAAAATTTGAGGAATCAAGTGCTTCTTGATCGCAGACCGACTTCGGTGCTATCGGGACTACGCACCTTTTGGGACCTTGGTTTCTTGCCGCCGCTTTCTTCTTCAACACCCTCGCCCTCGGATCTCCTCGTTAATTGAAGAATTCAGAATCGGATATCTGCAAGAATTATAAATGATGAGCCGATCTTACCTCTTTTCTTGGGTGGGGGTAGGCCCTTGTGCGAAATCCGATGCGGACTTGGTGTCAAGTGGAGTTGACCACCGCTTGCTCTCCAATAACCTTGGCCCTCGGCGTTTATCTCCACTCGAAGAGAAATAGTGACGAGTTAGTAATCGGAAAATGCTGGTATAAGTGGGTAAACGATGCAGTTAATGACCTCGCGGTTAGAAGAAGACGATGTTTTGGGATTACGTTCTTTCGCTTATCTGAATCCGAGGATGAAGGTCCGATTCGAAGAATTTTCTTCTTTTCCATCATCGATCGGAAGAACTGGAATCATCATCATCACTTGTTTCCGATCTTGATGAAGGCTCGCCATACCAAATGGCGATCTTAGGCCGTTGGGCTTGCAGGTTTTCTTTCTGCCAGTGACTCGTTCGATTAAGGTTGAAGCTCCGCCTTCTGTAGCATAAATATTTTTTGCGATAGCTTCCCACCAGTCGTCGAACTTTGGTGAGGTGTCAGCCCACATTCTAAATTCCGATGGCATATCAAAATCGATGTGGGCAGCTGAAAGAATCCCATAAGCCGATTGAGGGTTTAGATCCTCCCTAGCATTCAATTGGCGGTAGATGAAGAGATCGGGAATATCTTGCCCAAGGTTGAATTGCCGAGCAACCACGGCCGGATGATAGAACTCATAAGATGGTTTTCTGATATGGGTCCTTGTGCTCAGGATAGCAAAGAAAATCCCTGGAGAAATGAATTCCTTGTATGCTATTAAAGCTGCCCCTTTCATAGTGTTTTCCAGTCGGAAAAACGAAGGAATCGGATATCTATCAAGATCAGTATAGGGATTGAACTGTTGTAATCCGTATTCCGATTCTGACATTGTGAAGAGGGCAGCTAAAGAATTAGCAAGATCGTCTTGATTTAGGCGTCGGTGGTTGCAGTTGACTGATATCATCTCTCCATAGGATCTGCATGGCCGATTTGTCTTATCTGATTTGTTCTCGCTTGGAAATTGCAGATCAAAGTCTAATTCACCCAGAGAATTGTATATGTGGAGCTTCAAAAATAACCCGATAAACCAGAATGGTCCGCCAAGATTGCCAACTGAGTGTTTAGCTTTTGGTGAGCAGAGACCTTCCCTAATCTCATGCATCATCCTGTAAGTAGCTCCTAGCAGATATTTCCCGATTGCTAGTTTTTGGCCTGATGCCAATGCTTCGGCTACTCCCTGGTATACCTTACTTGGGCTGAGTGATTGACCGCAGAAGAAAAACTGATCGAGCCACATGTTCAAGAAAGCAACATGCTCTTCGTCATCCACTTCATCGGTTTTCTGGTGAGTACTGATATAGCGTTGCCAGCCGAAATTCTTCTCTGGTACCAACTTTAAGGTGGCAGTTAGGTCAAAAGCCGATAGCATTTCGCCATCAGGGTTAAGACCGGTCAACATGGCTACGCCCGAAGTGTGGGAGAGATCGCCCGATCGGAAAAGGAAAGCATTTATGTATCGCACGAGTAAGCCGATCGCCATGAACGGCTCGTCTGCTGGTGGTGGGAATAAGGAAAGCAGAATGGCATCGGTTATTCCTAGTTCATCCCATTGCTCTTGCTTTTGGTTGTGAACCCGAACAAGCCAATCTTTGAATCCCTTGATCGGGCTAGGCCAGGCTCTAAAAGCCGATTTCCAACTATTGGCACTAAGATTATCGGCAAATAATGGAAGTCTTCCTACGGAATGGTATATGAAGTCCGATGGATCTCTTTCCCCTATCGGTCCCAAGGAATACAGAGCTTCGGTATTTGAGCATTTGAAGAGTACCTGAGACATGATGCCGATTGGGGGATGACTGCTCGCTGATCGCTGGGGCTCCTGAAATTCCGATGCGAGAGACGTGAAAGAGGAAAAGACTATGAAAATGACGGCGAATGGTGCGCTATTTATAGCTGTGGTGAAAATTAGGGTTTTACCGCGCTTTTTGGAGTTGCAGTTTCGGCCCATGTTGTCTGCTGGGCTGACACGTGTTCTCAAAGTGGGCTGAAAGTGAAAGTTACAAGGGCAGAAATGTGAAATGGTCCAATATGATAAATCCGATTTTTAGTTGAAAGTTCGGCTAATGAGATAACCCATTACCAAACTTAGGGGCATATGTTGACACCCAAATTTGGCAGGAAAATCGGATGTGATAACGAAGGGTAAAATCGGAATTTCGGGTTGAATCCGGAATTGGATCTAATCGGCAAAGAAAGGAAGACGTATTGAAAATACTGATGGACGAAAGGATTCGGAAGAGATACAACCTGATCAGAAGCGCAGCCCGGAAAAATAGGTCGTATCGGTATCGGTATTGTAATAGTATAAATAGGACCTTAAGTCTCATAGAAAAGGATCTACGACTCAATACACCAAAAAACTCTCTCAAACCCGATCGACGCCGTCGAAAGGCTTCAACTCGCAGGTAGAGCTATCTCGATGGGATAATCGATTCTCTCCTTGTAACCCGTATGCATGGCTGTATCAATTTGATCTCATGTATGCAAACCATGTTAGACTGTCTCGGGATTTACCGATCTTTAACATGTTCTTGCATATTGCACTGTCTCGGTTTAATCGATCTGTAATATGTGCTTACCTTACAATGCCGATTATCAAATGTCTTGCATGTTTTTCCCTGAATCTGATGTATGCGACTGTCTCGTTAAATCAATCTTGCGTACCCCTTGTTTAGAGTTTGATATGTCCAGATGTTTGCCGATTAGTATTGTGTTATCAATCAGCCTTAAACTGATAAACCGATTTGTTAGTTTATATCTAGTCTTGGATTTGAATATTGTCTTGGCATGACCAATCTATTCGATCTATTTCTCTGATTTGATCTAATACTTCGATTTAAAGGCTTTATACTGATATTAATAAAAATACCAAAAAGAAACAGGATTTGTATTTAAATGCTTATTTGAATCTATTCGCTCTATCGGGTTTCAAGCCGATAGATCTTGTAATCGGATTGTTTAAAGCCGATTACAAATAACCTGATCTGGCTAAATTGAAAAAGCCGATTAGGCCTATATTACTAACAATCTTCTCCTTATTGATTTACAGGTCAAATCAATTGGCACGCTTGGTTTGAGTTGCGACGCGATCACTGAATCGACGCTTCTGCACGTGTGTTCATAGAAACCCTCGTTTTTGTGTCAACACATACCAAACAGACTCTACTCGGACTAGGCAATCCCTTCTAGTAGGGAATTGTCCTGATCCTGGATTAGCAGCAGCCTACTGTTGAGCTGAGGCGAGCACCATGACGTTGGATTAGCATCAATTTCCTACCCTTCCTGCCATTCCTCCACTATGAAGTTGGCACCTCACGTCATGGACGCTCACCTCTGTAACCAAAAGGAGGTATGTCTTGAGGACGACGCTGCTCACACCGCAGACCAACAACCCTCCAAGTCTTCAGCTCGGTTGTACGCCATCGCGCGCCACGAGCGTCCGATACGGTTACACAGCTACGCTTCCCTATCAATGGCTTGGCAACACGATGCTCGGCAACACGCCCATGCCTACAAGTCTACGGCTCGGCTGTATGCCCTCGCACGCCACGAGCGCGCATATGCCTCCAAGTATATAGCTCAGCGACATGCTACTCGGCTATACGTCTATGCCCGCGCCACGAGCCCCCAAGTCTTCAGCTCCGCTGTACGCCGTTGTGCGCCACGAGCGTCCGGTACGGCTACGCCTCCTTGTCAATGGCTCGATGACACGCTGCTCGACTACACGCCCACGCCTATAAGTCTACGGCTCGGCTGTAGGCCATCGCGCTCCACGAGCGTCTGGTACGGCTACATGCCTATGCCTACAAGTCTACAGCTCGGCGACACGCTACTTGGCTACATGACTACGCCTGCGCCATGAGCCCCAAGTCTTCAGCTCGGTTTTACGCCATCTCGCGCCACGAGCGCCCGGTACAGCTACACGGCTACGCCTCCCAGTCTATGGCTTGACAACACGCCACTCGGCTACACGCCCACGCCTACAAGTCTACGGCTCGGCTGTACGCCCTCAAGCGCCACGAGCGCCCTGTACATCTACATGCCTACGCCTCCAAGTCTACGGCCCGACGACACGCTACTCGGCTACACGCCTACGCCCACGCCATGGGCGCCCAAATCTTCTGCTCGGCTGTACGCCATCGCATGACACGAGCGCCCGGTACGGCTACATGACTACGCCTCCCAGTCTATGGCTCGGTGACATGCCACTTGGCTACACGGCCACGCCTACAAGTTTACGGCTCGCGGCTATACGCCATCACGTGCCACGAGCACCCGGTACGGCTCGACGACACGCTACTCGGCTACACGCCTACGCCCGCTCCACGACCACCCAAGTATTCAGCTAAGGCTGTAAGCCATCGTGAGCGACGATTGCCCGGTATGGCTACACGTCTACGGCTCCAAGTCTATGGCTACACGCCTACGCCCGCACCACTAGCGTCCAAGTCTTCAGCTCGGCTGTACGCCATCGCGCGCCACGAGCTCCCAGTACGGCTACACGCCTACGCCCACGCCACGAGCGCCAAAGTCTTTAGCTCAGCTGTACGCCATTGCGCACCACGAGCGCCCGGTACGGTTACATGGCTACGCCTCCTAGTGTATGGCTCGGTGACAAGCCACTCGGCTACACGCCCACGCCTACAAGTCTACGGCTCGGCTGTACACCATTGTGCACCACGAACGCCTGATACTGCTACACGGCTACGCCTCCAAGTCTATGGCTCGGCGACACGCTACTCGGCTACACACCTACGCCTGTGCCAAGAGTGTCCAAGTCTTTAGCTCGGCTGTACGCCATCGCGTGCCACGAACACCCGATACAGCTACACGCCTACTCCTCCATGTGTACGTCAACTACATGCCTACGCCCGCACCACGAGCGTCCAAGTTTTCAGCTCGGTAGACGCCATCGCGCCATTTAGCGCTTCGATGCGGCTACAAGCTCACGCCTCAAGTCACGACTTCGGCAAGACGCTACTCGGCTACACGCCTACGCCCGCGCCACGGGCGTCCAAGAATTCAGCTCGGTTGTACGCCATCGCGCGCCATGAGCGCCCAGTACGGCTACACGCCTACGCCTACATCAGTTCTAAGTTCTCATTACCATAATCTTTTCATATAAATCTAAGTTGTTGCTTTATCTGCTATTTAGTCGGTCTCCAACTAAGCAGTAAGTCGGGGCTACACCTAATAGGTGCATTTGCATGCACTTTTGTTTCTTTGTATGAATGATTGCAAATGAATCTAAGTGGTTATTCCGAGTAGTGAAGCTCTGACCCCATGTGCGGTGAATTCTAATCACTCAATACGCATTCCTAGAAAATAAAGCCATGAGTCGACTACCAATGCTAGGGGGCTGTCAGGCAGAGTTCTTAAAAAAGGAAGATTACTTGAAGGAATTAATAATCAATATGGAAAAGGAACAAAAGGACATTAAAATTATAGAAAAGGACATTAAATTACATAAACAAAGCGGTTGGATTTTTATATCCATATAACTGTTTTCATGATACTACCTAAATTCTACATGTACATGCTACAGGGGTTCATGAGTTTTTATCTCAACAAGTACCTTTTACGACTCCGTATACGAGTAAGAACGACTTACGCAATGAGCGACAACTACGGCTGAGCAAGCGCCTGGCACGGCTACACGCTTACGACCGTGCGTCGACTGTCCAAATCTACAACTCAGCGAGTGCCCGGCATGGCTACGCGCCTACGTCCACCCCTCGAGCGTTCAAGTCTGTGGCACAGCTACACACCCACGCCAACTTTGGTACATCTGTATGCTTACGCCTCTGGCCATAGGCCACCCTGCGCCCTAAGCGCTAACTACGGCCTTACAGCTATGTGTCATAACCAGTGGTTACAAGCGCGGCCGAGCTAAACCAAATTCAGCCTCGGTACACCCGATGTCGGGTCGACTACCGACAAAGCGAAAAAAAATACCCATCTCTTGATATACCCCATGTCAGGTCACTAGTTGGTCACTGCATGTTAAGATCATATACCAGTGATGTCGGGATTGAGTTTCGATGGTACGCCCCAGTTAGGGCCGACGCTGTACACCGCAAGCCAGGTATGGATAACATATGGTCAAACTATATCCTTAAGGTACGCCCTGTGGTGGGTCCGCTATAGTTGTATCCCACTCTGGTCGGGTACAGGTACTATCTAGATGACAACAATGATATGCTCCATGTTGGGACAATAGTTGTGTGCCGCACCAGTCGGATACAGGTATCATTGGGTCAAACCATATCTAGATGGTATGCTCCATGTTGGGCCAATCGCTTTACTCTACGAGTACAGGTACAAGATGGTTAAAAATACGGTGCGCCCTCTGGGGCCACCTGTTGTATCCCACACCGGTCGGGTACAGGTACCACTCGACTCTTCAGCTAAACGATACATACGGACCTGAAAACAGTAGGTTCAGGAACACTGCCCTTAAACATAACTGTCTTCCCATTTTAATCCCTTCCAAGTAATCTAGGTGGATGTCTCTTGATGTGATTTAGCCAATTGTAACCTAGACCTCTGCCTCTTGATATTTTGCTTTTGCTAAGTATCAAGTTCTGCTTTCGCTTGCCCCCAACAAATTTCTCAAGAGTGCTCATGAGGTACTCACACTCCTGATGGAGTTGGGGACAAAACTCACAAGAAGAGGAAGAGTCTGAATAAACCTGGCTATCAGTTATACCCTTTCCCAAGGCTTTGCGACACTTGTCACCTAGGATTTTAACTTCCCTCTTGAGAGCCTGACAAGAAAGACACTCAGCATTTTGGGATTGGGTCAACCCATCCTCAAACCTATCACTCATATTTTGATAGATCCTACACATCCCCCCATCAAGCTCGAGCATGAATCACACACTGAGGCATCAAGAATAGCATCATTAAGCTCAGAAATCTTAGTTTTCAAGTTCAAATTCTCAAACTTCAACAGTGTGCAATCATGACATGTAAAGTGAGTGGAAGTTACAACTCTCATCTAAGCTGACTGGGTCCTTACGTGAAGCATGATCGCTACAGCCCGCAACTGGACTGACTTGGTACGTAGATGAGTGTGCAGAGGGATCAGGACAAAGCATGGTAGGGTTCATCAAGCAGACAAACTATAGATCAGAAGTGACAAGAAACAAATTCTTTCTAGCATCATCTAGTTCTCCTACATGCTTAACATTAACTTCGCTAAGTTCTTTATTCAATACAAGCACCCTATCATGAGTTGTGATTAATTTATTGAAATCAACCATGACCATATCAAACTATTACCACCCATCAGAGTCAACAGGCTCAGGAACAGGCCTACATTTTTTATTCTTTAGATAAATGGTGACATTCTTAAAATACATTTTTAATTCATCCAATTTTTAGAGTGACCTTCCCACAATCAGAGAAATTAGCAGGTTTTTTAGTTAAAATTCTAGGGTATTTTTCTTGGCCAAGACCCTAGTGTACTTGCCATGAAGTTTAACTGATGCCCACAAGAGCTCAGAATAGGAGGGACCTTGTTCATCAGTTACCTCATCATCGTCGGTGTGGTAGACGTTCGAGTCGCCGCTGTCGTTGTCGCCGTGTGCCATGAAGCACATGCCAGTGTAGGTCCATGTTGTCGTTCTCCGACGAATCATCCTCACCATCATCCGAGTGACCATCCTCCTTATCGGAGATGACGGCTTCTTCCAGAGCGGTCAGCACCTTCTCGGCCATACGACATCTCTTCATAAGCTTCTTAGGTGCCTTTTTCTTGTCACCACCACTAGCCTTGATGTTGCGGTTCTTGTTGACGTAGGCATTCCGTGCTGGCGCGGCGTAGTCGTTCCGCTCCTCTCGTCCAAACTTGGGACAATCACCCTTCATGTGATTGAGACCACCACAACCGAAGCACCTAATGATGCCTTTCCTTTGATCGGCCACTCGCAGTAAGCATGTGAGAACTTCCTAGCCAAAAAGGCAAGCTGCACCTCAGGAATCTTGTTCATCTGATCATTGGATAGCTCAGAGAGGGCAGAAAAGGAGAAACTGGCAACATCAGAAAAACCACTGCCAGAGGGGTTAGCTATCAAAGCTGTGGATGAGCAATTGGGCACTTTTGGGAGATGCTCAAGTTCATGCGTCTTAAAACTAGCATAGAGCGCTTTCAAGGTCAGTGTCGAGAGATCGGCTGCTTGTCGGATTGCAGTCACCTTCACATCCCAAACCTTAAGATCCAATGTAGAGAGAAATTGCCTGGCGATTTTCTAATCGATATATTTGACTTCAACCGAATGGAGGTTGGCAAGAATCTTATTGAATCGGGAGAAACATGAGTTAAGTGTTTCACCTGACTTCTGAGTAAATCGATTGTACTCTCTTTTGTATTGGTCTTGTCTCACCACCTCAATCTGAATTGTCCCCTCAAGGTAAGCTTGGAGGGTTGCCCAGATATTGTGGGCTGTGGTGATGTCCGACGCCCGCTCGTACTCCCCTCGGCTAAGGTATTGAATCAGAAAATTTCAAGCTTTTACACTAAGCTCCACATCGGCTTGATTCGCGGCCGTCACCTCCTTAAGTAACTCATATGGGTCTTTGATCTTAAGCCAAATATTGTAGCCCTGAGCCATCACATATGTCTCCATCCTAGCCTTCCAATAGGAAATATCGGCTCTGAAGAACACAGGGGGTTTGGTGGAATGCTTGTCAGCCATAGCTCAAAGAGCAAAAAGGATCGGCTTTAAAAATCGGTTAAGATTTGCAAAGAAGCATCAAAATAAATACTCTGATAACATTTGAAGCCACAAAATTTTTCCGACGTTTCCACCCAAACTCGAACAACTTGACAACTATGTGTACCATTCACTTAGGTGTATGAGGGCCATGAAATATTTGGAATTTTGGAATAACAATCCTGGTGGTCAAGTGTCCAAACAAAGAAAATCAATTCAAACCCTGCTTTTGAGAAAAAGATCAAGCCAAAACACCAAAGTTATTTTCCAAATATTAAAAAGCAAATTCCCATAGACTTGTCTTGCAAGAAGAGAGTGATTCCTGCTGTTGGAAGGCACCATAATTTTTACAAACTTTTTCTACACCCATGTGGGTGAGTCTTGATTGTCTCTTCCAAATTTCAGCATCAAACTCCATCTACAAAAAAATAAGAAAAATCGTGTGCCAAGAACTGTTAAGAACTCGAGACTGCATGTTTGGGGCTCGGTATTCCACCTCATAGCTCCCAAACGGGAAAACCAGAGGACTTCAAATTTTTACCAAAGATGGGTATGTGAGTCACGCATCTTTTCAAACTAGAATCATGCCAAAATGGTTTTACTAGATTTTTTCTAGAAATAAAAAACTGATTGCTGAGCGGAGAAAAGTTTCTGGACAGATTTGTCACAAGTTAAGAACTTGATCTATTGCCTCTCATATGGTTGTAAAGAGCGTGTCAAATCATATTAGCAACATCAAGGGATCATAGACTACCAAGAACCAAAAAGAAATCACCAAGATTCATCCCGAAACAAAAGCTACAAAAATTAAAAAATCAAGAAGAAAAAGGAGCAAATCAACACAAGATGTTCATGTAAAAGAAGGATTTTATTGCATAAAAGTTGGCGGATTACAAGCCACACTTCTTGTGACCACAAGCACTCTAAGTGCCATCCAAAATACACTCAACTCATCCTTTCTATTTCATAAATTTTTAGCTCTAAGGGGATAAAGGGAAGGGCTGCCCCTTCCCCTCCTTATATAGCACAAGGGTGAGATGCCCTAAAGTCTAGAGCCCATCTCCATCGTTCATTTGAGGATGAGTGGTGTATAACTCACACACTATAAGACACACTCCCGTGAGGGAATATTCACCATATATTCCTTAGGAAAATATTTTCGCAGCTTCCTCGGTCTCTAGGCCACGCCTGGGCCCACCTATCAGATCAACTTCGCCACCAAATAACTGACAGGCCAGCCTCCAGCTGTCTCGAAGTCCTTGACATGGCGACGCCTCTTCAGTACACCACCTCATGTGACCTTTAGATCATCGAACCTGCTCACCTGCACACCTCTGCACAAACCAGCCTCTAGCCGTCCCCGCGAAGCGTCAGCCATGTACTGCCGATATCTACATCACTGAGGTCAACACACACAAAACCAACACACCATACCTCTCCTGTAGGATTAGTCCATAAAAAAATTAACAACATTATAATCCATTAGTGACACCATAATTAGCAAACATTAACACACCACGTGCCAGCTTAACAAATTCCACCGGACCATGTCCGTTCAAAACTATTACCTAGCCCAAGCTCATCACAATGGTCCGGTTCCAATTCCACAGCAATTTGCACATATGCACCATTAAAAATTCTTCAAAATACTTAAAATTCCATCTTGTCACACATATTAATCATCAAACTGTGGCACCCTCCACATGGGTCTCAACACACGCGATTGATGGAGGGACCAACCTTGCTTCCCCATCAATCAAGTCAAGCGCCTCGCGAGAGAGACGCACGAATACAAGTTTTCCCTCTCTCCAACGTTGTCACCAAAAATCAACACCGTGGGAGTAACCCCACACTCATCACATCGTTGACGGCTTCCCGATGCTCTACATCAACATTGTGGGGACAAACTCACGATCGCTTCATTGCCAACGGTCTTCTAATGCCCAACTCAACATCGTGGGGGCAGCCAACTCCCATGACTTTCAACATTGCCAACGGTCTTCTGGCACTCAACTCAACACAGTGGGGAAACCCCACACTCATCACGTTGTTGATGGATTCCCAACGCTATACCTCAAGATCGTGGGGACAATCTCATGATCGCTTGTCGCCAACTATATTCTGGTGCTCAACCAACACCGTGGGGGCAACTCCCATGAATTTCAATATCGCTAATGGCCCTTTGGTACCCAATTCAACTTCGTGAAAAGAATCCCCACATCTCACTACATAACCAATGGCTTCCTGGCACTTGTTCCAACACAAATATTGTGGGTTTAGTCCCACGTTCTCTACGTTGTCGACAATTTTTGGCACTTGAACTCAACTTCGTGGGGGTGACCCCATGCTTTTTTCATCGTCAAAGAATCTCTGACATTTCAAGATAACTGTGTCAAGCAACCCGCACACTTCTCCACTTCCTGCAAAAGGATTTATGACATCCCACTACAGGGGCATCCCCCGCGTATCCTCTACGCGGCCAAAGGATTTCTGGCACTACAAGTCAACACTGTAGGAGCAGCTCTTGCACCCTCTCAACCTCGCCAAAGGATTTCAGGCACCACATGTCAACACTGTGGGGGCATTCCCCCTGTGTCCTCGTCCTCGCCAAAGGATTTCTTGCACTCTAAATCAACACAGCGAGGCAACCCACTATGTTCGCATCGCTGTCTAAGGATTTCTGGCACTCCAAAATAACCACATGGGTGCGATCTCCTCACATCTTCACATCTTTGCCAAAGGATTGCTGGCACATCAACGCAACACCGTGGGGAATTTTTCAGACATGTTCGATTGACGCATAAGTTTAATTACGCGCACCCATCACTTGCAAGGAGAAGGTATGCCTCCTAAACTTGTCCGCTTTGTTTGGTTTTTCCCCTGGACGGCAAGGTACACATACAATTCTTTGGAAGGTTTTTCCCTTTGAAAACAAAAAACAACTTTTGTCCCGAATAAGTTCATAGTGGAGAACTAATTGCATACGTGAGCTTCTTTTTCTTTAGATGTCCTTTTCTCTTTGAAAACAACACGATAAATCGTCCGCATAAAATGGCTTATTCTATTTTTACATTATGCCGATCAACAAAGAGTCACATATCTTATAACTTTCAAGATAGGGTAAAAGCAAGGCAGTGATCGAGCAAGCCAGTGACCAAGTAACCTACACACCAAGCACCAAGGCACATGTCAAGCGAATTCACCCGAAGATGATGGGGGCGATTGCTTGTGCTATCTCCAAGCGATGAATTCCCCATTCTAGTCATGCTCTCCAACATGCCTTAGACCGACAGAGATGTCATACCATGGAGTCAACATATAGAGAGAAGATGCATCACGATGCCAACCCTGTTAGATGTATCAATATCAACACTCCGATATATGAAACATAAAAAAGATGCAAGAAAAGGCTGCTCGGTCGGTCAAAGTCTGACTATGTGAATCTTCTCGTCAACCTCGGAAGCATAAACAAAGCCAAGCAAAACATGCAAGTCTGTGAAGATTAGCTAGTACACAAAGGCAAGTGGCGCGTCTCCAAATTATCCTCGACTCAGACAGAGTCCTACAAAAAAACAACAACTATTAATCTAGAGGAAACATCATACCCCCACTTGCTCAAACCGGCAAACAACACCAAAATGTGAAGAAGGAGACAGTTGCCTGCCATTTTCGGCAAAAGTCAAGACAAAATTCCTCACTGCAAACCCTAAACCATCATTCATTCTCAAGCCTCTTGGTTCGATAAGGTTACACTAGAGTCAAGACCATGCTGTGGAGGTCTCTTGATTCCTAGTGTGCCGGATCGGGGAATCGACCCATCTATTTTGTCAGCCGCATAGGACGATAAAATCACTATTACTTTCATCGGTATCGACGAAAACAGTTATTTTCATCTCATTTTGGTTGGTATATACTCCCTCTGTTTTTTTTATTTGACGCATTTGACTTTTTGGTACGTCTTTGACCATTCGTGCAAAGATGTAAAAAATAAGACCTATTTAAAGTACGTCTATTGATAAAACAAATTACAACAAAATAAATGATATTTACAAAAATAATTTGAATAAGACGAATGGTCAAAGGAGTGTCAAAAAGTTAGAGGCGTCAAACAAAAAAAACGGAGGTAGTACTTTTTGTCGGCATTTGTTTTAATTTCCTCGGTATTTGGCTGACAAAAAATGTCGCGATCCCTGCAGTGTTGCAATATTGATTTTTCGTTCTACCTCCCCAAATCAACTTCGCATTGGTCGAATCATCCGAAAGGCCACAGCTGAATTACAAATGTACCATCTTATTCCACCTCGCTGAATTAAACCAAATACTGTATGAAATCAACTTTAGCAATGGCCAATCAATCAATTAAAAGGATGTCGAGCAGCTAGCTTACAATCAATAGACTACTGATCCAGAAATGGGTAGTCTATGTAGCCAACCACCGGATCGGACGTGTAGAAGGTGCTCCTGTCATATTTATTCAGAGCCGCCCTCTTCCTGAAACGCTCCGGCAGGTCCGGGTTGGCCAAGAAGAGCCGCCCGTAAGCCACCAGGTCAGCGTATCCCTCGCCGACGGCACTGTCCCCTTCCTCCCGGTCGTACCCTCCGTTCACCATGAACGTGCCTCGGAACGCCTTCCTGAACGGCAGCAGCTCGTGCGGCGCCATCACCCTGCCGTCCTCCGGGTTGGCCCGCATCCTCGGCTCGACCACGTGGCAGTACAGGACGCCGAGGTCGTTCATGCCGCGGACGACGTGCAGCGCGAGCGCCACCGGGTCGGAGTCGTGGCAGCCCATGTAGTCCGCGAACGGGGAGAGGCGGACGCCGAGGCGGTGCGCGCCGACCTCGCCGGCGACGGCCGCGATGACCTCGCCGGCGAAGCGGCAGCGGTTCTCGATGCCGCCGCCGTACGCGTCGTCGCGGTCGTTGACGCTGTCCTTCATGAACTGCTCGACCAGGTAACCGTTCGCCGCGTGGATCTCAACACCGTCGAAACCTGAATGATATTGATCAGTAAACGTCCAACGTGACTGATGTGATCAACATAATAGTGTTTGTTGGCAACTTGGCACTGGGGCACGGTTCAGTGTTACCGGCTCTGATGGCATTTCTGGCAGCGATCCGAAAGTCGTTCACGATGCTGGGGATCTCTTCTGTCTCCAACCTTCGAGGGGCCGCGAAATCCACGACGCTGCCGTCATGGCTGAAGTGTGGTGGGACTTGCTTATCCGTGCATGAGATCGGAGCCTGCCCATTGGGCTGGAACTCTGTAATACAAAGATTGTGACCGAAGGAAGCAACTGAAAAATCTGAACACATATATGTACAGACTGACAATGTCCGCCTGAAATATTAGTGGCAACCTCTAAACATAAAGCCATTGAGGATAGACTCTAAACATAGAAGCGTTAAATTGTTTATTTTATGGTTGTGGGTCCAATGTCACCTCTCAATGGGTCAACTATTGAGGTAATATTTTATATCTAACTTTGTGTTTGCAATATATACTGCAATGTATGTTTTAATATTATCAACCATGTTCCTTGTATAATTATCCCCTTCACTCCTCTCTCCCTCTGTGAAATTACGCTGCTTTCTTCTCTCATGTGGTCATCGTCGCTGCTTTCACTTGGGTTATGTTCAGGATTCACTACAGTGTTCTCGATTTAGATGGAAGCCAGATATGCGGGAGAACAACTTTTGGAGGGGAGGCTGACACTCTGGGTTTTTTGTGTCGATGGGAGCAAGGATGTTACATTAACCTTGTTATATCTTTAGTTCATGTGTTAGTTGTAGCATGCAGTAGGCTAGTCCATATTCGGTGAATGCGTGTTGCATGGCAATGCGGCAGGATCGGCAGTGTCAATTCGTTGTAAAGACATTTCCGACGACGTTAGCGCTAATATATAATAAGCAGTGTGCGTCCTTTAAGTGCAAGTTCTTTACTTGTACGCTGTTTTTAAGAAGAGTCATGACTGCTAATGCCCTCTTGCGTAGGGGACTGCCGAATAATACTTATGCGCCCTTTACCTCAGATGCCTTAATACCCCGAAACACCTCTTACTCGAGTGACTATTCTCCTCTAACATTTGGGACCTCCAGCCTTCCAGGCTCAGTGCTCCATGCCTTTACCGCTCCACATCAACCCACACTGAGGATCTCAGAGCCTCGTGGGCCGATGACATCCAGCAACCCAACCTTGCCCCGGGTCTAAAATTCATCGTACTATCAATCTTATGGTATATATGTCTGACTTGAAAATAACAATCACATTTTTAACTCGAAGGAGTTACAACCGATGACTTTTTTCGATTTGCTACTGTGGGTCCTGTGCCTTTGGGGGCCTGGCATGTTTCCGTTTTGTAATAAGTGAGCCTGCTTATTAACCATGTAATTTTTCTACTGAGTTAATACAATTCAGTTTTCCTTTTTTTTCTAAATAAAAAAAGGATCGTCCGTGTGAAGTGAGCAGACCGCCAGCCAGGATATGAGGGCACGTATGCGTCATGGAATTGGCCATGCAAGTTCAGCGAAGTCATAAGTATTCATGCTGGTAATTACGCAGGTTATTAAGGTGTGCTTGCAATATGAGTCCAGGTAATCTTTGTTTGCCCGGTGAGAAAAAGAACACAAAAGGCCGTGAAGAAGTTTGGGCAGGGTAACCATGCGCGTCTTTGATAGGCTGTTTGATTGCCTTCTCAGTTGAACCAGGCTGTATTAGCTTAGCCAGGCTGGTTGAAGACGGGCTGAGATGATGCAAATGATTGTTGTTTGGTTAGGTGTATGAGATTATACAGGCTGCGTAGTGATGTTGTTTGGTTGACTGCACTAAGGAGAGAATGGCATGGAGAAATTCAAAAGAGGGATGAAACATTTAAAAAAATAAAATCTAGAAAATCAAAAAACAATTACAAAAATAAAAAATTCAAAAGAAAGTTTCAAAAATAAATAAATTCAAAAATGAAAATTTTAAACTTTTAAAATTTATATGGCAAGTGTGGTCTCGTTTTGTTCGAAAAAATATCAATAACCCATTTTTGAAATCGGTTTGGTAATCGAAAATACTAATCAAAAGATATAGCAAATAAATGAATCAAATGTGTCGCGCATGTGGTTGTTGCTGCATCCGCGGAGCCTGGCTCTCGGAAAACGCCCAATTTAGTCGTATTTCCAGAGCCTGGTCCAGAGGGTTTAATTGCATCTGGAGAGCCTGGTTCAGATGGGTGCGAAGACAACCAAACACCCTAGTTTTGTATCTAGATACAAAACTTCTTGGATGCAGGCAACCAAACAGCCTACAAGTGATTGTGTGTGTGCATCTCTAAAATCCAACAAAGGATCAATGGGCCTGGATCAGTAAAAGTGCAAGGACAACAGTACGAGCCGTGGTCGGCAAGACTGGGATCGATGGCTTTGTGGAGGTGCATAGAGCTCCTTCAGGGAGGAAGGACATAACCAGGGAGGTGGAAGTGCTCACCAGAGAAGATGGAGGGGAGAGAGGAGGTGGATGTGCTGGCGGCGGCGATTGAAAATAGCCTAAATCAATCTCACACACGATAGACGGTTGAACACAAGTATGGTCGGGTAGTAGGTTATATCGTATTCTACACTAATTTTTTTTTGGTATCAGATCGGATACGAATAGCTCCAAAATCGGGTCGGATATGGTTATGGTTACGGGAATTGCGATCAGGTAGAAAACGGGTATCGGATATTTCACGGGCGAGTAGAAATTGGTTATCGGATACTTAGCTAGGTTATATTTAAATTATATACGATTTAAAATGTAATAAAAACAAACTAACACATAAGTCTTGACAATCAAACTTAGCACATAATGGATATGGCAAACAAAAAAAATAAAGTTTATGCATTCAAAAAGATCTCGTATTCAAATATTTCCCTTCATCTTGATAGCACGAACATATATCTCAAGTCTCAAGTTTCAACATGAACTTTCACCTTTATTTCTTCATTTTCATTTGTCTTCAAATCATTCAGTTGATCCCATGAGTTTGCAACTTTACTCATCTTTACATCTAAAATTGATGAAAAACCATAATTTCCATCCATAAAACGCCCCATTGGCAACAACCCTGTGGGGGGAGGGGTGCAACTGGTAAAGGCTTAGAGGGGGGCGATGACCAATCAGCTCTGATCGCTCATTTTTTCTCTTTTTCTCACTCCTCCCTCTTTGTCTTTCCATTTTTCTCCTTTTGTTCCTCTCACGACAACTTCCTTTCCCCACATACGCACCCAGCAACGCCTCAAGTGCACCGCCGCCAGCTCGCACGCCTCGTTGACCCCACCTGCCATCACCACGTAGCCAGGCACCATTGCGTTCTCCACCGCAGCCCCGGCGGCTACTGGTTCGCCTTCACCGCGTTGTCGCCCCCCTTTTCCTCCGCTAAGGCCCCAACCCACCGCCGTCGTAGGTTCGCCTTCACCGCGTCGCCGCCCCCTTCTCCTCCACCCAGGACCTAATCGACCACCGCCGCCCTCCCGCGCCCGCACCCTGGGATCCATCGTCGCCATCGTGCCCAGGAGGCTACCGTACTCTGATCCGACATGGACATTGCCCGGAGGGTCGCCACACCCTCGCCACTCTCCGCCCTATTGCGTGATCGGGTTAGCCGGCGCGCAGCCCCGCACCGCCTTACCTCCTCCCACACGCCACCGCGATATGGGACGACCAGCGCGCCTCTCTCACATTCACCGATGCCGACCTGATCAGGGTATAGGGCGTCGGCCTCTCCGTCGGCACCAACTTGTTGGACTAATGAGCGGCCTAATGGGTTGTGGGGAACCCGAATGTTCAAACTACCGGATACCCGAATCCATCGAGTAGCTTTCATGTTATATCCGACCCAAACCTATCCGAAAAGCTTTGGATATTACCTGAATTTGATCCAAATTAAATCTAACGGTTAACTAAACCTTAATCCGTTTTCTTACCGCCATGAACCTGGTCAAGTACCTGCAGGGTAGAACTTGATCCGTTTTCATCTCTAAACGCACGTGCACCTTAGTTCTTTCTCTTCCTTTGCCGTGACTGCCTACATGCCCACAACAATTGAAATGTACCTGTGCGAGGAAAGGAAACACAGACTGCAAGAGTCGATCGATCGAGCAAGGCGAGCACGCACCCGTGGGGGACACGCGGCCCGTGTGCCAGAGCTGGCAGAAGAAGACGGCGCCCTTGGCGTGCACGGCGTCCACGACGGCCTTCCAGGCCTCGACCTGCTCCTGCTTCCACATCCCAGGCACGTCCCGGTAGCCTCGCGCGGTTTCGGACACTGCATTTGCCTCCGAGATAAGCAGCACGCCCCGTTCCGCCCTCTGCGTGTAGTAGAGGGCGTTGTGCGGCTGGGGCACGTTCCCGTACGACCTGCACCTCGTCAGCGGCGCAAGGACGATCCTGCAGGCAGCCAGTATGAAAAATTGCATATATGCATGAGCACAATTAACATGGCACTTTTGATTAGCAGAAACCTATCAAATACGTCTAATCGCAGCTAGTTAGCTCACTGTTCACCTGTGTGCGAGCTTGAATTGGCCCATCTGGTAACTGGTCAGGAGAGGTGTCGACTCCATGGCTCGACGCTTTCGATCATGTTCCGCCATGGCTGCTGCGGCCCCGCAGTTCCCTGCTCTAGTATTTTGTACTAGATGATGGCGATCGAGGCGCTCGGAGTCTTTGCCGTTTGACTCAAAAAAAAAAAAAAAACTCGCAGCGCCGTTTGTTTATGTACGATGAATTTGTATGCAACTGGTGTAGATCTCATCCGTGACCATTAATTGCGGCCGGATGCCGGTTGTTTGGCTGAATTAGGTTGGTTATTTTTTGGCTGGCTGCAGGCTGCTAATATAAGTGCAATCGTCGCGCCGGCATGGTCGATTTCAATTTTTCTGCACGAATCAACAACCTAACGAATGGTGCGGTGCAAACAACATCGCTGGCGAAGAAACGGCCAAGGGATGGGAACTTGGGAAAATCGCACAACTGTCACCATGTGTCCGTTTTTTTATTTAACGCGTTTACTTTTAAACACATTTTTAACTATTCATCTTATTCAAAAATTTAGTACAAACATGTAAAAATATAAGTCATGCTTAAAATACTTTTAATGATAAAACAAATCACAACAAAATAAATAGTATTTACATAGATTTTTTGAATATATCGAATGGTAAAAGACGTGCCCAAAAGTTAAGAACATTATGTAAAAGAACGAAGAAAGTACTATACAATATGTTATCAACAACGCAACATCAATAATTTTTGAACTGTCAATAGTTAAGAGTGTGATAGTTCTATCTTATCATAGACTTGTGGTATATAAGAGTAAGGCATCTGTGACGGGTCGTCTAATATCATAGCCGGTTTCAAGGTATATAACCGCCTATGATATGTAATTTTTTTATATAAAATAACGCTAATGAACAACCCAAATCATCGACCAGCGTCAATCACATCCAAATCTATCCAGAATATGGGAACATCCATAATCATAACAAAAAAACAGCGTGCCCTAATCATATGTAAATATATCTCTCCAGAAAGCGCAATACAGCGTAAACAAATTACTCCCTCTAGTTTCATAATGCTTTTCGTTTTAAATATGGACACGGTCTTCGAAATACAACTTTGGCCATCAATTACTAATGAAGTTTATCTACAAAATCCATGAAAATATGATATCGTGAAAGCTTTTTTCAAGACGAATTTATATATATATATGTTTTTATATACACAATCCAAATAGTTTTAAAGATTTTTATAGATAAAGTTTTAAAACTTTGACTTAGGACAAATGTAAAACGGCAAGTATTATGAAACTGAGGGAGTCTCATAATTATCATAGGTTCCTGATATTTATCGTAATCACAGCTCATCGAGCACTTGACCTTCCTTGCTCCCTTCTTCTAGCAGTCTCTCTCCTCTCTTCCCAGATTCTTGGCCTCCTCCCTCTTCCTCTATGAATGTGCTCACCAGCCAGGAGTGGGAGCAGATTCGTGCACCTTCTCCACCTTTATCCCGTCCTCCTCTAATCCCCCAAAACACATCATCTCATATTGATATCTAGGTCCACATCTGGTTGATGCTCTCGACTATGGGGTCCTTCTCGACGCCGAGAGGAGACGGACGTCAACCGGTCAACCAGCGGCAGGGACCTCCATGATTTGGTAGCCTGCGCTTGGTTGGTTCTATTTTCCCTCATGGCGTGTTTCGTCCATTAGAAGTGTGATGCATCTCAGTACAAGAAAAGTCCGTAGTCTCGAATGCCGAAAGATGTATCGACGACCAAATATAAACCGTCGAGAACCATTATGTACTCTTGACGGCCAGCATGACACCGTCGATATACAATGCGCAGGGTCGTTACTCTCGATGGTTCATAGTAAACCGTCGAGTGTACTACGCTGTTTGCCAGGCCCTATGGATGACATCATTTTGTTGCGACAACCAACTGTTAGCCATCGAGAGTAGAATTATAATTTTTTTTCTTCGTATAAATTAGTGTATAATAGATGTTTATTTTTTTAGAAAGTAGAAAAACTCATTTAATGAATTTGTTTTTTCACTTATGTATTGAAAATTTGAATCTTCTTTCATTTTGGGAATTTTGGTTTGAAATATTGTGTGTAGTAACGAACGAAACATACGATATCGTACGATAACCTATAACTTATCTGGAAAACACCCACTTATGAAGCGGTCGTCGCATTAGATGCTCAAAAATTTGTTATTTTTACATCGGTGATGCTATTTGATGTATAAAAGTACATGAAATGCATATGAACAACAACATTCATTTTTTTGTATTATAAAAAATCCAAATATGTTGGGTTGACCATTGAGGACTATAAAGGGTAAAACCCTCGAGACAGAAAGTTCTTTCGACGGCTACGTAGGAAACCGTTGAGACAGAGCAATTGTCTCGGGTGTAGTCAAACAAAACCGTCTAGTGTATATACTGTCGACGGCCAGCCAGTAAATGGCCGTCGAGGTAAAAGCAGACTTCTCTCGAGGGCGTAAGGGTGGGCCGTCGACAGCGTCCCTGCACTAGATCCCGGCACGAACCATTTGTCTCGACGGTCTAATATAAAACCGTCAAGAGAAGCCCTGCATAGACCCACTCGCCCCCCATCTATCTCAACGGTATGATCCTGGCCGTCGAGACAGACATGTCCTATCTTCGACGGTTGATCTAGAACCTTCGAGAGAGATTATCTAGTGAACATTTCTCGATGGCTTTCTCGTGGCCGTTGAGAGTAGTCCTTTTTTAACCTTCGGTTGCTAGCCGCTGTCGCTCCATCGTCAGCGCCGCCTGCCGCCGCCCGCCGCCACGTCGCCTGCGCTACCCTGCCTTCACGCCGCCGCCGCTGCCGGACCCAGTTCCATCCCCTGCGCCGTCCCCTCGCATGCGCCACCCGCCAACTCATCGCTAGAACCACCGCGCCGCCCACCGCCTAACCCTCCCCTCCCCACTTTTCATATCCGATGCCGTCCCCACCGTTAGCCATTGACATACGAGCTGAACGATTCCTGAAATTTTTTTTCTATGTGCTGTGTGGTGTTGACGGCCGTGCATGGTTATTAGAAACTAATATAGGTTTAGTTGCTATCACACCAAGTAAATTAGGAAAGTAATGAATAAAATAGATGTTTTGTAAATAATTGATTATTTATTGTTTAGTAGTCAGTAATTATTATGTACCGATTCGTAATTTGTTGGTTAGGTAATATATTAGGTTTAGTACATAACACACAAATTAAATTATAAAAATGTTAAAAAAATGTTTTGTATTGAATTGATGATTTATTGTTTAGCAATTAGTAAATGTTATTTATTACTTTTTTGGTTTGGTAATATATTAGGCTTAATAATAAAATAACCGCATTAGTCTTTTTCAATTGTCACCAAGCCGTACTTCACCCATTCGGAAATGACACAACTCATATGTTACACGGATGGTGATTCGTTGTGTTTTCATACGAGCATTTTCGAATTGTCTAGTGGACTGCCATCTATAGGCGTCTCAGTGGATAGCCTATGAATGATTGGTCGAGCACAATTCATTGCGGAACTGGTGGGTTCGAGACAAGGTTTTCAAAGACATAATCCTAAGAGGTTCTTCTGTGCAAAACATAAGTGCTCGGTGATTTTAATAACCTTCCTGGGCCATCGTTGCACTGGGAGAACCCTTTGGGTTATGCTGCCAAAATCTCGTCTCGTACCTAGGGAGAATTGGTTGTATGACACTCGGTTGGTGTGCCTCTCAGAAACTAACACCTAGTTGATGTGTCTTTTGATAAATGACACCGGGCACATCTATTCCATTTATATATGACATTTTGAGCATTTTGCTGCCTTTTCCCTTCCTTTTCTTTTCTTTTCCACCAATTTGCTTCATATAAAGACCGAAATTGTGACATCCTCTATTTTATCGTATGTCACTTGTATTTTCAAAAACATTAAAATTAAATAAAAGGGAATTGTTATATACAAAACCCTACTTTAAATTACTTTTAATTAGGTTTAAAACCAAAACCCTAGAAGACCTTTTCCAAAAATTCTAGAAACATTCCAGTACTTCTTTGAAGCCATCATCAAGCAACCCTCAAAATTTCATGCCAAAATTCCAAAGCTAGCTCGTGATTCCTTGAAGTTTTGCCGTTCTGCCGGGAGCTCGTCAAATCCATCAAATAATGAGCAAACGAGGGAATCTCATGCTCAAATTTGGAGGGGACCTTTTTGAAGCCTAATCCGAATTACCCTCCAAATTGCAGCCCAATCTAGCAAAGGAAACTCTATTTTCTTGAGAAACAAGCCCGAAGCCTATCTGAATTCTACCTGGATTAGAATTCGAGTCCTAATCCAACCCCTCTTAGCCCAAGGCCCACCCCAGGTTGTCCAAGACACTATATAAACCACCCAAGACCCCTGTCCCAAGTCCTCATCACGAAATCCCTAAGTCCCAAACCCTAGCCGTCAAAATCCTTCCCACCGAAACACTTTTCTGCAGATCCCTCTAGGCGTTGTACCCAAACCGAAGATTAGATGGTGCCATGTTGTAGAGCTCGTCGAGATGATCAAGTTGCATATATGGATCATCCAATTTGGCCAAGAAACGAGGGAGATATAGCTCGTCGGAGTTGGGCTGCGCCGCCTCCGTCGCCGCCAAGCCGTCATCGCCGTCGGTCGCCTCGCCGTCCCGGATCCTCCGCCAACCAGCCCGCGCACCACCTCGCCCAACCGCGTGCCGCCACGCGTCGCCTTGCCAGCTCCCCCCGCGCAGCACCCGCCACGCGTTGCCGCTGCAGCCTCCTCATTGCCGCGTTCACGCACAAGACGCCGCGTCGGTTCGCGCGCCGCCACGCGTCGGCTTGCCGTTCGCCGTCGCCAGCCACGCGCTCCGTAACCGCCGCGTGTCACCCCAGCCGCCACGCTGCGCGCTCGCTCGCCCCCAGCCGCCGGTTCGCCTGATTCGGCCGGTTTTCTCTGTTTAACCGGTTTATTCTTTTCCAGCTTTTCTGATTTATCCTAAACTTCCAGGAATTGTTCCGGGAGCATCCGAACTCCAAATTAGGTGATTCCAGAGCCATTATTTTCCATAAATTCCCTAGAATTTTATATATATTATTGAGCTATATGTTCTGTTGATTGTTTTGCTGTTTCTTGCACATTTGCATATACGTGTAGATCGTCTGTATTCTCGTTGCTCGGGAGGTTTCCAGGAGCCGATCGGAGGAGGATTTCAAGAACCAGAGTACTACCAAGGCAAGATAGTTGCATCTTGCTCCCTAGTTTGCAAAACTCACCCGTTTATTGTTTCTATTTATTTTCTTATGCATAAATTGATGGGAAGGGTAGAAACCTATTATTCACACTGCGTCATTGACCCTGTGAATTTAACCTGTTTATTGCTGCCTTAGTTATTTTCCTAGCCTATCCTTGTACATAGTTGCTAGTGCTCGTGGGTTGGTAGTTGACTAGGTTTAATTATTCTTGTGACTTGGTATGATTGGAGATGCTGAGTTACTTTAACCTAATCAACTAAAACCTACGTGGCGTGTGTTGACTAAAGGTGGCATAGTCGGGTGGTTTTGTGGAATGTGGATTGTGTGGAGGTAGTCACCTTGATCTAAGGACTTTGGACGTGTGCCAATCCAGCCAAACCGAACAAGCGCAACCATAAGTGCTAGCATTAGCATGTCGGCCAACATGTGCTAGTCCTGGCTTAGTAGTTAGGGAAGATCATTAACACACTTTACTTTGAAAAGATCTGTCATGTCCGTTGGCTCAAGAGGGGCCCGAGTGCTAAACCTTAGAGGGGTATCGGTGTTAAAAGAGGAACTAATGAATCGCCTTGTATTGTTACTTGTGCAGGCTCCTAAGGAAGAGCTAAGATGCAAAAGTACCACTCGGCTTATGGGTAAAGTGTGCTACACTCTGCAAAGTTAAAACTATCATGATAGCCGTTCCCACGGTTATGGGAGGGGAGGTAGGCCGTACATGGTAGTCTCATGTGTTTAATAATAACCTGATGGAATGGTTTTGGTTTGAGTATTCGAGGCTTGTGAAGTTTTGCAGAGGGGCTTTCGAAGCCGATCTCTGTTTGTTACTTTGGGGAGTCGTTCACCTTATTAATTGTTCAACAAATGTTTTTACAACATTTTAATTAATATTAACTAGTGTAGGTGTTTATGCAAAATAGCCACCGTATTCTTGTTTATATCCTTGCATCATTTATAAGGACTCTTGCTAGGTAGCCGTGTACTCATTATACAAACCATGGATAAATTTGTATTTAGGAGAAGGATTAGGTCCGGTGTATCTACAGGATCAGGAGGATCTTGTTCTGGACTTTGATGAGGATTAGCTGGCGCTCAAGGGTCGGATTGAAGCATCAACATACTTTTTCCGCTGCATATTTGAATTTTCGCACTCTGATATATCTTGGACAATATTATGTCATACTTAATCAAACAAGTGTAATAAGTAGTTGTGTAACAATTACTTTTGCATAATATATAATTTCTCTTAGTTATTTGTGATTGTGTGATGATGTTCAACAAACTGTCGCTCACAAGTTGCTAGCATTGATCTCTGGGACTAGCAATGGATTGTGAGTGGATCCCGGTGAAGCCGGGGTTGTGACAGAAATGCCCCTGCCTGTTCGCACCGGACCGCACCGGTTTTGAGCCAAACATCTTACCATATGCATTTAAACTCTCTCGACTTGCTAGGGTATGTATTTAAACTCTAAATATTAATCCATATGCATCTTACCATTTAATTAACATGTCACACATCAAATTGTTTTTAGGCTGGCCCCAGTGGTACTAGTGGTGGTCCGGGATTCTACGGGGGTACACCACCGTATTGTAGTGGATATGGGCCCCGCCTCCCTACCCGAGCTTTTACGGGAGCCCACCGCACCAGCCTGCTACACAGGGTTCCTATGGTGCACCGCCTTCTCAGCAAGCTCTCTACAACGGCCCACCTCCCCCAGCAAGTGACTACGTGGGCCCACCTCGCCCACATGGTGGTTTCCCGTACATTACTGAGGAGGTAAATCATTCGACCTCAAAACATGTTGTACTACTTTATTTCGATGCAAAACATTAACTAATAAGGCTATGTTTGCTTCAAGGCTTCGGGTTCTACCACTCCAGCAGCAGCTCATGCGCACGAGGGAGGCGAGACATCGGGCAGCCAGGAGGCCAACTTCATCAACAACCTGAGGGCGCTCCGCCGATGTTTACTCAGCCGTCCCAACCTCCTTCAGGCGATCCTCCATCTAGCGAGCATGAGGTGACTAGCTTGTAATATCGTTGCAAAACTTACATCCGTATGTACGTTTGTGGACCTAAAACTTGATATATTTGGTTATTATTGATGTCTATGCGGTGGCTTTTGATTATGTATGCGTTCGATTATGATATTGTGGTCGCATGTGTGCGACAATTGGGGAATATATGAATTATGGGCATTTTGGGTTTCTAGGTGCAGTTGGTGCACTGTAGTTTTGTGGATTTTTTTGCAAAATTTAAAAACAAATTTTTTTCTGAACAGCCTAACACTCGACGGCCCACAGAAGGCCGTCGAGATATGTCAACAATTGAACAGAGAGTCTCTCAACAGCTACAAAGACGCCGTCGAGAGATGTCATCGGGGACACACGCGGGCCGCTCCGTTGCGTGGGGCTTGCATCTCTCTTATCTCGACGGTGCGCACTGGTGGCCGTCGAGAGTATGGTGTTTAGACGGAAACGGCATCTGGAACACTTAGCTCAACGGCCTAAGCCTCGGCTGTCGATAGATGTTGTCTCGACGGCTGAACTGTCGAGAATGTGTACCTCTCTCGACGGAGCTGACTCGACGGCCTTCTCTCGATAGTTGGCCGTCGAGAATCGCTTTTCCCAACGGCTTCTATGTTGTCGTCAACGGTTTGTGCCGTCGACACAAAGGTCAATTTCTGTAGTGTCTCTGTGTCCGTGAGCCATGAAGCATTAGTGGTGTACATAGGTATGTCGTCGTCCTAGCCAAGTACCAGATCGGGTGCAGTCGGCGATGAACGGAGGCAACCAAATCTATATGTTGACACCATGATGATCGATGGTAACCTATGGTTGCGAACCCTACCATGACAGTCAGTGGCAAAAGGGTGTTGGAGTGTCAAATTTGAGAGAAACCTCAGTTCTTAGCTTTTTTCAGTCGGATTCAACTACGATGACACCCATGGGAGTCGTTACCTTTGTTAAGAGCATCGTTGACGGGCATGGGTATTTCTACTGTATTTTCACTTTGTTCATTGATTTAAGGGATGACACAATGATGAAGTTTGAGTTATTACAGCTGATTTTGACTGGTCAATATTACTATTCAAAATTAGTTGTTTCAGCATTTTTCCTCTTTTTCACTACTAACTTATTTTGAATTTTGTGAGAAGATTTTACAATATTTTATTGCTCTTATGGAATCGCGGAGGAATCTCATGAATGTTTATGTGTCTTTTTGTTTTATTCTTGTTGCTTGCCTTAGGCCTTGTTCTTTTTAGCGCAAAGTTGAGTTGAGTTTTACTTTAGCAAATTTTGTTATTTTTATATATCCTACGTATTTTAGTAATTTGTAATGATTTTTCAAGGCTTTTAGTAGTTCTTCTCAAGATTGTAAAACTATTTTTTAATTATTATTTTACAATTATTATACCACTTTTTTAGGACTCTTAATTTTTTTCTTTAGTAAAACTGAACTTTACTCAATTAATGCTGAAAAGAACAAGGTCTTAGCGTGACAATTATTTATCATTTCGCTTTGGTTATAAGCTTTTTATAAGATTTTGTAATGGCCGTATGCATTTCTAGTTATTGCATAGTCTCTAATTAGTTTTATCCATTATCTAAAAAAGGTTCATCTAGCACACAACTGGGTAAACATTAGAATATTGGTGTATGATAGAACATTAGAACCGATTCAAACATTAGCACATCTCCTGCGTCACATTCATTTATGTCGAAGTCATTTTCCATATGTATAGACCTTCAAGAAGCGGCAATAAGGTCTTTGAATAGCGCATCTGTGTAACCCTCTTGTTATTTCACCATAAGATTAACTATTCTATTTGTCTAGTTGTGTTATTGGAAATTTCCACGTCATGTACTACATCACGCTCATTTTGCGCTATTTTCATAATCTTCATCAAACAGAGATGGTAACTTTGATCTGGTGTTGATGCTGACAGATCTTGTGGTTGCTTCAGTTAATGGGTGATTGTCTCATAACAAAATGTTGATTTAAAATGTGTTTACATATTAATAGAAAATTTGATTTTTTTTTTAAATTTTGAAAGAAATATGAACTAAAGGGAACGGAATTGGAATTGAAAAGGCAAAAGAAAAAACAAAAAAACAAAGAACATCTTAAGGCTGCCTCTAAGAGATCTCTTTTTGTCTCAACATCGAAGCTGGTCTTCATGACTAGATGTGGCTTCTAAACATAATCAAATCTCTAAACATAATGCATGAAATTGTTTTTTATAGTAAATGGGTTTGATGCGTCTACATTTAATGGCAATATGACCTCTAACTAGTGTAAGCATCTCTGACCTTGATTGTCGATGTTTGTGAGGCCTTGGTGTTGATGACAATGCGAAAGTGATAAAATTCCACAAAGGTGTGCATGTTAATTGTTTTTGTTGAGGAACCTCGCTACCGGATGTAGTCCGAGGTATAAACGTGGACAATCAATCACAAGAAAGATCAAACACAGGGGACATAAAGATGTATGGGGTGGAGCTTCTCTTTATTATTTCTCAGATCTGTTCTACAATGGGTGCTCCACCTCTTCTTATGTAGTAGTGCTTAGGGTTTAGGCCAGGTCCATATGCGGGACCCACCAGGGGAAGCTGCTGGCCTAGCCGGCCGGGCTTTTCCCCTATATGTGGTTTCCCAACACTCCCCCTTGGACCTTGCCAGCGAGATGCATATGCCTCATCAAAACTCCATCCAAAAACCCAGTGGGAAAAAGGATTGGAGAAAGAGTACATAGTATACGCTTGCTGTGCGCACGATTTGCCTCATTAAAAACCTTATGTGAGAAAACTTCAGGGAAAAACTCACCAA